>JAKSZU010000003.1:210113001-211313001 GCA_026018925.1 Tupaia tana
CTGACACAAATATGTTTTCATCATAAAACAAAAACAAACCTTGACCTTCAGACCCATGAGCACCAGCTGGCTCTGAGGGTCCGGTCCATCTGGTCCATCAGGGTCAGAAGAGGGAGCCCAGCCCCTGTCTAGAAGAGATCGCTCCTTGAATTCCAGCTCTGCAGTCAGAAGCCTCCACTTGGGGAACATACAGCCCTGCCCTGCCCAGGCCTCTCTGGAAGTAATGCTCTTGTAAGTATATTCTTGGCACTGTGGTTTGTAAACTTTAGCACTGGGAACTCTGATGGGGTTGGAGTCAGTATCTGGAGGAGAGCGGGTGATTTCTGTGCCAGACAGACAAAGATTCTCAGGCTTGAACTCCTCAAAAGAACCATCATGATATCTGGATTGACTGAGGCTGGGAGTAAACTGTCATAAAGGTTGCTGGGGGTTCCGATTTCTCCTTCTCTTTCTCTTTTTCTCTGTGTGTGTCTCTCTCATGGAAGAAATAAACAAACATTTAAAAATAGGGAGGAAGGGAACCAGCAGTTAGCGTAATGGCTATGTCGCTGGACTCCCACGTAGTCGACCGCGGTTCATGTCCCGGACCCGGTGGCTTAAAACTCACGCCGGGTGCGTGTGCGTGCGTGCCCAAGATCCCGAGAGGAGAATGGAGGAGAAGGGATTGCGGCGTGACCATCCCCCCTGGGGGGTGATTTGTCGCTTTCTGTCTCTATGTCTCTCTCTGTCTGGCGAGCGCACGCGCCCTATAGTGAAAAACCTCTCAAAAAAAAAAAAATAGGGAGGAAGATGATAGACAAGCACCTAGAGGCTTTTCAGCTCCTCAACTCCAAAAAGAAAAGAAATACATTTTCATTGGGCCTCATCTTTATTTTTAAACCTCTTTCTTTTTTTCTGATGGGCCTTTCCGTTACTCGGCCATCTCTGCCTTTTCCATTCTCTCTCTCTAAGAAATAAACCTTTTATTTACTTACTTGATCAAGTGAGATAATGTCAGTGAAAGTGTTTTATAAAATTCAGAGAGCTGTACAATGTAGAGGGTTATTCATGTTTATTTTGCCAGCACCTATTTTGAAGAATCTAACAAAGGAATTAGTTTAGAAAACAGTGTCATAGAGTTCTGACGTGGAACTGTTTATCAAGGGAGGTAGGAAGTTGGGCAAAGCAGAAAACGGACTCGGCATTGAAAAATCACTTTGGCACTTTAGAAGCCTGAGAATATGTTGATGAAGTAGATGATTGGCATCGAAGACCATGTCATGGCGAGATATCAAGAGGGTAGGGTGGGCAGAGGCCTGCATGTCTGTTTAGCGCTTATGAGTGGGACCCTTGCTAGTCTCTCAAACTCTTGGGCCTTAACGTCTTCATTTGTAAAACAAGGGAGGTTGACTGGGGTGATCTCCAAATCTACTATCCACTATAATATTTGTGATTCATAAAACCTTTTTGTTTTGTTTTTGTTTTTGCCATAAGTTACAAGTGCTCGCTGGAGAGGGACAGAGAGGAAGAAAGTGAGAAATTACACCCCTGGGGGATGGCCATGCTGAAATATCTTCTTCTTTCTCTTCTTGAGATTTTGGGAACACACACATACACACGTGTCCAGTGTGATTTCCAAGCCACTGGGTTCGGGACTCGAATTGCACAGTTGGCCATGTGGGAGTCCAACCACCTCAACCACCACACCACCAGCTGGCCCTGCAAAACCTTTTTTTTAAAGAGATTGATATTTGCTATTGGGTGTGTGTGCTTGCCAGAGAGACAGAGACAGAGAGAGAGAGAGAGAGAGAGAGAGAGAAAGCGAGATATCACTACCCCCCCCCCCCCCCCACACACACACACTCCAGAGAGGATGGCCATGCCACAATCCCTTCTCCTCCATTCTCCTCTTAGGATTCTGGGCATGCACACACACATGCCCAGCATGAGGTTTAATCCTCCAGGTCAGGGACTTGAACCATGGTCAACTATGTGGGAGTCCAGTGACATAACCACTATAACATCTGCTGGTCTAAATCTTTTAAAATTAACATATAAAGAATGCACATATTTGTAGGGGTAAAAGGTGATGTTCCAGTACAAGAATACAACATGTAGAGCTAGCCAGTGGCATGGTGGTTGAGGTGGCTGGACCTCACCTGGCTGACTGAGCAGTTTGAGTCCCAGAAAAGCTGGCTTGAGAGACATGCCAAGTGCATGGCATGCATGCCCAAAGTCCTGAAAGGAGGGAGAAATGGAGGAGAGGAGATTGTAGCATGACTAAGCCCCTATGGTGGGGAGAGGGTGTGCTTTTTCACTTTCTCTCTGTCTCTCTCCAGTAAGTACGTGTCCCCTCTGGCAAATTAAAACAACAACAAGAAGGAAGAATACAATAGGTAACTATTAAATCAGGGTAGTTAGTATACCCATCATCTCAGTTGTTTATTATTACTTTGAGTTGAGAACATTCGAAATCCTATTTTTCAGATATACAGAAAATAGTTGTTCACTATAGTCTCCCAACTGTATTTTATGACACTATAAATTGTTCCTCTTATCTGTCTAGTTTTGTTGAGATACTGAGTTCTCTTGTCCTGATTTTTCATCACAGTTTCCTTCAAAGATTATTAATTGAGAGTAGGTGACAGCAAGTTACATGTTGCATTAGTATAATAGGAACAACTTAAGAATCGGAAATTCAAGTAGAAGCATTGAGTGGTGAGGTATATGACATTCATGGTTTCTTTTCTTTCTATCTTTTTATTTTTTTTTTTTAGAGAGATTTTTGCTATAGGATGCATGAGGTGGCCAGAGAGATAGAGAGTGACAGAGAGACAGAAAGTGAAATCAGTTCCCTAGGGGGAATGACCACACCACAATCCTTTCTCCTCCCTTCTCCTCTTGGGTTTTTGGACACACATGCACATGTGCCAGTATGAGTTTTATGCTGCTGAATCCAGAACTTGAACCATGGTCGACTACATGGAAGTCCAGCAATGTAACTATTACACCATCTGCTGGTCCCAATTTGTGGTTTCTTTTCTTTTCTTTTTTTTTTTTTTTTTTTGAGAGTTTCTTTTTTTTTTGCTACAGGGCATGTGTGCTCGCCAGAAAGACAGAGAGAGACAGAGAGATAGAAAGTGAGAAATCACCCCCCAGAGGGGATGGCCATGCAGCAATCCCTTCTCCTCCATTCTCCTCTTGGGATTTTGGGCTCACACACACACACACATGCCCGGTGTGAGTTTAAGCCACTGGGTCCAGGACTTGAACCGCGGTTGGCTACATGGGAATTCAGCGACATAGCCATTATGCTAACTGCTGGTCCCTTTTCTATCAAAAGATCTGGTGGAGATAGGTGGTTAAAGTGTTGGACTGGTGGTTAAGGTGCTGGACTCCCACATGGCCAACTGTTGTTCAAGTCCTGTAACGGTGCCTTGAAAATCATGCTGGATGAGTGTGCATGCCCAAAATCCCAGGGAGAGAATAGAGGAGAAGGGATTGCAGTATGGCCATTCCCTATGGGGGGTGACTTTTCACTTTTCCTCTCATTGTCTCTATCTCTCTCTGGTGAGTACATGCACCCTATGGCTAAAACCTTAAAAGAGAGAAAAAAAAAAAGGTCTGACTTGTAAATGAAAATGACAAAAGTGGACTCTGGGGTGGGTGTCCATAGCACATGGAGACAATCTGAGCCAACTTAATAGATGGAACCTTACCAATAATGTTGCCTCTCTGAGTTTCTCTCCTCCCTTTCACGCTCCCATCAAAGGTAAATAGCATTTAGAATTTTGTATCAATTGCTCCCTTTTCAGAAATAAAATGTTAATATAAACAAAAGAAATTCATCATTCACACCACATTGGCAGTTGGAAAATATGACTACATGAAATATGGAAGAGGTTGAAGATAAGACTTCATTGTGGTGGATGCAGCAGGGCTCAGGTTTCTGCCAGGAGAGAGCTTGGCCTCTTAGGATGCCTATGTGACCTCAACACATAAGAGCAATTATAGAAATCTAATTCAAGTACTTTTCATGGGTCTGAGCGTGTGATGTCCCCTCACATAAGGATTCTCTAGAGAAGAAGTTCTTTATTTATATACATTGTGGGTCCTCTGCTGAAGAAAACCGAAAAAGTTAGGGGGTTGGTTAAGCGTAACTTGTGGTTAGGAATTACCCACAGATCAGAACATTACCTCATAATTCAAATTCCCTTGGGTCCTGCTGTGGTGACTGAAATGGGGCTGTGATGGGTTTGACTGAATTCTGCTATGTTTCATTGCATGTCATTGCCAGGCCATGTTTGTACCTTCTACGTTGTGTGTAATAAGACAGTGGGAAAGTACATGTAATTTGGTCCCATGTGTCCATAATGTGTTAGAGAATATAAGTTGATGTGCATCTATGTACACATGACATATATAACTAAAAAATAATAAAAATTGGGAAATACATTAAGTAGTAACACAGCTAAGTTTTAATGATCCCTTATAGCAGGTTTATAAATTTAAATTTGCCCCTCTTTTAAAAAAATTATTTATTTATTTATTTTAGGCTTTTGCTATAGGGCATGTTTGCTCCCCAGAGAGAGACAGAGACAGAGATAGAGACAGAGATAGAGAGAGTGACAAGGAGAAATCACCTCTCAGGGAGAGGTGCCAGGCCACAATCCCTTCTCCTCCAACCTTCACTTGAGATTTTGGGCATACATGCACTCATGCCCAGCATGGTTTTCAAGCCACCAGGTCTAGGACTCAATTCACATTTGGCCATGAGGAAATCCATTAATCATCACGCCACCTGCTGGCCCCAGTTTGCCCCTTTTAATAGTCATTGTTGACCATCACAGGCTTGGGTCACTGATGAAAGCCATGCCAGCGGCCCACCCTCTCCCAACCCTCCCTCCCCCCCAGCCCTGGTTTGCATGTGACACTGAGGAAGGGCCACTGTGTCTAAAGCTGGAATGGTCTGAGTAAGCCTTGTCTTTCAGAGAGCGGGCTCAACTTGAGGCACTGATATGTAGCATGGTTATTATCTATGGCAGTATTGCATTAAAATAAAACTAAATTTTGTTCCAAGATTATTGAGAAGTAGCTATGACAGCACCTACAGAAGCTTTTAAACTGATGCAAGTCATGGGCTTTGCCCCACAAAACTTACTCTTTGTGGTTTTGGGAGGGTGCTGGTAATTTATTATAAAAATGTGTTGCATAGTTTTAGTAGACAGGCTTAGTAGAGGGATAAACCCAGCAGAAGTATCACTGGAGAAGGGAGAGGAGAGAAAGCCTGAGAAACAGATGACCAGGAAGCCCAAATCTGCTGCTGTGGCGGGGGGGGGGGGGGGGGGGGGGAGGTTGGGAGAATCATTTATTTGAATTCTTTTAAAAGTAGAATATTGAGAACCCAGTGTAGGGAAAGAACACAAGTGACACAGGAGGACAAATACATTTCTAGTTTTTGTGATAGCTTAAAATGTTTGAAATTCAGTTCATTTCTAGACCAGAATCTTCTGATCGTCCTCTGGGATAAAGGCAGACCAAGGTCTTGAGCCAGCATGAAGTTCGGGCCTCAAGGTCCGAACGGAGGCCCTCTGATTCTTTTGACTCGCTTTTGGAAGATGTCCACATGAGATTTTATGATATGAAAGAACCATTTTGTATGTTGTTATTTATGTCTACATAGCCTTGGAAATACAAGAGTAAAGATCATGTTAGTTTACAAGATGTCAGGGAAAAAGAGAAAAACAGAAAAATCTAAACATTTACCAAGCACCTTCCAAGCCAAGTACCATGTGTGTGATCTGTTTCAATCCTTGTAATTATGTACGTGCATGTATGAGGTATGTATTATTATCCTCTTTTTATAGATTAGTCATTAATTAGGACAGCAGCCAAAATAGAATGCACGGTTGAACAGGTTGAGAGCTGAACTGTCAAACATGGTGCCCTGGCTAATTGGTGGGTTGTTGAGAGATATTATTTGGCTGGTGGGTCTTGCTAAGCATGCATCGACTGCCACAGAGAAAACATCTTTGGTGAGAGCAAATTTATCTGAAATAAACATCACAATATTATGTTTTAAATCTCATGTATAAAAATTCGAATATAGAATACACGTATAATTTTCCCCTTCTTTGTAGGTCTCTTTGATTTTAAGACTGCTGCAACAATCACAGTCAATTTTAAAGTGTTGATGATAACAATACTGTCCTGAATTTTTATACAGACTTTTTCTTCCAAGGACCTTGAAGTGCTAAAAATGTTGTCATCGATATAGGCAAACCTCGGGAATATCTAATTTAGCAAATGTCAGTGATAAATTCTCCTGGTGCCATTCTCCATGTCTTTGAATATATTAGAACGCCCTGGAAATAAGAATGTTTATTCTACAGCAATTGACTGCTGGTAATACTGTTAGTTGGTATAATTCCACTTGTATTTACTGTTTATCTTTTAAATAGCTGCTGGGATTAAAAAAAATCCTTCATATTTGCTTTCTATTTCTAAAGTGGTAGGTATTACCCATTTTCTAGTGTTTTCTCCAGGTGGTCTAGGGAAACTCTGGTGGTCTTTACCTAACTTGATCCTTAATGCTGCTGAACAAAAAGAATTAGAGTGAAAATGGGAATTATAAATACCAAAAAACACAGAGACACTTTCTGTGCACATAAAAGAGAGCAGACACTGGGATCATGGGAGTGAGTGGAAGATGCCTGCGTCAGACAGCCAAGGGCCTTCCCACACTCTGCTGAGCCGTGTCACCCACTGCACAGCCTGGCCTGAGTCCCCTGAGAAAAGACCCAGAATGTCCCATGTTTTGGGCAGATTATGAAGTCATCCCATCTCACTGAATGATTGTGAGCATTTCAATCTTTGCTCTTTATTTCCATTTCCAATAATTCAATGAACTAAAACTAAACTTTGTCCACAACACAGTGTTATGATGAAGACTCAATTAAATCCCAGGCTGTGCCATTAAAGGGAATGGGACAGATAGCAGGATCCCAGCAAGCCAGCGCCAGGCATCCTGGGCTCTTCAGGGTGTATTCAGAGCCTGGCCCACAGCTACCTAACCTGGCACCTTCTCCTGCCTGGTTCCTGCTGTCCGGGTGCCTCACTCCTTCCTACAGAGATCCCACCACCCTCCCCACAGACCTAAAACTTCCCTGGTCTTCAAGTTCCAACTTAAATCACTTTGTGCACAAAACCACTCTCATTCCCTGCTCTTTGTGAGCCTTAAGTGTTGACAAGAGCACAAATGTACTTTGGAAATGGTTCTTTGTCTCCGTGTGAAGCCTCCACCCAGGCAGGACATGAAGTCCTGACTGGATTACACTGGAGGATGGGGCTTCCATGCAAAGGTAATAGAGCATGAGGGGATGAGGGCGCTTCAGCAGGAACTCGCTGGGCCCTACTTCAGGAGGCTGGCGTGTTCAGTGGATGCACAATGTGCAAGACGTACTCACGGGTCATTGGCTGAAATAGCAACCTGGGCAGTGCAATGTCTCCATGTCCAGGCTGATCCCCCATTCCCACTTCCACTATGGGGCCCCTGATTGGCTGTGCCTTTTCCAGGCAGAGTTTGGACCCTCATAAAAGTCATAGCTAGAAGTCATGGTAGAGTGGGGGGTTGTGCCCTGTAATTTTCCAGAGAACTAGAATATCTGTTTCATTCACTGTTGAATGAGGACATTGGGTATTAATGAGTTTGCCAGGACTGTAGGTGTAGGGTAAACCTGACTTGTCCTGGGCAAACCAGGTGGGTGATCAGCTGGCCCAGAAGCCATCCAGCACAATGGTGGTCCACAGTGTCCAAGCTGCTATTCATGGCCAGCCTGCCTCTAGCCTCCCCCATCTATGGCCAGCTCTGCCTCTGTCCTCCATACTGACTCACTGTAGTTTCTATTGTCCCGAGGCACAGAGGAAGAAATGGAGAGAAAGGAGCTTATAAGAAGGGTCCTGGGGCAGCTGCCAGATGCAGAGGCAGCCATGCTCTCACACCAGGTGCTGCCAGCATTGATTCCAAAGGCCTGCACCCTGGAATTGTTGAGCCCTGTGGGTGGCCAGTCCTGGGAGCTCCAACTAGGGTATAGGATGCTCAAAGACACTAGCCAAGGGCTGAGAGCCCCTGCCAGCCCTGCTGGCTGGTGGCTCAGGAAGGCCTTTCCTAACTATCACAGAGGGCCACTCTGCTGCCACTAAACCACATTCCAGATTAAAGCAGCCAGTGCCCTGCTCTCCCACAGAGGACCCTGGTCCTCTAGGCTCTAGCTGTCTCCTGAATTCAACAACGCCGAGGGCATTCACGTCACCACAGTCATTTTCCAAATGAACAAATTGTGTTTTCTTCTTCGTTGAGCTTGATATTTGAGCCAATCTGTGTGGCAATTTCCTCCTCTTTGTTTTGCTGACCCTGAGCGCTCTCTGGGCCCCACTGTAATTATGGGCCTCTCGTGCCACTGGGAGTGTGTGGTGCCTGCTCCACAGCAGTGCTGAACGTGAAAAGAAAAGGCCCGATTCTTCAGGGGCTTTGTCTCCCTTTCAGATGTTGGTTATTTACAAAGGCTTCTTCTTGGTGTCAAGTTAGTGAGATTTTTTTTTTTCCCCAGGTGAGTGTCACATGGGGGAACACTCAGTACCCACCTGTTTTCTGTTCTCTCCGCCAAAGCCAGCAGAGTGCTCCTCAGAGGCCAGACGTGCAGGGACTCCCACCTACAGGCTCATCTCGGGCCACACTTCCCTTATCATTGCTCTTCAGGCCTTCACCAACACGGATGTCCTTGGGCTGTGAAAGGAACAAAAGGAAATGTCCTCTTAAAAACCCAGCCCATTCCAGCGAGAAGGGAAAGGACAGGGCCGAGTATAAAGGGCCCAGGGCTGAGAGGGACTCTGCTAACCTGTTTATCCCACCTTCCGCTCTGATATGGGTGAATTCCTGTTCAGCAGCCTTTCTAGTTTTCTATCAATGCACCTGGCTGGGTACCCACCTTCCCACATCACTGAGCCCACCATTTCTGAAGCATGTGGAGGCTTAATGATTGTCACAGCTGAATCGTGTTTCTCCCCCAATGCACAGGTTGAAGCCCTCATCTCCAGCATCTTAGAATGTGACTGCATTCTGAGTGAGATAGGGCCTTGAAAGAGGTAATTAATGTAAAATGAGGTCATGTGGGTGGGCTCTGATTCAATCTGGCTGGTGTCCTTCTCAGAAGAGGAGGTTAGGACAGAGATGCACAGAGAAAAGAGTGTGTGAAGGTTCAGCAGGAAGGTAGTCACATACAAACGAAAAACAGAGGCCTCCGAATGAAATTAAACCTACTGATGCTTTAACCTTGGACTTCCAGCCTTCATAATGGTAAGAAAATGAGTTTCTGTATCTTAATGTCACCATTTTGTGATATTTTCCTATTGTAGTTCCAGGAAACTTCTATAATGGGGGCCCAGTGATTAATAAAGATGTCTCAAGTTGCTTAAAGCCTAGGGGCAACCTGAAGAGAACCCGGAAGAAATACAGTCAGGCTTAGGGAGGTGAGTAACTCCCTGGCTTGCTCTTACTTCTCACCAACCATCAAATAAAACATAAAATATAAGAGAAGGAAGAGTCTAGCATGAGCAGTCAGAGGGAAGCTCAGGACAGACGTCAGCAGCACAGTGTGGCTGGTAATGCAGAACCTGTAGACACACCGTCCTGGTGACTCAGCCGCACAGAGCAGAGGGACCAAGAGCACTCAGGGGGCCATTCCTATGGCCTCAAGAAGTGATGTAATGACAATGCTAAGAGGGCTGAGGAAATGAAGCAAAAACAGTTTAATTGTGTGCACTGACGGGCATGTGAAGCCAGAGCACATCGGCTAAGCAAACACTGGCCCATGTTTTTGACATTAATCTTCAAGTGCTTATTATGGAAAATCTTAGACTTTGGATGGGCTGATTCTGCCATGGAAGGGAGAGAAGAGGGAGAAACCAGGGCCTGTTTCTGTCTCAGAAAGGCTTCATCCTCCCTTGGGGAATCTCCCAGTCATGAGAGGAGAGACTCATCCAACAGAGTATGGGAGAGGGTTCTGGGTGACTCATCAGTGCCCGTGTGGGTGGTTCAGACCATGGCTGCTGCTCTCAGAGGTCAGAGCAAGTGAGATCAATGTGGGCTAGAGCAGTTCATTTAAGTAGCAATTAGTTATAATTAATCAATTATGTAATTGAGTAGCACTTAATTATTTACTGCCTTGTTCGGTTTTCCAACTGCTCACAAGTGTCAACTTGGTTTCCTCAGCCAGAGCCGAAGCTCCCTGGGAAAGGGGATAGACTTGTTCACTGGTGTCAGATCCTCATGTTTAAGGGCACTGATCTGAGGAAACAGAAACTAGGGGGAAGTCTCTTTGAGGTCAAAGGCATACCATTCTGCCAAGAAATGACTGTCGACTGAGTCAGGCCCAAAATAAATACAGAGCAGCGAGGAATCAAGCAGCTTAGGAGAGTGTGTGGTTTGTCAATTGAACCTGACCTTCAGGAGTGGTAAGGGAAAGACAGGCTCCCTTGGGAATGAATGAGGACAAACAACGCTCATGACATCTGCTTGCAGGGTCTGAAGGAGGTGTCCTGGGAGCTACCCTGAGATGGTAGTGTGGGCCTCGTTGATGCTCGAGGTTGACCTTCTGAGCTGATCCCCAGCAGGTTCACCTGGTGCTCTGAGACTTAGTGCCATGGGCTAGGGAATGCCATGTGAACTAGTGGACTTGAGCAAATTCACCATAGGAGCTGTTGGTGCACTAGTGGTGTGATTCTTTGGGATGAAGTGCTACCTCATTGAAGCCAGTTAGGAAATCAAGGATAACGTAGTGAGCGGCTTCCTGAAAATGAGTATAGGGGTGTCCCAGGATTTCAGGCTTATCAGAAAAGGCACTGCTAAGCTCAAGCCATATGGAGACCAAACGAATCTGAAACTCCTTAGAGGACAGACTCCCACAGTTAATGCTTAATGGGCTCTTCTGCTTTGTGGAGGAATCCAAATGGGACAACCTCCTAAATTCCAGGTTTCTCTAGCTAGCTCAGGTCTGGCTCATTTGCAGAGAACAATGGTACCTCCTTTCTCTCTATGAGGTCAGTGGTGTTATTACCTGTATTCACAAATGGGGCAGAACACCCCAAGACTTGCAGACTGATTGCTTTCATTAACTTTAATTGGATTCTTTCGCACTTGGAAAGAGAAGTGTAACCAGGGTTTAATTGGAAGAGCATCTCAGACCCAGGGTGACACAGGATTGTAAACATTAAAAGTGCTACAGCTGCGTTGGTGGAAAATGTCGAAGTCACTTATGTTGTTTGTAAGAATAGCTCACAGACTTGAGGATGTTTGGAAGTTCTGGGCATGTCGAATTTGGGGATTATTTTTGTGCTTGTTGAGAAAAAGAGGAATGTGAAATCAGATGTTTGCAAGTAAAATTATAGAAGAAACCAAACACATTATAACTGTGCCATGTGCTGAAAGGCTGAAAGAAACTCCCATTAAGTCAGAAGACTCCTGGTGTAAATCCATTCCCTGAGCTGGTCTAGGGCTGCAGGTGAGTCTGCACTGTTGAATCTTACCTGGCTCACCTTTCTCTCTGCTCTGTTGTGCCTTTTGCTGGGGATACTCTTCTTTTGTTTTTCTGCACAACTAACTCCCACCCAGCCTTTAAGACCTGGCTTTGATGTCATTGTTCTGAAGTCTTGGTCAACAGCTCTAAAAGAGTTGCTCTGTGCTCTATAGAACTTTGCTCATACAATGAACACCGAAGTAACCCAGGTAATAAAGAGCAGGGAAGGGAGACAGAGGGGGCCACAGATTCAGGATTCCAAATAACTATTAAAACAGTTATTTAGGGGGATGAATAATTTTGTTAAAGAGTTAAATTGGGGCAGTAGTGTTCCCTATGCATTTGCCGAACCCATCAAGTTGTCTGGTGACTCTAGAACTTGCTCACAGCAAATAAGACATTGTCATTGAGTACTGACTCCTGGCCCGTAGAGGAGGGTGCTGGTGGTTCACCTGCCCTAGGACAGCCTGAGAATCCCAAAGAACCAATTGTTGCCTGAGTTGCTGCCTTAGTCCTTGATTCCTTTCTTGTATGCTCAGTTCTGTGCACTGCGCCTGGCACTGAGGGGGCACCAGACACCATCTGCCTGCCACATTGTCTGCCATTCTGAATTCTTTCCTAGACTTTCTCCTTTCAGAATCTGCACCTGGGTTCTTTCTTCATTCTGAGGTGTCAGGGTCTGACTCCTCTTAACGGGCACAGTCTTAAGTTTCAGGCAGAAGTGCTAATGGTGGAATCTCCAAGCCCTGAGAGGAGGTTATAGGGGCACTAAATCATTTCATGAATTATGTAGGCGCTGTTTCCAGACACAGGAGGTTCTGATCTTCTACATACCCTGGATTCGATTTTTGAAGAAATGTCTCCAGCACACTTTCCCACTTACCCCCTCTAGGAGCCCACTTTCATCTCCTTGCACTCAGGCGCGCTCCTCCCCTGACCCGCAGCTGGCTGGTTGGCCGGAAGAGGGCTCGACACTCACCTTCCCATGATGTGCTGAGCGCTCCTTCCGCAGGCCAGGGCTCCTTAGGTGCAAAGTGCACTCACAGGTCACTGGTGAGGACCTGCTTTCCTCTAAAGATTGTTCTTTGATTTTTAAAAATAGTCTTTTCTAATTCACAAGAAGAAATGACACATCCTGTTAAAATGCTTAAAAAAGAATTTAACTATTTCACTGAGACTCAGTCTGGCAGCCCAGATAGCAGAGCCAAGCTGAGGAGAGATGTTCCTTTCTCAAGGTCCAGGGAAGGGTTGGCATCCGTAGCTTAGCCAGGCCTTGCAAGCACAGAGGCCAGGCTTTCAGAGCCATTTCCAAGCCATGATCAAGGCCAATAATGGCAAATGCCACTAGTGAGTGTAACATGTAACCACTGAGCTCCATGCAATGTGACTAGTCCTAATGAAGATGTGCTACACCTATAAAATATATCATATTTCAAAGACTTAGTATAAAACAAGTAGTACAATATGAAGCATCTCATTAATTTTTATATGGACTACATGGTAAAATGATAGGTTTCGACTATATTGGGTTAAATAAAATATGCTATTAAAGTGAATTTCATCTGTTTCATTTTACTTTAAGGGTGGGTACTAGAAAATTTAAACTACTAGGTGGCCTGCATTATTTTTGTATAGAAAGTACTATTTTAAGTCCTCTGATGAGAGAGCGGGCAAGGCTAAAGGGCTAACCTTGCCTGGCATCAGATCTTACAGATCTGGTAGAGCCAGAGATCAGAAAGGATGTGCTATGTGTCTTCTTGAGATAAGTATCTTTTGATAACTTGTCCAGAAATCAATTGAAGTAAGGTTTTCTTTGGACTGTCAATCCCCTTGTGAGATCTTGGATGGTACAATATGGGCATATATTTATTTATAGGAAGGAATAGGCCTTCTTCAGACTCTGTTTTGGGAAAGAACTAAGTGAGTTGATGTGTCTACTTGAGTATTCATTAGCTTAACTTGTTGCCAGTTGGGTTTCCCCCATTGAGCAACCTAGCCACAAAAATTGCCGAATGGGTTTTTTTTTTTTGGAGAGGTTTTTCACTATAGGGCGCGTGCGCTCGCCAGACAGACAGAGAGAGACATAGAGACAGAAAGCGAGAAATCACCCCCCAGGGGGGATGGCCACGCCACAATCCCTTCTCCTCCATTCTCCTCTCGGGATCTTGGGCACGCACACACACGCGCCCGGCGTGAGTTGTAAGCCACTGGGTCCGAGACGCGAACCGCGGTCGACTACGTGGGAGTCCAGCGACATAGCCATTACACTAACTGCTGGTTCCCCTGAATGGGTTTTTCAATGCCAGTGGTACGTAATGACCACAGATGATTAGTTGAGGACATCCATATTATGGGATAAGAATGGAGTGAACCTAAGCATGAGGACCTAAATGGAACTTTATTCACTGTATGTGGTAGGGTCTGATTTAATTCCCAACCTCCCGCATTTTTGGAGTGGAATTGACAAATCCCTTAGAAATATCTGACCCAGAGAAATCTCTCCCTCAGAGTTCCACCTTGCTCTTGGTCACTTTCTGCTGTGGTTTTGTTTCTAGATCATGAACACATTTTATTCTGTTTCATGCCATGCCATATTTTAGCTGGTCTGTGCCAGAAAAGTCATTTATGAAATTCCTCAGTTTCACCAAATGTATTTTCTCAGAGTGATATTTTTGTTGTGTCTTTATTACCTGCATTTGGCTAGCTTTAGTGCCTCTGGTCACTATTCAGGCAGAACTAAAAGAGTTTCCTTTTTGGGGGAACCAGCAGTTAGTGTAATGGCTATGTCGCTGGACTCCCACGTAGTCGACCGCGGTTCTCTTCCTGGACCCGGTGGCTTAAAACTCACGCCGGGCACGTGTGTGTGCGTGCCCAAGATCCCGAGAGGAGAATGGAGGAGAAGGGATTGTGGCATGACCATCCCCCCTGGGGGGTGATTTCTCGCTTTCTGTCTCTATGTCTCTCTCTGTCTGTCTGGCGAGCGCAAGCGCCCTATAGTAAAAAACAAACAAACAAAAAAACGAAAAAGAAACCTCTCCAAAAAAAAAAAAAAAAAAGAGTTTCCTTTTTTTTCTAGTAAGTGTTCAGCAAAATGTCTACCAGAGCTGTCTGCTGCAGAATTTAGAAGTGGCTTTTGTCCCTTCTATTTTGTGGGGTCTCTTGCTTGTTTTTAAGTTGATCCATTTATTTCTTCCATGAAATACAGAGCTAGAGAGAGCGAGAGGGACAGTATCCCTAGTAGTGTCCCAATGCTGTGATTGACTCCCAGCCTTCAGCCAGCACTGGGGCATGGGAAAGCATGTGCCCAGTGTACTCAGAGAGGTCTCCAGACTTGAACCGGACATCTCCCCATGTGAGATCATCCTGCAAAGCATGTTTGCTCCTGCCACACTATCTGGCCCCCTGATCTTTCTCTATGTTGTTTATGACCCACATTCAAATACCTGCTGTGGACACAGTGAACACAGAGCAGAACCTTAGTCTACCTTGACCAACACCCTTATTTTAGAAGGGCCCTGTGGCAGTCTGCTCCGGAGCTCAGGGCTCTGCTCAGGTTCTCTTAGGTGCAGACACACTACATTTCAAGGTGTAGTTCCTGCATATGGAAGGTACTTGGTACAATTTTGCTGATTGAAAAAAATGGACAAAGAAATGATTTCATCCATTATGGTTTCAGACCAGCCTTCTTGGTCACACATTTGGAGCCAAGCCCTTTAATATTAGACTGAATTTCTTGATATGATAATAGATGCCAAATATTTATTTATCTATTAGATTTTTAGTGCTGCATCCTTCATCCTAAAACCTCAGGGTGCATTCGAATAAAATTACAAATAATTAAAATCTTTTAGGAAGCCGTAAAAGCCTTAAAAACAAAAATGATATTTTATGGTTAATAAAGATAGAATATAGACATGATTATAATGCTATATAATCATGTCTGTAATTATTACATAAATAATATATAATCATCCTAATAAACCATGCAATTTTAGCCACTCCTTCCCCTGAAGCATCTCTATTTATAGGCCTGATGTGGTTGATAGTGGGGAGAAGATAGATTTAGGGAGTAGCTTGAGGATTAAGCACAGTATGTAACTTGGAAGGGCCTGAGCAGTTTACTAATTTAAGAGACTCTCCATCTGAACTGAATGAGGAAAACTAGCTTCAGGCTCAAGGACATCCTTAAGGGTATTGCCTGGACCTGACCTTGTAAGGTGATTCTCCTCTGTTCCCCAATTCACCTGCCCTGCTTCCTACCTTGGTCCTCATTTTTTTTCTGCTTCTCTGCCCTCTGCCTGCCCCTCCTGGCCACCATAACCAAGAAGCTTCTTCTCTGCCTTTTCACATTCAGCTAAAATCCCTGGAGACCCATTGCCCTCCTCTTCAAACCTGCCACCCCTGAAGCACTGCCAGTCCTTGCACAGTCGATCGACTCATTTGTGTGGGTGACCTCTGGCCATTTGCTGATTGTCCATGATCGTTGTTTTCGTTCCCATTTAGCTTGGACTCCGAAGGCAGGATGGCCATCCTCTCTGCATCTCACTCACCCTTCTGTTAGTCTCTGATGGAGAAAGGTCTAGTGGACTGAACAAGGCAGTAGAGGTTATCTTGAGATAGAGACACCCTCTCTTAGACAAGATGGGACCTCTTACACTTGAGTGTAAGTCTTGGAATTCCCACCAGTTCTGGTTAAATGCTGGGTTCTCTATCCTCCTTCATCCACGATTTCTGATTCAGTGGGTCCAGGGCTTGATAATTTGCATTACAAAGGGGATTTCAAAAGGTTGGTGGAAAATGGAATTAAAGGACAAGTTTATTTTGGTACTAAAATAAATTGAAATCCATATGTAGTTTTTTTCATAATATGCATTTTCCATGAACTTTTCGATGTATTAACAAGTTTTAGATAAGGCTGGTGAGGGAATCACATTTTGAGAACCACTGGTTTGAAGAAAAATCATGAGAGCATGCCACAGTTTCAAGACTGTGATGGCTTCCAATGTGAAAATACTATTTATCTCCAACAGTTGCATAGTGCTGTACTGTTTACAAAACTCTTGTCCAATGCTGTTGACAAAATTCTTGTCTAATAATAGAGAGGTTGAGTGATCGCTCACAGCCCCCACCTGGTGATCAGGGAGCTGGGGTTTGAGCTCAGGCCCCTTTCCACCACACCCCAGTGCCTTTTAGCACCGGTCCATTGCTTCTTTCTCCTTGGATGGGACTTTCTCTGCTAGTTTGAATGTTCAGGGAGTGCTTGATCCAATGATGCAAGCAATGGAACAAAATGTTCAATAGCTTCTAAGAGGGTTGATTGCTCCATGGGTGCTGCAGAATTCGTCATCACAGGCTCTTTTCTTTGATCGATAAAGTACACTCTTCTCACACTGGAAAAGAAACTAGGCAATAATCTGCAAGATGAAGCACCCTTAGCTTTAGGCCCATCTCCAGGGCTGTTAGTAGCAGCTTTGTCATCAGGAGACACAGGACACCTTGCTATTGCTTACTTGCCTTCATTCAGGTGATCTATCCTGTGACAACCCTCTGACCTCAAGTTCTGCAAGGTTCAGAGATATGACACCTATTACTCATGTGGGCCAAGCAGTGGGATTATCCTCTATATCTTTACAGCCTGGACCCTGGTCCCCAAAGAGGAAGTCACTCCAGTGTTCAAGGGCCTCGGGTGATGGTGGTGTACCCGGAAATAGATGCATTCATCTATTTTCATCTGAATGTCACATTTTGTTCTCAAACAAAACTCCTTCTTCCTAACGACTATTTACTAAAATTTATATCCATTTTTATAGTGAGATAATCTGTTTGTGACAGGTTTCTTGGTACTTTTAGTACAGAAAAACACCACATTGGCCAGATTATTGCCTAGCAATCCTTCCATTATAGCTCATTCCATTGTAGTCCCCCGACTTTTTCATGAACCATTATGAGGTACCCACAGAATCTCTAAGTCTTGGTCAGTCGCTTAGGTCTTCAGATCTAGGAGCAACACTTGGGAAGAAGAGGACAGCTGAGATCTGTTTTATTTCAAAGTTCTGTTTTGTCTTATTTAGAAAATACCAGCAGTGACTGCCTCAGAGACATCTGTATTTTCAACAATTCTTATGCTACAGAAAAAATCTAATCAGCAGCTTCTGTGCGAGGAGAGCTAAGGGTTGAAAATCATTAGGAATGCACTTCCCAGTCTGAGACCTCCAGCTTGGACAGGACTGGTGGATTGTTTTCTCAGCACTGATCATAATGAGGACTCAGAGGCAGCTCTAATTGTCACCGTCATACTGTCCCATCTTGCCTTTTATGGTGCAGGATGCTGAGCTGTCCTGGTTTCGATGATGTCTGTGTTAGGGCTTGCTTATCCTTGGGGCTCTGCAGGGAGCAGATGATCTTTCACAGGATGCAAATGCCTCCAGCTCTAAGATATACAGAATGGGCAATTGATGACCTTATGGTGGCCGCTGCCCTGCAGAGGGCAAGACTGGGGTCATTCACAGCTTGGTAATTGGCCTTGATCCTGAGATCTTCATCCTGAGCAAATGTAGGCATCAGGGGGCCAGTTACAGATCAATGCAGGGGCGCTGAATACACAGGCCCCAGAAAAAAATACCAAAATCAAAAATGGATTTGTGTTTAGCGTGCCTTGTATATCCTGGTCTGGTTATGAATAATTTAGCCTTCCCTGGGCTGAATAGACTATATTTAGCAAGCCTATTTTGCTTATAATACGTCCTATCCTTTTATGAAGAAGCATAAACCAAAGAATGCTGCTCCGAATTAGGGGTGACTTGATTATGTGGGAGCCGAGTGCAGAGGTGTCTTCATTCACCTTCAGGCTTAGGCTTGCCATGTACCTGGGGTAGCAAAGAGCAAGAGCATTTAGCACATGCATAGCTGAAATTGGCCTTGGCATTGAACCTCCTTGACCCAGCATGAGGCAAGGGTACTTTGCCTGTGTCATTTCTGGCTCTGGTGAGCCACTTGTCTAAGAGAGAAGATGGTGACAAGATTTAAGAAGAAAGTGAGAGGTTTCACTTTCCTTCCTTCTTGTTGCAGTTCTGGTAGGAAAAGGATGGCCCACTCAGTTTAGTGATTTGCAGAGACTTTACTAGATGAGGGGAGTCCCAGGAAATAATGTAGACTTACAGGGCAGAAGATAGCAGGCTCCTTACTTCTCTTAGGTCTGAAAAAGCAAGGGTGGGGGCATAATCTAAGAAAGGAGTTTATGTGGACTTGGAGCTTAGGCCTTGTCGGGGACAGCCTGTGGTGACCCCAGGGAAGGGAACCAAGGATAAATGCCCTGATTACACTCTCCTCCACTTTTCTTTATTAAAGTCTGTTTATTTTATGAGCAAGAGAGATAAGGGGAGAGAGAGAGAGAGAGAGACATAGAACATCCAATAGGGTCAAGATTCTGCAATCCATTTCCAGCTGGCCCCAGATTATGGGCACGTGTGTACCTGGTATAGACAGGAATGTCTCCAGACGTGAACCTGGAGCTTTCTCAAGTGGATCAACCTCAAAGAGCATCATATTTTACCATTAACATTGTCCAGTCTCTCTCCTCCTTTTTTCTCATCTCCTGTAGATGCTTCTCCATTGCCTGGACCCATAGTAAGAGAAAAACACATGAGTTTCTGATCTAGTCCATATGAGTCAGCCTCCCAGAGAAATAATAGGAAGAATGGATCTGGATGTATATGCAGAATATGCCAATGTACCCCATAAACACCTCCCATACAGAACTGCCTAGAATCAATGTCCCACTGTGGGTTGCATTGCAGGGTCTCTAGAAAGCACTTGTTAACTTGCAAACATCCAATTTGGACAGGCAACATATTTACCTGCTAGTTAAAGGTCTGGATTTGTCCATCAAGTTGGTTGGTTATCGCCTGTCTCAGGGATGGAGCATAGGTACATTTTGTGGGTAAGGTAGACATCGTAATGGTGGTGCAGGCTCCAGATGGTTCAATGAGAGGCAGGCCTGCACTGGGAACTTTGAGTACCTGCTCTGGACACCTGAGTGCTGAGAGGACAGAGAAGGCTATGTATGTAGATGAATTCACCATCTTTGAGGCCTCCCAGAGGCAGCTATTCTGTCCCATCGTTGACTGCCAGGGGCCTCCAGGAATTCATCCTTAAGTCCAGTTTTTAGAAGATAGAACATATTTTCCTATAAATAGCCATGGTATAACAACTGATTAAGATTCTTGACTACTCCTCAGAAGTCTATTTAAATGCTGGGTGGTAAGTACAAGAGTGTTTGTTAAATTGTTTTCTCTTATTTTCAGTATGTTTGAATTATTTCACATATAAAAATAAATTAAAAATTCAATTTAATACAGACTATTTTGACCTCCCTGCGTCTTCGCAAGGGGTGTGTGAGGGGGGTGCAGTCAAAGAAGAGGGAAGAGAAAGAAAAAGAATCTCTTTTAGTTTTTTTGGGGAAAATTTTGAAATGGGGCAGATATGTCCTTGGTTTCTTTCCACATCATTCCCTTCTGTAACCTCCCCCCAACTCCTGCCTTATCTCATAAGCTGCCTTCCCCATCCAAGTGAAACCTCTAACCCCCCTCCTCACCCCTAACCTCCCTCATACCTTGTAAAGCAGGGCTTTCAGATTCTCTCTCTTCAAAACTATAGTGGGACTACTCTTAGGATGTGCTTGAACAGTGTTCTCATTATCTATTGATGTTCAATAAACTCTCTGAGAGGGAGGGAATTAAAGGTAAGAAAAAAGAAGCAAAACATTTATGGTAATGTCTTTGACTAGACCGATATGCAGTGTATTCATGATGGGAAAATTTATTTGGTGTGCTGTAAGGATATATAGTGATTAAATGTATAAAATGAAAAAAAAATGAACTGCCTTGAAACTTGGTGACTCAGAGGAACCACCATTTTATTTTCTCATGCTGCCATGAGTCAGGAATTTGGATAGGACAAAGTGGAGAAGTGGACCATTTGGTGTGTTTCATGAGGTCTGGTTTTGAACCTAGAAAGGATCATGTGGCTGGGGGCTAGCTGTGGCAGTTCAACTGGGCCATACGTTTGGGGCTGTGGTCTCTGGTTCTCCTCCACATGGCCACTCGACAAGGTTGGCTTGGGCTTCCTCATAGCATGGTGGTCTAGTTCGACTTTCTCTATGGAAGTGGAAGCTGCTTGTTCTTTTAAAATATACACAATTGCTACAGAGTTACTCGGCCACATGTGACTGGGTCACTGGGTCATGACACAGTTTTGCCTAGAAAAATATGATATGACTTTTCCAATGACTTAATCAATTGATCAAGGCAAGTCTTAAAGCCAACCCAGATTCAAGAGGGAGAGAAAGAGGCATCACCTACAAATGAAAGAAGCATGTGTGCCACCGAGAGGGTGGTCATCTTTGGAGATAATCTTTCCCATAAAATAATCAGGCTAACTTAAGTTTACATTGGAGTGAATGGCCAATGGCTTCATGTGGCATTAAAAATATATCTGGGGAACCAGCAGTTAGCGTAATGGCTATGTCGCTGGACTCCCACGTAGTCGACCGCGGTTCGCGTCTCGGACCCGGTGGCTTACAACTCACGCTGGGCACGTGTGCATGCGTGCCCAAGATCCCGAGAGGAGAATGGAGGAGAAGGGATTGCGGCATGACCACCCCCCTGGGGGGTGGTTTCTCGCTTTCTGTCTCTAATGTCTCTGTCTGTCTGGCGAGCACACGCGCCCTATAGCGAAAATCTCTCAAAAAAAAAAAATCTGCAAATTCTTTGACACAGTTCCATGGAGAAGTGAACCCTCTCTTTGAATGTGGTTTGGCATTTTGGCTGTTTAACTAATAGAATGTGGTAGAAATGATGCTGGGTGACGTCCAAGGCTACGTCAGGGACAACAAGGCTTTGGCCTAGTGCTCTTGGGACACTCTGGGGGTAACACGTGTCCGAGGCCAACATGTTGAAGAAACTATGCACAGGGCTCCCATCTGCATCCCAGCTAAGCTTCCAGCCAGCACCCACATTGACTGCCCTGATGTGAGCAAGCTGCCTCAGACGTCCCATCCGGATGAGCCTTCATATGACTCAGGACCAGCCAACATCTCCCTGCAATGATGTAAGGGACCCCAAATGAGAACCACCAAGACATGCCTGTCCCAACTTCCTGACCTAGACATGATGGATAAAATAAAATGGTTATTTTAAGCCATTAAGTTTTGAGGGGATTTGTTATGCAGCGACATTACTGGAACACCTCATAAACCTCCTGGAGGTATTTCTATTTGAAGAATCAAAATTCAGCAGTGAAGTAAAAATTCAGGTAATGGGGAAAGATGTTTGAGGTATAAGCAGTCAGATAGTGTGGACTGAGAGCCTGGCTTCTCTGAGTACTACTTTTCACAAACTCTTTCCTTCCTCTGACATGAACCCACCAGCAAGATGCAAGACACCTCATTTTCTGAACTCTAGAGCTCTTGCTTGAAAACAGGGATATAAAGACTTCCTTGAGTTTCTGTGAGGCTTAGATGAGGTAACCTTCAAGAAATTATCTAGCACGTTGCCTGACATATAAGTGCTCAACAATTTACTGAATACGATTCTGAGAGCATGCTCATTCAATAAATATTTATTGAGCAGCTAGTTTGCAAAATCTTGTTAGATGCTGTAACTCTGGAAGTTCTTAGGATACAGATTGTCTATATTTTTCTTTTATAAGTTTACTTATGTTGAGTGAGACCTTCCCCCCCACATACACAGTATCTTCATGCAACAACCCACCCCCTGCCTTAGTAAGGTAGGATCACAGGTGTGTGTGTGTGCCAGTGTGTATAGGAAGACCTTGGGACACAAAC
This sequence comes from Tupaia tana, assembly GCA_026018925.1. NCBI lineage: Eukaryota > Metazoa > Chordata > Mammalia > Scandentia > Tupaiidae > Tupaia > Tupaia tana. The sequence goes on from JAKSZU010000003.1 coordinate 210,135,397, forward strand.
CAGGGACTTTACATTTGGCTTCAGCATTACAAAGTGCCACTGTGGCTGTCCTGTATGTATTGCTTGATTATTTTATATTCAGTTGCTGTACAGACAAAGCATCCTCCTAGTTGAGGCTGACAACCAGGGTGAATAGTCATGGCATGGAGGAGGGAATTTCATTCCTGAGTTGTAGTTTCCTCCACTCTCTTATGCAAGACATGCAAGGAGCACAGGGCCCAGAAAGGCCCAGGAGTTCCACATCAGGAAACACTTAACCTAGTGATTAGGAGCTTGGGGATGTGGTCGGAATGCTAGGGCCTAAATCCCAGGTTCCCTACTTCTTAGCTTGTTGATCTTGGACACATTACTTAACCTCTTTGGTCCACATTGTCCTCATCAGTGAGACAGTGATGATAATAACTAACCTGTGTGAGCCCTCAGCTGAGTGTCAGGCACATTCTAGTATTTAGACTAGCTCAGCTATGATGGTAATGATGATATTGTTATATTGTCATTGTCATTATACGTATCCTTGAGAACTTGGCATAGATGTGTGCAGGCCAGTTCTGGAACCAGGCCAATAAGGCCTTGAATGGGGAGGTACCGGCATTTTCTCCTACAGACAAAGGGGACATTATAGAGTGGAAGAATGGCAGGATCAAGCTCCTCTCCCTCCCTCCCTTCTGCTCCCTCTGCCCTTGCTTTCTCATTTCCTCTTTTCTCCCCTTCTTTAAAATGATGACAGTATGTTCAAGTTGTGCAAATCAAAGGAATAGATTAGAAACAGGAGAATAAATGTGCCTAGCAGACCCAGGAAATCTCCAGGGGATTGGAATTGATTACTGAGAGTGTAACACACAAATGATCATTTTTCTGCATGTGGTGAACAATGAGAACAAAGTAGAGGTTTTGAAGTACCTCCTCGCCCCAGCCCTCATAGTCTGATGGGGCTCCTCAGTGATGGAATGGAGTCATGGGGTGAGCAGACACCAGCTGAGCCACCTCCTGGTGGTCTCTTTCTGGAAGGGGTTGTAGTAGAGGAAAACAGAAACTTTTCGGGCACTTAACCACCTTACTTAATTTGGAGATGAGGTTATGCGTGTCCTGGGAGATGCTAGGATCTTGGGAAGCTTCATGGGTAAAGGGATTGATGCTTTTCACAGGAGATTGCTAAGGCCTATACAGTATACTCAGATGAGGAAGAACCTCTTCAAGTGAGCTCTGTGTGGGCCTCACCCCTTTTGTCATCTGGGGCAATTTCCTGGTTTGTGGCCTTAGTAGGATCAACAGAGCCAAAAACAACTTCATCTTTGGAAAACCTTGATTGTAGGATGGGTATAGGCTAATGAATGCCTTGTAGTTCAGGAGCTTCAAACTTTTTTTTTCTTTTCTTTTTTTTTTTTTTTTTTTTTTTGAGAGGTTTTCGCTATAGGGTGCATGCGCTCACCAGAAAGACAGAGAGAGACGGAGAGACAGAAAGCGAGAAATCACCCCCCAGGGGGGATGGTCACACCACAATCCCTTCTCCTCCATTCTCCTCTTGGGATCTTGGGCACGCACACACACGTGCCCTGCATGAGTTTTAAGCCAGGTCTGGGACGCGAACTGCGGTTGACTACGTGGGAGTCCAGTGACATAGCCATTACGCTAACTGCTGGTTCCCAGGAGCTTCAAACTTTTGACCTATAGTTCATTTTAGTTTGTGTCCAGAATGACCATGGGAACCCGGCTCTAGTGAACTATAAGGAATAAGTCATCATTCCTGGTTAAGCTGCTCATTTATCTATGATTTATTGGGTGAGATTTTTATTTATTTGCTATTCATCTCTTTTCATCTTGAAGGCTGAAAATGGCTTGGATAAAGAGGTGAAGGTAACACAAGCTGCTAGCTATATCATGTCTTTACATACATTGTTTTAGAGAAAAAAACACCCATATGAAGCCCATTAAGCTCATAACTCAGGAGCAGGCAAAGTCTATATTTTAGCCTTCTAATTATCCACTGGTCAGGGGAAATTTGCACAGTGCTCAACCAGATGTGACTTGCACAACTAGATGTGACAGCTCTTCATGAGAGGAAACTCAATAACAATAGGTTATTGTTAGTATCTTAGGGGAGTGCATGGACCTAGGTGTCTGTTTTCCTGGGTTCTTTGGATCTTGGATCTTGAGATAAATTTCCCTTTTTTTTTTTTTTTTTTTAGCAATGGTTTTAGACTTGAGCATGTATCAAAATTATCTGGAGAGACTGTCAAAACACAGATCACTAACACCCAACCATAGATTTTTCTCATTAAGTAGAGCTGAGGGTGGGCCCAAGAATTTGGATTTCTACTAAGTTCTCAAGTGATGCTGATGCTCTTGGGTCTGGGGGCCACAATTGGAAAATAACTTCTCTAAAAGCCTAATTTCCCAACGCAGGGTGTCCCACTTCCAGACACTAATTACTTGGCTTGCTCATCAAAACCAAAAAATACTGAGTTGTCTGAAAAGTCATGACTCATTTTTGCATAGAAAAATAGAAACAAAGGCTGTTGCGTATATCAATTCAAAATGGCTGCCTTTCAAAAAATGACCGCCATCTTATGATTCAGTCGCATCTGCGCCATCTTTGGTGTGTAATCATTCTTGCTGTGAAAAGGCTGCCCCGCCATCTTTGGCGATGCCTGTTATTGATCCTAGGGCAGAAGTTCGGGCTAAGATCAAACAACTTAAAGAACATATTCAGTTAGAAGAAGAACATTAAGAATTGATATCGTGATTAGAAAAACTGAAAGTGGGTAAATCTAAAGGTGCAGTTTCTTTGCAAAATCGCTGTCAGCCCACACTTACTTCTAGTGTAAAACTTAAGCCGACTCAAAAACTACAACCACTGATAGACCTTGAGGAACAGGAAGCTTTTCCAGTTACGGAAACCATAGATGCACAAGGACAAGCATGGCGTCATATACGTTCCTTTGATTTTAACATTATAAAAGAAATTAAAACAACAGTTGCTCAATGTGGAGCTACAGCTCCATATACTTTAGCCATAGTTGACTCGGTGGCAGAAAATTGGCTTCCACTGTTACCTTTGTTCAGGACCAATTAGACTCCCTTGCAGAAGTAGACATGGTTTAGACCTCCTCTTGGCAGAACAGGGGGGGGTCTCTGTCTTTCTTTACAGGAATGCTGCTGCTTTTATGCCAACAAGTCTGACATAGTTTGTGACAAGCTCAACCAATTACAAGAAGATCTTCAATGTACAAAACAGCTTGCCGACAACCCCTTATGGACCACGTGGAATGGACTTCTCCCATTTTTCCTCCCCATACTTGGTCTGATTCTGGGTTTACTGATTGTTTGCTCTTTGAAGCCTGTTCTCTTTAATAAGCTCATGGTTTTCCTTAAACAACAGATTAATTCCATAAAAATGCAGCCTATCCAAGTCCACTACCACAACCTGGAGATGGAGTATCATGGAGCCTAGACATTGCTCCTGCCTGAGGCGCTGAATCGGTTAGCCAAAGACGGGTAAGAGAGTCTGAGCCTGTAACAGCTGTTCAGTCCTTCCACCTAAGACAGGAAACTCATCATTGCAATGGGATTCTCCAATGACGGGTAAGGATGGACGTGTGGCTCTAAAAACGACTCCAACCTAAGACAGGCATGATTCCCCCAGGTTTTCCTCCTCTCTTTGAGAAAATAAAAAAGGGGGACATGTGGAGGGCACTGCATACGGAAGCCATCTTGAGCTATCCGCCATCTTGAGCTATCCACCATCTTGGAAACCATTAGGCTTCACTTCCTCACTGAGCAAACTGTTTCTCAGAAATCATGTGACCAACTGTTCTCCCCGGAAGTGGTTGGGTTTCTAGGTAACGAGAGAGATCCACCCACACCAATGATTGGTTCATGCTGTTTTATCTCATTTGCATTTTGGGCAATCAAGCAATGCCCACCAGCTTGTATATAAGCTTGCTGTTCTTCCTTAATAAACGAGACTTGTTCGGCAAAAAAAAAAAAAAAAAAGAAAAATACATCATGACTTTTCCGACAACCTAATACTTTCTTATTCAGTGGTACAAGTTGGTCTCCAAATAGATGGCTCCAATGGAAGATTCTAGAAGGGATTTCTCTAGCTGTGTTCTCAGCAGTTCCCCATACTCTAAGAGCCCATAGATCAGTTTGGAGGGACTCAATAGAATCTCAGCCAGCTCAGACATAGGCATTAGAGTAATGTGGATCCAGTTCTCCTTTGGCAGACTCCCCAGATCCTATGTGAATTTTCTCCTTTATTATTATTATTTTTTTTATTAAACCATCTCCTGTTTGATTTTAGTCTAGAATCTTTTTTTAATAGTCTGCAGAAAATATACTCTACTATTTTTTGTTACCCAAATGTAAGAACAAAGCAAAACAAAATACAAAAGTCAGTGTGTTAGGAAATTATTCAGCTGCAGTTTAGTACCCAGATAACTTAAAAGACACAAGCACACATATGTGACAGGCTTCTTCGGAGACATCCATGGGTTGGGTTGAATGAATAATGGCCTGTCTGGGCACTTATAATGGGGCTGATGAAGTGTGGACCCACTGGAATTTGGTTATCGGTGTTGTAAAGCTCTTTCTTGGCTCTCAAGGCGTGAAATTGGGACACACATTTTTGGAGCTGTTGGAGTTCCAAGTTCCATGGAGGTCTTGGCCATGACTTGGCATGCTTTCAGATGTGGATGGCTTTCCATTGCTCCTTGCAGGACCACAGGACCTTTTTTTCTCCTTTAAAAAAAAAAAGGTTGACCACTAAGTCACCACATCTCATTAGTGGTGGCAGTTGCTTTATCTGTGAGAATAACTGTCCTTCTTAGCTTCCCAAGTTGTCACTTGTGCAGTGATTTATTACCTTCCAAAACTGCAGTAATTGTATAATGATGCAAAAATAATGACAAGCCATTCTGATAAACTTTATTACCTGTAGCATCTTGCATCTAGAATTCAAACTGCATTCCAGCATGCACTATAGGATTGCAGAGCACACCCCATGGCTGACAGCACACAGGGAGGATGCCTTCTTAGGCCTGAGAGGGAAGGAGAAAAAGAAATGGGAAGCATATTTCCTGAATGGAAGTTAAGACTTGGGCTGAAGTGAGTTGATTCTATTTGGGGCACACATGTCCAATAGAGTTACCTTAATATTTTTTGTCCTTACAACTCATGTATTTTATTTTATTTATTTTAATGTATACATCTAATCACAATATACTACTTAGCTTGTAGAGTAAATTTAACCCAACATGAATACACCTCACAGCAGTCCAGTTGAGGACACTATACATGCCATCAACAGACAACAGTCTATTTCTGTCTCCCATAAATATCTTGCTTCTCTATTTTTACCCTCAATTTCTTTCCTCACATTCCCCCTCTTCTCCCACCCTCTTCTCACACTGTCTCCAGTATCCCTCACCATTTTCCATACTTCTATATCCTATAATATTTCAGTTTCTACCATAATGTGTGGGCAGTTGGTATATATTAAGTGGAGACATACAAGGTCTCTCTTTTATAGCTTTGCTTACTTCATTCAGTAAATCTCCCATATTTATCCAATTTCTATCAAATGCTAGGATTTTTTTTTTTTATGGCTAAGTAGTATTCCATAGTGTATATGTGCCAGACTTTTTCAATCCATTCGTATGTTTGTGGACATTTAGGTTGGTTCCATGTCTTTGTAATTGTGAATAATGACACAATAAACATAGATATGCAAGTGTTTTCCAACAGAGTGTTCTCCTACTCTTTGAGTAGATACCTGGGAGTGGAATTGCTGGATCATATGGTAGTTCTATTTGCAGATCTTTGAGAAACTTCCATATCGTTCTCCACAGTGGCTGGACCAATTTACATTCCCATCAACATTCCCACCATAGCCCTGCCAGCACTTGTTTTTGTTTTGTTTTGTTTTGTTTTTGTTTTTCTAATCTTAGCCATTCTAACTGGGGTTAGGTGTTATCTCACTGTGGTTTTGATCTGCATCTCCCTTTTGCTGAGGGATGTTGAGCATTTTTTCATATACTTTTATGTCTTCCTTTGGGAGTTGTTTGTTCAGCTCATTCTCCCATCTTTTAATTGGGTTGATAATTTTTTTTCAGGTAAGCTGCTTGAAATCCCTGTGTATTCTGGTTATATGTTCCTTATCTAAGGCATGGTTTACAAAAATATTCTCTCATTCCAAGGGTTATCAATTAACACTAATAACTGTGTCTTTTGCTGTGCAAACTTCTTAATCTGATGTAATCCCACTTGTCTATTTTTGGGGTTATTGCCTATGCTTTGGGGGACTTATTTAAGAAGTCTTTGCCTACCCCAGTGTCTCCCAGAATTTCCCCAGTGTTTAGGAGTATAGAATTAGCTCTCTAACATTTTTAATGACAAATATATTCAAAATAATATTTATAAATAGCATGCAGTTGATCCCCCTTTTTATCTTCAATTCCCATCCTCTGAGCTGCTCCTTTCTATCAAATGACTAAGCTTTCAGCATTCAGAGGAGTTCAGACAAATCTTTCCTTGAGCTGAGTGGTAAAGACACTGCATAATGTTTTAGTTCTGAGTGCATGAAGGACTCAAGAAGGTTGTGTTACATAGTAACTTTCAGGTTTGCTCCTCATTTTGGAAAAAGCCCTTTACATGGAATTGAGATGTGAGAGATAAAAACTGTTAAGTATGTCTGAGAAGAGGTGTTTCCAGTAATCAGAGCTCACTGGATTTGGGTCTTTGGTTTTGGAGATTGTCTCCCATTATTTACCAGAACCAAAGAGTAATGAGGGCCCTTTTGTAGCTGACTGTGGAGACAAAGGTAATGGGGGAATCCTATGCTCCTCCTTCATGGCAACCTACCAATGACTACAGGCAATACGTATTTTTTGAATAATGGATTTTCTTGGGATTGTAGCAGTGGGTTTGGGTCAGTCTGTGTCTCGAGAGTGGCCTTGGTAGTGAGGGCTAGGAGAGACTATACCAGAGTTATGATGTTGCTAGTGCTGACCAATGTCCACTCTTTTCAGTTTGCACAGACTGCTTGTTGGACCACATTTCTTAGCGTCTCTTTCTGTTAGGTAGAACCATGTTGACTTTTTATGGCCAATGGAAAGTAAGCATTTCCAGGACTGACCATAGAGTTTCTCTTGCATGGTCCTTCTCCTTTCCACCTCCTTCTGGTGGAGGATGCTGATGGAACAGAATAAAAGAACCACAAGTGGAAGTAGTCTTTGAAGTTTGAGTCACTGTTTGGAGGAGAGACTCCTATAATTATTCTGGACTGTGATGTGAATTAGAGCAATCTTTTAATTTATTTTTTAAGTTTTTGTTATAGGGAACATTTGCTTGCCAGAGAGACAGAAAGAGTGAAAGTGAGAGATTACCCTCCCCCCAGGGGGATGGCAATGCCACAATCCCTTCTCCCATTCTATTCTCAGAATTTTATGTGTATGCACACAAATATATGCACACATGCCTAATGTGATTTTCAAGCTGCAGGGTCCAGGACTTGAACCACATAGTCAACAAAGTGGGATCCAGCTGCCTTAATCTCCATGCCACCTGTTTGCCCTGAGGGCTATGTTTTTGTATCAAGGGACTGAGATTTCAGAGTTAATTTGTTAGCACAGCATAATCTATCCTATTTTGACTTCTTGGATTTGAGATCTATGGAAGAGGTTAGACCTGTGCTCATAGCAACTCTTAGACTTCTGGAATCTGGCCAAGGACTTTCTGGTTGATTAGTTTTATTTCTCTCTTCTAAGTCCTCAAAATTGGTAAATGTCTCCATATGAGAGTCAAAGTGGTGGCTCTGACTCTGAAGAGGCCTAGACCCACAGATACTTCAAAGAGGATAGTGATTTCAAGGCAAGGACTGGAACCGGGTGGGTGTCTCGTTGGCAATGTTGACTCTTTGGATGAGATAGTTCCTTTTCCTTTTTCTTTTTTTGGAGAAGTTTATTGCTATAGGGCATGTGTGCTCACCAGACAGACAGAGAGAGACATAGAGACAGAAAGCAAGAAATCACCCCCCAGGGGGGATGGTCACGCCGCAATCCCTTCTCCTCCATTCTTCTCTAGGGATCTTGGGCACACACACACACACACACACACGCACCCGGCATGAGTTTTAAGCCACCGGGTCCGGGACGCGAACCGCGGTCGACTACGTGGGAGTCCAACGACATAGCAATTATGCTAACTGCTGGTTCCTGAAATAGTTCCTTTTCATTGGCGGTGCTTAGTCACATCCCTAGCTTCTCCCCATTAGATGCCAGTGGTGCACCTCCTTCCTAACTCTCTTGTAATAGTAAAAATTATCTGAAAACATTGATAGATTTTTTTTGGGGGGAGAGAGGACAAAAATCCATCTTAGTTGAGAACCACTGCACCTTGAGACATTGGAAGTATGAGTTTTCCTTTTTGTGGCCCTAGGAGTACTTTCCTACATCTTTTCCCTACCTGATGTCACATCTTGTTCCTTTCTTCCTCATCAAGGCCAAAGCCAGCCTTTTAGCATTCATGGCTCTCCATGAGCGAGTACGCGCCACTTCCATCAGCTTTCCTCCTTCTCCCATACTAATTGCATATAGCTTCAATGCAAATTACCCCAAAACTTAGTGGCATAAAATAATTTATTACTGATAGTTCCTGTGGGTCAGGAGTTCAGGTGGTCTTGCAGGTTGATTCTGCTTCCTGATTTTCCATGCGGCTTTGGTCAGGATGACAAAGACTGTAGTTATCTGAAAGTTCAAGTGGGGTTGAAAGATGCATCTCCAAGAAGGCTCTGGTGTGGAACTGCTGGCAGAATGCCTCGGTTCCTCACGGCTTCTCCATAGGCTGCTTGAAGGTCCTCTGCATGACAGCAAGTGATTCAAGAGATCCAAGTAATCCAAGAGAAAGTGAGAGAACATGAGGAAGAAGCCTCAATGTATTTCATAACAACTGCCACTTCCCTCTCCCAGTCTCTGCTGAGCAGATTCCTCAGCTCCTTTAGAGCCCAATGACAGCACCCTGGCAGCTCTCGAACTCAGATCAGATGGTCTGATGATAAAGATGCAGCTTTTGGAGCCAAGAAACTTGGGTTTGAATAGCAGCTCCAAAATGTTCCAGAGGTGGTTTGCTGACCACATGAGCTTTGTTTTTCCCTCTTATAATATATAATGGAGACTGGAACAGGCTGTTCAGCCAGGGTTGACATTTTTCAGCCCTTGCTTGCATCCGGGTGAGTCCACATGGCTGAACTTTTCCCTTCTGAGGTTGGCCCATAAACATCTCTTTTGTGATCCTCTACATGCCCCTCCCCCATCTGCTAGCTGAAGGAAGATGCCTGGAACAACAGTGGAAACCATGTAGTGAGGATGGCAGGCAGAGTCCTGAATGTCCACCCCTCTTGCCAACAATGAGATGTTCCATGGGTGAGAAACAAATCTCTGTCATATCAAGCCTGTAAGATTTCAGCGTTTATTATAGCAGCCAGCATTACTTAACTAATGTCATTACTTTTTCACTGTATAGTTTTGGGAAAATTATTTAACCTTTCTGCCTCAGTTTCTTTTTCTATCAACTGGGGTTAATAAAAGTTGTCATCTCATAGAATTGTAATAATAGATAAATGGGAGTAAATAATTGCCACCTGTCTGAGCTCTGTTATGTAGGAAAAACTTTTTGCTTTAAAACATTTTCTTCTTCTGATGTCTGGAGACTTGCTGGGCTCTGGCTGGAACCTACTTACAGAGCAAAGCTGTTGTGTAGCTGGGCTTAAGGAAAACCCAGGCTGGCTGTGCTCTTGAGGTTGTACGTTTGTCCTCTGTGCTCCCAGCTGCCCATAGGCCACACACATAGGAACTGTCCTTAATCTGCAGACATTGCATGATACCCAGTCCATGCCAAACCAGAACACTGAGTGGAAACTGGCCTCCTGGGGGCAGGAGTGCAACTCTGTCACTGACCAATGTCTACAAGAAACCACCTGGTTTCTTCACATTCCAGTATGGCGGTATCAGGATCATGGGCCTTGCTAAACTTAACTCCTAGAACTGAAGGAGTGTGAGCACCCGCTTTCCTCCTATTACACACCATCATTCTTGCTTAGCTCAGTCTGGTTCCCTGCTTGCAAGACTGTGGAATGGCCATTTTGGTTTTAGTGTTTGAACTGGGGATGCAGGTGGTGCTGGAGAGGGAGAAATTGACTTAGACTTTGCATCACGACCCATTTTCACTCACTGCCGTTCTTCTGTTTGGATGTGTCAGGCACACTGGGCACTTGTAGTAGTCCTAACAGTACTATTGAACTGGAGATGCACTAGGGGCGGGAGAGGGAGAAGTGTTTGCTACCTCAACATTTTGGCTACATCTAAACCAGCCAGGGATTTACTGAGGTCAGCAATGGTTGCATGATCAATAAAGCATTTCAGATAAAACTCCATTTTTGCCTCCAGCAAATTCCCAGTGTTACTTTGCCTTTATAAACAATGTCTTAAAGACTGTTGATTATAAATCATCTCCAGTGGACCCTCACACCCCCGTACCATGCCATATTCCTAATAAATTTGAATGAGAGGCAAGAAGAGAGAGATCTTGGTTACAATGAAGACACTGAAGCCCAGAGGGTTAAGTTGACTCAGCTGAAGTCACAGTGAGTTAATATTGGGGAGGGGGAGCAGGTTAGAATCCCAGTTTCCTGGCATCTGTCTCCTACCTGGCAAAGTCTTCAGGGCTCCCATATCTCAGGACTTGGAAGCCTTTCTGACCTTTCCTCCACTGTTCTGCATGCCCGATGAACTCTAACCAGTGGGCGGCTACAGGCAGCCACTGGTCCCCCACTTGGTCAGAGCTGAGGCTTACCTCACCTGCTGTCTGGGTAGACTGGCGGGTGATCACATTTTCCTCTGGACCTAATTACCTGAGAAGAAAAGAACATTTCACTGTAAATCCATTGAACTGCCTTCTAAACAACCTGTAGGCAGATGTAGGCTGAGGATGGGTCTTGCCCAGCATGGAAAAAAACAATCAAATGTGGATGGCCCGATTAGCATGACCTAATGCTGACTGTGTGAGCCCAGAACCTTGGCGCTGCAGGTTTCTCATCGACTCCGAAGCTGAGCACCTTCCAAGCTGTGGGCGGAGCGGTAGTGGTTGGCACACATCTGGACTTAGAGATGAATGAAGAGTGGCTGGGAGACATCCATTCCCAGGGACTCAAGTGTGAAAGGGAGATAGACAGGACACAATCTCAGAACTGGCTCAAAGGATGCAGAAGTGGGGTTGAGGCTGTCTCAGGGGTTTTCTTGCCCAGTGTTCATAGTCTTCCTGGGACAGCATGCATATTCCTGCAGTGAGCAAGGCTCCTCAGGGGCAAAAACCTGGGCAGTGGATCCTTGTCTGCAGAGTGAGGGCTGGGACCCAGTTATATGCCTGCAGTGGATCTATTCCCAAGCTAACAAGTCACATGATGGGAGTAGACAGAGGGGAATTCTTTAGCAGCATGTTCAGGTACCAAAGCAGGTTAAGGACTGAGCAGAAGAGAAGGCTATACCACATCAGAGCACTGGGTGGGCACTGGCCTCAATGGGGCAGCAATGCAACTATTAACCTGCTGTGGATGGAGAGGGCAGTCATACCAGGCAAGTGGTGGGTAGCTCTTTCTGTACCCCTTAACTAGGGTTAAGGCTCTGCACCCTCTCAGAGTTCAGCCTGTGCTGCTCTTAGGGTTCAGCGTGTGCTACAGTCAGTTCCTAGACATTCTAGGACTAGTTAAGTATTCAGGAAGTGGAGGCACTGATTGATTTTTTTTTTTTTTTTTTTTTTTTTTTTTGGAGAGGTTTTTGCCATAGGGCGCGTGCGCTCGCCAGACAGACAGAGAGAGACAGAGAGATAGAAAGCAGGAAATCACCCCCCAGGGGGGATGGCCACGCCGCAATCCCTTCTCCTCCATTCTCCTCTCGGGATCCTGGGCACGCACGCACACGCGCCCGGCGTGAGTTTAAGCCGCCGGGTCCGGGACTCGAACCGCGGTCGACTACGTGGGAGTCCAGCGACATAGCCATTACACTAACTGCTGGTCCCTGATTGATTTTTTTTTGATGGTTTCTAATTAGCCAGGGTGGGAATATTTACACCATGAACATTGGCAATACCCTCAGGACCAAGTTGTTAGACATTTACCAGTACAGCACTGTGTGGGGCTATCCCGAATGTGGATTTTCTTTTCTTAAAAAAAGAAGAGAGAGAGGCACAGAGAGAGAGAGATAGCAAGACAGGCATGTCCAACAGGGTCCTCACTCCACAATCCACCCCAGCCTCAAACAACCTGGATCATGGGCACATACACACATGCCAAGCCAAAAGAGGGAGGGTCCAGGACGGGACCTGGGATCTTCCCAAGTGGGTCCAGTTGCACTACCGCTGCAGCACTGTCTGGCTCAGAAGGTGAATGTTCTTAGCTCAATGCTAGACATATTTAGATTTTGCTGACTTTCTTACTTCCTATCTGTGATTTCCAAGTAATCTTGCTCCTGATTTGGTGTGACCTCAGTTCTCTTCTTTGCTCCGCTCTGGCAGGTGTACAGCAGGCTGCCATGTTCTGCCCTGCAGGGTGGGAATTCTGTGTCCTCTCAGTTAGGGGAGAGGCCAATCAACCTTCAGGTGACGTCTGCTATTCCTCTTGGTGCTGTTTGTCAGACACGTGCTGAGTTGTTCTGACCTCCAGCTTCTCTTGTTCCTTCTTCCTTCACACGCGTTTCTTCCACCCAGGCCCTGTAGCTGATCGATGCCATCTGCTCATTCCTCTTCTTGCTCTCAGGGTGGACCCTCTGCTGGGCCAGCATACGCTACAGAGCAGCCCATCGGGTTGTGTCAGTAATTGGCATTTGTTATGTTTTTGGCTCTTTTTAAAATTTTACGGGTTTAGCTGATCTAAGGGATGCCCCTAATTTAACTTCATTGTCTTTTGTCCTTAATGACTGAGCCACCATAACCCATGTCCTATGCAGGGAGAGCTTGCCATGAGCTTGAATGATGATGTGTCCTTTACCCGAATGGTCTCATATGTTCTTCACAGTGCTCCATGATGGAAGCATGACTGTGAGCTCTGTTTTACTTAGGAGAAGCAGTAGGTAGCTGTGCATAGCTAGTAAGTGGCAAGAGAGGGATTCAAACATGGGTCTGTTTAGTTTCAAGACTCACCCATAACAACTCTGTTATGCTATCTCTCCATCATAAGGACCATCAAGGAGATGCCACGCCTAGCCAGGGGGGAGCCTTTGCATTTGACTTGCACCACACCTGCAGGTTTTGAAGCCTTCTGTGACTAGTGGAGTTGCTTGTTGGCATAGCATAGAGGTTTCTTTCTTTTTCTTTTCCTTTTTTTTTTTTTGAGAGATTTTTGCGATAGGGCTCATGTGTTCACCAGAGAGACAGACAGAACATGAGCAATCACCCCCCAGGGGATATGGCCATGCCACAATCCCTTCTTCTCCATTCTCCTCTTGGGATTTTCAGCATGCATGCACATGCACCTGGCATGAGTTTTAAGCCACTAGGTCTGGACTTGAACCATGGGAGCCCCACTCGACTATGTGAGAGTCCAGTGACATAACCATTACACCATCTGCTGGTCCACAGCATAGGGTTTCAGAGGTGGTTTCATTGTGTTTGAGATGGGCACTGAGTTGGAAAAATACTTTCTAGATAATATTGCTTATGTTTTGTATTAGTTTTCTGGGGCTGTCATAACAAAGTTCCACAAACTGGGTGGTTTATACAACAGGAATTTGTTTTTTTATAGTTCCCGAGACTAGAAGTTCAACTTCAAAATACCAGCAGGGGGACCAGCAGTTCGTGTAATGGCTATGTCGTTGAACTTCCATGTAGTTGACCGTAGTTCAAGTCCTGGACCCGGTGGCTTAAACTCACACTGGGCACGTGTGCATGTGTGCCCAAGAGCCCAAGAGGAGAATGGAGGAGAAGGGATCGCAGCCTGACCATCCCCCCCCGGGGCGTGATTTCTCACTTTCTGTTTCTCTGTCTCTCTCTCTCTTTCTGGCGAGCGCACGCATCCTATAGCAAAAACTTCTTAAAAAAATATCAGCAGGGCTGGTCTCTCGGAGAGCTGTAAGGGAGAATCTGTTCCAGGCCTCATCCCTTGCTTCAGGTGGTTTTCTGGCAATCTTTGACGTTCTTTGGCTTTTAAAAGCATCACTCCAATATCTGCCTTCACTTTTGCATGGTGTTCTCCCTGTGCACATGTGTCTGTGTCTAAATTTCCCCCTTTTAATAAGGATACCAATTATATTGGATTAAGGCCCACTCTAGTGACCTGTTATATCTTCAATGACTCAATTTCTAAATACAACTGCATCCTGAGGTGTTGGGGATTAGGACTTCAACATATGAACTTTGGGTATGGGGGATACAATTCAACCCAAAATAGGTTTATTCATGTTAGCTTTCAAGCATAGGAAAACTATGTAAGAGAAATCCTTGTTCTTTCCATTTCTTGTTAATGACCTTTTTCTGCCTTGACACTTTTGATCACATGAAGTGGACCTGCGCTTTCTATTCTGAACTGATTCTCATCTCCTAACTACCATGTAAAGCAGCTCCCTGGACCATCTGGGTATGTCTTCCTCAGACCCCAAAGGGTATCTCCAGGTCCTTGTCGCTTGGACACACCAAAACCACATGCATGGGTGAAGCTTTTCTTTTCCCAGTGATTGGAGCTGTTTCCTTCCAAGATCTCGCAGTTTTCTTCTCCTATGGGTTTAATTTTGATCTGACTGTTCTGAGTATTCTGTGTCCTGCAGGTCGAACTCCCAGCCCAGATGCAATGATTTGGTCCAAACTGGTGGCTGCTGCTGATTAGGCTGTTAGAAGCTTTAGTATAAGTGGTGGGGTCCCACTCGCAATCAGCTCTTTCATGTGGTTGGGTTGGATGTGGCTATTGAGAGAAAAAGAAAATCTTTGAGTGGGTGTGATGCTGTTATTCTCAACATGGAGGGGCTGCAGGAGAGGTGGGAGCTGGGAAGGTAGTGATCCATCTCTTGAGCACAGCCTCATCATGTCCTCTCTCAGGGTGCACCCTTCAGGCTATAGATGACCCTCCAGAGTCCCCCTACTTGTCAGCAGATATGAATGATGAGCTGAGAGACTTGGGAGTCATGAGCTATGAATCATGAGCTGAGAGACTTTGGGGTCATGAGACTCTCCAAACACAATCTGAGACTTGGGGGTCATGTGACTCTCCAAACACAACCTGAGCTTCCAATCTGGATATTTCCACGTGATCCCATCATTTTGCCACTCATTCCTTCACTCAAGTAAGGACAAGATTGGTTAAAGTGGGGCTGCAAGAGTGAAGGGGTGAGTGTTCTGGGCAAAAAAGACCAAGGGCCAAAGGGTCACAGGTGGTGGGAAACATGGCCTATGTCCAGAATGGAAGGTGGAGGATCTGTCTGGAAGGTGGGATGAAGGAGCGTGAGTGCAAGAGATAAAGTGGGAGATACATCTGGCACACCTGTCGGGAACATCCACATCAGGAGGCTAAACTTATCTGGGGGCAGCAAAGGGTCTTGAGTGTGAGGGAGACACAGATCTCTCTGGAAGTAATGTGGAGAATGATGTGAGTGGGGGTAAGATTGGAGTCAAACGATGATTTAAGGACTTGTAATAATCCAAATGTTCACACAGCAGGTCCTAAGTCACCTCTCTGGGTTTGTGGGAACAAGTCGAGTTGAAGGGGAGCAACTCCCTCATGACCTTTGTAAATCCTATTTACAGCGGGAGGAGGGTGGCTTTTCTTCCCTTCACTGGGAAGAAGCAGCCCTTGGGCTGGTCTGCTCCAGGCTCCTGTGCATTTTTCTCATTCTAAAAAAGTACTGGAGATAGATCAGGAGGCTGCCAGCTGTTTCCTGCTTCACAAGGAGAGCTTTGTTTGAAGAAGTTTCAGAGTGCAAAAGTCAGATTGAATACAATGGAGACACAAAATGAAATTGCTCTTTACAAGAAATACAGGTGCAATAAAATGGAAATACACTTGTTTTAACACTGCAAATGTCCTGAGGATTTCTGAAGGGTACTGAGTAGGTTAAGCAAAAGCAGAGTTAGGAAAGGAAGGAAGGAAGGAAGGTAGGCTGGTCGGAGAGGTGTGTGTATGTGGGAGTGTAGGTGTGTACCCACATGTGTGATTGTGAAGCATGGATTGTACAGACTTCACAGAAGTGCTCTGATCATCACTGAAAAACCTGACATGTGAGAGAGGCTGCGCTGGAGTGAGAGTTGGTTCTGTTCCCTTTCTATCCCTAGTTCTGTCCTCTGTGCCCTTTGGCTCGGCATTGCTTCCACACACACAGGCACATCCTTGTGCTCAGCGCTGCTGACGAATGGGTTCACGATACCTCCCATGCCCTCTGGATCAGAGACCAGAGGAGAGAGTGAGAAACAGAATGTCCCATACTCTATATCTACAAAATGGGAGAATCCTTTCCTGAAATAAGACTCTTTAATATTGGTGTGGGCTTCTTTCTCTGACCTGAGTTCATACTTCATACCAACCGAGTCAGTCGTCTCTGGAATAGAAGAGGTATTCATTAAGTGCTAACTAGATTTCCATGTGGCTGTAGGGGCTGAGTTTGAATCAAGATTGGAGCTGCAAGCTAGCAGTGTTCAGATATGGAGTGTTTTGTCTGACTTGAATGGTGCAATTTATTTATTTATTTTCACCTAAGTGGCTTTAGGAGGCGCGTGCACTTGTCAGTTCATCTTAATCAGCTTACACCCATCTATTGCTCTGTGGGCAGTTGGTGTGAGAAAAGATCCACATACGGGAACGCATTGTGTCTCTTCAGTGCTAGGTGTAAGTCAAGGGTCCAGGCAAAGAGTGTCTGAGATGGCAGGTGCCTCTGAGAGCCTCTGGGAGTAGCTGGGAGGCTTTGAGGCAGCTGTTTGCTCTGTGAAGTCAAAATGGTTAAGGAACCATTGAACTTCTGCTTGTGCTTGACATACCTTCTATTTGCAAGAGCTTTGGACTGTGGTCCCCAGACAAGTTGGAGTTTAGAGGAAATGAGTGATTGGAATGACTAAAGAGGATGCTTTCAAAGCGAATTTCCAGTGTTGGGTCTAAATTGAGATGAGGCAGGGGAGGAGACCAATTACTCAGCCCGGAGATTCTCTCCTAAGCTGACTTCATCCTTCCTCTGATTCATTCTCAGTGTTAACCTAAGCTGAGGACAAGCTGGAGCCAGCATTTTGAGCAGTTAACTGGGTCTTACACTTCCAGCACCTGAGTACTCACGACCTTTAAATCATTCAGTCAACAATTGTTTATTGATCTAGATGTCAGATGTTGTCCTAGATGCTAAGGATATAGCAGCATGTGAAACAAACACAAAGTTTTGCCCTCAAGGGACTTATATTTTAATGTGTGTTTAATGGCCGGGAGAGGTGGGGAGATGGGCAAACAAAATGAATTAGTGACTTGCATGGTATGTTAGGAGGAGACAGCGCTATGGGAATGGGAAAGGGCATGCAGTGGGGAGGTGGGGGAATGGTGTGGTTGCAAATAGGGAGGTCGGGGAAGGCTGTCATGTGGAAGTGTCACTCTGAGGTGATATTAGATGCAGGGCCTGAATGAAGTAAGGCCAGGACTGTAGCTATTGGGGAAAACATTCAAGGCCGAGGAATGATTTAGTGAAAAGGCCTTGAGACAGGAACAGGTCTGCTGAGTCTGAAAGAGTCAGTGGGTGGAGAAACGGAAGGGCAAAGCAGAAGGACAGGAGAGCACTTGGGGCCAGAACACCTAGGGCCTGGCAAGTGATGGTGAGGACTTTGGCTTCCACTCTGAAGAGGACGGGAGCCACATGTGGGTTTTGAGCAAAGCAGTGTCATCTTCCAGCTTACCTTCCTTTAGGATCATTCTGACAGTAGGGACCAGGGGGCAAAGTAGAAGCTGGGCTACTGTTTAGAGGCTATTGCAGTGGGCCAGGTAAGGGATCGGATGGCTTGTGCCATGGAATATAGTGACCCTGCTGGAGAAGAGCTGGATCCTGAAGGCAAGAAGACCAGGTACCTTCCACTTGATGTACTTTCTCTGGGGTCAAGGGAGGCTGGGCGTGTACTTTGCTGTGTGCTAAGCAAGCTCCATGTGCCTCACCTGCAATATCATTTGATTTAGTCCTCTGGCATCCTGTCAAGGTAGATATGGCTTCTCCCATTTTATAGAAATTGAAACCCAAGGAAGTGAATAACTGACCCATGTAGCTTATGAGGTGCAGGAGTAGGCGAGGTGCCTCACTGTCACCAAATTACTTATCCTCACTCTGGTTGAAGCAGGTTCCAGTGGATGGTGTTGATGTTCTGCCTGTGTGAAGTCAGCTGTGACTCAGTGGGGTGTGTCTGAGCCTGGAGCCTAATGGGGCCCTGGAGGTCTCGGGATATCCACATGCTGGGTGGATCCACAGATGAGGTGGGGTCTCCCCTGTTGCTCCCTTTACTTTCTGCTCCACCATGCTATCCCCACCTTCTGTAGCTGCCCTGAAGCAGGATCTTCTTGGTCCTGTTTTATTTTTATGGGACTTTGAACTTCACCTTCTTCTTCTTCTTTTTTTTTTTTTTTTCAATTGCTTGAGGGCACATGCACTCCCAGAAGGAGACAGAAAGAGAGGAAGGAAGCACTTCCCCTCCCCAGTAGGGCATGTTCATGCCACAGTCCCCTCTCCTCCAATTTTCTATCCTGTCAGGACCTTGGGCACACATACACACGTACCCAGCGTGTTTTCCAAGCTGCTGAGGGGAGCCTGGTAGAAAGCACAGCTGACCACATGGGATCCAGCTCCCTGAACTGCCAGGCTGCAAGATCAGTTCTGAGCTTTACACTTTAACCAAAGCCTGGACCAAGTGAAACCAGATTCTACTCTTCTCTAAAGTCTAACTTAAGCCCAAAGGAAATAGAAGGCTGGATCCAGGTAGGTGGTATAGTGATTAAGGTGACTAGATCCCATATGGTCAACAATGTGGTTCACGTTCTAGACATGGAAGCTTGAAAACCATGACAGATGAGTTACTGTGCATGCCCCAAATCTCAAGGAAAGAACAGAAGACCGTTCATGACCATGGTCATCCACCCTGGGGAGGTGATTTCTGGAGGGTGTCATTTCTCACCTTCCTTCTCTCTCCCTTTCCTTTGGTCTCTCCCCTGTGAGTACACACAACCTATAGCAACTTAAAAGAAAAATAGAAGGGCAGTTTGGACCCAAGGACCAATATGGGCCCAACCCATACCTGTAACAGAAGATTGAGTGAGTTTTCCCTGTTGATCCAGAATTGGTGACCGGAGCTCAGTCCTGTGCTGAGAAGGGACTAGAGAGAGAAAAACTGCAGGCTGGAGTCATTATAGCACATGGTTCTTCCTGAAAGGTGACTCCTTTACCTTCCACCTCCAATCCCCCAAGTCAAGTGAGGGGGCTTGGGAGAATCAAGGGTGCTTCTAGTCAGAAGAAGCTCATGTTCTACCTTCCAGATTTAATGCTTGCTTTGATCATTATTTTTCTGACCTTGGCCTGTGCTTGGAAGGGCAGGAAATAAAACGAGGCAGAGAGGGCAGTGTGAGCACAGGGCGACTAGGGAAGAGATTGTTATGTCTGGATCATGGTGTTTCGGGTTCTGCTTGAGATGTTCTGCCTATTATGGTGCCTGCTGCCTGAGGGGTGCTGGACCCAGCAGGACTAGACTGGAGTGTGCTGTGGTGCAATAAGACTCAAGAACTGGAGTTGGACAGCCCCCATCGGGGAAGTGGGCAGGGGGGGAAGTGGCCCTGCATGGGCTGGTTGGTGGGAGCTGACTGACAGCTAAATAGCCCAGACTGCATTCCTTTTTTAAAAAAAAAATTAAAATCTTTCTTTTTTTTCAGAATTGAAACCAATAGAACACATTAGAAACTGAGGTGCATATCTGTCTTGTTTTGTGAGGCTGGGAGTGATCACATCAGGACCCTGCTGGGAGTGCTCTCTGCCTCTCTCTCTCCACCCCAGCATCAGAGCCAGGCCTCTCAGGAGTGGGAGGTCTGAGCATCCCAGTCCTTCACCACATGAAGTAAGGGTCCTGTCAGCCGAGCTGGGGGCAGGGGCAGGGAAATAGAAGAGAGGATTTTAGCTGAGACTGAAGTTTCAAACTTAGCTGTCTTTTAATAACCAAAAGTGATCAGAAAGTTATGAAATTTGATGAAGGTGTTGTTAAGGGATGGGAATGGGAGATTAGATAAGGTTTGATTAAAGTTAGTGGCTGGAGAAATCTCGTGTTTATATTCCACCATGCTGAGACACATTTATAACATTATTAAAATGGAACTAAGATCTGAAAAACTCTAGTCATTCCAACTGACCCTGATTTGGCTAGATTCCCAGTGGGTTTGTAGCACTTGGTGGCACTGCCTGGGTCCCTCCATAGGGTGGGTGGCACTGACCACTTGGAGCCAGTCCTAACAGAGCACAGTCCTGAACATCCTCTAGTCACATAAACTAGTGGGGAAACTCTTCTGAAACATTTACTGAGCACCAATTGATTAGTTAAACTAATAATTATGTAAAACAAAGAGAAAAACAATAGGAGGACTTGCAGATGCACCTTGGGCAATTGGGAAATTTGGGTAAACTCTAAGGGAGGAGTAATCAGCTGCCCTCTAACACAAGTTGTATCCACATGAGAGAGTTTTCCCAGAAAAGCCCTTATTGTTTGTGAATTTTATGTGTTATTTAGAACAGTGATGGCCAATGGGGGCAGCCTGGACTTTAAATTCCTAGTATCAGGGAGCATCCCCCAACAACTGGGAATAGGCTATGAAGGAGCTTTTAGTGTATGACTTTTCCTATAAGAATACTGAGGAGGGGCCAGCAGATGGCATGGTGGTTAGGGTTTTGGACTTCTACATGGCCACGATTTGAGTCCCAGGCCTGGTAGCTTAAAAATCATGCCAGGCATGTATGTGAGTGCCCAAAATCCCAGGAAGAGAAGAAATTGTAGTGTTGTCATTCCCCCGGGGAGTAATTTCTCATTTTCTTTTTTACCATCTCTCTCTGGTGAGCACATGCACCCTATGGCAAAAAAACAAAAAACAAAAAACAAAAAACAAAAAACAAACAAACAAAAAACCAAAAAAACTTAACCCCCCTCAAAACAAAGCAAAATGAAACAAAACAAAACAAAACAATAAAACAACTTTGAGGAATTCTTTTTAAAGATAGAAAACTATTTCCTTTCTTTCTAATAGAATAACTGAATTCTTGGCATATTTTTTGTTTTGGCCACAGCACGCATATTTTTATGCTGCCATAATCAGAATGTAGATACAATTTTGGTCTCTCTAACTGTAGGCATAGACTTCCAGTACTGTTCTTCGTAACTATAGAATATTGTGTTGTAAATGCCAGGGCACCTTTGCTCTTATCATTATTCTTAAGGTTACTTATGCTAATGCAGCATAGATATAAATACACGTGAAGTGTCCTCTTTCTGAGTAACATTACAAAGATACATTCTCAAAGAGGAGGACTTCAGAGTCAGGTTTGAGGGCTGTTGATATTCATGGTAGTGCTATCCTAACTTACACCATGAGCCATGGGATACTGGTGTTCTTGGAGGTACCTGTGATGGTACCTCATAGGCAGATGCACACATTACGTAGGAGAAGGAAATGCTTGGATATTTGTAGACAAATTGATTAGGACAAGGATCCTTGAGGAACTGTTTAGGTTCAAATGTTTGGGGTTGAACTGGGCTAACTTAATATCCAATATGGGGACTATATATCTATTAGTGGGTATTCATTTACCTCTTTTTCCCACCATGATCAATTATAGTTAAATTATTTCCTTTTTCTTTTTTGAGAGTTTTTTTGCCTTAGGGTGTGTGCACTCACTGAAGAGAGAAAGAGAGACAGAGATGGTGAGAGGAAAAGTGAGAAATCACCCCTCAAGGGGGATGGCCATGTCATCTCCTTCTCTCCATCATCTTCCTGGGATTTGGGGCACGCATGCACACATGCCCTGCATAATTTTCAAGCCACTGGATCCAGGACTCAAACCACAATCGGTCACGTGGGAGTCCAGCAACGTAACCACTATGCCATCCGCTGGCCCCACAATTATAGTTAAACTCTTAAAAGCCCACCTACTGTTTGTCACTATAAAATGATCCCAACCCTCCCCATGGAGCCTAAGTTATTCATTCACTCTATTTATTTACTTTTAAAGTTTAAAAATAGTATTTATTTATCCCATAAGCAAGAGAGAAAGCACTCCCAACAGGGTGATGTGATCAGCCCTGGCCTCAGCCAGCCTCACATCAAGAACACAGGCATACTCTCCAGACGTGAATCCAGAACCTTCCTTTGTGGGTCAGTCTCACAGAGCATCGGGTTTTTATCAGTGTACCGCTATCCAGCTTCCCCAGTCATTCATTTTATTTTTATTTTTATCTTTATTTATTTTGAGAGAGATTCTTTTTATAGCGTGCATGTGCTGCTGGAGACACACACACACACACACACACACACACACAAAGTGAGAGAGAGAGAAAGAAGAGAGAAGAGAGAAGAGAGAGAGAGTAAGCAAGAAATCATCCCCTGGGAGGAAGGCCATGCCACAATCCCTTCTTCTCTTTTTGGGCATGCATGCACCTGGTGTGAGGTTTAGGCTACCTGGTCTGGGACTCAAACCACGGTTGACTACGTGGAAGTCCAGCAAGGTGACCATTACGCCATCTGCTGGTCCCATTCACTTTAAATCTCAGATCAGTACCTTCTCCCAAATTCCATTTTGATAGATACATATCATATTTACATCACATCATGTCATATGTTCTTAACTTATCCTAATCTTTCTAACATTGTTGGGTATTATGAAAAATCTTTGTACAGATAGCTTTATCACATCATGGACCATTTTCTAAGAGTTAATTCCCAGAATTGGAATTGGTGAACAAAGGATATAAACATTGTAAACAGAGGAAAAAAATAAAACACTTTTTAATTCTTCATACAAATTGCCAAAAATTTTAGGTAATTCTATTATTCCCTTTTATTTCCTGCTCACTTGGTTTCAGATATGATATGACCAGCAGATGTAAAATTAAATCATGATTTCTCTCTTGGATACAACAGGCAGTTGTGTTTATTTTGATTTTTAAGCTCGAAGCTTTCAGAAACAGCAAATAATGTAATGTATTAGGAAACAATTCCAATCTTCCAGAGATTGTGAGGGCATTGTGGTGGAGCTCTAGGTCAGATGTGGGCTTAGATCGTTAAATTACACAGAGCCCCCACTGTTTTATCCAGGTTAGGAGCCCCAGGTCAGAGGACAGAGGCCATCTTATTTCTGACCTGCACTGGGACTAGTCTGAGTAATGTCAGATGCCAACGTTTAAGAGTAAAGACACCATCTGAGCACCCAGGCCACACCCACCTCATTGCTTACACTGTTCCTTGCTCCATGAAGACACACTAAAAGGTGTGAAGAAGCCTCACTTTGTAGAGGTCTTTCTCACTGGGTTGGGGTAGCGAATGTCTTTGCTTCTTTTGAAATTCTACCCTTAGGGATCTTTGATCTTAAGTTCTTCCCTCTCCAAGATAAAATAATTTTTGAAATGAATGAATACATGCCTCATGGCCAGAGTTACCACAGCTTTAAGACGAGGAGAAAGGTAAGACTTTGTATTTTATTTGGTCTGTGCTTAGCTTTAACCTTGTTCTTTGGTACAATATCTTTAATTTAGATCTATATGTCACATACACTGCTGTTACATTGTTTTCATATAACCATATTTGACACTCCATTTGACAATGTCAACATTCACAGTGGTTCCTCAATGCACTTGACAGTATCAGCCCTTAAAATGTTTTCACAATACTTCCATGTAAGCACATTTGACAGGATCAGCAGTTGAAATGCTCCACAAAACTATGTATTCACAATTTTGAATACCAGCAGCTACTGTTTCCACAATATCTGTACATAGTGACTGCTCATTCATTCCATTCACCTTTTTTCTTTTTCTTTTGAGAGTTTATGAAACACTAGGCCCTAGGAGATGTTTTTGACATTGGGTACAAAGATCATTGAGACTTAACTAATACTTACACAAATCTCTTAGTTTCCCTCCAAATCAAATAACTAATAACCAGTATTTCCTATGTGCCAGGCATTGAGCCAAGGGGTTTCCATGCAGCAATTCATTTAATCTTTCCAACCAACTTAAGAGCTAGGTTATATTGACCCTACTTCCCAGATGATGAGACTGAGGTCTGAGACCCATTTTACCCCTAGTGCTTGAGCTTTCTCTCCTTTACGGTACTATTTGTTACAGTGTAATTATTATGATGGTTTGTGAGGAAGGCATTTTGAGAGCAAGGTAAAGGAGCTACTGATTGCCTGACAATGTTAAAGGAAGTCTCCAGGAAGAGGAAATATTTTAAGGGACTTAGCAGTTAGTAGGAGTTGAACCAAGTGGAGAAGCTTGGAAAAAAGGAAGAATGTGGGCAAATTCCAGGAAGCACTCAAAGGTGTCACTGGTTAGGGAAGAGGGACAAGTTTGGAAAGGGGCTTGGAGGAAGGAGGGTGCGTGGTTTGAGAGGCAAGATTGAGAAGGACTTGGAAAGCGTCAGGCAAAAACCCTTTCTCTCTGCTCTCCTAGGCTCAATGGAGGATGTCCTGTATATTAAACTAACAAAGGACACACTAACACATAAACTGGAAGTCACAGAAAAGATGTGAAATTAAAGAAAGGGTTAAACTTGGGGGTTTGTATACCATTTTAACAAAGGAAAGAGGAGTTGGATGCAGGGACCAGCAGTTAGTGTAATGGCTATGTCGCTGGACTCCCGTGTAGTCAACCACGGTTCGGGTCCCAGACCTGGTGGCTTAAACTCATGCCAGGTGCGTGTGTGTGCGTGCCCAAGATCCCGAGAGGGTAATGGAGGAGAAGGGATTGCGGGGTGGCCATCCCCCCTTGGGGGTGATTTTTCGCTTTCTGTCTCTCTTTCTCTCTCTGTCTGGCAAGCACACGCACCCTATAGCAAAAACCTCTTAAAAAAAAAAACAAAAAAAAGAGGAGGTGGATGTTAAGGGATGATGATATGGGCAAGTGACTAGGATATATATGGAGAAGCTAAAGGGAGATAAAGATGACTTTAGGAAGTTCTGCTTTATGCAACCTCATCTTGGTGTTGACTCCTGTCTCCAGTGATAAGAGTCACTCTTCCTTTCTTGGTAAAGAGTAGGAAACACCTTCATAAAGGGAAATTTGTGCCCTGCTTTTAGTCAGAAAAGGGGAAGGTTGCCGGTGAACTCTTTCCGCGTCTGTTGATTCTCGATCGCCTTCGGCTCCAAGTAATCGTCATACCAAAGTGGCACATTTTGAGGTGGCATATTCTGATCATCCTTAATCAGCGTGTTAAAAACTTTGGGTTTTATTTATAACAATGAGAGGTTTAAATCTTAAGTGACATAGATTTATGTGCATGAAAAGGCTTTCTGACTGTAGTTGGGGGTGGGAGGCTTATAACGGGGGAGATGCTGATGTGGGGAGGCCTGCGCAGTCTGGGCTTCACCACTGGGGAGAAAAGCAAGAGGGAGAACCCTTCCCTGGAATTCCCTCCCTCCTTTATGTCCTCCAGGAGGAAGGCTGAGATTTCAATTTTCACTCTCCGGGGTGGCCGCTGTTTGGAGGTTGCTCTATCTGTGCAGAGCTTATCAGGGCGGCTTTCAAGACACAGAACCTGGAGAGCCTCTTGACGTCTACACAGCCCACCCTGGGGAGTGAGCTCACGCTGATCCTCCCCCGCACATCGACCATCCCCAGACCTCTTGAAGGAGCCCAGCAGAGGCTGCGTGGAAGAAGCTGTCTCTGCCTAGTACGAGTTTCTCTGGGCTTGTTCAGCGCCCCTTCCAATGCCTTTCACCCCTGCCTTGCAAACATTGCACTTCGCAGATTGGCCATTCCGGGGTGATATGGGATGGGAGATTTATTATTCATTTTAAAGGTATGTATGTAGTATTTATTCTACTAGAGAGGGAGAGAAAGAAGAGAAGCGTCCTCATCAGGGTCCTCACACCATGATCGATGCCAGCCTCAGCCCTCCAGGATTGTGGGCACATGTGCTCATGCCTGGCCTGTACAGGGAGACTTTAGGATGCAAATCCAGGATCCTCTTGTATGGCCCCAGCATCACAGAGCTCTGTGTTAACACTGTACCACTGTGGCTGTTTGTTCTCCTCTCCTTTGTTTTAGAGCCTGAGGAAGACACATGAATAGGGCAGGAGGAAGGTGGGGATCCCCTTACTCATTCTCTCCTGGCTCATAAAGGCCAGGAATACCCCCTTGCCTGACCCCTGGGTGGCCCCAGGTAGCTGACCTGTCCTTATCTACATTTCCTGCCCTATAACTCTCCTCCTTCCTCTCCCCAGATTCCTGGGAAGCTGAAAGCCCCATTCAGCTCTCTCTGGGTCGGCTGCTCCCCTCCCCAAGAGGATTTCTCTCCAGAGCTGGTATCATAGCTTAATGATGTTCCACCAATAAGGGGAAGGTAATTGATTGTTAAGTGAAAATATAAATTGTAATTGAATCCGTCACATTTCAGTTTTTCATTATCTTGTGACAAGTCTCTTAGTGCATTGGCAAGGACTACAGGGATGGGGGAGGGATGGAGAGAGCAAGTGAGGACAGTTGTCTTCTGAGGCCACATGCAGCAGAGTGGGCCTGCCTTTCCTAACTGCGCGTGCATCACTGGGGCTCTTGCACACATGAGTGTGTGTGGGTGTGCACATACTCACTTTTGCACTGGGTTAGATGAGTCATATTATAGAGTAGAAGTGCAATGCTTATAAGCACTTGGCTGAAAGGTGGAGATCCAATTTGAACTTCATGTTTGTATGTCTCATCTCCCACTGGACATTGTCTCTTTAATTAGATAGTGCTGGCACAGGCATCATGCAAGCCATGCTCACTGCTCCAATTTCATTAAATGTTAAGGAGGAAGTGTAGCATGGTGGTTAGAAGTGGGCTTGAGAACCGGACTGATTAGATTAGCGTAGTCATTTTGCCCCTTAGTGTAGCTTTGGGTAAGTTGCTAACTTCTCTGTGCCTCTGATTTCTCATCTGGAAAATAAGGAGAATGATTAATGCTTAGAGCTAATGTAAGGATTAGATAGGGTGAATGTAGGTAAGGCATTTAGAAAAATACACATGGTAATAGCTCAATGATTTATTATTTCTTAAAAATTTGCTGTATGGCATGTATGTTTATTGGAAAAAGAGAGAGTCAGAGAGAGAGAGAGAGAGAGAGAGAGAGAGAGAGAGAGAGGAAAAATGAGAAAGCACCTCCCAGAGGGATTGCCATACCTCAATCCTTTGTCCTCTTGGGATTTTGGACACATGTACCTGGTGTGTTTTTTAAGCTGCCAGACCTGGGACTTGAACTGCATAGTTGACCATGTGGGATCCAGCTGTCTTAATCTCCATGCCACCAGCTGGTCCAACAACTCAATAATTATTAAGAAAAAAATACTGGAATTATTCTTTGAAAACCTTTTTTATTGTTAGTCTGAGCCTAGTTACTTGGAAAACAGCCTGAAGTCAAGCTTACGTGTTACCGGTTTACTGCGAAGGTGGCGGGGACAGCAGTGAGCAATACAACCTGTATCTGTCCAGAGGGGTCGTGTGGGAAGACTAACCCTCAGACCAGCCCACTGGAGGGTGGGAATGGGAGGCAAGGGGAGACATTTATCTATTGGTTCTTTCCTATCTCTCATCTCTTACTGATCAAAATTCACCCCATGGGGCATTGATTGCCTCAAACTTCTGAATTGTGCCTTCTCGCTCTTCCTAAGGAGACACATAAACTAGGTCTAATATGCTTCCCCTAGATCATTCAGATCAACTCATACCCATGTATGTGCGAGTTGTTTTATTTTCTCTTTATTTTGAAAAAATCTTGTGCGAGGAAGCAATACCTTAATTTTTTTTTTTTCCTGAAAGGGAAAAATAGCTCACTGCTTCAAGGAGTATAAACTCTATATAGGCAAATGTACAAAGAGTCTTCAAAAAATGTATGACAAATGTATATTATGAAAAAACTGTGCATGAATAAAAAGAATTGTTGTACCAAAATAAACTCATAATGTAATTCAAATTTTTGAGCCTATTTTTGTATCTATATAGTAGTAAGGTATCTGGGTTTAATTCACTCTTCTTTTTTAAAAAGTTCATGTGCTAGAGGGCATATACACTCACTGAGGGTGGGGAGGGGATCGAGAGAGAAAGAAAGCAAGCATTCTCCATGGTGGATGGTTATGCCGCAGTCCCTTCTCTTCCATTTTTCCCTCCTTTTGGATTTTGGGCATGAATGCACATGTGCCTAGAGTATTTCTCTAACTGCTAGGTCTGGGATTCAATCCGCACAGTCAGACATGTGGGATCCAGCTGACTTAACCATCATGCTATTAGCTGGCCCCTTCTAACTTTTTTTTTTTTTTTTGGAGAGGTTTTTCACTATAGGGCACGTGCGCTTGCCAGACAGACAGAGACAGAGAGATAGAAAGCGAGAAATCACCCCCCAGGGTGGATGGTCATGCCGCAATCCCTTCTCCTCCATTCTCCTCTCGGGATCTTGGGCACGCACGCACACGTGCCCGGCGTGAGTTTCAAGCCACTGGGTCCGGGACGCGACCCGCGGTCGACTATGTGGGAGTCCAGCGACATAGCCATTACGCTAACTGCTGGTTCCCGCCCCTTCTAACTTCTTAAGGTGACGCGTAGACCATCGTTTCTATTACAGGCTTCTAAAACTATGCATTTCCCTGAAGCACCGTTTGGGTATACTGTGTAAATTCTGAATTCATCATCATCCCAGTGGAAATATTTCATCATTTCTCTATGACCCTGGCCTAGCTCATCGTATGTTGTTTAATTTCCAAATATTGGGAGATTTTCTTGATACATTGTTGTTATTGGTATCTGATTTGATGTGATATCATCAGAGAAGATATTGTTTATGTTACTGACCCTTTGAAATGTACTGAGACTTGTTTTATGACCTATTCCATGATTTTTGGAATGTTTTCTATGCACTTGCAAGAAGATTTTGTAGTTTTTGGTATATTGCTTTATAAATGTCAATTTCATCAAATCAGATGACTGGGTTGTTCAGATCCTCTATATGCTCTTTGCTTTTTTGTTCTATCAACTACTGAGAGACAAGAACTAAAAAAATCTCCATTTATTTTTGTGGATTTGTCTATTTATCCTCTGTACAACCATTTTTTTTGCTCTAGATATTTGAAGCTCTGTTTTTAGGTACATACATGTAAGATGATTATGCCTCCTCAATTAACTGTTATAATTGAATAATTATAAAATGCTCCTTTTCATTTCCAGCATAACTCTTTGTCTTGAAATCTACTTGTCTCATGTTAATATACTAATACTACATTCCAGGGTTTAGTCTTTGCATAGTATATAATTTTCCATATTTTTACTCTTAACATATCTATGTCTTTACATTTAAAGTATGTTTACTGTAAATAGCATATTGCTTCTTCTGATTTTTATTAAGAGGGTTTAGTTAGTATAATTATTGATATGGTTGATTTTAAGTCTATCATCATGTAATTTGTCTTTTTCTTTCTGTCTTTTGTATCTTTTTTCTTCTGTTCTTTTTTCCTTGTTTTGTGTGAATAAAACACATTTAGCTTTCTTTTATCTTTTCTATCAATCTTTTAATTATACTTATTTATTTTTAAAATGATTATTCTAGAGATGAAACTATTTATCTTTAACTTACAACAATGTGCTTTCAAATACATAATATTATTCTATGAATAATGTAAGAAAATATAACAACAACGTTCCACTTAGCCTTCTTGATCTTTTTTCTTCTATATTTTTTATTTCCATATATTATACATCCCATAATACTTTTTTCTGGCTTTATGTGATCTGTAGATTGCTCAAAGTGTGTGCATATGCACGTATGTGTGTCTGTGTGGATGTACAGATAGAGGAAGAAAAAGATGAGGGAGAGTGAATAAAGAAAAGCTTTAAAAATAATTCACATATATTTTTAAGCTATTACCATCCTTTTCGTCTTCTGTAATGAGCCAAGTGTTTTAGGACCTGCAGATGGTGTAAGGGTTACATCGCCGGACTCCCACGTGGCCAACCACAGTTAGACTTTTAGACCAGTGGCTTGAAAGGCATCCGGGGCACATGTACGTGTGTGCCTATGATCCTGAAAGGAGAATGGAGGAGAAGGGATTGCGACATGGCTGGCCCCTCTCGGGGGTGATTTCTTGCTTTCTGCCTCTCTGTTTCTCTGCTGCTCCCTATGGCAAAAATCTCTCTTAAAGAAACAAAAACAAAACCGAGTGTCTTGGCCCAGTTGTGGTGGCACAGGTGACGGTGTGTGGCCTCTTAATGCTGAGTCATATGGGAAAGCCCCAGACTCTGCTCCTGACCAGACCTTAGCAAGCTGGGTGCACCTGTGATCCTGAACGGCTAACAGACTCGGGAGAGGGTTGTGGCATGGCAAGGCTCTGTTGGGTCTCTCTCTCTCTCTCTCCCATGGGGGAAAAAAATCAAGTTTTCAAGTTTCCATCTGGCATTATTTTCTGGAACTTGAAATACTTCTTTCAATATTTCTAATGGTACATGTCTGTTGGCCAAACATTCTCTCAGATTTTATCTATCTGGTAAAGTCTGTAGTTTGCCTTCTTTTTTTCAAGGGTATTTTGCTGAATATAGAATTCTAGGCTGATAGTACTTAAAAATAAAAAAAAAAATGATCACTTTGATTATGTCATTCTATTGTTTCTGGCCTCCATTGTTTCTAAAGACGTCAACCTTTGTAACGTAGGTATGTAGTGGGTTTCCTGTAGGTTATGGGCCTTCCCTGATTGCGCTTAAGCTTTTCCGTTTGAGTTTGATTCTCAGCAGTTTGATTGTTTACCAAGATAATAATTCTTTTTTTTCCCTGCTTGTGTTTGCTGAGCATTTTGAATTTTGAGTTGATGTCTTTAATCAGTTTTGTAAAATTCTTTGTAATTATCTTTTCAAATATTTATTTCCCATTCTTTTTTTCCTCTTTTTTCTGGGACTGTAATTTCATTTATGTTAGAGTACTGAATGTTATTCTAGAAATCTCTGATGCTCTATTTCCTTTTTTTCCTACTATATATGCATATTTTTTAAAAGATGCCAGAGGGCACATGTGCTCGCTGGAGAGAGACAGAAAGAGAGGGAAAGCAAGAAAGCCCTTCCCATGAAATATGGTCATGCCACGCTCTCTTATCCTTCATCTTTCTCTCCTTTTGGGATTTCAGGGACGTGTGCACATGCACCTGGCTGGTTCCTCAAGCTGCCAAGTCTGAGACTTGAGCCGAGCAGTTGGCCATGTTGGATCCAGCTGCCTTAACCATCAAACCATAGACTGGCCCCTCTTTAAACATTTCTAACAGGTATAATTTCTATCATTCTGCTTTCAAGGTCACTAATCCTCCTTAGTACTTTGTCCACTTCCTAAACCTACCAAAAGAGTTATTCATATCTGGTATTATATTTCTTATTTCTAGAATTTCCACTTAGTTCTCTCTTATAGCTTGCATTTTCTTAATCAAATTCTCCATCTCTTTATAAATTGTCCATTTTTTTTTTATATCCCTTGGCATATTTATCATATCCCCCCAATTCTTTGTAGGATAAAACTGACATCTGAACTGTCTCTGGATCCATTGCATTTTTTTTTTTTTTTTTTTTTTTTTTTGGTGATGGTCACATTTTCTTGTGTTTATATGTGTCTCCTAATTGTTTATTTTGTATTGGGTCATACATATAAAGGGACCGAAGTAGCAGAAATACATAAACTTTATTGCCTAAAAGAGCATACCCCTTGTTCTGGCTGGTAATGTGGAAGGATAGGCTAATCTCACATGCAGTTAGGTTGGGCTTGAATTGTGTTGCAGTTTTGGCTAGATTGAATTCACATTTGTTCTAAATGTTTTGAGGGTGTGATTAGGACTCTCTCCTCTGCAGGGGTTGAAATCCGAGTGGAGATGAATCTTGGGAGATCTCTTTAAGATCTATTTCTGAACACTGGGAGACCAACCATTTTCTAGCCCTCCCACCTACTTTTTGAGTCACTCTGAACAAGTCTCTATTTTCTCTTGTCCTTTCCCTCATATTCTATCCTTTGAGATGTCTCTCGTCATTATGCTATTCCACCGCTAGACTTTGGAGGCCTACTGCTGTGTACTGTGCGAAGTCCCTTTGAACCTCAAAGGGATTTCCCCTGGTTCTCCTACTTGCTGGGTCCCAGCCTTTAGTTGACTGTTTCTGTACACTGGATGTACACTACGAAGTCTCAGAGATTTCCTTAGCTCTCTTTCCTTGCCCTTCCTTGCCTGTAATGGGTCACACAATTTTGCACTTAGGGAAGGTCACAAATGCCATGGGAAGAGGGGATTGCTTTCAGGTTTCTGCCCTGTGCCCAGCCTTTGATATATACTCTCGTAGACTTGATACGGGTATATGAGAAAGACTAGGGGTATGGGTGCTGAGTTGCTCTGTGGAAGAAACCCCATGGGCTTCCTTTCTCACCAGTTCACACATAGCCATGAGAAATTGATAGTGTTTGGGTCTATGCTGAATTCCTCCTTCTTCCACCACTGTATTAAGGATAAGTACAGCTCTACTCTCCCAGAAAGGGCTCATTGCTCTCTGGAATTTAATTCATTTAGGCTTACTGACATCCTCAGTTCTCTGGTGCACTGAAAAAACTATTATTTTATAGCTTGTCTGGCTTCTTCTAGTGTTAGGATGGGAGTGACACTCCCTCGTGACTCTACATCTTAGACATATTTTATGGCCCTGCTCTCTAGAAGCCTTCGCTGGGGCAACAGCAAGTTTCACATCTGGACAGCGAAAGATTGTTTAACTCTAATTAATGGTTGTTTTGTTCTTCTGGCACCTAAAGATCTATCCTTATAGATGCAGATATCAACTCTCTTAAATAAAGGTTTGCACTTTTTCAGGCCATTGCTTCTAACATTTGGAAAGTAATATCAGGAGACATATTCATTTCAGTAGACTGATTTTGCTAGGAAGATTGAATGAAGCAAGTATTTTCTCTCTGCCTTTGCATGGTGGTTAGAACCAGTTCTGCAACACCTCAGAGACCAGGACCTTCTTATTGCACATTTCTGCTAAGGTTAGGCCCCCTCTCAGAGGAGGACAGCTTCACAAAGTAGAAGAGCTATCTAGACCCTCTTCTATTTTTATTTTTCCCACAGTCAGTGACAACTGGTTTGAATACTTCACCACACATTTGATACAGAGCACCTTGGACCCCATCTGGGGCTTACTTTCTTGAGGCTTGGTCTACCTGTATTTGGGTGTAGGGCTCTATTCCTCTTCATGATACCTTGTCATCTTACAGAATCTGAATTCAGTTAGAAAAGGCTCAGTAAATTAAGAGGAGGTGGTGTGTGTGGACCCTTCCAGAAATCATAGCTACTATGAAGATTATTGCCTTTATTGTAAATCCCTGAGCTCTATTATAAAGAAATACTGTTTTGCACATGGTTACAGTGAAAAGCTAATGAGCCACTTGGATAATAGAGTAAAAAGTTTTAATGACTATAGATGATTGTGTAGCTCTTCATGCTCACAGATGCAACTATACACCCTGGATGTATTCAGGCGAGTGTGCATCTGGGCACAAGTAGGCTGGAAAGGCAACCCTTTGTACTCTCCTGTTCCATGGGTCATGGTGTCAAAGCCATTCTCTATGACTGAGTCTTGGCCTATGATTTCTGGTAAGGGATAGAAATAGAAACTCTTTCTTTGAGAGGAAGGGATTTAAGGGGAAAAAGAAAGAAGGAAAACATTTAAGGGACACCATATGAAAATTATCCGTTGGTGATAATACATACAGCAATATCTTTGACTGAACCACTACACAGTGTATACATGATGGGAAAATTCATTTGGTATGCCGTAATGATACACAGTGACTGAGTATAAAAAATAAAATGAAGTTCTTCGGTAAGATGTCTAAACAGAAGTATAAATGCTTAAGGAGACATAGTTCTCACAACTTTATCATAAAGTCATAAGATATCATTATTCTGGAACTATTAATATGATGTGATCGAGACACTCGTGATTTAGAGCATGGATCCTGGCTCCTACGTTAATTTCGACACTGAGTGTGATGACTGTAGACACTATTAGAGGCAGCTTTGAGATTTTCATTCTATTTCCCCTGACTTATTAGATAGCCTCGAGGAAACCATTGAGCATGCTTCTGTTTTCATGGATGTAGTCTTCAGAGCCCAGCTTGATGCTGTCACTTGGCTGTCTATTATAGAATTCTCGATTCTCTCCCATACATCCTAAAGACACAATTTTCCTTATTCACCTGTTTTGAAGCTACAAATCTAAGCACCACCTTTGATTTTCTTCTTTCTTTTATTCTTACACCCCAATGCTGGGCAAATCCTATTGCCTTTATAAAACATTCAACCATGATGTGAGTGCATATGCATGTACTATGTGCATGTATATATGCATGTAAATGCTTGTGTGTGTGTATGTATATAGGAATGCATATACAGTTCATGCCTCTCTCTCATCTTCTTCACTAGTTTTGTGGAAAAAAGGACCTTACTTATCAGTTTGGCAATCCCTATTGCCAGAGACTCTGAATATCTGAATGAACACTGAAAAAAAAAAATGGAATTGCATTTGGGAGTTAAATATCTTCTACACAGGGGGCACCAAGCTTCAGAGAGACAGAACTATTTGCCTAAATTTCATGGAGATACAAGTTCTTGCTCCTAAAAGATACTGGGGGGATGACTGGTAATTATACAGATCATGAATTTAATGTTTTTGGGACCACATTTGCCTACTACTAACCCAGAGGTCCAAATCTGGCCTGTGCATTGTTTTAGAAATTTTGAATTACTTGAACACCAACCAAAATAGATACTGTGTATTTCCTGAAAATTTGGGTTGTCTGGTAACACAGGATCTGCTTTCTGTCTGGCAATACACTGATGTTAGAGTTCAGGAATTAGAGCCGGGGATCCTACTTTGCAGTTGACCAAGGAAGGGCTTTACTCAGTTCATTTTATTTATTTGTTTGCCTGCCTTCATTCCAGAGCCTTGAATAATCAGGATTTCTGCAGACTATTTTTTTTTTTTTTAGAGGTTTTTGTTATAGGGTACGTGTGCTGGCCAGACAGACAAAGCAGACAGACAGAAAGCGAGAAATCACCCCCCCCCCCCCCCGGGGGGGGATGGCCACGCTGCATTCCCTTCTCCATTCTCCTCTTGGGATCTTAGGCACGCACGCACACGAGCCCAGTGTGAGTTTTAAGCCACTGGGTCCGGGAGGTAAACCGCGGTTGACTACATGGGAGTCCAGCGACATAGCCATTACTCTAACTGTTGGTCCCTCTACAGTCTATTTTTATGAGCAGAGAGATAGCAAGTACTTCCTTGGCACTCTTCATTTATTACCAGTCTGCGACAAGCCTCTCGTTCTCAGTGTACCTGGAGACTTGAGGGTCAGTACCCGGTCCCCACTTAGGCTTGGCCATGTTGTGTCCTAACCCACTATCTTCCTATTTTCTGGCTATGTCCCAGACATTCTCAAAAAGGCATAATAAGAAGACGGTGAACAGCTAGTACTAACTATAGCCTCTACTCTTGGAGAAAGGACTCAAAATCCAAGACTCGTTACTCTGGACTTTAGAAAGTCATCTTCCTAGGATCATATTGAGTAGATGACATCCTGGCCCAAGTGTCATCTTCTCCTTTATCATCCACAACCCAAATGTTTCCTCCTTCCTTTCCCTGGACCCACACAATGCTAGCATCAGGCATGCAGGTGTTTGAAATCAGTCCTCCATCCTCTTCACACTTCTATGGTTGGGGAGTTGGGACTCTTCCAGGAAAAATAAAAAGCCTACGTGGGTCAGAATCAAGGTGTCACTCATCCCATGTTCTTATTCTCTCATACATGTGGTCAATTTCCTGGAGATTTTTCTCTCTCTCAAGGGTGGCAGGAGGTCAGACGTCTGTGAGAAATTACTCTCTAAGATGAAGTTGTGAATCAGAATTTTTCTTAATGTTTACACAAGCATACTGCATAGCTGTGGAGTCCAGGAGATTTCCCTTGGGTTAGAAATGCCTATTCATTTTGTTATGTTGGTGGGCTATTTTTAAGTCACAGAAGGAATACAAATAGACACCATCAAACCAGAACAGGCATAGCATAAAGTCGGGCCTCAGATGGCAACGTCTACAGTCTATACTGTGGTCACATCCCAGCCATCTTCCCATGTATCCAAGTATTGTTCTAGAAGGTTCCAATGATTAATATGTCTAACTCCTGTTTGGGAGGCTCCAGTAATGAACAGAAGGCATTAGCTATGGAAGATACCACTTTTGAGGATTACAAGCAATTTGCTAGTTTTTTCTTTCAGAAGAGCTTAAGAGGGTCTCATGAAATATCTGCTGGCAGAATCATTAGCTGTTGATTGAACTCCTCCTTTTACATGGGGCAAATTGTTAAAAACAAATAGGGTGACGAACAGTGCTGACCCAACCTGACTCAGTCTGGAATGTGCTCAGCTTCAGGCTTTTTAGAAAGCAGAGCTGATGGGGGCGTTTGCCTGTCTTGGTACCAGGTCTCTGCGACAGCTGTATGTTTGGCTGCCAAGGCTCATCCTTTATGCTGATTTCTATTAGTGAATTTATAAATACAGCCTGAGGAACGCTCCCTGCCCCTCAGCTCTTGAGCCATCGTTACGATCCAGAATGGTAATTCCTTTGTAGGAGTCTCCTTGGTTCAGTTGGGAAAAAAATTACTGATGTGCTTTGAAAAGGTAGAGAGAGTTTGAGGGTTTTTTTTTTTTTTTTTTTTTTTTTTTTTTTTTTTTTTAAATATGACTGAATAGGATTTTAAGAAAGCAGAATTATAATGTGGAGTGAAAAGAAAAGCGAGAGGTTGGGTCAGAAACTGGGTTATCGGTACAATGCAGAAAGGAAAAATAAATGCTAATAGACTGCACATATGCCCTTCCTGCTAGATTAGAGACCAGGAGGGCTCCTGCTGAATGCGGCCCATTGTGGGACCGAACAGAACATAGGGTCTGGGCTATTATCCCCTCCGCAGCCCCTCGTGCCACAGAAGGTTCTTCTTGCTTCTGTTATCAGGGCCATGCATTCAGTCTCTGTAGCTTGATCTCTTCCTCACTCCTCTGCTCATGCAAAATGGGAGTGATCTGCTGAAAGAGAGGGGCTAAGAGAGGGGCTGTCTCACGAGAAAAGGGGAGGGTATGAAGACAAAAAAACCTGGGAGGCCAGGTACAAAGATGGGGCGGAAGGGGAAGAGAGCTGCTCTGTGTGTACTGGGGACAGCCCGGTCGGCAGCCTGACTCTCCCTAGGCTGTGAGCTCAGCCACCTGGAAAATGGCCTTGTGCCTCTGTGCTCTGGAGGGCGGGAGCTCTCAGGTGTTGAACAAGCAGCCAGACTCCTTCGCTCCCTTCCTGGGGGATGCTGAACCTCTAGGGCTGTGCTGTTGGCTGTCTTTGATGCTCTCTTCCCAGGAGACCCAGGCTCTGCCTTTGGGCTGGTAGATCTTGTAAAGATGAACAGGGGCCAAGGACAGGGGAAGGCCTCCCAGAGAACCCACCTGGAAGGCTGGGACGAGACATCCTCTGGGTTGAATTTGAGACCAGGAATCTGGCCACAGCTGCCTGTTGATCCTAATCCACAGGAAGCTGTGTGACTGAGTTAACCTCCAGACTATCCTACCTACCAGCTGTGAGTGCCTTCGAAATTTACTCGGCTTCTTGGGGTGGCTGTGTTCTCATCTGTAAAATGGTTTCTAAACTGCAATATTACTGTGAGGATTCAATGAGCTGATTTATGGATAGGTCTTGGAGAGATCAGTGGTTTAAATAGTCCCTTAAAAAATCAGGGATTATTGTTATCGACATCAGCATTACATAGTACCATAGCTATAATGTTTCTACATATGGACATCATGTTGTACATGAGAAAACATCGGTTTTGGAAAGTGTTTGAGACTAACTGGCACATGATTTACACAGTATTTGTGTGATTTGGGGTGTTACTTATCTTTCCAATCCTCAGTTTCCTTCCTTCCTTCCTTTCTTCCTTTTAAAAATTTGCCAAGGGGCATGTATGCTCCTGAGAAAGACAGAGAGAGGGAAAGTGAGAAAGCATTCTCCCTCCCCCCCATCCTCCATGGAGAATGGTTATACCACAATCCCTTCACCTCCATTTCTTCTTTAGGGATGTTGGGCATGCAGGTACCTTTGCCCAGAGTGTTGCGAACTGTTGGGTTTGGGACTCAAACCACTCAGTCACCATGTGGGGTCCAGCTGTCTTAACCACCATGCTACCTGTTGGTGCCAAACCTGTTTTCTGTCTGTGATTTGGGGATAACAAGTAGAGTTACTGGGAAGAATGAGATAATAAATACAAATTACCTAGTTCAGAGACTGAACATTGCTGAACCCCAGTGAATGGGAGCTGTTACTGTCCCAACTAACTGTGAGAATGTGTCTTAGGTATACCTGTGTGCTGTTTGGGTCTGCCTGTCAATCTCTGCACACATCTGTGTGTCAGTGGGTAACCATGGGCTGGAGGCCTCAGGTTTATTTAGGTCTGAATCCTGGCTCCCGTGAACCTTTATGCATAACTATGTCTCTCCTGGAGCCCAGTGGCCCTGGCACCTTGATGTCCTCAGATGCAGTGTTTGGGGGGGACTTGGTCAGGGAGATAAGAGGCCCAAATTAATCTTGGCTTCCCAGCAGTGGAATGCAAAGAATGGAGCAAGGACTCTCCCTTCAGTGTTTCTTAGTCTCATCATCCAGGACTCTGCATTAGATGAATCCCAGATCCCTTCAGCTCTGCCATTCATTGGCTCTATGATTTCTAAGTTCTTAGGCATCTTCAGTCTCTCCTTTCTGCACTTTTCTTATTCTCAGGCTCCAGTGAAATCCTGCTTTTCTAATCTTCTGCAAGAAAAAGGCACGTTTGCAAGCAGGAGAGAATGAAGGGATGGTGTGTGCCCTAGGGAATCCCATATCCAGATGAAGTATGTCCTGTCTTCTGAGTATCTCTTCACTCTCCTTTGGGATGGGAACTGTGTGCCTAGTTTCTTAGAAACTAGAGGCAAGTGTCTGAAATAGCAGAGTAGGCTGGGGGGAGGTCAACACCAGCAGAGACAGAGAAAAGCACCTTAGAATTACAGGTGCCTCATTGTCCTCATACCCCTTCCCTATCTTGCTTGTGGGACCAGGATCCTTTATCTGCTCAAGGACCAAAGGGAACCCAAAGAGAAACTCTGAGCTTAGCCAGGTTTCAGGTTCTGCCTTCTAATTAATAACGCAGCCATGCCTTGGCCTTGGAGGCTTACCTCTGACCTCAGCCCAAGAGACAGGACTCCATTCTTGGTTGTGCGATGTGTCTATGTAACTGCAGGGAGCTCTCTTCATTCACAGTCATCCTGTTTGTATCACCATTATAAGAATTTTCCAGCAGATGGCCATAAAGTGTCTTGAGAAAACAATGCCAGTTTCTTCTTTCATAGTTTGTACAAGGTCACCACACTGGCTAGCACAAGGCCTGCAAAGCTGCATCTCCTTTTGCTGCCACTCCTCAGGCTGGGCTGGCTTCCTCCGTCTGCTCTCCAACCCTCTCTAGACCCCCTCCTTTCAGGTCCCCTGTCACAGATCCTTCCTTCTCCCTCACCACTCTCCCTACACAACCCTATGCTTACATTTCCACATAGTAACTGCTGGGATCAGATAGGTAAAATTAACAGCCACAGAAGAAGGTGTGCAGCTACAAGAAGCTTTAATGTGCTCCAAGTTCCAGTTCTCCTGTGTTTGGTGGTGTGCCATGGTGTTGAGTTACCTCCTTGATAGTTTCTATGCCTTATCTCGTTCTGGTTTCTTAAGCTATTATTTCTTATCTAGTCTCTCTTGTCAAATATTCCTGGGGTTTAAGGACCCAGGATTCCTCTCCCTTAAACAGGAATGCTCCAGCTTCATGTACATTGCTGTATCTTTGTTTCTGAGTCCGGAAGAGAGAGGATTTTCTCTTATGTGTGAGTCTTAATGCTGGGCCTATGAATGCAGAGGTCTTGGATGAGATGTACTGATGGCAAGAGGAGGTACCAGGCTCTATCTCTTTAGGACTTTGCTCATCCCTCCAGGGGATGACCCAGGTAATGCTCAGAAACAGGCATGCTAACCACACAAAGAGCATTATTTTTAGTATAGGCACCTTGAATACCTAAGGTAGAAGCTCTAGGATCCTGGTCCCCAGTAGATCATAACTTTAGTCTTGAAATGATGGGGCCATGCAGCTAACACAAGCTGGTAAAGAGGCTGCCTCCCATGCCTAAGGCAAGGCCTGGGCTGGGAAGAAACTATGAGGCAAGGCCGGCAGTTTACAAGCTTTAAAACTCCATTGTGTTGCTGTACTGGCCTGCACTCACTTTCTCTGCCGTGAGCTTTACTGTTATTACGGTACACTGCAAAGGTAAAATAACACTCCCAACCTTACTGCAACTTTACAATAAAGCCAATTAGTGATCCTGTAGGAATGTGGTTTCCTAAGAGGGTGCACATGAGGATCAGGAAACTTAAGGCTCCCCCACCTGCCTGTTTTAAGCCAAAATTAACATTTATTGGGTTAAGTTAGTATAAGCCAAATTAGCATTAGTAGCATATGTAGACTAAGTTAGTTTAAGGCTAATTTTACGTAAATACCCCTTGTTAAAGCTGCAGGCCAAAGTTAACTTATGTTAGGCCAAGTTAGCATATCCACCACCATGACAGGGACTCAAAGATAAAGCACAAGAATTCACTGATTAACAGACAAAGAATTCAGCAGATAAAATACAGGGACCCAAGGCTTAATAGAGGAAGGACAGATATGGCTAACAAAGACAGAATAAACAAACCTGAAGGCTCCAGGAGGAAGAGTAACTATCTTAGCTGAAAGTTCTTATCTGGTTCGGGCAAGCAACAGATAGTCCCTAACTACAAACAGTTTCTCCCCTGTGTGCTGTTAACTATGAAAAACTGCTAATAAAACATCCCGTGTTGTCTCCTGAGCTACAAGACCCTCTCATCCAAAAAGGCCCTGTCTGGTAATCAAGATTTAAGAAGAAAATGCACCAGACAAATAGACTCCTTCATCCTGAGAACTGTAATTGATTATACCTAATCAAACAAGACAGACATCATGTTTTATGATTATTGTTCCTATACTTTGAATACCCCGTTTCGTAGAGTAAATCTTTTATTTCCCCTCACCCCTCCTACTCCTGTAAGACATCCCTCAATAAATACGTATGTTTGGTAGCCACTAAGGCTGCATTATCGAGCTGGCTCTGGCTGTAGCTGGCTGAAAACATGCTAAGGGGTATTGAGGTTTCAGCCTGATTTTGTTCACCCGTGTCGCCTTCCTGTGTACCCATCCCGGCTGGAGCAGGGCTTCCGACAAAGAAGCTCATTTTATGAAAAGGATCTTAAACTAGGAACCAGAGAGTTGGAGTTAGAGTTGGAGTTCTGGCTCCGCTACTTTCTATCTGTCTTTGGTGGTGAAATACATTTTGAGTCTCAAGTTGCTTAGCTGTTAAATGGGATTATAGAATTTACTTTGCCTGTAGAATTGGACTTTTTGAGGCTAAAATGGAATAAAGCATGAGACAGACTTTTGAGGACTAAAAATATTAGGTGAAAGATGCCATGTTCATGGCAGATATTCTTTTTTCCTTTTTATTTTATCTTATACATTCAATCACTGTATATCACTACAGCTTGTAAAATGAATTACCCAACGTGAATACATTTCACACCAGTCCAATTGAAGATATCATACATGTTATCATCAACAATCCCCCATTTCTGTGTCCCTTAAATGTTTTGCCTCTCTATTTTTCTCCTTGATTCCTTTCCTTTCACTCTCTCTCATCTCCCATTCTCTTCTCACTCACTTTCTCCAATATCCATAACCATTTTCCATGCTTATATATCCTCTAATCTTTCAGTTTCTGTCATAGAGTTCAGACAGTTGGTATTAAGTGGAGAAATACAATGTCTCTCTTTCATAGCCTGGCTTATTTAACTTAGCAATAAATCTTCCATATTCATCTACTTTCTATCAAATTCCAGGGTGTTGTTTTTTATGGCTGAGTAGTACTCCATAGTGTATCTGTCATGGCAGACATTCTTAACCTGCCCTCTTTCTCTTTTCTCTCAGTCAGAAATGCAATTTTGAGAGCCATAAGTTTTGGATACTCTCTCTAACAATGATAAACATTATTTATGTTTGATGATTTATTTTAACAACCTTCTTTATTTCTTCAACATGAAGAAGTCCTGCTAAACATCAAGCTTGTTACAAAGAATGTGGTCAGCACGTGAGGGGCATGACGGCTGGAGAAACCCATCTGCCTGTTGGAAACAACTGGACCAATCCTTGACCAGTGAGAAGAAGTATATGGTGCAAGCCCTTGTTTTTAACAGGGTACCACGGTGATCTCAGCTGCTGTTCCCAGCTAGCTGCTTTTCTAGTGTTTTCTTCCCCATAGTTATTGTCTTGGGCCAGGCCCCTGATTGAGAGAGGTGATTGATACATTGCAGTTCTTGGCTTCCTTTCTCAACTCCCTACTCCAGTTAGGTTCCTAAGACATG
Source organism: Tupaia tana (assembly GCA_026018925.1). Classification (NCBI taxonomy): domain Eukaryota; kingdom Metazoa; phylum Chordata; class Mammalia; order Scandentia; family Tupaiidae; genus Tupaia; species Tupaia tana. The sequence continues at coordinate 210,178,189 of JAKSZU010000003.1, forward strand.
ACTGTATAGATCAGGAGCCCAACCCTAATGAAGCTGGACATCTGGCCTGGGATACTGTGGCTTTACAGGGAGGATGCCTCTGAAAGTCAAAGCTCCTCTCCTTCCAGGAAGAGCCAAGACCCTGTACCCCAGCCTCAGCTGGGGACAATTCAAAGATCTGCCTGAACCATTTTTTTTTCTTTGATTTTCTGCAGGGTCACTTGCTGAAACAAATCCAACTCTGAGAAAAGAAATTCCTCAGCATTTTGAATGCATTGATACATAGGTGAAACAAATCAGTTTGAATTTTCCCTGCACTTTCAACACTTTGTTTCTGAATAATAATAAAAAAGTCCCTGAAGCAAATACTATTTTGAGACTAATTTCTGGAGGCTCCTAGCAGGAAAATCACTCTTTTTCTTGCTGTGATGTTCTTTTTAGTCTTAAAAAGAAGAGACGTAGGGAAAGATGATGGCTTTTATTTTTCAAACATTGAACAGGTGCCTTGAGGAGGAAGCCCTGGATGCTTTGGTGGCTGCAGGGGGCAGATCAGGGGGAGGCAGGGAGAGGGGACGGACGAAGATCTGGGCTAGAAAATAGCCTATGTGAATTCAGTGGTTCCCAACCATGCTGTACAGTAGAGCTGTATGGGAATGTTTAAAGAAGAATCAATTCCCACACCCCTCCCTAGGCAATAGTGACTTAGCTTGTCTGCTATAGGTCCTGGGAATATGTGTTTTTAAAAGTCCCACTCTGGACCTTGGGAATCAAACTTATTACAGGAGAAACATGGAAACTACATTTAAAAAAACTGACCACACTGATTCTGAAACAGCCAAGTCCCAGAATACAGACAGACATTTTAAAAAAAGTGACTGACCATTTCAAAATGCTCCCAAAATGCTCAATTTTGGGTTAGAGTACCCCATCACTCACCAGAAGACTCTAGTAGGCACTGTAGAGTGCAGAAGGCCTGCAGAGAGGACCTCGTGCAAGGGTAAGGCTGGCTGGATGATCTCAGAGACCTCTTTGACTCTGCATCAACTGCTGATGATATCGTTCCTGTGCCCCAAAGCTGTCTGATGTGGGACCAGCAGTTAGTGTAATGGCTATGACGCTGGACTCCCATGTAGTCGTCTGTGGTTTGAGTCCTGGACCTGGTGACTTAAAAATCACGCTGGGTACATGTACGTGCGTGCCCAAGATCCCGAGAAGAGAATGGAGGAGAAGGGATTGCAGCGTGGCCATCCCCCCCTGGGAGATGATTTCATTTCTTTCTGTCTCTCTGTCTGTCTGGAGAGCGCACACGCCCTATAGCAAAAACCTCTCCAAAAAAAAAAAAAAAAAAGCTGTCTGATGTAAAGCTATGCTCATGTTCATGTCTCAGGTGACAGGCAATTGGTAGATAGGAAAGAAAGAAGCTTAGGAGAGGTGGTAGTGATGGTGATTATTCAGAAACAAAGTGTTGAAAGTGTAGGGGAAATTCAAAATTCCTTTTTAACCTGATAGCCCCATTTGTACCAGTCTCTATAAACCCTAGGAATAAACTAAGGATTTTCCTGCATTTGCAATTTTGTTTACAAAATCTTTCTAATTCAAGTACTTTGCACATGCCTCTCCATGTATCCACTTAGCTGACCACAAAGAGTAATCTCGTGTTCCACCGTCCATGCAGCCTCCTTTTGCAGCCACGTCAGCTATAGAGCTGGGTGGCTGAAGGAATCCGAGGACTACGGACTGGCACCTCTGCACAGCAGAGTATAAAAACAGCACTGGGCCCATAAGATGGGAGCTGGATATTAGTTTGGGGCCTTCTATTTGGGCAAGGAGCTGAGGATGCCTAGGCCTCTGGACAACTCCACCCCCAGCACACCTGGGAGGCCTTGGTAGCCTGCTCATTGCTAATGATGACCCAAATGTCTGTGGGAGTGAGCAATAGGTCTTCATCAATAGTAGGAGGCAACAAACTTAATTTAATCCTCAGGGAGTTTAGGGATTTTTATTATTTAATTTTATTTATTATTATTTTTAATTTTTGCTATAGTGCACACATGTTTACCAGAGAGAGACATAGGCAGTGAGCCAGTGAGAGAGAGAGAGAGAGAGAGAGAGAGAGAGAGAGAGTGAGAAAGTGAGAAAGTGAGAAAGTGAGAAAAAACAAACTGCCATGTCCAGGGCTTGAACCACAGTTGAGCATGTGGGAGTCCAGTGCCTCAATCACATACCACCTGCTATTCTCAGGTTATTGATTTTTAAAACAAATAAAATAGAACAATCCTTCTATCCAAAGACCTAGAATTGGTCCAAGTACTGTTCCATTTTTTTTCTATCGTGTGTCAGAGATCTTGAACAAGTCAAAGTTTTTCATTGTCAGATGTTTCATTTGTAATACTGGAGAATTAGAATATGAATGGGTTGTCAGAAGGATTAACATGTGAGTCTGAGTAGGCTAGATGTGGAAGCTCTGCCCTCAGTGTGGGCAGGCATAATCCATCAACATGGAGTCCAGAGAGAATAAATACAGAAGACAGGTCTCTCTATATTTTTTTTATTCACTTAATTTTTTATTTTAATTTTTATATACATTCAATCATATTATTTAGCTTACAAAGTGAACATTTCAATATGTGAACATTTCTCCCCAGTCCAGTTGATCAGAATATCTTCCACCAATAACACCACACCTCCCCATCCGGTCATTGCTCTGTCTCCATATCCCTCCAGAGCAAGATAACCTGCTGCTGCTGCCTTGGATATGTGAGCTCAAGGTTCATCTGCCTTCAGATTTCAGGATTTACACCTGAGGCTTCCTGGTACTTCAAGTCTTCAGCCTTGGACTGTGAGTTACATCATGGGCTTCTCCGCATCTGAGGCCTGCAATGTTGGACTGATTCAGGCTACTTTCCCAGGATCTCCAGTTTCAGATGGCTTGTGGGATTTCTCAGCTGCCATAATCATGTGAGTTGATTCCCCCAACAAATCTTTTTTTTTCTGTAGCTATACAAACCTATTAGTTTGGTCTCCCTAGAGAATCTTGACTAATATTAATATACAGATGAATGCCATAAGTTTAGAGATTAGGCAAAGGATAGGATAATTAAGGATGGCAACAGAAAGGGCTTCTTTATTTAGAAGTTTTTTGGTAAGATTTTGGTATAGGGTATGTGTGCTTACCAGAGAGAGACAGAAAGAAAGCAGGAAAGTGAGAAATCACTCCCCAGATGGGGCTGGCCATAGCTCAATCCCTTTTCTTCCATTCTTCTCTTGGGATTTTGGACATGCATGTACTCATACATGGCATGTTTTTTAAGCTGCTGTGTCTGGGTCTCAAATGTGCAATCAGCCATGTGGGTTCCAGACTCCTTAACCACCATACCACCTGGCTGGTCTAAAAAGGGCTTCTTAGTAGCACTGATACTTGTACTAGGTTTTGAAGGAATTTTCCAGAAAGACATGGAGGAATGAAAGGCATTTCTGACAAGAGAAACAACAGATCCTTGGTTTAGATAAAGGAAAAAACATGCACGTGATGGTTGACTGTGGTTTTTGCCCTCAAGAATGGGCAAAAGTCTTTTTAGAAATTTTAGTGACTCTCAGCTAGCAAAGACCATTGGACACTTGTATTCTTCACTTAAAACAAGAAGAGAGGCCTGGAGATTGAAGTGGGGTTTTAGAGGATCTTGACAGTGAGAAGTGTTGATTATAACAAAATGACATTCAGTACTGGAAAGTATAAGCATCTGCACTTGTATTTGAAATCTCACCTGCCCACAAATCTGGAGGAGACAGTGAAAAGCACAGGTGCACATGGAAACATCCAATCCATGTACCCAGTGTGATGAAGTGAGTTCAAAATCCAATTTGCCCTCAAAAGTCATTTTATGAGATAGTATAGCAATGACTGTACATTAATATCATGTGGGCAGCTTTAAGAGAACTGTAAATGCTTAGGAACATCCCTAGACCAATCAAGTCAAAGTTTTACTTGGATAAACTTTGGCCCAAGTACAGGACTTGTTCAAAAATCTTCCCACATAATCCTGAGGTGCAGTCATAGCAGAGAATCACTATAATAAAACTAAAGTAACTAGCACAACAGTGTCTGCCTACAGATGTTTCAATTGGCATCTCTCTCTCTCTCTCTCTCTGTGTAAGATTTTTGCCACAGGGCACGTGCAATTGCTAGAGAGAAACAGAGAGGGACAGTGAGAGAGAAAGTAAGCAATCACATCCCCAGGGAGGATGACCATGCCACAGTCCCTTCTCTTCCATTTTCCTCTCGGGATTTTGTGCACACACGCACACATGTGCATAGAGTGATTATCAAGTCACCAGGTCCGGGACTCGAACCATTGTCAGCCATGTGGGAGTCTAGCACCTTAACCACCACACCACTTGCTGGCCCTGTCAACTCGACTCTCTTTGTTGTAATATGTTACTGTCCAGAATGGAATGATGACCACCTACCCTGATCCTAATCTCTACAAGTTGAACTGTGTAGGCTGCTTTCTTATGGAAACCATCTCGTCTGACAAACAGCTGGAATTCCTAACAATTGATGAGAATATGTTAAAATCTCCAATGATAATAGTGGGTTTGATTGTTTCCCCTTTTAATTCTGACAACTTTTACCTCAAGTACTTGAGGTTCTGTCATTGGGCTGATACAAATTTATCTTTGTTATATGTTCCTGATGAACGGACCAATTTATTGTCACGAAATGTCTGCTTTGTCTCTGGTAGTATTCTTAGTTTTAAAGTCTATGTCTGCTATTAATATGCAACCTTATTCTCTGGGATTGCATAGTAAATATTTTGTTTACCATTTATTTTCAATCCATTTGTGCCTTGACTCTTCAAATCTATCTCTTATAGACATTACATAGTTGGGTTGTGCCTTTTTAAACTATTCTGAAACTCTGACTTTTAAATGTTTAGTTCATTTTAATTTAACATAATTATCTTTATGGTTAGATTTACCCCTAAAATTCTACTATTTGTTTTATGTTGGTCTCATTTTCTTTTTGTTCTTCTGTTCCTTCTTTCCTGAATTATTTTGGGTTAACAAAGTATTTTATAGAATTAATTTTTAGTTTAGTTCGTTGGCTTTATAGTTGTACCTCTTCACATTGTGTGTGTGCTCGTGCACGCATGTGCACGTGGGTGTGCAATAATGGTTCTCAATCAGCAGCAATTTTGCTGCTTGGGAAAATTTGGCAATGTTTAGAGACATTTTTGGCCACCACAACAGAAGAAGTGCTATTGGAATCTAGTGGATAGATGCCTGAGGTACTGCTAAACATTCAACAATGCTCAGGAGAAAACCTCCCACAGCAAAGTATTACCCAGCCCAGCGGAGGTTGAGAAATCTTTGTCTATAGATTGCAATATACGTCTTTAATGTTCACAAACTACTTAAAATTACTATTGAGTTTATATAAAGAATCTCAAAACTGTGGAGGTATATTTATCTCCCACAACCCTCCGTTCCATTTTTAAAGTATTATGCAATGTTATAACTTTAGCTTTACATAGGTATACGTATTTTTAAGAATTATCAAGAAGGGGGCTGGCAAGTGGCGTGGTGGTTAAAGGCGCTGGACTCCCACATGGCCGACCACGGTTCAAGTCTCGGACCTGGTGGCTTGCTTTCTCACTTCCCCTCTCTCTCTCTCTCTCTCTCTCTCTCTCTCTCTCTCTCTGATCAAACTGAAAAATAATAATGGTATAATAATAAAGTTAAATAAAATAATTCTTTAAAAAAAAGAATTATCAAGAAGAGTTATTATATTTATTAACATATTGACCATTCCCAGTATTCTTCTTCCTTTCCTATAGATCCAAGTTCTTAATCTGTTGTTATTTATTTTAGTCCTGAAGGACATTATAAACATTTCCTTGATAAATATTTCTTGGTGCTGAATTACTTATTGTAAAAAAAAAGCTTATTGGGGCCAGCAGATGACATGGTGGCTAAGATGCTGGATGCCCACATGGCTGACTGCAGCTCAAGTCCTAGAGCTGGCAGCTTGAAAATCATGCCAGGTGTGTGTGTGTGTGTGTGTGCATGTGTGTACAACATTCCAGGAGGAGAAATGGAGGAGAAGGGATTGCAGTGTGGCTATCCCCTTTAGGGGTGATTTCTCTCTCACTGCCTCTCTCCAGTGAATATACACACCTTGTGGCAAAAACCTACAAAAAAGAAATGTTTATTGGCTTGTATTCTTGAAGGATTATTTTGCTGGATATATAATTCACAATTGACCTTTAGCACTTAAAAGATCTTGTACCACTATGGTCCCCATGATTTTTCATAAAAATCCAACAATAATAAAATCTTATTCACTTTTATGTGATGTGTCATGGTTTTCTGAATACTTTCAATATTTTCTCTTTATCTTTGGCACCAAGGACTTTAACAATAATGTTTCTAAGTCTGTTTTTCTTACTTATTATGCTTCAGTTTTGCTGAACCTTTCCCCCTCAACTTCATTGATATATAATTGATAAAGAAAGACTGTACATATTTAATGTACACAATTTGATGAGTTCGGATATACACATATACCTGAGATAATATTGCCACAATGAAGGTATAAACATATATATTACCTCAAAAAACTCTTTGTGTCCTCCTGCCCAACTCTTTTTGTGATAAGGACACTTAACATGAGTTCTACCCTCTTGTTCTGCTTTGTTACACAGTAAATCTCTAGAGCTTATTTATCGAAGAAGTGTAATTTTATATCTACTGAAAAAATGCTTTATCTTCCCCTCATCTACTCATTACTATCCTAGTTTTTTATTTTTCTAAGTCTGAATATTTTAGATACTTCATGTAAGTGAAATCATGCAGTATTTGTCCTTTTGTGATTGGCTTATTTAATTTAAAATAATCTCTTCCATGTTGTTGAAAATGGTAATATATTTTCTTTTAAGGCTGAATAATATTCCATTGTGTGTGTGTGTGTGTGTGTGTGTGTGTGTCTATAATCTATCATTTGTCCATACACATTTGGGCTATGTATCTTGGCTGTTGTGAATAATGCTGCAATGAACACAGGACTGAAGATACCTCTTTGAGATCATGATTTCAATTATTTTGATATATACCCAGAAGTGGTTACTGTATAAAGTAGTTTTAATTTTTTGAAGAACTTCCATGCCATTTTCCATTGTAGCTACATCATTTTATGTCCCCACAACCAGTGTGTAAGAATTCCTGTTTCTCCATAACTTTGCCGATACTTGATGTCTTTTTTTTTTTTTTTCAACAACAAGACAAATTTATTATGTTATGTAAGACATTCTGAGTTAGAACACCTTCAGGTTTGGTTAATTCAGTAGCTCAATGACAACATCCTGGATTCTTTTTCTCCTCACTGTATCTACTCTACCATCTTCAGTATCAATCTCCCCTATGTCTCGGTGCCCTCATTGGTCTCAAGAGCTGCCACAGTCCTAGAAATCATTAGCAAACGATATCAGCTAACTCAGTAGGAAGGAATTCATTATCTCTTGAAACATTGGGCTGCAAGAGACAAAATCAAAGTTCTGTGGCAAGGAAGAGTGAAGGAAGCATTTGAAGATGCAACAAAAAGTTTCTGCCCAGGATGCAAAGAAAAAGGTAATGTTTAGAGTCTTGCATTAAAAAAAAAATAGATTTTTATGTCAAGAACAGAGCTTTATTATTTAAATTTCTACATCTGGTCTTTTAGTGTGCAGGGGAGATTAGCAGAAATGACTGTAGAGTTTCATGTAAAGAAGGTTCAGCTGGTGGTGTGGAGGTTAAGGAAGCTGAATCCCACATAGTAGCAGCGTGGTTTGAATTATAGACCAGGCATCCTGGAAAAGACACTAAGCATGTGTGTGCCCAAAATCTGGAGAGGAGACTGAAAGAGAAGGGACTGAAGGATGCCACCCCCCCCCGGGGGGGGTGCTTTCTCACTTTCTCTTTCTGTTTCTATTTGTCTCCAGTGAGTCATATGCCCTATAGAAAAGAATTAAACAAAGAAGAAGAAGCTTCTGGTTGCAGAAGAAACTAGGAGAAGACAGTCTTTTTTTTTGGAGAGGTTTGTTTTTGTTTTTTTTTTTTTTTTTTTTTTTTTTTTTTTTTTTGCTATAGGGCATGTGCGCTTGCCAGAAAGAGAGAGACAGAGAGACAGAAAGAGCGAGAAATCACCCCCCAAGGGAGATGGCCACACCACAATCCCTTCTCCTCCATTCACCTCTCAGGATCTTGGGCACTCACGCACACACGCCCGGTGTGAGTTTAAGCCACCGGGTCCAGGATGCGAACCACGGTTGGCTACATGGGAGTCCAGCGACATAGCCATTATGCCAGCTGTTGGTCCCAAGACAGTCTTTTTTTGGCCCAACAAAACTGTGAGGAAAAGGAGAGAGAAGAAAAGAGTGAGATGTTGTCCTATTTTCTCTTCTTGGGCTGGGAATGGGTAGTGTTAGTGGAAGAGTTGTGTAGGGAGCAGCTCTGGTGCTAAACAGATGTTGAGAATCACTGAGAGCACAAGATCCATGTCTCACTTTCCCATTTAGAATTCTGAAGGACGCTGATGTCTTTTTTAAAATTTTTGATAATAGCCTTCGTAACAGGTATTAAATGACATCTTATTGCAGTTTTGATTTGTAGTTCCCCAATGATTGATGTTGAGTACTTTCTCATATATCTGTTGATCATGTTTATGTCTTCTTGGAAGAAATGCCTATTCACATCCTTTGTCCATTTTAAACTTTTTTTTTGCCATTGGTATTTTTTTATATATGTTGAAAATTAATCCCTTATCAGATATGTTTTGCAAATATTTTCTTCCATCCCATAGGTGACTTTCTCATTTTGTTAATATTTCCTTTGCTGTGCAGAAATTTTTTTGTTTGTCATAGCTTCTTGAGTCTGAAAAATTTATGTTTTTGACCAAATGGGGAAGATGTTCAGCAGTTTTTCTTCAAGTTGTTTGCTGTATTTTATTCTCTCCTCCTTCTGGCACTTTAATTATATTTTGATGTTGTCCCATAGATTGGTTAAGCTATTTTTATTATTATTTTAATAACATTTTTCTTTTCTTTTAATTTAGATTGGATAATTTCTAATGACCTATCTTCTAACTCTCTTCTATTGTCTCCAATAGACTATTAAGTATATCCAGGAGATTTTTGTGTTTGCTTTAACACCTTTATTGAGGTATAATTGAAATTTAACAAATATCCATTTAAAGTACATAATTTGGAAAGTTTTACATATATTTATACCCATGAAATCATTACTACAATCATGATAATAAACATATTTATCAATCCTCTTGTTCTTTTGTAATACCTCTCTCTTGTCCCTCTCTCAGTTCCCCAGGAAGCCACTGATGACTTTCTGTCACTGTAAATTAATTATTTTGCATTTAAAATTTTTTCCTGTAAATGGAATAAGATGGTATCTTTCTTTTTGTTTTTGTATTTCTAATTACATAGTAATTATGTGATTTGACTTTGTTGTGGGTGTTTCAACATTTCATTCATTTTCATCACATAATAGCATTCTATTGCAAGTATTTATTGTCACTTGTTTATGCATTGACCCGTTGAACATTCGGTTGTTTCCAGTTTGGGCTATTCCACATGAAATTGCTGTGAATATTCATGTACAAGTTCTTGAATGGAAATGTGTTTTCATTTCTCATAGATAAATATCTAGGATGGAATTACTATGTCTTACAGTGGTGTATGCTTAACTTTTTAAGAAATGACAAACTTTTCTGAAATGGTTGGACATTTTATACTCATCAGCAGTGTGTGAGATGCTGATGTTCTACTTTCTCATCAACATTTGATATGTGGTGGCCAGTACTTTTAATTTTTGCTATTTTCATGGGTATGTTATGGCATCTCAGTGTGGTTTGAATTTGTGTTTCTCTACTAACTAATGAGGATGAGCAATTTTTTCACGTGCTACTTGTTCTTCTATATTTTTTGCTAAATTGTTTGCTCAAGTGTTTTTGTCATTTTTCACTTGGTTTGATTCCTTTTTTATTGTTATTATTTTTATACAGTCAGTCACCGTATATCATTACAGCTTGCAAAATGAATTTTCTCAGCATGAATACACTGTATATTAGTCCAGTTAAAGATAGTCTCAAACAGATATCATCAACAGATAATTTTTCATTTTTGTGTTCCTTAAATGTTTTGTGTCTTTCTTTTTCCTCTTGTTCCCTTCCTCTCATCCTCCTCCATTTCACACCCGCCTCCCACACTGTGTCTACTATCTGTAATTGTTCTCCATGCTTTTATATCTTCTGATCCTTCAGTTTCTGCCATAGAGTGTGGATATTCACTATGTATTGAGTGGGAACATGCAATGCCTTTCTTTCATAGTCTAGCTTGCTTTGCTTAGCAGTACATTTTCCATATTCGTGTATATTCTATTAAATGCCAGGGTCTTGTTTTCTATGACTGAGTATATTCATAGTATACATGGTATTGAAAGTTTTTTGTACACTTTGATAAAAGTCCATTATCAAAGTATATGCTTTAATTTTTTTCTATCAAATTGTCCATTTGCTTTTTAAAAAAATATTATCATCATAATCTTGTTTATATTACATTGAATCGCATATAACTTTACAGTGTATTACATTTCTTCTTCTTCTTATTCCAATTATTTTTTTAACCAATCACTATTTCTCATTTTGCTTGTAAAAAGACTTTACCCAACATGAAATACTTCTCAGACCAATCCAGTTGAGAATATTATACACATCATCACAACAGGTAATAAACCATATCTGTGTCCTACTAATGTCATGCCTCTCTATTTTTTCTCTTGCTATCTTTCTCTAACTCTTCTCTTCTCCCCCACATTCCACACTGTCTTATCCTCATTAAGTATTTTCATTGTTTTTATGTCCTCCAATATTTTGCTTTCTACCATAGAGTGCGAATAGTCGGTATATGTTAAGTGGATACATACAATATCTTTCTTTCATAGCCTGGCTTGCTTCTCTCAGCAATAGGTCCTCCATATCCAACCACTTTTATCAAATGCCAAGGTCTTTTTTTATGACTGAGTAGTATTCCATAGAATATATATGCCACACTTTCTCAATCCATTCATCAGCTTGTGGACATTTAAGTTGGTTCCATGACTTGACAATCATGAAAAATGCTGCAATAAACATTGATGTGCAAGCACTTTTCTGACTGAGCATTCTCCTGTCCTTTGGGTAGATATCCAGAAGTGGGATTGCTAGATCAAATGGTAGTTCTATTTGTAGATCTTTGAGGAACCTCTATATTCTCCACAGTGGCTGAACTAGTTTACATTCCCACCACCAGTGTAGGAGAGTTTCCTTTTCACCACATCTCTGCCAACACTTATCACTTTTTATATTCTTAATCTTTGCCATTCTGACAGGGGTTAGGGGGTATCTCATTGTGGTTTTTATCTACATTTCCCTTATGATGAGGGATGTTGAACATTTCCTCATATGCCTTTTGGCTGTTCTTATGTCTTCCTTATAGAGATTTTTGTTCAGCTCATTTTCCCATCTTTTAATTGGGTTAATCATTTTTTTTTCACATAAGGCACTTAAGTTCCCTGTGTATTCTGGTGATGGTGATCAGTCCCTTGTCTGAGGCATATTTAACAAAAATATTTTCCCATTCTAAAGGTTGTCAATTCACACGTGTTATTGTGTCCTTTGCTGTGCGGAAACTTCTTAGTCTGATATAGTCCCACTTGTCTATTTTAGGGATTATTGCCTGTGCTTTGGAAGTCTTATTTAAGAAGTCTTTGCCAGGGATCAGCCTCGGCGGGGGTGGGTTGACTCGACGGAGGCGGCAAAGGGAAGGAAGACTGAGGTCTCGGTGCCTTTTCATGCACGTCCTCAGTCGGACACTCCTCTGGGATATCTCTCTGAGAAGTGACAACTGCTAGGAATCATCGTGCCTTTTTATTGAAAATATGATACATGCAAGTGAACGGGAGAGGGGCTACGTGTTCTAATTATCAATTCATAAAGTTTTAACAATAGAGATCAAAGGTTCTATTCAGGGTTTGATTAAGGGCAGGTCTATTAATCATCGATACAATTCAACAGTTGTTTGATTGATGTAAGCAAGCTTTTGGGAACTTCTGTTCTGGGAGTGTGTTTTTGGAGAACAGCTCCAGCAGGCAGAGTTAATTATCAGCCAGTACTTGGCGGCAGCAATCTTGCAGTTACTGGTTGTGATTCTAAAAAGGAAAATCTCAAGTACAGATATTAGTTCTTATAAATCTCAATAAAGAATGATATTTATATAATTTTATAGAGATCTAAAGTTTATTTAAAGGAATCCTAATATATTTACCTATCCTGAAAGGGTGAAGTTAGTGTTCACTTGATGAGGGCGGGGATACAGCCTTTTCAACTGGTGGTGAAGTGACTAATGAGTTAACGAAAAACTTTGCAGCACACCTAGGCATTGCATTGTGCTTGTGGTGCCACCGTCATGTACCTTGTCAGAACAGTAGCTACAGTGAGGCGGGGTGTCCTGGGTCAGTTTCTGCGTAAGAGGTAATTCTTAAGTTTAAATGTGTTTTGAAAGGAAGGCCTTCCAAAGATCAAGAAGAACTTTAGCACACCCTTTATTGTGTCCAATGAAGCGCTGTAATTAACAGTAAGTGATTAGAGTAAAGGGAGCGGTCGGGGGATTTTGGGGAAATCTTACTACAAAGATGTATGGGAAAATTATATTAATTCTTTTATAGTAATATATCGGGGAGTCAGAGGGGGGTCACTTCCCAGCAAGGCTACTATAGTCCTGGAGCGGATAGCAAATGGCCTTGCCAATATGCTAATTGATCCAAGCTTGTTCCAAGGTCGGGGGGGGCGTACAGTAGTGGCCTTGCCAACGTACTGAACCAACTGGAAGCGATGCTCAAAGATCAAAGGGCTCAGACGGGTCCTGGAGCCCCACTGGGTTGGACTCCTCCAGTCTTTGCCTACTCCAGTGTCTCCTAGAGTTTCCCCAGCATTTTCCACCAGTAGTTTTATTGTTTGAGGTCTTAGGTTCAGATCTTTGATCCATTTTGAGTTGATTTTTTTAATGGTGAAAGACGGGGCTTCAGTTGCATCTTTCTGCAGGTGGATACCCAGTTTTTCCAGCACCATTTACTAATGAGATTTTCCTTTTCCCAATGGATTGACTGATATCCTTTGTCAAAAATCAGTTGGCTGTAAGGTTTGGGGGTTATTTCTTGGGTCTCTATTCTATTTCATTGGTCCACATGTCTGTTTTTTTTTGCCAATACTATGCTGTTTTGCTGATCACAGCTTTATAGTATATCTTGGGATTAGGGAGTGATATGCTTCCTACTCCATTCTTCTTGTGCAGGATTGCTTTTGCAATACGAGGTCTTTTATGATTCCAGTCAAATTCTATGATTGTCTTTTCTAGATCTGTGAAAAATATTTCTGGTATTTTGATTGGAATTGCATTAAACATGTAGATTAATTTGGGTAGAATTGACATTTTGATTATGTTAATTCTTTAAATCTAGGAACATGGGATGTCCTTCCACATTTTTATGTCACTTTCAATATCTTTTTTAAAGATTTTCATATTTTTCTTTATAAAGGTCTTTGACTTCCTTAGTTAGGTTTATCCCTAGCCACCATCTGTGGCTATGGTGAAAGGGATTCCTTTCTTCAGCTCTACTTCATTCAACTTGTTGTTCATATATAGAAATGCTATAGATTTTTGGATGTTGATTTTGTATCCTGCCACTTTACTGTATTCACTTATTACTTCAAGAAGTTTTTTCATGGAGACCTTTGGGTCTTCTAAGTACACCATCATGTCATCTGCGAATAAAGATATTTTCAATTCTTCTTTGCCTATTCGAATGTCTTTTATATTGTTCTTTTCTCTGATTGCATTAGCTAAGACTTCCAGTACTATATTAAAGAGCAGTGGAGAAAGTGGGCAGCCTTGCCTAATACCCGTTTTTAGCGGAAAAGCTTTTAGCTTTTCCCTATTCAGTATGATGTTAGCTGAAGGTTTTTCATAGACGGCTTTTATTGTGTTGAGAAATGACACTTCTATGCCAATCTTACTGAGAGTCTTAATCATAAAAGGATGTTGTATTTTATCAAATGCCTTCTCTGCATCAATTGAAATGATCATATGGTTTTATCTTTCTTTCTGTTAATAAGGTGTATTACATTTATGGCCTTGTGTATATTGAACTACCTTTGCATCCTTGGGATAAAGCCTACCTGGTCGTGATGAATAATCTTTGTTATATGTTGTTGGATACGATTCGTGAGTATCCTGTTGAGAATTTTTACATCTATATTCATCAATGATATTGGTCTGTAGTTTTCCTTTTTTGTCATGTCCTTATCTGTTTTGGGGATGAGGATGATGGAGGCTTCATAAAAAGAATTTGGAAGGTTTCCTTCCTTTTGAATCTTTAGAAATAATTTGAGTAGGATAGGCATTAACTCTTCCTTAAAAGTTTTGTAGAATTCAGAAGTGAAGCCATCTGGACCTGGGCTTTTCTTTGTCAGGAGGTTATTTATTACCAATTCAATCTCCCGGCTTGTTATGGGTCTATTCAGGTTTTCTATGTCCTCCTGGTTCAATATTAGTATATTATATGCATCCAGGAATTTATCCATCTCCTCCAAGTTATCTTGTTTGTTGGCATATAGTCGCTCATAGTATCCTATAATGATATTTTGTATTTATAATATGTCTGTTGTAATATTGTCTGTTTCATCACATATTTGATTTATCTGGTTTTTTTCATTCTTTTTCTTGAGCAGTCTAGCCAATGGTATGTCAATCTTGTTCATCTTTTCAAAGAACCATCTTTTGCTTTTGTTTATTTTCTGTATGGTTTGTTTATTTTCTATTTTATTTATTTCTGCTCGAACCTTTATTATTTCTTTTTGCCTGGCATTTTCTGGGTTCGTTTGTTGTTGTTTTTCCAATTCCCTGAGGCATGATGTTAGGTTATCTATTTACCATCTTTCCATCTTTTCTTATGCACACTAATTGCTATGAATTTTCCTCTTATGACTGCTTTTGCTGTCCCATAGATTCTGGACACTTGTGTACTCATTATCATTTGTTTCCATAAATTTTTTGATATCAGACTTAATTTCTTCAGTAGTGAAGAAGTCATTCAGAAGTAGTTTGTTCAGCTTCCTTGTGTTTGTGCATTTTTGAGGGTGTTTCTTGAAGTTAATCCTGAGTTTAATTCCATCATAGCCAGAGAAGATGCTGAATATAGTTTCTATGACTTTGAATCTGTAAAGGCTTGATTTGTGTCCTAATATATGATCAATCTTTGACAAGGTTCCAAGCTGGGGTGAGAAAAATGTATATTTTGTGGACATAGGGTGGAAAGTTTTATAGATATCTGTCAAGCCCATTCTATTTATAGTATCATTTAGATCCTGTATCTCTCTATTTATTTTCTGCCTAGAAGATCTGTCTAAAGGAGATAATTGGGTTTTGAGATCTCCAACAATTATGGTATTTCTCCCTATCTCTCCTTTTAGCTCCAGCAGCCTTTCCTTCACATATTAAGGTGCACCTGAGTTGGGTGCATAGATATTTATAAGCATTATGTCTCCTTGCCGGATTACCCCATTTACTATGATATAGTGCCCTTTGTCTCTTCTTACAGTCTTTGTCTTGAAATCTATTTTGTCTGAAATCAATATTGCTACTCCAGCCCTTTTTTGATTTCCATTTGCATGGAGTATCTTTTCCCAGCCCTTTACTTTTAGTCTATGTATGTCTTTATCCGTAAGATGAGTTTCTTGGGGAACCAACAGTTAGCGTAATGACTATGTTGCTGGACTCCCACGTAGTCAACCGCGGTTCGCGTCCCGGACCCGGTGGCTTAAAACTCACGCCGGGCGCGTGTGCGTGTGTGCCCAAGATCCCGAGAGGAGAATGGAGGAGAAGGGATTGTGGCGTGACCATCCCCCCTGGGGGGTGATTGCTCGCTTTCTGTCTCTATGTCTCTCTCTGTCCGGCGAGCACACACGCCCTATAGCAAAAACCTCTCCCTGCCCCCCCCCCCCCCCAAAAAAAAAGATGAGTTTCTTGTAGGCAACAGATAGAGGGTTTCTGTTTTTTTTCTGTTTCTGTTTTTTTTTTTTTTTTTTTTTTTTTTTTTTTTTTTTTTCCATTCAGCCAGTCTGTCTCTTAATTGGAGAATTTAATCCATTGACATTCAATGTAATTATTGATATTTTCGTACCTGTTCCTATCATTAAGTGAGCCATTTTCTTGGTTGTTTTTTGTTCCTGTATAACTGTTTGTCTGACTTTTTAGTTTTCCTGATATAGCACTCTCTTCAGAACCTCTTGAAGAGTTGGTCTGGAGTTGGTAAATTCCCTCAAATTTTGTTTATCTGAGAATGTTATTTTTTTTTCTCATATGAAAGATAATCTTGCTGGATATAGTATTCTTGGTTGAAATTATTTTTCATTCAACGCTTTGACTATATTTCCCCATTCCCTTGCCTGCATTATTTCCACTGAAAAATCCAATATTAGCCTGATGGGGTGACCTTTGTAAGTAGCTTGACATTTCCTTCTTGCCAACTTTAGTATCTTGTCTTTGTCTGTTGTTTTTGCCAATCTGACTATGATGTGCCTTGGAGAGTATCTTCTTGGGTTGATTCTACTCGGGGTTCTATATATTTTTTGGGTCTGGATATTTGAATGACTTTCTAGGTTTGGACAGTTTTCTTCCAGGATTTCATGGAATAAATTATCTAGGCCCTTATTATTTTCTTCCTGTTCTGGGATACCAATTATCCAGATGTTGGGGCACTTGATGGTATCCAGTATTCCTTGTATATTGTCCTCGTTTTTATTGGTTGTTTTCTCAATCTTCTTGATACTTTTTTCTAGGTCAGATGTTTTGTCTTCTACATTAGAGGTTCGATCTTCTGCCTGATCTCACCTATTTTTAATACTTTCAAGGGAGGTTTTGATTTCCTGTATCATATTCTTTAACCCTAGAAGTCCCATCTGGTTCTTGTTTAAGGTATCTATTTCTTCTTTCAAATCATGAAAGGATTTCCTCATCTCCTGGAGCTCCTTGTCTCTTTTCTCTTCCATCTCAGTTAATTTGGTCACTACAAATATTCTGAATTCCTTAACCAACATGTCCACAGCGTCAATTGTAATGACTGTGAGTGATGTAGGCTTGATGATTTCTCTTGGGGAAGAGGCCTTTTGTTAGTCGCTCATACTACTTTTTTTTTTTTTTTTTGGAGAAGTTTTCGCTATAGGGTGCATGCGCTCGCCAGACAGAGAGAGACAGAGAGACAGAAAGTGAGAAATCACCCCCCAGGAGGGATGGTCATGCTGCCGTCCCTTCTCCTCCATTCTCCTCTTGGGATCTTGGGCACACATGCACACGTGCCCGGCGTGAGTTTTAAGCCACCAGGTCCGGGATGCGAACTGCGGTTGACTACGTGGGAGTCCAGTGACATAGCCATTACGCTAACTGCTGGTTCCCGGTCGCTCATACTTCTTGATCCTCTGCGATTGTTCCTAGTCATCAGGTGATCTATATGTTGCTTCCTAACTTATTTAAGGTATCTCTGAGTGTTAAAAGGTGTGCAGGATTAGAAAATTGATAATTTCTCTTATGGTTGGCCTACTTGTTGCTCACTAGTACCATGTACTGTTGTCACTGGTCCTGACTGACCCAAAGTCCTCCCTGTTTCTAAGAAGTGGTGAGCCTCCAACTGACCTAATAGGCAAAACTTCAAGAGCAAAAAAAAAAATTCCGGGACACGCATCCTGTGCTATTTAAAACACTGAAATTCAAAGAGTCCAAAGGCAAGTGGGGAAGGGGCAGAGGATGAGTGGTGGGTCCCAGCTGTAAGGGCCTGAGGCCGCAAGAAGCCTTGGTATCTGGAACTGCTTGCTGGCTTGAATGGGTTTCCAGCTATGCAGGGGTGGTGCAAGTTTTTCTTAAAGTCCCAAGAAACCATCCTGAAGTCCAGAGAGGAGGAAGGGTGGGGATGAGCAAAAGTCCTGGCCGAGCCTGTAGCTGCAGGCGGCCTGGTGTCCGGACTAATTTTTTTTTTTTTTTTTTTTTTTTTTGAGAGAGGTTTTTGCTATAGAGTGTGTGTACTTGCTGGAGAGACAGAGAGACAGAAAGCAAGAAATCACCTCCTGGAGAAATGGCCATACTGCAGTCCCTTTTCCTTCATTCTCCTCCTGGGATTTTGGATAGGTAATGCACATACATATGCCCAGTGTGAATTTAAGCTGCCAGGTCTGGGACTTGAACTGCGGTCAACTACATGGGAGTCCAGCGAGATAACCATTATGCCATCTGCTGGTCCTGTAGATATTTTCTTATACCTTAGAATATGTCTTTATATTTCCTTAATGGTCTTTGGCTCATTTCCCTAACAGCAGTTCGGGGTACTTCTTCAGAGGGGGAATTGAAACAGGAGTTGGACCCCATTTACAGATAGATAGAGTGACTCCAGCCCCCCCCACACCCCCCCATCCCCGGAAGAAAACTCTGCTCTGTGACTCCTGATGATGCCTCTTCTCCCAGTCACCATATTTCTTTGACCTTAAATATGTAAATCTTATTCTTGAATAATTCATGGCCCAAGCTTCTAGACAAAGAATCTCCTGACCTTGGTACCCACCCCCAAATTAGGAAAATAACTGATCCCATCCAGCATGTGCCCCCTCCCACCATGAGGGGAATGCACGCAGGAGCCCTACCTAGAACAAGCCTGAACAGGGACCCTCAGATCCAGATAGAAACCCCTCACCCCAATTCCTCTTTGGTAACCCATTTTCCAGGACCCCTCCTTTCTTGGGAATTCTGTTTTTCCTTCCCTCCCTTTTATTAAATGTTCTGCTTTGCTATACTTAAAATAACAACAACAACAATGTGTTAAAATGTAGGGTTTTTTTTTTTTTTTTGGAGAGGTTTTTGTTACAGGGTGTATGCGCTCGCCAGAAACACAGAGAGAGACAGAGAAACAGAAAGAAATCACCCCCTGGGGGATGGCCACGCCACAATCCCTTTTCCTCCATTCTCCTCTCGGGATCTTGGGCACGCACGCACACACACCCGGAGTGAGTTTAAGCCACCGGGTCTGGGACTCAAACTGCGGTCGGCTACATGGGAGTCCAGCATAGCCATTATGCTAACTGCTAGTCCCAAAAGGCAGGAGTTTTAAATTGTGATAAAGTCCAAAATTTTTCAAAAATTTTTAAAAAGTTTAACTTATTTTATTCTTGCACGTGTGCATGTGCATAAGAGAAAAAGAGAGACAGATAGATAGAAGCACCCTCAATAGGGTCTCGTCAAGATTCCCCTCTCCCTGGCCCTCCTGCTGATCATGGCATGTGCACATGTGCCTGGCATGTTTTCTTTTCTTTTTTTTTTTTGGAGAGGTTTTTGCTTTTAGGGCGCGTGCGCTCACCAGAGAGACAGAAAGCAGGAAATGACCCCCCAGGGGGGATGGCCACGCCGCAATCCCTTCTCCTCCATTCTCCTCTCAGGATCTTGGGCAGGCACGCACACACGCCCGGCCTGAGTTTAAGCCACTGGGTCTGGGACTCAAACCGCAGTCGACTACGTGGGAGTCCAGCGACATAGCCATTATGCTAACTGCTGGTCCCCTGGCATGTTTTCAAGATGACTTGGAGACCCTAACTCCAGCCATGTGCCTTTCTATACTACAATTCAATGTGCTACTGACTGCACTTCCAGGCTAGGCCTATCAATGTTTTTAATGGGTTCTTATTTTTAGGTCATACTTAAGGTATCTTAGCTTAACTTATGGTTACAAAAAGGGATTTTTCTCTTTTGCTTTTTTTCCTAGAAGAATTATAATTTTATATTTATCCCTAAATCCATTTCAAATAAATTTTCATGTATGATATAATCTGTAAGACTTGAGCACATATAGTTTATAGATTGGAATTAATTAATCGACAGAAATGGATACCTAATTGTTTTAGTTTCATTAGTTGGGAATACTGTCCTTCTCCATTGTATTGTCTTTAAATCAATCAATCAAAAGTCAATATGGATCTATTTCTGAATTCTTTGTTCTGTTCTACATATCTATTTGTCTATCTTTATTCTAATACTATACTGTTTTGATTACTGATTGAAGTCAGGAAGTAGAAATCCTTCAACTTTATTCCTCTCAAAATTTCTTTGTGAATTCTGTATACTTTACACTTCCATATAAATTTTAGATTTTTCAGCCCAGTGTTTCCACAACAGCTTTCTGACAAACTTTAGAATCTATTTATCAGTTAAAACTCTAGAGTGATTTCTCACATTCCTTCTCTTTCTCTCTCTCTCACTGTCTCTCTCTGGCAAGTGCACATACCATATAGCAAAAACAAACAAAACCGAAACAACTTGCTACCATTTTGATTGGTATTTGTTGCATTTATAGATCACTTTAAAAGAATTGACAACCACATTGAGCCTTCTTACCCATTGAAACAGTTTAGGTCTTTAATTTCACTCAGCCATGTTCTGTAGTTTTCAGTATATAGGCATTGCGTATGGATCATCCGATTTTTCTGCAAGTGTTTTTTTAAATAATTTTGGTTGCTCTTATAAATCACATATTTTTTAAAACTTTGATTTCTGATTACTTATTGCAGGGAAATAAAATATAATTGATTTTTAAAATATTGAATTTGTTTCCTGTAACATATTAGTTCTAGTAGCTTTTTAGGGAGATTCTGTAGGATTTTCTATACAGATAATTATGTTATCTCCATCCAGCAAATATTTTATTTGGGGTAATTTTAGTTTTCAATTCTACAATTTAATTTGTTCTTTTTTTATGACTTATTTCTCTGCTGAGATTTTCTATGCTTTTATTTACTTGGTGAACATCTTTCTTTATGTTCTGGAGCATAGTTATAACAGTTATAACAGATGATTTAAAATCCTTTTTTTTTTTTTTTTTTTTTTTTGTTAATGCCAACATCTGGGTTATCTCAGGGTCACCCTCCATTTTGCTGCTTTTAAGTATGTCTAGTCATTTTAGATTGTATCCAGGGTGTTCTAAATGGTACGTGTAGACACTCTGAATTACTCTGTTACATTCTTCAGAATTTTATTTTATTTTATTTTAAGCAGGAAGTTTAACTTGCTGGACTAAAATTCTAAACTGTCTCCAATATTGCAGAAAAGCAGCAGAATTATCTTACCCTCAGTTGGTTTTCCTCATTTCTGTCCCACTCGTGTAGTTTAAGGGGACCACTGAGATTTGTGCAGCATTTATATAAATATGAGGAATATAGGGCTCACCATCCTTGACTCGTTTTATTTTGTGTTACCTCTCCCCAGCCTCCTTTCCAGCTGCTATGGGCACCCTGAATTCTGTCCTCTAGTTCTTCAGACAATAGCATAATGAAGTTGCCATGAAATTTTAGATGCCCCATGTGCTGCTGACTGAAGTATATTTTTAGGTTAAAACAAATGTAAAATGTGGAAATTAATCCAGTGTCTTTCCATTTTTCCAAATGCATTCTCTCCTCAGATTTCTTCTCACTTTACTTTTGAGTACTCTTTGGCAACTTCAGGTAGTTATTTAAACAATAGTTGCCACAGTTCATAGCTTTGGAGGAGAGTTGACCCAATAGGTGCTACTTAGTCATCATTCTTAAGGAATAGACTCTTTATTTGGAGGAATAGGAGACACATACATGGAGAAGCCAAAGAGTGACTCTAGAAATATGATATGAACAAGGACACAGTTCATTCTCATATTTATTTATTCAACTAACAGCTTTTAGAGGGAAGGACTCTTTTCAAGACACAAGATAAAAGTGTTGACTGTACATTCCATAGTCATAGGATTTCAAGGAAATAAATTATTGGAATAAATTAAGGGATTTGAAGAAAATAAAACAAAACGAGGAGTAGACTTCTGAAGGAGGATAAAGTGGACTACATCGGTACTTTCCTAGATGGTCCCTATTAACCACATAAGGCCATGAAGCACTCAAAACGTGATAAGTCTGAAATAGGATGTGCTATAAGGTATAAATATAAGCTTTATTTTCAAGACTTAATACAAAAAAAAGAAAGAAAAACATCTATTCTTTGAAATGTACAATTTTAGTATATTTGATTAAAATAATACATTATTACAATTAATTTTATCTATTTCTTTTTACTTTTTTAAAAAATAGACGAAGCATTTTTTAAAAAGTTAATTTATTTATTTAAATTTGACCAGAAGTAGACAGAATGAGAGAGAGAGAGAGAGAGAGAGAGAGAGAGAGAGAGAGAGAGAGAGAGAAGAGGAAAGGAAATGAGAAAGCAAGCCACCAGGTCCAGGACTCAAACCACAGTTGACCATGTGGGAGTACAGCACCCTTAATCACCATGCCACCTGCCAACCCTTCTTTTTACTTTTTCAACATGTCTACTAGAAAATTTAAAATTATGTAAATGGCTCATATTATTTTTCTATTAAACATCAATGATCTAAACCAGAAGTCAGCAAAATTATTCTTTAAAGGGTTAATATTTTAGACTTTTCAGGTTATATGGTCTATGTTTTGGGTACTCATAAATGCTATTGTAGTGCAAAAATCATATAGATGGGGGACCAGCAGTTAACGTAATGGCTATGTCGCCGGACTCCCATGTAGTCAACCGCGGTTCGAATCCCAGACCCGGTGGCTTAAACTCACGCCAGGCGCATGTACGTGCATGAGGAGAATGGAGGAGAAGGGATTGTGGCGTGGCCATCCCCTCTGGGGGGTGATTTCTCGCTTTCTATCTCTCTGTCTCTCTCTGTCTGACGAGCATACGTGCCCTATAGCAAAACCTCTCCAAAAAAAAGAAAAAGAAAAAAAAAATCATATAGATGGCATAAAAACCAAAGAATGTGGCTATGTACAATAAAACTTTATTTAGACACACTGATATTTGAATTTCAGATAATTGTCATGTGTCACAAAACATCATTCTCTCTTTTTTTTAACTTTTATACCAATGATTTTAAAATATAAAAATCATTTTTATATGCAGGACATATGAAAACAGATGGCAAGCTGGGTCTGGTGTGTAGGCTATTGTTGGCTGCACTGTGGGCAAGACCATCATTTGGAAGGACCCCAGATACAATTTTCTTCAGAAAGTATCATGGTAAATCAAACCTGTGGTCAGCTGAATCGTTGTTGTTGTTCTTTATGATCTCCTGCATAAGAATTACAGACCCAGGCCATTTTCCATGTGGCTTGCCACTGCCACTTAGCAGAGTGGGTGGAGTATATTGTCCCATCTATCAGTACTGGGCTTCTTGTGGGACTTGGATTAGCTGCTGAGTTGTAGGTAGCAGTGGCCATGTGCCAGCTCTAGGTTAAGGCTCCAGAGAAGTCATGTTTCCAGTCACCTTCTGGAAACTTCTGTTATTCCCATGAAGTGATAACCATGGTATTATTACCATGGTAATTATTACCATTTAATGCCATGGCATAACCATGGTAATCATTACCACGAAATCCTCTGGATTGCTGTTGACATTTTAGCCTGGATTCTGGATTAAGCATGCATGAAATAGACCGGAGCTCAAACTTTAGTTGAGATATGCCGAGCCCAGCCTGATCTATAGCTTGAAGCAGGACCAGTTACCCAAGTCCAGTGTAGATCAGCAAATTTGTAACTGACCAACAAATAGGAGAGAAAAATATTTATTGTTGTGGGTTACTAAGGTTCTGTGATTGTACATAGCATTTGCTGACCACATAACTTCTATTTTTACTTCTCTTTCATTGTATCTTACCTGATACTTGTCCATCTTGTCCTCATCAGCAAATGCTGGACACTTACCTGTCCATCAAAAGTGACTCTGTGGTTGCTGCATTAGTATTTCACTTGCTTCTAGGATTTCTTAGCTTAAGGTGTTGTTTATTTCATGCTGACAATAGGAGAAAGACAGCCAGTTAATCTAGATGCAATTGAATTTAGAAATAACTCAAATCTAATTTTGCTCACTTCTTCATTCCCAAGTTACTCTTTCTGCTTCCTTTGGTTGTGTATGTTTCAAATCATTTCCCACTGTTTATTTTTAATTTCTACTTTATTTTAATTATTTAATAGGTGGCATCTGTGCAGCGCCTGTCATTCATCAAACAGTTTGTTTTCTGCTTATGGAATCACAAAAATATTTAATCTGCTACTTCGATGGTGCCACTATCATTCAGGCTGTAGACCATAGGATCCTGCTTTCTGTGTCTGAGCACATTGGAAGGACAGATCCTCTGAGGTGATCAGGGTCATCTGAAAAGTCAACATACGAACTGTGCCTGAGCTCAGTGAATGGCAAGTAAAGAGACTTACCTTCTTTTAACTGTTATTCTTGAACATATGCATGCTTTCTTAAATGTCCCCAAATAACCCAACAAGAATGACCTGCTCAATGACCGGTGTTAGGAACCAGCACTTATAGCTATGTTGTTTAAGTCAGATCACCTCTCTTTATGGGCTAGCTTCAGTGGTTAAATGAGTTACAATGTGGGTCTGTTAGTTTTTATCAACTCATGCCCCAGGGGACAGAATTTGGAAGCCAAGTGAGATTCAAACCATCAGATGTAGTTTTCACTTCTAGAGAAAGAGGCTGAAAAAGAAGAGACTTTCTAGAACATAAAAAGCAAAATAAGGATGATAAAAGTCATCAGCATCATTCCAACCATTCCCAAGGTATTTTACAATGGTCATAGTTTAGGATGTACAAATCCTATGGTTTTTCCTCCAAGATCTTTTAATTTGGGGGCCTCAGTTTTCTCATCTCTAAAATGGATTGACTCAATCAGACAGCCTCTTAGGGCCTTGCCATCCCAAGCATTGGATGGATTCCATGTTCAGGATCTAATCTGAAATGATGGCAAAATAGAAATCTTGGCCTCTCTCTCTCTCTCTTTCTCTTCTACTTTTAAGAAAAGTCTAATATCTTGTAAATAATTTTAATGAAATGTGTTATGGTTTCTGAAATGATATTCCTGGAGGTCTATTCTTTTCGAATAGGTTCTGAAGAAATGCCCATAGATAGGTAATATATTGAATACCCCTTCCATTTACACCTTAGTGATAATCATTGTGGAAGGTTAGTTGGCTGGTCCTCTAGTACCATCTGAACAGGCTATGACCATGGGAACAGGCAAGTTGAGGAAGGGCATGAAGCCAGAGAAATTGGTTGGATTACAAAGCAAAGTAGAAAACAGTGGGGAGAGTGTAGGAAGGTGTTTTGGGTTCTAGAAGGTTCCCTGGAGCCAAACAGTGGGGTTTCCAGGCAGACTAGAACAGTCTGCCCTGGAACAGATTGCGACTGAGCTGGGAAGATGATATACAGGAAGCAGCAAGCACAAGCAAGACTCTTGCCTGGGCTCCCAGCCTCCACTCTTGGCCTTGTACAATCTGTTCTGTTCTTCAAAGAGCAGCCAATGTGAACATTGTAGAGCTTACATCAGACCATGGCTTTCCTCAAAAAACCTCCAACAACTTATTAAAAACCAACAAGAAAGCCAACATGCTCACCATGTACTACAGGGCCTCCTCCATCAAGTGTTGTCTTATCTGCAACCTAATTTCCTCCCTACCACCTCCTTTGCTCATTATTTCCCAAATATATAGGTCTTGATTTTGTTCATTTAATGCACCAAGCAAAATTCTGCCTTGGCCTTGGCATAAGATATTTCTTCCCCTCTGAGCCTCTTCTTTTGAATAGTAACTTAGTTTCTTTCTTCTCTTCATTCTGTTTCTGTTCTAATATCACATCCTTAGACATTTGATTAGTCTGTTCCTTGATGTATTTTATTTTTCTTCAAGACACGTGTTGCTATCTCACCTTGAAAATATACTTATCATTTCTCATGAGTCTGTCATCCTCATTACAATAGGTTTCTGGAGGTTGAATCCGTTGTTTGCTTTGTTCTCTGCTATATACTTAGCCTCAAGAACAATGCCTGGTATGTTGTACACCCTCTAAATGGAGGACTAAATGAATGCATGAACCACTAGCTTCAGTGTTGGTGAAGCTACAGACTACATGTGCTTGGGATACTTAGCTTGTTGAAATTTCATTCAGCTGGTTGAACACTTGAGGTAGGTAGATATATGGAATCTGATCCTCAGTGTACTGATATTATAAAAAGACAGTCTGAAATAATGAACGAACAGGTCATTGTAGTGGTATATTTCCATTTATTACACAAAGAAAGAGACTCCAAACCAACCTAAGAAATTACTTTTGACTTTCAGAGCTGTTCCAAAATTGAGTAGGGGAGAGAAACTGCATCCCTTGCCACCTCAAAGTTTCAAGTAGGACCTGTTGTGTAGGACTTGTTAGAAGTTTCTTGTTTTTGTCTTTAGAAGAGCTTAGTAATCAAATAGAATCTGTGCTGGATGAACCCAAAAGCCTCTGCATGACTCTTGGCCATTTTTAGTCCCTTGTTTTTATCTAAAAGTATTCTGTTTGAAATTCCTGTTTCCAGGTCATGGTTTTGTTTGTTTGTTTGTTTTGTTTTTAATTGCATTTCTTCTGTTCTATTTTGTAATATTTGTGTCTGGAAAAAAATTCTTCAAACAGCAATATCAGATTTTGGTGTTATCTACATGCTAGACAGGTGGTAAATACTTCTTGATGACTTCTAGCAGGTAATCAGGGAAGTCTTCCTGGAAAAGATAAGACTTGAAATGGGCATTGACAGATGAATGAACCTGGAAAAAGATAAGAAGAAAGGAATAGTAAGTACAACATTTCCAGCAAAAGGCTGGCATATCACCTCTTAGGACCCCCAAAGTGGTAACAGCTCTCAACTTTTCCTTTCTGCTATGGCAGAAAGTTCTCTCTGTGGGACCTCATGTAGTATAAAAGAGTGAGAAATAGGACAGAACTCTTCTCTCATTCTTCACATTGAACTTCTGGAGGACTGGATTCTTTGTTAAGGGTATAGTCACTTGTGTTCTGGCACCACACTTTTGGGGGCACATGTCCAGTAAGCACTAATGCCTATCAAAATTCTAGTCTGCTGAGTAGTTCACCTCCCTTCCCTTGTGCCCTAAAGGAGGAAGGACACAAACTGGAAAATTAGTGTAAATCTGAATCACAGCCATGTTTACTACAATATGCATATGAGGGCTGGCAGGTGGTATGGTGGTTAAGGCACTGGACTCCCACATGGCCACCTGCATGTAGTTTGAGTCCTGAACTGGGTGACTTGCTTTCTCACTTTCCTGCTCTCTCTGGTGAGCATACATGCCCTATAGCCAAGTTGAAATAATAATAATAATAAATAAAATTAAATAAATAATTCTTTTAAAAATGACAAGCATATGAAAAGGGTTTGAAAATGTAACTGGCCAAATTGGGAGAAAATCACTGAAATAAATGTTAAAAGTAGAAATTGTTGGGGCCAGTTGTAGTGAAGGTGGTAGATTCCCATATGACCAATCAGGGTTCAAGTCCTGGACCTGGTGGCTTGAAAATTACACCAGGAGTGTATGCCCAAAATCCTGAGAGAATAATGGAGGAGAAGAGACTGTGGCATGGCCATCTCTCCCAGGGGGTGATTTCTCACTTTTCATTTCTCTTTCTTTCTGTCTTCCTCTGTTGAGTGCACAAACCCTGTAGCAAAAACAAACAAAAAGTAGAAATTGTTAAAAAAGAAACCACAATAAATAAAAATTTGTATTTCTGTTTTATCCATCAAATCATTTAATTGTAAATATTTAATTGTATTTTGGACTGAACATGTGTACTTATTCCATATCTTCTTAGGGCAGAAAGTAGTCTAGATGTCTTGGGCAAAAAAGGAAGTGGTATTGCCGATTGAGTTATGTGTAAGCCAATGTGAAGAGAACACATTTCCTTGTGCCAATAGTTATCTGCAATCTCTGGATGACCGCAGTCAGCTTAGTCCAAGCCCTCATGAAAAGTCTGGCTCTCAAAGAATATAAGTATTTATACCTTATGCATCTAATCTCAACACCTGTAGAACACAGAGAACAAATATTGGCTCTTGCCCTTCATAAGGCACAGGCTTTAGCCTTACTGAAGGAACAGGAATGACAAAATCATCTCATCTTGAAAAATGATCTTTTATACCATCTTTGCCTTTTGAAGGTTACATGGTGTAATCAGCTGGCTTGTTAGGCTATTTAACAAGGTAAAGAATATTAAAATACTTGTCTTGGTTCCTGTACTTTCTCTGTGCTGTAAACATCACAGAACAGAATCTGCCAATCATTTACAGGGCTGCTTGGAGGTGTTTGTTGGAGGCAATAATCTGTAACTAAACAAGATAGCTGCAAGATTTGGACTCTCTTGTGACTTGATGGTATTTCTTAGGGTAGATACGAGAGCTGAATCGAAGGCAGTTTTACCCACTGGGCTTGAGGATATACTAATTCAGCTGCTGGGCCTCTTGAGGATCAGCACCAGTTCCTTCCCTTGCATGGGTATAGAAAGGTGAACACTCAACTGGAGGCAACCAGGAGCTTGACGTTTATACCAAGAAGCTCTTTGTTTTCTTGCTCCAATAATGTCAACTGTTGGCAACTCTGAGCTCTGTATGAATAGAATGCCTCCTGGACTCTGGATAAGTTAACAAACTGAAGCGTAAGAATGGGTTCCAAATGCATCTCTGTTAACACTTGCTCTGTTAGGAGCCATGGATACAATTCTGTTAACCAAATGGGCTTGTTAACTTGAAGCTGCAGAATTAAACAAGCTCAGCTACCTGGTTCAGGCAATATTAAACAGAGTAAAGATGTGCACAGATAAAGGGTTGCCCAGGTCAGAGTTTTAAGAGGACTTCTAATCTCTGGAAAACTGGCTGGTTTTCCAAAAATAATGCAGTCAGAGTTGAACTGACCATTCTCAGCCACTTTTCTCAAATGCTTTAATCAAATGAGTACTAGCAGAGTAGAGACCAGATTCTCAATAATGAAGTTCCTTTCACTTATTTGAGAACTTCAGGAATGGAGGAAAAGCTTTCCTTCACCTCTGAGATCAACACTTACAGGAAGTCTCCCCTTTCTGAAGTCCCGAGTTCTCAGCCATATCTGCTCAGTGTACTCCCTATTCTCCGTTCTGCAGTCTCCCCAGTTCATAATGCAGACAGAGTTACTCCAACCTAAACCTACTGTGTTAAACATTGGTGCCCATGCACACAACGCAAATAGAAGGATACAGAGCAGGAAGGTGGCTTTTAGATCCTCTTTCTGCTGTGTTTCCCAAGGGTTCTGCCATGCCATGGACTGATATTACCTCCCATTTACAGGGAGGTATCAGCCTTCGAAAGGACCTCCTGGAACTCTCTCTCCCACACTGTAATTCACACTGCATGCTATCACTCGACTAATTTTCTGAAAACACTGCTCTTACTGAGTCACTCAAACTCTCAGTCCCCATTTCCTCATTGCAAAATGGATATGTTTATGTTTTCCTTGCTTGTCTTCCCCCACATTGTTGTTGAAAAGATCAAATAAGACCATGGATGGAAAAGTGCCCTGTAAATTGAAACACGTTGTGTACTAGGGAAACACAAATGTTTGTGGAAAAATGGAAATAAAGTATGAACTTATTTTGATGCAAAAACATTTTAAAACCCATGAATAGCTTTTTATGAAACACATTTTTATGAGCTTTTTCAAGACCCCATTACATGGGGTGCACAAATCCTATTGTCTATCTGATCAGTATGAACTATTGGGCTTAGTATTCAACGCCTCCATTAACAGGTATGTTCCAGACCTCCTCTGTTCTTGTTTCCTTATAATGTTGGTTCTCTTATCCTTCCCTTCTGGTTCCTCTGGAAAGTACCCCCTGACTGCCCTTACTCTGAAGGATCTCCCTCTCATTTGAGCTCTGACAGGTTCTGTAGTCAGAAAAAATGGTTCTGAACTGGCTGCACATTAGAAATATCCAGAGAGCTTTTAAATATTGTTGCCTGTACCTTCCTCTTGAACAGTGAACAACTGTGTGAATCACTCTGTGAATTTTTCATAGGACAGAAGACCTGCCCAATTTCTTCCACCTTCCTTCTGTCGTACCTTTTGTCGCTTCAGGCCACATCTTGTTTCTGTGGGTTGTACTTACTGAATTTTCTTCAGGACATAATCATCTGCCTCTTTCCCTAGCCCCCAAGTCTCAGCTAAGCAAACATTAGTCCACACTATGAGGTAGGCCATAGTTTGAGTCTTCTCTGTGCTCATCAGTAGAATTCGACTTGTCTCAGGTACCTGGACTGGTGAGGGGTGTCAACAAGAAGTCTTTCTGTATGAGAGACCCATTTGCCTCTTTATGGGACAAGATTCATTTTTTTTTTTTTTTGTGGTGGTGGGAGTCAGGAAGCAGTCTAAGGAAACATTTAGAACAAAACATCCAGGAACATTAGGAAGCAATGATGAGGCATTTTCATGCAAAACAAAACAAAACAAAACACAAAAGCATCTCTGGTAGGTATATGAGTTCAGGGCTTGTGTGCCTAAGACAAGTGTCTCTAAGTGATGACACTGCAGTTTATACTTCAACCATACTCTTCCCTCACACACTGTGCCTGCTGCTCCTCTCTTTGCCAACAGAAAGTTATGTGGTGGGACCAGCAGTTAGCATAATGGCTATGTTGCTGGACTCCCATGTAGTTGACTGCAGTTTGAGTCCCAGACCCGGTGGCTTAAACTCATGCTGGGTGCGTGTGTGTGCTTGCTGAGGATCCTGAGAGGAGAATGGAAGAGAAGGGATTGTGGTGTGGCCATCCCCCCGGGGGATGATTTCTCACTTTCTGTCTCTCTGTCTTTCCAGCGAGCACATGCGCCCTATAGCAAAAACCTCTAAAAAAAAAAAAAAAAAAAAAAAAAAAAAAAAAAAAAAAAAAAAAAAAAAAAAAAGTTATGTAGAGATTTCTCAAATCTTCCTTTTGATTTTATGATTTGATTTGTGGAAGGGAGTTAGTAGCACTTAGAGCTCTAGAGTGGAATTCCTATTATCAACAGATAAATTCCCAATTACATTTATTTTCCATTCATCATTCACACATGCACACAGGGAAGTACTTTGCATATGAGCCCCTATACACCCTCTCAAGTACACCCCTTCCTAAATGGAGGTTGTTCCAGTTAAGATTTTTTTAAAAAAAATATTTCTTCCATGAGCAAGAGAGATGGAGAGAGAGAAAGACAAAGACAGAAATAGCACCTCTGATAGGGTCCTGATGCCATAATCCATCCCTAGTCTCAGCTGCCCATGGATCATGCGCTCATAATCCAGCATACACAAGGAGGTTTCTGGACACAAACTTGGAACGTTTGCATGTCAGCCAGCCTCCCAGAGCATCATATTTTCCTGCTGCACCATTGTCCAGTTCCTAGTTTTGATCATTATTCCAGCCTGACCAACTCTGGGCAACGTCAGGTTGGTTGTGGTTTTAAGTTAATGGAATGCTTTCATTTCATTTCTGTTCTTTGGTACAAATTTCCAAGGTCATGCATTAGTTCCTTTGTTGTTCTCAGTGTTGTCTTGAATATCTGTTGGCCTAGTCTCTCCAGAGCATGCCAGGTCTCTATGGGCTGTACTTAGCAACTTTGCTTCAGGACACATCCATTCCTCGGTGCCTGTCTTCTGAGAAGCCTCATTCTACTTCATGACCAACACCAGCTTGATTTTATTGTTCTACTACTGAGCATTTAGCATTTTCTTACAGGTACAAAAATCACAGACTGCCCATTGTACTTTGTATCCACCCTACCTATCACTCTTTAGATCTCACTCCTAATCAGTCATTTGGCATAAACTCAATAGTAGGCTTGACTTGACAAGTTCATTGTTAACAGTGACAAAG
Organism: Tupaia tana; assembly: GCA_026018925.1. Taxonomy (NCBI): domain Eukaryota; kingdom Metazoa; phylum Chordata; class Mammalia; order Scandentia; family Tupaiidae; genus Tupaia; species Tupaia tana. Next base: position 210,210,053 of record JAKSZU010000003.1, read on the forward strand.
GCAGCTTATAATGCCAATAGTGCCTGTTACAGATGTCTTGCTTTGCCTCATACCTAGACTGTGTATCTGCTGAATGCTTGATTTTGAAGGCTTGGTATCAGTGTCCAATAGTATGGAGTGCGGTCAGTCATGTCTGATCTGTGCTCACCAGTGGAATTCAAGCATGTCATGTGTGCTTAGCAGGCTGGTAGGTCACACAAAAATACTTCATAATTTAGTGAATATATGCCAGCTATGATCTCCCAGTCTCTTTTTGGCTCAAAGGTTTTGGGCTGGTGTACTTGCATCAGTATTCTTTATTTGTCCTGGCATTACACACGTGTGTGCATTTGTTTTGTCTCCAGTAATGACAGGACATACCACCTGCTATATCCTAGAAGCATGCTAGGTAGCATGACAGTATTTTTGCACTTGATGAGGGATGCTTTACAAAGTCGACATTTATTTCAATAATGTCTCCTCCCTCTCTCTGGGTCAGCTGGCACATCTGGGGAGACCACACCCCTTGTTTTCTGGCACTGGGGATCATCAAGGACACCTGGTTTCTTCCTGTTCAGCACACACAGAGAGACATGAGGGTCTGTGGGCTCAGCAGCAAGCATCTGAATCTCAGGGAGACATTTCAGCAGCTATGCTGGGAAGACATATGCTTGCAGTTATTTTTCCAGAGTTGGGAACAGAGCCAGAAGTATTTTATTTCATTCATTTCTTTGTTCAACATGATTTAGGTGGCTAATGTGTTTCTTTCCTTGTTTTGAGAGCAATAGAGAGTAGGGAAGATGGAGCTTATAAGACACCTCTTCAAGTCTGGGGAGACATACACACACGCATACACACGCATGCCATGAGTGAGGAGAAAGCAGCACCAGATGCTTGGTGCTCATTAGCCTGGGTGAGGGGGCTGTCATTCTGGAGAGCTGACCCCCTGGATATTGCCATGATTGAGTCTTCAGCCTCGTGTTCATTCACAGGCTGAGCCTAACTGGTCTAGCTGTGAGCAGAAATCAGCACAAAGAAGGAAAAAGAATATTCATGTTTATGTTGGATACCAAGATCTGGGAATGGAGAAAAATGGAGAAAACTGGAGTCCATCTGTTTTGCGTCAGCGTTGTGAGACTAGACATATCTTTATTGAATGCCTTTTGCATGTATCCCACAGTTTCTGGGGCTCTGTCCTAGCAAAAGATGTATTTGCTGCAATTAAACATTCTTTTCTGAAATGAAAGCAATAGATTCATTTTCTGCAGTGCCATATGACTCCAGCCCTTTGAGCGATTTGAAAGAGGTCTCAGCATTACCCCAAATTGCACCTTGCAGGAATACTGATAGGTGAGGAGATGTGGAGAGGAAGGATCCACTTGGTGGACCGAGATTTAGGTCAGTTACTGATTAATGGAAACACTTCTGCTTGGTGTAAGGGGCAGAGTCTTGACTGAACCACAGTGGAGGCTGAGTTACTCCAAGGGATTGGGCAAAAGGGACTGGTCAGTGGCCTTTCCCACTGACCTTTATGTTCCTTCAGAGGGTAGGAGGTTTCTGGGGAAATAGGAAGGCAGAAGCCAATATTTGGGGCTGCATTTTTGATCAATCCAAGTGTTCTAGAAAAGAAAGTGGAGAGTCTCCTTTTCCCCTTGCAGGGAAGTGGGTCTCAAAGGGGCACACAGTTTGTGATCTTTTATTCATACATATAATCTGTTTGGCTCTATCTTTAGGAAATTACTTCTATTTAGTGCACTTAATTGCTGAGATTGCTGTGAGTTTGCTGCATTTTAAAAATTTGGTTAAAAAAGATGTGGAGAGATTGACAGTAAAATATTTATCAGGTGAAAATTATCTTCACAGATTCACAGACCCAGTTTCATCTTGTAGATACTAAATTTAGGGGCCCAAGAAATAGCTGAGAGGCTGTGGATTATTTTCATCTGTCCATGGACAGAAAATAATAGACATATAATGACAATAATGGGTAGGAATTTTTGAACATCCCTCATATGTAAAGCAATCAGAATTTGACATCAAATTGAACAGAGAAAGATGGGGGAATCTGTGATTATGTTGTTGAGGTCCCTGTGCCTTGGGGACCTTATTCTGTAGAATACTCACAGTGCTCATTGATGCTTATCCAACCAAATCTGGGCAAATTCCAGAAAGATTCCTCCCCAGTCCTATTTGGAAAGGAATCCTGCAGGGTTTTTTAGCTATCATTCATGGCCACACTTGAGGAGGAAACAGAATTATAGATGCTGGCCCTCTTGTCTAGCAGGCCAGCAGAACTGTCACTGACCCTCAAACCTGAGAAAGTTGGAACTGCCAAATAGCAGAGAAACAATCGCAGCAGCTGCAACAAGGAGGCCTTTGAAACTTGGCTTCATTTCCCAGAAGCAATGCTTGGCCATTTCTGACCGTGCATCTAAGGGCATGTTTTCTTTTTTACTTACGCTTCTTGTTACTTGCACTGGCTGACCTCTTTCCAGACGACATCTGTATTATTTGTTACAGCATATCAAAAAAGTGACCTGTTTGCTCATTCATAGAGTTTATCAGTCACCTGTGGTGGGCGTATCGTTGTACTATAGAAGGGCTGAAAGCAGGTGCCGATGTGCCCTTCTTTAGGATCGATGGTTTCTGAGACAGGGAGAGAATGCTGTCCATCAGGGGTCTGCCGGTCTGTGGGTCATGTCCTGAGGATTCTTTTACCCACCTAATGAGTTTTTATGGCGTTTCCTTGATTTATGGAGAAGATCTACCTGTGAGGGAGCTTTGGAAAATATATAAGGGATTGTTGGTTGAGATAGAGATGTAGGCAAGAAGAGGAGTGATGGGTTCTTTACTAGAGTTGTCTCAAGAGATGTTGGTGAAGGTGAAAAATCTTTTGATAAATAGCTGAGCCTGGATCCTACAATTCCACACAGAACACAAAGTATTTTGTATAGAATTCGACCTTCATGGACCCTCCCAAGGGAAAGCATCTGTGGTGTGAATTGAGAGAAGACTGTGTTTCCTTCTGTTTAGGAATTTCACAGGAATTGTTCAGGTTATTCTGATCATGGACAATCATTCTCACCAATGGCAATACCTCTCATGGTACTGGAGTTGCCCTACAATGTCACTGTATCCTCTGTACTGCAGCTGTCTGATTCCTGGTGGGTCTACCTAAAGACACAAAAGCACGTGGTCATTTCATTGTTCTCTAGATTAGTTGGGACCTTGAGTATTTGCAGATTGAAATGCATGTTGCTTTTTAGTATTTTCCATGAATTTCTCCACTGCAATATAGGCAGGACATTATATTGGTGTTTCATTTTTGCACAGTTTTGATTGATGCTTCTTTTATCTAAGAATGCAATTATATTGATAACTGAGGTAAGGTTGTACTTTATTTTTCCAGAACTTTACCATTTTGAAAATATCAGCTTCCTGATAGAAGCCGTGCTTATGATAATTTGAGTCACAAATACAAGGCACTTGGATTTCCAGGTTTTTGTTCATGACAATTTTTCCACATCTTTCCAATTTAGGCGTGAGCATCTTATGACTTTATTTTCTTCTAGCGTAGCCATGTCCATTTGCATATTGAGTTGTGCATTTTATTGAGAAGAATTTCCTTGAATTTCCCCTTTAATATATATATTTCTATTTTTTGAAAAAAATTATTGGTAAGGGTATATTACCCATGACTTTCCTATGAAAATAGCAAATGCATTTCATTATAAAAGGGGAACATTGGTTCTAATAAGGATCTGATGAGAAGTGTTGAGGCAAAGTTCCATGCAGCCAATACCTGGCATGAAGAAAGCAAAGTCAGTCTGTCTCACCCCTTCATGTACGGGGCAACAGCAGCTTTCTGTATCAGAATCTTTCCCTAGATAGTCATGTGTCTTGGTTCGAGAACAGCTGCCAAATACCGGCCCTCTTTCCAGACAACATCTGTTTTGTTTGTTACAGCAAATCAAAATAAGTGACCTGTTCATTCATTCATAGAGTTTTAGCAATTTGTCTATTGATCTGTTGATCTGAGATTCAACTTCCTTCTAGGCGTTTTATATTCCATTTAGATGTTCTATATTCTTTTTGCATTTTCCTCCCAAATACATTACCTCATCTGCCTTACCATTCTCTGTCTCTTTCCCTCTCTCTATCTATATCTATATAAATAAAAATACATAAGCATACTTTTTTTTTAAAGAGATTTTTTTCTATAGGGCATCTACACTCGTGGGAAAGACAGAGAGAAAGAAAGCATGAAATAACCCCCCCCCCCCCAGGGGGAATGGCCACGCTGCAATCCTTTCTCCTCCATTCTCCTCTCAGGATTTTGGGATGTACACACACACCTCCGGTGTGAGTTTTAAGCCGCTGGATCTGGAACGCAAACTGCGGTAGACTTATGTGGGAATCTAGTGACATAACCATTGCGCCATCTGCTGGTCCCCGTACTTTTTTTTTTTTTTTCTAAAACATTTGAGATTAAGGACCTGATGATAGCCCGTTGTTCCCAAATACTTCAGTGTGTATTTCCTAAAAATGAGGACTGTCTCCTAGAAAGTTACAGTATACTTCTCGCAATTAGGAAATTGACATCGACTGTCTGTCTAGATGCTGGCCCCAGCTAGAATCAGTTATTATTATACTACAAAGATTTTCAAATGAAAGTGTTTTGATTCTATCATTCTTCCTGCACCAACGAGTTGGCATTCTACTGTCAGGTATGTATCATGTGTATATGTACTTCAGTATGGACACATGGATTCTTATGTTATTGAATGGGCTATAATCCCTTACCAACATCATTTGTTCTGATGCTTGAGTTGACCCCAATTTGGTTATTGTAAGCCCCATCCAGCTGGATCCTGTGTCTTTTGGATATGTTCCTATCATTCCAGCAGAAGCTGGGAGGGCTTGTATGTTCCCTGCCACAGCCTTGGAATGATCCATCTTTCCCCAAGTCCCTTTTTCCTTCTAGAAGCCAAGGTCTAATGCTGGATGTGTTCATTGCTCCTAGTTTGTTTTGCTTCTAGGCCTTCTCAGTAGAGATAGTTGGAATATCCATAGCTATCAATGTCTACATATCCATATTAATACCTATGTACATGTGTGTTTATCTGTTGGAAGCCAGTACCACACCAGTGTCCCCAAATACACTTCAGCACCATATGACTTATTCCAGCCTCCCCTTTTCATATTTGTACCTCCATTCTCAGTAATGAGGAACGTGGCTCGCATATTGTTAATTTACTTGTTTTCTCAATCACCTTGTAATAACTAATCTGACCACAGGAGACTTCTCCTTGACCAGGCACTGTCAACTCATGCTGTTCTACTCCTGCTGAGATATTCCTCCTCCTCCAGTGCAAAGGGTTTATCTTACACTGATACTTTTAAAATGACCTGTAAAAGAAATATTACATAGAAATTTCATCTCAGGATAATAGAGCAGTAATTTTATAATGATATATATTAAATATACATGTTTTTAAATGATATATCTTGAAAATGTTTTCTGTGCCTAGCTCATGACAGTATCTTATGTATATCTTCCTTCTGATTACAGTTTTAGACATCTGAAAAATTACTTTAATTTGCCTTTTCTCTAGAATGATAGCTTTGCAAAGTATTTTTTCTTTCAGCATTTTGATGTTATTTATTTAAAAAAATCTTTATTTTTGTTAATTTAAAAAAACCTATTATTTAGTTTTATTTATCATCATTATTATTTTTAAATTTGCTATAGGACATGTATGCTCATCAGAGAGAGAAAAAGAGAGAGAAAGCAAGCCACCAGGTCTGGGACTTGAACTGTGGTTGGCCAAGTAGGAGTCCAGCACCTTTAACCATCATGCCACCTCTGTTAATTATCTTATTACATTTAATTACTGTACATCTTTACAACATAGAAAATGTTTTTTTTTGCAGCATGAATACAATGAATATTAGTCAAGTCAAAGATATTACCACATAAGTTATTATAAATAGGTTACTTTTCATTTTTCTGTCAAATGTTTTTTTCTTTTTTTGATTCCCTTTCAACCACCCCGTCCTACCCCCTCGTATACTGTCTCTAGTATCTATAGTTGCCCTCCCTACTATTACAATGTCCAATTTCTCAGTTTCTACCATAGAGTGCAGACATTTGGTATATATTGAGTGGGGACATACAAAATCTGTCTTTCACAGTCTGGCTTGCTTTGTCTAGCATTAAGTTGAAAAATTTGTACACTTTGTATCAAAAATGCCAGGTTCTCATTGTTTTGTATGGCTGAGTAGTATTCCATAGGGTACATGTGCCACATTTTTTCAGACAATGTATCTGTTCTTGGACATTTGGGTTGATTCCATGTCTTAGCAATTGTGAAAAAATACTGCAATAAACATTGATGAGCCAGTGTTTTTCCAACTAAGTGTATTTCTACCCTTTAGGAGATACCTAGGAGTGGAATTGAAGGGTTTTTTGGTCGTTCTATTTGTAGGTTTTTGAGGAATCTTCATGTTGTTTTTCACAATGGCTGTACTCATTTACATTCCCACTGGACAGTGTAGGAGAGTTCTCTTTTCACCACAGCCTTGACAGCACTTATTCTCTATTTTTTGAATCTTAGCCATTCTCTTAGGTGGTACCTCATTGTGGTTTTGATTTTCATCTCCCTTATAATAAGGGATGCTGAACATTTTTATCATATGTATTTTGGCTGTATGTCTTCTTTAGAGAGTTGTCTGTTCAGCTCATTTACTCATCTTTTAATTGGATTTTTTTTTCTTTGTAGGTAAGCTACTTGAGTTCTCTGTATGTTGTGGTTATCAGTCCCTTACCTGAGGCATAGTTTACAAATATATTCTCCCATTCTGAGGGTTGTCTCTTCACTCTAGTTATTGCTCCTTTTGCTGCACAGAAGCTTTTTAGCCTAACATAGTCCCATTTGTCTATTTTCATATGTTATTCTTTTCTGGTATTTAAAGTGAATTATGGAAAGCTTGCTTTCAATTTAAATTTGATAGCCCTTCTTTTTATTTTTAAGTTTATTCATTTTATTGAGACAGAGAAAAAGAAAGAGGCACTCTTTTTTTTTTGAGAGGTTTTTGCTGTAGGGCGCGTGCACTCACCAGAAAGACAGAGAGAGACAGAGAGATAGAAAGTGAGAAATCACCCCCCAGGGGGGATGGTCATGCCGCAATCCCTTCTCCTCCATTCTCCTCTCGGGATCCTGGGCATGCACGCACACGTGCCCGGCGTGAGTTTAAGCCACCGGGTCCAGGACTCGAACGGCGGTCGACTACGTGGGAGTCCAGCGACATAGCCATTACGCTAACTGTTGGTCCCAAAAGAGGCACTTTTTTTTTTTTTTTTTTTTTGAAAGGTTTTTGCTATAGGGCACGTGCGCTTGCCAGACAGAGAGAGAAAGAGAGAGAGAGAGAAAGCGAAAAATCACCCCCCAGGGGGGGATGGCCATTGCCACAATCCCTTCTCCTCCTCCATTCTCCTCTTGGGATCTTGGGCACACATGCACACACAGCCGGCGTGAGTTTTAAGCCACCGGGTCCGGGACTCAAACCATGGTCGACTACATGGGAGTCCAGCAACATAGCCATTACACTAGCTGCTGGTTCCAAGAAAGAGGCACTCTTAATAGTATCTCATCAGGCCCCTACCTCAACCTTCCAGCCAGTCAGGGTGACTGAAACGTTCATATCTGTTGTGTTTCAGGGTGATCAGGCTCTGATACCCGGTCTTTCATTTAACTTAGGAATTGCAATGCAGCACCTTACCACCTTCTTCACCCCAGCTGGGTTATAAGAACTCTCTTTTGAAGATAGGTTTTAAAATTTTCCTCATTTTAAAAAAATTTGTTTTTAAATTTAAAAAAAAAATTATTTTTATACATTCAATTGTTATAGATCACTTAGATTGTAAAGAGACTTTACCCAGCATGATATATACCTCAGTCCAATACTATACACATAATCAATAGGTAATAAACCATATCTGTGTCCAACAAATGTCTTACCTCTCTATTTTTTCCCCAAATTTCCTTTCCTACATTCTTCTCCTGTTCTATTCTCCTTCCACATTGTCCCTAGTGCCTATAACAATTTTCATTCTTTTTTGTCCTCCAATCTTTCAGTCTCTACATAGAGTGTAGACAGTCAGTATATGTTATGTGGAGACTTACAATGCCTCTGTTTCATAGCCTGACTTGCTTCACTCAGCAATAAATCTTGCATATTTGTTCACTGTCTATCAAATGCCAGGGTCTTGTTTTTTATGGCTGAATAGTATCCCATGGAGTATATGTGCCACAATTTTTCAATCCATTCATCTGTTTGTGGACATTTGGGTTGGTTCCATGTCTTAGCAATTGTGAATAATGCTGCAATAAATATAGACGTGCAAGCACTTTTTCAACTGAGTATTCTCCTGGTTTTTTTTTGTTTTGTTTTGTTTTGTTTTTTGGTAGATATCCAGGAATGAAATTGCTGGATCATCTGGTAGTTCTAATGTTCTGTATTTCCACTATGATATGTTTAGGTTCAGACATTTTTATTTTTTCTGGTAGTGGAGGGAATTTTGTTCTTAAGATCCTCTAATTCTGAAAATTTCTCTTCTAAATATTGTTTATGTGACATTCCTCCATTCTCTCTTTTTTTATTTAAGCTTTTTTCTATAGGACATATAAGCTCACTAGAGAGAGACACATAGAAAGAGAGAGAAAGGTAAAGTGAGAAATCTTCGGGAGCTGGCCACACTGCAATCCCTTCTACTCCATTTTGTGCATGCATGCAAATACATTTGGCGTGTTTTTCAAGCCACCATGTCCGGAACTCAAACTGCGCTGTCAGCCATGAGGGATCTAGCACCCTAACCACCATGTCATCGGCTGGCCCAGCATCTCTCCATTGTCTTCCCCAAGAGTTCTCATTCAACCTAGGCTTTTGCTCTCAGTTTGTCCTCTGTCTTAATAGATCTTTCAGATACCGTTTTTTTTTTTTTTTTTTTTTTTTTCTCTGCACAGCCTCTGGGTGAACTTCTCAGTACTATCTTCTGCTTCACTAATTTGCTTCCATCTCTGTTTTCAGACTAGAGTTTATCCCATTATTGATTTAAAAAATCATTTATATCCATTACTGTAATTTCCATTTCTAAGATTTCTCACTGGTTCATCTTCATATCATTTTCTTGTTTCATTTTTGTCTTTCAACATAGATTTTTGCTCATTTAAAGCATGTTATTATTTCATTAATCCACCTAAACATACTTACTTCTACATTCTTATAAAAGGATCTGAATAGATTTTGTGTTTCAATTGCTCATTTTGTTTGCTTTTATTCTTTCTGTTATACTTCTTTACATGGTTTGGAATTGTGATTTATGCTATCATTTTTTAGGGGGGATTTTATTTGTTATCTGGTATTCTTTCTCTTTTCTCTTGTTACCACTTAGTCCTATCTGAGTGGTTATATGGTTGCCATCACATAATCCTAATCCCTAATCCTGAACAGATCCTGTAATGGTGGTTTTGGTTTCCTCCCAATTGTATAAGCAGAGAAATGATTGACCTTGTCTGTGAACCAGTGTATACCTTGGTTGGTTCCTGATCTTAAGGCTGGATTTGTATTTCTGTCCTAAAAAGCCTGTAAGCTGTTATAGGTCATAGCCCCTTGGGACTCTTGTAGGCAGTTCTTTTTTGCCTCTTTTCCCAGATAATGCGTGTTTTACTTATGGGGAAAGGAGTGGTTGGGTAAATCTATCCTTTAGCTTTAAACAGTGAGCAAGCTTGTTCCTAGTGCCCTAATATCCCAGAGGAACAAAGCTCCAGGTTACCACTGCCATGATCTGGGTCTGGAGCCCAGCAGTCTATCATTTCAGAAATGTTTGTTTTGGAATTGATGTTTCTGATGCATGAAGATATGTACTTATTTCTGAATCTGGCTATATTTTTGTTTTATTTTGAATATATCATTGCTTCGTGTTTGGAGCCTGGGTTTTAATGCCAAAGTGTAAACCCACAGAAACATTTTGATTGAAAGTTTCCTATTTCTATTAAGCAGAGGTAACAATCTAGTAGGGAAGAGCGTTTTTTTTTTTTTTTTTTAACTTCTAGAAGTCACTGGCACAGATTCTTAGGTGAGAGCTTTGGGAGAATTTATCTCCATCCCTCACTGAATTAACAGAGTCCCAGTACACACCACTAAGTTAGACCCTGCTTATCGCTCAGTCCAGGAAATTTTTTATAGCGAGTTGATGCTTATATGCCTTTAAATATAGTTCACATGTGTAAAACCTTTCTCCAGTATATTTTTCTCTTGGTGGAGCATGAAGGACTCAGTGAACACATGTATTCTTAATTTTAGGACACTCAGAGATTTATAAATCCAGCATCCTTTCCCATAAGAGCATACACATTAGTGATTCTTGGGAAAGCAATTGGATTTTTCAAAACCAATGGAATGGTTACTTAAGGCAATCTTTTTAAATCCTAAAGGGCAATATAACCCTTGCTGACATGTGCACAGAATTAGAAAGTTTTCTTACTATTAAGTTCAAATTCACCTCCTCATCACTGCCACCATGACGGCACAAATGATACTCAGACATGAACGCTATTTGGATATGGGGAAAATGTTCAGTGTTATACTCTAGAGTTTTCTCTTCCTTGGCCCAAGAAGAGTACTGTTTCTTTCAAGACTGCTCCCTATAAGTAGGCTTCCTTGTCATCCTTCTTGCTACACTTTGATAGTTGTTTTGTGTTTCTTAGCCATTTGTTTGGTGCAGAGAGTTTTGTAAAGGAATGGGCAGTTACATAATTTTGAAAGGATCAGAGAGGAGGGTCCAATTTGGTATCTTGCTCCCAGCTGTCTTCAGCTGCGAAAAGGATCCAGTTGGCTCTATGACTGGCTGCACGGTCTAATTGGATGGAGTGATTTCATTTCCCATAGCACGGTTCATGCAGTCCATGCTTCCTGAGGCGTGTGTCCAGAATCCTCAGTTTCTAGTTTCTGATGGTAAACAATTCAACATAACCCTCCAATCTTTCTGTAGCCTTTACTGTATCCTGAGAAGGGTTACTTGCAAATCAGTTTTGTATACAGAGTAATGGTGTATTGATTGCTGAACAGGTGGTAGGGGTACAGTTTGATTTTTTAGATATAATTCTGTTTTCTGCCTTTTGGCTTGTTGCTGGAAGGTGTTTTATGCTATAATTTCATTGTGGTGTAATTTTGATTTTAATGCTTGTCAGTAATTTTAACTTGTGTTTTTTATCTTTATCTCTCTCTCTTCTTTTTCTTCTTTTTCTTTTTCCTGGCACAGATGGATATAGTGCACTGGGGCTGTGTGAGGATCAGGCAAACAAAAACTATAAGGTGATTTGCTAAACTGAGGTTATTGAAAGAGTAGGTTGTCATCCTGGGGACCTAAGTGAGCCTGCCTGTATGGATTTGTGCTGAATATTTTAAAGACATTTTCTAAACAGTACTTCATGGATTGCTATGAGCTTATGAGATTCTCTGTGAGTAAATGCCTAACTCTATGATCATATAATTTAGAAGTGACATATACTATGCCTTTCTCTCTTTTTTTTCCTTTTTGAGAGTTTTTTTTGCTATAGAGTGCAGGCACTCACCAGAGAGAGAGAGAGAGAGTGAGAGAGAGAGAGAGACAGAGACAGAGACAGAGAGAGACAAGAAAGCAAGAAATCACATCCCCCCCAAGGGAGGAGGGAGAATGGCCATGCCCCAATCCCTTTTCCTCCATTCTCTCTTGGAATTTTGGGCACACATGCACATGTACCTGGCATGAGTTTTAAGCCACCAGATCCAGGACACGAACTGTGGTAAACTATGTGGAGTCCAGCGACATAACCATTACACCATTTGCTGGTCCCTATACATTTCTCTTGAAGAGAACTTTTTGTCTAATGTGGAAGGCTGTGAGACTTCCAGCAGTAATAGATTCCCTTTTCAGCTTTCTTATTTAATAGTTTCCATGCTTATTTGGTCATGGTGCTCCTTGAAAAGAAGACTACAATACTCACTGACATGCTGGAAAATTAGTATTCCATTTGGCACCCTGTGGGAAATGCTTCACTAAGCTGTGTGGCATATCCGTGAATGCTTGTGCTCCATTCATTTGCTCATAAACATGCTGAATGCCTATCATGTGCCTCTGTAGTCTAGGAGACATTGGTTTGCTTCTTGGAGAATTAATTTGAGAGGTCATCCTGTGGGGGACATCACCAACTTCATAGCTGCTTGGTCCTTGAGAAAGATGATATCAAGAAATTTGTGCTAGGAAGTGGGGAATAGCACAAAGGAATGATGTCATCAAAATGAGGGGGAGTTCATCATAATGCTAGCCAGTGGAGCTTTTCAGTGAAAATATATGAAAATGACTGATATGGGTAGCTAGGGAAGAGCTTGTGGCTGCAGGCAGGCAATACAGCAAAGGCAAGGAGAAAGCAGTAAATGAATGGAAGGTGGGAGGAAAGTATGTTCTATGTCTTGGCTGATGCATGAGGGAGGTATGTCGATAAGGAAGAGGGTTGCTGTAGGGGATGAACATCAGCATAGCTCATGTAGGATAGTCAGACCTAACTGCAGAATTTGTAATTTTCATGAATGGTGTCAGAGAGCTTCCTTAGGATCTCCAAGGAGGACATGATAGGATGCAGGCAGTCGTCATTGACCAAAGCCCCTTTGACTACTAGCAGACATACTTGAGAGAATTCCTGGCCTGAGTGGAGGTTACAGGGATGGCGGGTGGGGCCAATTGAGGAAAAGAATTTGGTGATTACAAGGTGCAAAGAGAAGAATCCAGCTCAGTTCAACTGCTGGAATCATAGTGACTGGATCCAGGTGTTTCTGAAGGGTATACTTCTCTTCAGGCCTCATAAAAATTGGTTTTCCTTCTCTCCTAGAAACAACACTGGGTTTGTCAATGAAGTTCTTAGCTGGAGGCTACCCAATCGCCATCCAGTCATTAGGAGATAAAAACTATTGATCATTATTTGTCTGATGCTCGTTGGAAACAGCAGGCCTCCTGCTAATATCTTTATCCACTTCTAAGGCTGTCAGCCTATTGACTTTTTTTTTTTAACCAGTTGATTAGAGTGTGATGTGCAGAAGAAATTATTTTTAACTAAATGAGGGGGAATTTGATCATGAAACATCTGTAGAAGAGCATGGAAAACTTGTGGTGACTCTTCTCTGTCTAGTGAGAAACAGAGGGTAGAGGTCTATTCTTTATGTTTATCTTATGATCTCTTTTTTTCCAATCATTATAGAGTGTGTGCATACATGTTGGTGAAATAGAGAGACAGAGAGAGAGAAAGAGACTCTTCATAGGGCTTGGTCACATACAATTCCCTTCCTCCAGTACTCTAGTACTCCAGTACTCCAGTACTCCAGTGCTTTAGCCCACCAGGATCTTAGGTACACATCCAGCATGTTTTAATGCTAACCAGGCCAGGGACCAGAACCATGGTCTTGTGTGACTTCCAGCTCTGTAGTCTGGTGTGCTGCTAACTGTACCACAGGTGCTGGTCCTGATCTGATCTCTTATCTTGAGTAAGCCCAAACACAAAGAAAGTAAGAATGAAGAAAGCAAGTTCTGGTGACTGATCCAGAGTTGGCCGCATGTGGTTTATTCATCTGGGCAAGGAGTTAGTTGGCAGAAGACTTATGTCTTATGAGACATAATAACAACAGGGGAATGCATGGCTCTCTGCAAAAGCTGCTTAACCCCTGGGCACAGAGTCGGCTGACACAGACCTTGGTCTCTGTTTGTTTGTCTTTCTTTTTTTCTCCCAATAGTTCTATACTGTTGCTGGTTTCTAGAATTCTTCCCTGAGCAAGAACATATGACATTTCCTGAGTCATTCTCTGATTGACAACATGGAGGTTCCCAGGAGAGCCAGTGGTACAAAAGATCTCCTCTCCTCTCCTCTCCTCTCCTCTCCTCTCCTCTCCTCTCCTCTCCTCTCCTCTTCTCCTCTCTCCTCTCTCCTCTCTCCTCTCTCCTCTCTCCTCTCTCCTCTCTCCTCTCTCCTCTCTCCTCTCTCCTCTCTTTTTTCTTTTCTGTCTCTCCTCCTTTGGCCCAGGCTTATGCAGGTAGAGTAGAAATGTCAGGGAGCTCATCATCGTTTTGGGTGATGAAGACACTCTCTCATAGACTGCATATCCAGGGGGAGTCAGAATGAGAAAGATCGTGGGAGGTTTTCTGCAGAAGGTAGGACGTGATCTTTGAAGGGCAGTTTGAAGAAGCAGAGAAAAAGAGGAGGCTGATCAAGATGTTTGAGACAGTGAAAGTACCGATCTGGGTAAGGCCAAAGAAATCACTTGGGGACAGTGGTTGAAGCCCTTGGTGGGTGCTGGTCACACTGTGCATGTATGCTTAAAGTTTATTAGAGTATAAGTGATATATAATAAACTTCACATATTTAAAATGTACAGTATAAAGTTTGACTTATGTATGCATCCTTGAAACTATCACCACAACCAAAATAATTACCTACTTATCACCCACAAAGGATTCTTGGAGCCCATTTGCAATTTCTTCCCTTCTACTATCCCTTGCCCTCTACATCCCCAGGTAACCTAGTTATCTGCTGTCACAATAGCTTAGTTTGTACCTTTGAGTATTTTATATGAATGAAATCTGACAATAGGTACTTGCTGACTGGCTTTTTCCGCAGGCATAGTTACTTTGATATACATCCATGTTTTGCATGTACAAATAGTTCATTAATATGATTACTGAGCAACATTACATTGTATGGCTATACCAACATTTGTTTATTCACAATTTTGGGGGCACTTGGAATTTTACCCTTAAAAATAAAGCTGTTATGAACATTTATGGGCAAGTCTTTACACCTGTGTGTGATAGTGTTGTACACGTATTCTATTCTTGATTTTCCTGATTTTTTGGTACTTTTTCTATCAGCTATTAGAAGATGAATGTTGAAATTTATGACCAGAATTGAAAATTTGTCTATTTCTACTTGAGGCTCAATCAGTTATGGAATGTGTATTTTAAAGCTCTATTATAAGTTGCACAAACATTTGGGATTGTGATGTGACTCTGGTTAATTGAGTCCTTTCACATTATGACATGACCTTCTTTATACCTGATAATACTCTTTGCTCTAAAATCTACTTTGTCTGATACTAATATAGCCATTCAAGTTTTTTAAAATTAATACTAGCATGTTATATATATGAATACATATATGCATGTGTGTATGTGTATGGACATCAAAACGTGTGGAAAACGCATATGATGAAATTATGCATGGGTTTCAAAAATTTTTTTACATGAAAATAAACTTGTATCAACTTGTAATAACATGTCTGAACAGTATTTAGTTTGGGGCACTAAGAAGGATAGGGCTCCTATCCTTGAAAGGGCTCCTATTAAGAGCAGCATGAATTCTTTTAAAATTGAAGCAAGAACACACATCAAATTTATTGTGAAACTTGGGTGGAAAAATGGTGAAATCATTGATGCTTTATGAAAAATTTATGGATACAATAAGCTAAAGAAATTAGTTTAAAAATAGGTAACTCCAGGAAGGACGAGACATTGTTGAACATGATGCCCACAGCAGCAGACCACCCACATCAGTTGGTGAGGGAAAAAATTAATCGTGCTCCTGCCCTAATTGAAGAGGATTGACAATTAACAGCAGGAACAACAGCCGATACCGTAGACATCTCAAGTGGTTCAGTGTCCATAATTCCAACTGGAAAATCAAACTTGAGCAAACTTTTTCCTTGAGGGGTGCTAAAGCTATTGTGCCCAAATTAGCTGCAGATAAGAGCAGAGCTGTCAATGGAAACTTTAAATAAATGGGATCAAGACCCTGAAGTGTGTTTTTTGAAAAAAATCTAACAAGAGATGACACATGGCTTTATTAGTATGATCCTGAAGACAAAGCACAAACAAAGCAATGGCTAGGAAGAGGTGGAAGTAGTCCTGTCAGAGCAAAAGCAAGGGTCATGGCAACAGTTTTGTGGGACGCTCAAGGCATTTTTCTTGTGGACTTTCTGGAGGGCCAAAGAAAAATAACATCCGTTTATTATAAGAGTGTTTTAAAAGTTAGCTGAAGATTTAGCAGAAAAAAATGTCTGAGAAAACTTTCCCAGAGTCTATCTCCACCACAATAGTCAATACTCCTCTCTATTCCTCTCATCAAACGAGGGTAATTTTGTGTGTCAATGGGGAATCATTAGACATCTACTTTATTTTGCTCCTTCTGACTCATTTTTGTCTCCTAATTAAAAAAAAAAAAACTTATTTAAAGAGTAACCTTTTTCTTCAGTTGATAAAGTAAGAAAGACTACATTTACTTGGTTAAATTGTCAAGACCCTCAGTTTTTTTTTTTTCTTTTCTAGTTTTCTATAGGGAATATATACTCGCCACAGAGAATGGTCATGCCCCAATCCCTTCTCCTCCATTCTCTTTTTGGGACTTTGGGCAGGCATACATGCACATACGCTTATATGATTGTCAAGCCACGAGAACTAGAACTTGGCTACGTGGGCTCCAGCCACCTTAACTTCTTTGCCATTTGCTGGTCCAAGATCCTCAGGTTTTTTTTTTTTTTTTTTTTTTTTTTTAGAGGTTTTTGCTGTAGGGCGCATACGCTTGCCAGAAAGACAGAGAGACAGAGAGACAGAAAGAGAGAAATCACCCCCCAGGGGGGATGGCCACGCAACAATCCCCTCTCCTCCATTCTCCTCTCAGGATCTTGGGCACACACGCATAAGTGCCCGGTGTGAATTTAAGCCACTGGGTCTGGGACTCAAACCGTGGTTGACTACATGGGAGTCCAGCGACATAGCCGTTACGCTAACTGCTGGTCCCAAGACCCTCAGTTTTTAAGGGATGGACCAAAAGTGTCTTGAACTTGATGGCACTTAAGTTGAGAAGTATTTATTTTTTATTTTTGTTTTCAATTCCATTTTCTCATGAATTTTGTGAAGTTCTTTTGTATATGTATGTGTGTGTGTATTCCTCCCTCTACATGTAATATATTTATGTCTTTATACTTAAAATATATTTCCTATGGGCAGCACAAGTTTGGTCTTCTTTTTTTTTTCAATCTTAAAATTTCTACCTTAAAACAATTTGTATTTTGAGATAATACTTGAGAATTGTATGTAATTATAGTAAATAATACAGAGAGCTCCTGCCATTCCTTTTGCCTAATTTCTGTTAATAACAACTTGCAAAACCTATAGTACAATATCACAACCAGGTTATTGACATTGATACAGTTCATCAAATTTGTTCAGAGTTCCCAAACTTCCTTTTTGTTTGTTTGTTTTAGAGAGATTTTTGGTAAAGGAAATGTGCTCTTGCTGGAGAGACAGAGACAGAGAGACAAAGTGAGAAATCACCTCCCAGGGAAGATAGCCATGTCACAATCCCTTTTCCTTCATTCTCCTCTTGGGATTTTGGTCACGCACATGCATCCAGTTTGTTTCAAGCTGCTGGCTCCAGGACTTGTACCGTGGACGACTACATGGGAGGTCAGTGATATAACCATATGCCATCTGCTGGTCCCCAGCATTCCCAAGTTTTATATTTATTTGTATTTCATCACTAAGTGTGATGCTAGTTGTGGGCTTTTTGTAGATGCTCTTTATCATTTTGATGTAATTCTCAAATCCTAACTTATTGAGAGTTTATCATGAATAAGGATTAACATTTGACACATTTTTCTGTATCATTTGCTATTATCACATGATTTTTCTTTTTTATAATATTGATATGAGAAGTTATACTGCTTGATTCTTAAAATATCATTAGTCTTATAGACCTGAAATAAATCACATTTGGCAATGGTGTACTGCAGGGAGCACCTTAAAGTAGATACAGTCTTTGCGCTATTGTTACAGGGCATGCAAAAGCTCTAAACAAAGAAATAATCTATTGCTGGGTTTTACAGATAGAAGAAACCTGAGCGCTAGCCAGAGAAGGCCGGGAGAGGCTTATAAAGCTGAGGCATTCACCAGCAGAAATGGTGTGTCCACCTGACCCTCATTTTTATTTGTGTGTCCTTTCTCAAATAACGGCCCTTTTCCTCAGGGTACCCTGTCTCTTTGCCCTCATGCAGGGGCAATGTACAATTTTTTATGCATTATTAGGTTTAATTTGATAATATTTTGTTAAGGATCTTTATATGTCTAAGTTCATCTGAGATATTGGTCTTCTGCAGTTATTTTTTCTTTTCTTTTTTTTGGGTACTGTCTTGATTTTGGTAATCTTTGCCTTTTAATTGGAGTGTTTAGATCACTTAAATTTTATATTATTATTGATGTCATTAAATTTAAATTTATCATGTTGCTATTTGTTTTCCATTTTTCCTTCTATTTTTAAGTCTTTTTTTTTTCTTCCCCTCTTTACCTTATTTTGGATTCATTAAATAACATTATTCTATCTTGTCTCCTTTTTGGTTTTAGCTATAACTTCTTGTTTAGTTATTTAAATGGTAGATTTATAGAACACATCTTTAAGTTGTCACAATCTATCTTCAAGTGATATTATACCACTTCGAGTATGATAAGAAATCTTTAATAGCGAAGTTCAGGTCTTCCTACTTTACTTAGGATACTTGCTAGGCTCTTCCTATATTGTTCCCTATCCTTAAGACAAGGCCAGGAGACTCCCTCAAGGCATGAAGACACAATTTTAAGACTTTTTAAATTTGCTTTTCCTCTTTCAGAGGTCATCATGCTTTATTGTCACTGCAACCTGATATATTGTGTCTTTAAAACCATTGCTTCACATGTGCTGCTTGTTTTGTGTGTTTTGTTTTAGACAGGAGGATAAAGATTACTCTTATTCTATGTTGAACAGAAACAGAAATCCTGAATTGTTGTTTGATGTAGATTATGTAGACTTCATGTCAGAGTCAAAGTGCTAATTGTTTCAACAGAATCTCTGTTGTAGTCCAGAATCTCTGTTGTAGTAATCTCTGAAATCATTAAGGCTATATGGTATCTGTTAGTTTTTTTCCCCTTCAGAAATACTCAGCCCATGGACTAGAACCTCATGTTATGGGAGATGTTTGTGTGTGAAAGTGGGTAGAACCCACTTTCCAGAAAGAGGAGGTGATTTGTACAAAGGCATTTTGTTAATGTGTATTTAGTCTCAATTCCACATCTATCTCTTTGGAAGGAGACTACATCTAGGACCGTAATCTCACATTTCACATTTATCAAGTAAACAATTACATATCAAAGGCAAAGATAATTGGAGAGAAAAAAAGAGCTTTAAGTGCTTAAAGAATCACAGTCTTCAATTTTTTTTTTTTTTTGAGAGGTTTTTGCTATAGGGTACGTGCGCTTGCCAGAGACAGAGAGAGACAGAGAGACAGAAAGCGAGAAATCACCTCCTCTGCCCCAAGGGGTGATGGCCACGCCACAATCTCTTTTCCCCCATTCTCCTCTCGGGATCTTGGGCACGCATGCACACGCACCCGGCGTGAGTTTAAGCTACCGGGTCCGGGACTCGAACCACGGTCGACTACATAGGAGTCCAGCGACATAGCCATTATGCTAACTGCTGGTCCCCATAGTCTTTAATGCTTGAGGGTTCTCAGAATAGCCACCTGTCTTTAGAAAAGCAAGACACTGTCATCTTCATTTTGCATATCCTGACAACTCTGAATGTTAAGGAACTTATATGGGGTACCATAAAAAGTGCAAGATGAAAGCAGAAACTTCAGCTCTCTCTCTAAGTATAACAGACAGCTGCTTTTGCAGTGATTGTCTGTAGTGTTCTTCTTGCTGCCTGTACTATCTCTGGGGTAGTTTCCCTGCTTCCCAGCTCTGTTGGTCCCCTGACTAGCTGGTGTCATGCTTCTTAAAGTATTTCAGTGCCTTCTGCCTTTCTAGGTGAGTGCAGAACATATTTCCCTCTGCAGTTTGTCTGGGCAGGCTTTGGAGCTACACAATTAACAATTTCCCTGTTCATTTTCCATTCCCTTGTGGTCTTGGCCTCTGACGGCGGATGGATGGCTGTATCATAACATTCCCTCCACATCATTTGTCACGTCCTGGCATAGTGACAACAGCTTCTCTGTTTCTAGAAGGCCAGGAGCTAGAATGTCAGGCAGGGAAACTAAATAACTTTTCACCCTTAGGATATAGTTCCTTCTTGAGAGAGCTACAGGCCATTGAAAGCTAGTGTGAGACCATTGAACTATTGAAGCATGGAGCATTTCTACCAGCCTAGAATGTGACTGTGAGAGCTTGATTATGACCATTTCTGATCTTAGCAAACTGATTTGAAAAAATGACCTGGAAGCTTTGTGAACAGTTGGGTCTCTCCTCTTTCCACAAGTAAGTTGTTGCCATGCTCTGGTATCTTTCAGTGAGACGCTGTCTGCTAATAGGGAGCTCTGTATAGCAAAGGGGAGCTGTAATTATGGGACAAAGGTTGAGAATGGAAGATTATAATAATATTAACAGTAAAAACTTATGTAGGGATTGCCATGAGCCAGTCCTACGTCCTGTAGGTATATTATTTTATTGAAGCTTAACAAGTCATTTGAAGTAGGTACAGTTACTCTCTTTATGTTGTAGATGAGAGAGAGTAAAAGACTCACTCCAGGTTACTTAACTATCAAGTGGTGGAGCCAGGATTCAAATCCTGGCATTCTGACTCCAGTCTGTGCTTTTAATTTTAATGCCAATATTGCCCATGACTGAAATATACAATTAATCTTCTTAATCAAATCTCAACATGGGAAGCAGGTGAGGATTTAGTCAGGGAAAAGCTGAATTTTTACCACCTGAGTAAAGAAGAGAAATGCCTTTGTCCAGAAAATAAAATGGATACTTCGTAAATGATCCAAATTTGGTTCTACTGGGATTTTATAGGCGGCTTCACTTCTTCCAGCCACCATGTGACTAATTCTGGCCAATAAAAATTCGAGAATAAATGAAATAGGCCAAGGTGTTATCTAATCATGTAATCGCCCCATGGTTCCTCCCAACCTATCTGGTGGCTCCTTGACAACCTCGATGGGTAAACACAGGGCCATAATAAGGTAGAAACACAGAAGAGAAGACTGGATACTTAAATCACTGCTTGGAAGAGAAATCTAAGAAACCCATCAACTCACATAGAACTCAGAGTGTGCAATGGACTGAATTGTGTTCTTCCCACCTCCAATTCATTTGTTGAAGTCCTAATCCCCCTTGCAGCTGTGTCGAAGACATGGTCCAGGTGGAGACATCTTCATTTAATGACGTGAAATTATAAGAAGTTAAATTAAGTTAAATACACTTATAAAAGTGGGACCCTGACCTTAGAGGATTAGTGTTCTTCTTCCTTTTTAATTTTTTTTTTTATTATTAAGAGAGATTTTAGCTATAGGGTATATGTGCTAGTCAGAGAGACAGAAAGTGAGAAATCACTCCCCAGGGGGCATGGTCATGTAATCCTTTCTTCTCTTGTGATTTTGGGCATGCACGCACATGTGTCCTGCATGAATTTTAAGCTGCCAGGTCCGGGACTTGAACCTTGGTCGACAACATGGGAGTCCTGTGATGTAACCATTATGCCATTTGCTGGTCCCAAGGACTATTGTAGAGGCAATAGAGAGATTATTATTATTTTTTTCTCTCTGTACATACTAAGAAAAAGACTTGTGAGGACTTAGTGAAAAGGTAACTATTTGCAAGCTAGGAAGAGAGTCCTCATGAGAAATTGATGTTGCTGGGCCTTAATCTGAGAGTTCTAGCTTCTAAAACCGGGAAAAAATTTCTGTTGTATAACACACCCAATCTATCATATTTTGTTATGGTAGTCTAAGCAGACTAAGAGTAAGTGAGAAATAGTTTTGTATTGCCTTAATTCACTGATATTTCAGGGTTGGTTACCATAGCAAAAGAAAACCTATTTTTATTAATATTTGGGTTTGAATGTCTGGCTGCCTGTGGCCCCTTTTGACCAAAGATGCTTTCCCTTTGGACAGGGAGGACAATTTAGGTCTTATGAAGAGAGACATTGCCTGAACATCCAGGAAGGAATTGTTTAATGTAAGATTTTGCTAAGTCTTTTTCCAACCTTTAGTAGACTCCACAAGAGCTACAAAAGAACTACAAGGAGAGGGGATCTTAGTATTATAATATATAAAATAAGGGATAGCATCTGTCATCTCTAAGGGCTCCTGAACCTCTGTAAGTCTTTGATATGTAGTTATGTACTAGGAGGTTAATAAGACTTTCTGTCTTTTAGAATTTCGGGAACCAGCAGTTAGCGTAATGGCTATGTCGCTGGACTCCCACGTAGTCGACCGCGGTTCGCGTCCCGGACCCGGTGGCTTAGAACTCACGCCGGGCGTGTGTGCGTGCGTGCCCAAGATCCCGAGAGGAGAATGGGGGAGAAGGGATTGTGGCGTGACCATCCCCCCTGGGGGGTGATTTCTCGCTTTCTGTCTCTATATTTCTCTCTGTCTGTCTGGCGAGCGCACGTGCCCTATAGTGAAAAACCTCTCAAAAAAAAAAAAAAAAAAAAAAAGAGAATTTCAACAGATGCCCACAGTCCTAAAATATATATACTGAGTACCCTCAAATATTAAAGTGATATGCTATCCCACCTATAAAAATGAGGTGGCCCAAAATAATTTGCATAGCATCAGTTCTTACCTCCAGGGCATAAAGGAAAAAAAAAAGGTGGAAAAGAGGCGACAGTATTGACAGGTGGAACCTATAAGTGGTTACTGAGTCATGAGCATTCTGCTTTGGTAAATGGATTAATGCTAATTATTGTGGAAGTGAGTTCCTCATAAAAGGATGCATGTACCCACCTTATGTCCCTTTCATGCACGGCCTTACTTTTGTGCTTTCTGACATGGGATGATGCAGCAAGAGGCCCTCATTGGGTATGGATCCTCTATCTTGGATTTTCTAGCCTCCTGAACAGTGAGACTATTAAATTTTTACACATTATAAATTAGCTAGTCTGTTATAGCCCACAAAATAGACTAACACTCCAAGTAGGAAGATAGGTAAATGTTTCTTCCTCTAATCAAGATGGCTATTAAGGAAATTTTACATGTATTCTCTGGCCTTTGATGGACACAGGTTCTAAACTATATCAGGCAGCTTGGATAGAGGCAACAGAGAGGAAAGAGTCAGACTGTGCAAATGACCTAGTCTCCCAGATGTAACCAGATTAATGATGTGTGTTCCTTGTAGAGAAGAGGAAGTTCCAAGAAAGAGAGAGATTTGCACAGGGTCCAGATGCCTAAGAGGACTGGTTGGAGAGCTGAGAGAACGAGGGGACCCAGAGAAAGAGGTGGCCTGCAAGATTCTAGTACTATGGGAACATTGCTCTTGCAAGTGAATGCCAGGTTGGGCTCCTGTAAAACACCTCATGAAGGAAAGAGTGAGCTTTGGACATGTTCTGTATTCTAAGAGCATTGGTGCTGGATTCTATCTGTCATTCCAAGAGGACCTTTCTTCTCTTTTCTTCCTTTTCCTCTTCTCTTGCATTCACCCATGGGGCCATAAATCAGAGATGCAGTTGGGGAGAAGAGAGTAAAAATAAGTAACAAAGATGCTGCCTTGTCCCCTCAGGCTTTAAATACTGATCAGGCAGATGAGGACCTGACCAGTGAAGTTATACATTGGAGATTTAAAATTTTTTAGAAATAATTATTTACTTAATTGTATTTATTTATTATTATTTTAAATTTGGTATAATCACCAGAGAGAGACAGAGAGAGAAGGAGATGGAGCAGGAGAGAGAGAAAGTGAGAAAGTAAGCCACCAGGTCTGGGACTTGAACTGCAGTCAGCTATGTGGGAGTCCAGCATCTTAACCCCCACACCACCTACTGGCCTGAGATTTTAGAATTTTAATACCATACAGGGGGCCAGCAGGTGGTGTGGTGGTCAAGGGCACTGGACTTCCACATGGCTGACCACAGTTTGAGTTCCAGACCTGGATGCTTGCTCTGTCACTTTCTCTGTTTCTCTCTCTTGCTTGCTGTATCCCTCTCTGTTCAAATTAAAATAGATATAAAGAAAAAAGTATAGTACAGAACAGGACTTTTTAAAAATAGGTTTTTACCCTAGGATACATGCAGTCACCAGAGAGAGACAGAGGCAGGAAGACAGACAGACACAGTGAGAGGGAAAGTGAGAA
The DNA here is from genome assembly GCA_026018925.1 of Tupaia tana. NCBI lineage: Eukaryota > Metazoa > Chordata > Mammalia > Scandentia > Tupaiidae > Tupaia > Tupaia tana. The sequence continues at coordinate 210,234,213 of JAKSZU010000003.1, forward strand.
ATCACCCTCCCCCCTGGTTGGGATAGCTATGCCACAATCCCTTCTCCATTTTCCTCCTGGGATGTTGGGCATGCATGCACTTACACCCAGTGTGATTTTCAAGCCACTGTGTCTGGACCTTGAACTATTGTAGGCTGTGTGAGAGTCCAGTGATGTAACCACTATGCCATCTGCTGGTCTCCAGAATAGGACTTTTTAAGACTTCTCTTTCCTCTAAGAAAGTTATTTGCTTTTTATCTGAAAGTAAACCAAAAAGTATGAGACTTGTTGGATAGTCCTTCAGGAGCAGGGAGGAATTATCCCTTAGAACAGATTGAAAAGGGCTTCTGTGGCAAAAAAAATAATTTATTTTTTGCTTGTACGCCATTACTCCATTGAGTCTGGTTCATTCAGTTAATGAAACATGCAAAGAGTGCCTCACTTTAAAAAAAAATTATCTGTATGCAGTATTTATTTGATGTCTTGGACACAAGTGATCTGTACATTACCTATTGGGGACCAGATTTCACTTATATGGGTTTATATTTGTTGGGACCCAAATGTGGCCACAGCCATAGGGGATTAGCTCCATGGAGCCATTAATGCTTATGGCTGCTGCCCGTACATTCAGAGAAGCCAGCTCACCAGCAGGTACAACAGGTACCTGGGGAGGCTTCCTAGTGTTCTGAAGCTTGTCCCGTGAGTCCTCCTAGGATGTCTCGAGAAGAGAGAATACTGTGCATTCAGATAGTCAGGGTTGTTCATGGCAGAGGGACACGTTTGTGCTTTCAAGACTCCCTAGTACTTACTGTCACTATTCCCCACTCATGACCCTGCGCTTTGTGCAGGAAAGCCAGCCTTCCACAATTCTCCCAATATATCCTGCATTTACCTACTTCTGAGGCTTTTCTCAAGCTGATCTCTTAAATACCCTTCTCCTTTGTCCACTGTTCAAGTCCTGACTTTCTCTGAATTCATGTCAAATACCTGTTCTTTTTCTGTAACCCAGAAGCCTTTCCCAATGCCTTATATGAGAGCTAATTCTGTCTTCAGTCCTACTGTGTATTATGTCTCCGTGGGGTGGCCATGGTCATAGTCTGCAAGGATCATGCCATTTGTGATGGTTTCCATTTCTCTTAGTAGTCTGTGAGCTCTCAGAATACACAGATATGGCTTTGCTCATTTCTATAGCATCCCTGTGAGTACTCACTAAATCTGTTAAATATAATTAAATTGCAAATTATTGATCATGGGTGACATGTAAGGGGTGTGTAATTTAGCATGTCAAAATACACATACACACATACATAAAAGAGGTGAGATTTCAGCCCTAATACATGCTAAATTCTACTGGAGTATTTCATGGCTTGTGTGAACCATAAAAAATCCAGGTGTTCAGTGTTCAATCCTCTTTATTCTTTTTTTTCTTTCTTTTTAAAAGACTTTTGCCATAGGAAATGTGCACTTGCCAGAGAGAGACAGAGACAGAGAGGGAAAGTGAAAAATCACCTCCCTGGGGTGACGGCCACACTGCAGTCTCTTTTTCTTCATTCTCCTCTTAGGATTTTGGACACATACGTGTACCCAACATTTTTTTTTTTAGAGGTTTCTGCTATAGGGTGCATGCACTCACCAGACAGACAGAGAGAGACATAGAGACAGAAAGCGAGAAATCACCCCCCAGGGGGGATGGCCACGCTGCAGTCCCTTCTCCTCCATTCTCCTCTGGGGATCTTGGGCACACATGCACATGCACCCAGCGTGAGTTTTAAGCCAGCGGGTCCAGGATGTGAACCATGGTCGACTATGTGGGAGTCCAGTGACATAGCCATTACGCTAATTGCTGGTCCCTCCCAACATGTTTTTTAAGCTACATGTCCCAGAATTGAACTGCAAGGTCAACCATGGGGGATTTAGTGCCTTAATCACTATGTCACCTGCTGGCCTGGTATAAACATTTTATTTTATTACTGAACCTCAAGAATCATGGTCCTGTATGAACCCAACTTAGAAATGACTCAAGCTCAAAGTGTTGGATGTGTCCATCCTGATTGGAAAAATGGTGAGGAAGTGGTTTTTTGGTTAATATCGTCCACATCTACTCTTTTGCCAAACAAAGTAAAAGCTAAATAATTGGAGAGAAAGAGTCAAGAATGGGGTGGGGTAGACCCAGGTGGTCATAAGGGTCTTCAGTGTCACAGAGGAGGGTCATATATTCCACCAAAGCCTGGTGCTTGTGATAAATTGTCTTCAGCAGGTCAGGTAGGAAACTGGGAGTTTAACTCAAACATGCAAATATAGCAGCTTAGAAATGATTCAAGGAATGGTTTTGAGCAGTTTTAAAAAAAAATTTTAAGAGGTTTTTGCCTTAGGATACATGCACTCACTGGAGAGAGTGAGAGAGAGAGAGAGAAAGAGACAGAGACATTGAAAGCGAAAGTGAGAAATGACCCACAAGTGGGGATGGCCACACCACAATCCCGTCTCCACTCTCTGGGGATCTGGGGAATGCGTGCACACGTGCCTGGCATGAGTTTCAAGCCACCGGGTCCAGAACTTGAACCACGCTTCCATGATGTGGGAGTCCAGTGAAGTAACTGCTACGCCATCTGCTGGCCCTAGAGCAAAGTGAATTTTAGGATGAAAACTGTCAAGGATGGTACTTTTCCCTTTGACCAGGTGTAGGGTGGGAGGCTAATTGAATTACCTGTCCAATAAAAAAGGGTAATAGGTGTGAAGACAACAGTAGCCACAGTTACTTTTGTACCCGCTTGTCTGTGGCACACTGCTGAGGGTGGTTGAGGTGTTCAAGGCTGAGTGGCTGGCGACCTGCCGGGGAAGCTGGCTTCAGCTTTAACAGGGTCAGGCTCTGCTATTTTGCTTGCTTGCTCCTCCTGATCATTTTTCTCTTCTACCTTTTCTTTTCCCCCAGACCTTTTGGTACCCAATGATTTTTGATTAATTTATTTACCATCGTTGGGTGATTGATGCTGTTTGGTGCGGGTACTTTGTAACTTTCCAATTCTTCTAGTTGTCAATGTGACAGCCCCCTGATGATAAATTAGACCCTGTCCCTCGCTCTTTTCATTCTCCCTGTGTGCCAAGGCTTCTGGTTTTCAGCAAATATAAATATCTAAATGCAGATTTAATGATTGAGATCACCCAACAAAATCCAGAAAGATCTATGATACTTTCTCCTTTACTTTTACACTAAAATCTAATACCTTGTGTTTTTTCCCTACCCATGGTACTTCAGATTTTGGGAATCATCTTCCCTTTCTGAAATTCCCCAAGCTATATTCCTGCTCTTTAGGTGTTTCTTATGCATGTGTCTCCTTTCTCATTTTGTCATTTCTGTCTGACACCTTGGTTTCAGTGACTCACTTTCCTCTGTGCAATGCCTAAGTTTGGGAGGATTATCAGAAAGAGTACTTACATTTCTTATGTCCTTATTATTTGTCTCACACATTAGGAGGCACTTTTCATTAAGTTCATAAAACATTTATTGAGTATTTCTTACGTGTCAGAAAAGCTCTAAGAACCTCTATCCAAGGTAGTAATTTTTATCTCTCTTTTATAGACAGGGAAACTGAGGCTCTGAGAGAGTAATCAGTATGCTTCAAGCCACACAGTTAAGAAATGACAGCACGAGGATTTGAGCCCAGTCTTTCTGACTTTATCAATTTGTACTGATAAAGTAATTGTTTCCCATGATACTGTTCTGAAGGTGACTAAGGATGCATGAAGAAACTCCTAGAGCCTCCGAATTTGGAAGGGATCATAAGGTGTCTCTACACAATCAGACACATGCTTTGCTAGCTACACATGACTCACTTGGAATGCTTATTAAAATATGGGTACCTGGGCTTTTTCACAATTAAAGAAGTCTAGATTGGTGCAGAACTCTGTATGTTTAAAACATTGTCTAAATTATTTGATTCCCATCCAGGTCAAGGAACTAGTGCTATAAGCCAACTATTACCTAGCACAGGACTTTCCTTGACATCTTCATTGACCCAGACTCTAGGCTCAGAAGCACTACCCATGGAGTACTTGCCGTTAGTGGGAAGTCCTTACTGATTCTGGAAAACTTTTCCTCACATTGATCTGTCATCGGGTCCTCTGTAATGACAGCTTATAATATAAATGACGGGCAACACTTACTGAGTGCTAGACACAGGCTAAATGCGGCAGGTCTGTATGCCACTCGAACGCTGCAACAACTCTCTGAGAGTATTATTATGATTCTTACTTTACAAGTGAGATCATTTTGTTCTGGAGATACAAGTAATATGTGTTTCTATCTGTTCTATATCAGTTCTTCAGATATTTGCAGATATAACAATTTTCCCCATTCCTCTAAGTTTTCATAACGTGACAAAAAAATTGGCCAGGCGCTGATTTTTCCCAAGGCAAGGTGCTAACTTTGCAAAGGTGGAGAATATCCCTCTTCTCAAAGGTCAACTGCCTTGTGGGGAAGACCCACATGAACGTTCACTCTGACTCTTTTGTGTATGAGCCTTGGCTTTTTATTTATTTTTTGAAAGGTTTTGGCTATCGGGGGCATGCGCTCACTGGAGAGACAGAAAGAAACAGAGATATAGAAAGTAGGAAATCACCCCCTACAGGGGATGGTCACACCACAATCCCTTCTCCTCTAGTCTGCTCTTGGGATTTGGGGCACGCACGTACACACACCCAGCGTGAGTTTTAAACCACCAGGTCTGAACTCAAACTGTGGTTGACTATGTGGGAGTCCAGTGACGTAACCATTATGCCATCTGTGGCTCCCAAGCCTTGGCTCTTTAAATGGACTATGAGTCCTTAGGGGCAGAGCCTGCCCATTTCCCGCTTTACATCCCTGTGGTGGGAAAGGTGGGTTGAATATATGATGACAACTATGGGACAACACATTGTCATGGATTGATTTGTGAACATGTCATCAAGCACTTTTCTGCTCTCTGTATTTTCTAGGTGAGTCAACTGACTGGCTATAGGAGGATATCAGGCTCTTCTTGGATTATTAAAGCATAAACCTTTGAAATTTGCCAGCATCACATCCTTGAAGTCTCTGCATCTGTGATAGGGAAAATGTCTCCTTGGGATATAATAGCTATAGCTGCTTACAGTGTGCTAAGCAGAGACAAAATAATGCAGTAGATAAAAACACAGAATTTGTAAACAAGAACATGTACATCATTGATGTTCTTCATGATCTTGAATCATTACTCTATGCCTTGACTTTCCCCATCTGGCAGATGGGAATGTCAATTTCTTATTAATTCTTGAGGATATGTAGAAAGAAAATATTGGCTATTATTAATGTACTTCAAACTCCTTGGTGACATTAGCTGCAAAAATATAGATCTTTCTTGTTTTAAACAAGTGATGCTAAACAAAACCAAGGAATATTAAATTATGAATTTACAGAAGAGATAAATTATGGAGGTAGTTATTATTTAAATTGCAGAAATATTTCTCATTTTCAGCCCAGGGTTCCTTTACAAAGCAATCTATCTTGTGCTTTTAAAAAAGTAATTCAATTTACAAAAATTTGATTTGCATGCAACTTTTTAGAAACATTTATCATGTAAAGTGAGACATCATCTGACTAAATTAGAGAATTTACCAGTATGTTTTGGCTTAAGATGAATATCACTTCCTCCAAGGATGTGGGTATTGGCAAATTGAATCTATTTCTCCCCTTCTTAAACTGAGATGATACATGTCCAGTTTTGTAGCATCTGGTCTGAGAATTAGCAGGCATGATGGAAATACCTGGATTCATGCCTTGGATCTGACAATCATTCACTCATGACATCAGGGAAGTCAATCATAAGGCCTCAGTTTTCTCATCTGGAAAATGAGATTATTGGTGTTGAAGATTCCTTCCAGTTAGTTCTCATTGCTGCAAGAAGTGATCTGAAATTACAAAGGGTAAGAGCTGGTGGATTGCTAATGTGTAGTAAAAAAATCAGTACAGCAGTGGATTAAGTCACGATTTTCATTTCTTTCCAGCAAATTCCAAAAATTCTATGCTCCAAGTTTATGATAGCAGTAACAAAATGAGTTCAAACCCTTTTTGGCTTTACCGACTTGACCTCTCTTTACCATTTCTTGCATCTTTAAATCTGGTGAGAGAAAGCTTGGTTCTGTGAAAGTCCTGGGACCCCTCTGTCCTAAAGGAAAGAAAGAAGAACCTTGCAGACTGAAATGCTGAGTAGCCCCTAGGCATTTGCTAATATACCTTTTACATTTCCACTTGTGCAATTGCAGATGATAGTAGTAAGCAGCAAAGAAATACGAGATGCTATAGCAGCTCACTCTCCTTGTCCCCAGATTCCCCTCACAGGCCAAGGCCTGCTGGCCAGGGTTCCAGCCTCACTGCAGCTCAGATGCCTGCGCCTCCCTCCCTAGCTATGAATCATCCAGGGTGCCGAGGCTTCTCCAGCTTCTTTCCTGGCAGAGGTGTTGTTTCTTCCTAAAAGTGGAGGGGAGGGAGTTGCTAAGGAACACCATTTAAATGCTCACAGCATACACTCTCGGAGAGTTTTGGCCTCAGCCGTTTGACTCTAATCAGGAAATCATTTTTAGAAAGATTTGTCAGTGTAAGAAAACAAGCTCCTGAACTAAATTCGTATCTGGATTATTTTCCTCTCTCTCAATCTGCAGCGCACGGCAGATTGGTGAGCCATCTCGGGTTTGTGTGTGGTGAATTTGTTTCTGCTGCACATTGGAACTGGGAGCTCCTGGAGGGGTGTGTGTGTGTGTGTGTGTGTGTAAGGATTGCGTTTTTTGGAGCAGCAGCCTTAGAGGTTTGGTGCTCATCTCTTCTTCCCTCAAATTGGTTGGCTTTCTTGGCAAGGCAGCCCAGGCCTCAGGATTCTTTAATCTGATTTTCTTTTTCTTTTTTTTTCCCCCCTTCCAGTAATGAATTCACTGCATGTCTCTGGGAAATTAAGGTAATCCATTATCCTGTTGTCTTCCTATCTTTGCAGCAGGGATAATAGTATTTAACCCACCTTTGCAGTATACTGAGTGGCCTGTCAGGGTCTCTTCTTTAGAAGGACAACTTGAAAACATTTTAATAAATGCTCCTCAACTATATGCTTTAAAAATACACGGGGTCAAATGGCAAACGGCTCGGTAATAACTAGTTCGGCAAACAAGACTAGCCATTTATCACTCTCTGCTATTTTTGTTTTTCTCCTTTTCCTCTCTCCACATCCTTCCATTTCTCCAGGGACAGGTGGTCTCCAGTTGGGCTAGAGTCTTCGGAGGAACCTAGGGCATTGTTAGTTACAGACCAGTCTCTGCTGTCATGCAAATCCAACATTTCTAAAATTTGGAGAGGTGGGAAGTTTCTCATCCTGCAGTGTCTCTAACAGACAGCGTTTAAGGACAGAGGAGTGCCCAGCTCAGTGGTATCTGAAACACTTGGGTGGGACAGGGCTCAGGTCTTCTATTATATGTCTGTGGTTTCATTTCTAGTGTAACTAAAATCCCGATCACACTGAAGAGTGCCCATCTGGGCATGTCAGGTTGATTTGCTCATAATCATGAATAATCTGATGAACCATAGGCCTGAGGTCTGCATGTCATTTCTACAGAACAGGGTAAAATGTGCTTTCTAATTTTATCTGCTTATTTCCTCTTCTATGAAGATGAAAGGGGCCATGGGCACTCCATGGTGTGGGGGAAAATGCTCAGCAGAGTGCACTGTGGGTGCATCTGAGAGATCAGAAGACAAAGTCAAGGCTAAGTCCTTGTACGGCAGCAGAGCTGGGGGTTTAAGGAGTCATGGGGGCCATTTCCGCACAGAAGCTTTCAGTATCTCTCTTACTTGCACTCAGAACATCCAGTATTCAACCACTAGAGTTTCATTCCTTTGGGTTTGGTGGCATTTTTGGTGCATTTTCAGAAACACCATCATGGCATCTCTGCGAAGAGTTTTCCTCTCATGCTTTGTGCTGATCCATCCCTATTCTTCTCATTGGAGGGTCCTGTTTTGATAAATGCCTCTTCAGCCCTCTTGATATGGAGACTTCCTGGGTAAATAGACCTTATTTATAAGAGGATCCCGTGTCCCAAATAAAAATCTGGGAAAATCAGAATGTTCTCATTTCTCTAACTCATGAGAGACATAGTTTAGATGAGTTGGGGAAAGATGAGTTTAGATGAGTTCTCGATGAAAACATGTGTTGCAGGAATTGACTTTGTTCTACCTCAAAAGTGATCACACGTGCCGGTTCAACCCACAAACAGGTCAAGCCGGACTCTCCCAGGAAACATAGTATTTGACGTTTGATGCTCTGAATGCCTAGGATGCATACTCCAGAGAACCCATAAGCAACCAAGCTCTGTAACCAAGCTTCTGAGCAGCTGAATGAGGTCTTTTTTTCTTTTCTTTTTTATCAATGCAGTATAATTAGAAACCTAGACCCCAGAGATTATCCAGCTTAAGTGGATTCTGAGTGTGCATGTGTGTGTATTTACGTAAGTGCATGCATGCACACACATGTGTATTTTAGCAACAGAAACCTTTCCACACCTAAATAAGTCTTGTGGAATTCCCAGATATTAAACAGGTACAAGTTGAAGCCATCTCACTGAAGTGGCGGAAGGAGTAGGAGACTAGAATCTCAGTCATATGGTCCCATTCTTTGCCCATCCATCCCCCACATGGGCCTACCCCTCAGCAGCTCCAAAGACCTTCTGTGGACCCTCAGGGGGCCACTCATCATGCTTACCCTGCATCTCACAGAAGAAGTCATTGAAGCTCACAGAGATGTTTTAGTCCTGCAATGCACCATGCACATAGGACATGTCTGCTACATGAATCAAATATATAAGTTTTTTTAAAAAAACTATTAGTAAGAGGAGTTCATGAGATAGCCAGGTATGTGCTGTGGACATCGTTTTTAGCCTTTGGTGAAAGAAGAGGGACTTTTGCTCTCCTTTCAATCTTCTCTGTGCTGGAATCCACTTGTTCTTCCTTCTGGGCTCTGACTGCGGTTTCCACAGTGTAGCTGGGACTGGGACGAGCCCACAGGAAGGGACTTTCCTTCAGAGCTAATGCAGGAAGGAACACGACATCGATCTATCTGCAATTATAAGCTCAATGTGTTTCCCTTGAATTTTTAGAAAAACCAAAGGTACTTTGCAAGTGCAATAGAGCTTCCAATTAGGCATTTAAGTTCCCCATTTCTATTTCCCTAATGACTTGACTTGCTCTCTTGCTTTATGAAACGAAAATAGCTTTATTTGGGCATGAGAATGCAGCTGATTGAATGCTTAATATGCTTTTGCAACAAGTTCCTGTCTGTTTCTAGTATATGCAATGGACAGAATAATGCATTTCCAGGCTGTTTTCTCCTACATATTCATCGTCGTTTGCTCTAGCTCCATACCTGTGTTAACCAAGAGCAGTGCAATCTTGGTGGAAATGTCTGGAAGGCTGGTACTTTAAACGTTTAGAAGGAAAACTGTCTTTAAAGGGAGGGCACTGCCCTCAGGCCCTGTGTCGAGGAGGTGATGGAACTGTGGACTTATAAGGTGCTGAATGGTGGGAGGTTGGTGGTGGGGCTGGGTTAACAGAGTTGAAACGGGAGACACAAGATGAAGAAAAAGCACTAGAGGGATGTCAGCTGCATTTTAAGAAACAAATAGCAGGAATGAGGGACCTTTCCAGATCAAGCTCCATGCAGGTAAAGTTTGAGGTTAAATAGTTCTTCCTTACTGGAAATAAACCTGAAAATAAAAGATATACCCATTTCCAACTTTGTAGCTTTGAATACTGCACAGAGGCAATCTCAGTTACTGGAAAGCCAAAGGTCATTTCTTCTGAGGCTGTCTGCTTTACAGAAAGCATCAAATCAACTGTGGCCCTTAGAGTATTTCATATACCTGGGCATCGCTTTTGCAAACCCCTTCAGTAGGTCTCTAGTCTTTTTTTCTGTATCCAAATCTTGCCCTTCCGTTGAGCCCTGTGCAAGCCCAGAAGTCTTCCCAGAACTTCCCAGCCAATGCTCTGTGTGCCTGCTAATACTTTTAGTCTGTTCCACAGCCTCCATGCTGTTCCTCCATCATGTACAAGATCATATGCATTTCTTCTCTGGCTCTCTATGATGAACACCTGGCCAAGGTGAGTGTCCCCGAAGGCTTGTCACATGACTATAGGAAATGAAAGTGTAACACTGGGAAGACTGGCACCAGCCAGCCTTTTTGCCATCTTGGCAGGCTGCAGCAGGTTGGGAATGCCTTCAGGTTTTCGTGCTGCTACTGCCTGGGTGGGTCCGCCAGTTTTTCAGATAGCTTATTAAATGTAGAACCTTCCTGGAAAACTCAGCCATGCCCTGGGGTGCTCTGCAGAGCTGGATGTACTCTGTCTCTGCTTGGTCTGGGGCTGCTCTTGGCTTTCTTGTCTAAGGTGTCCTTGATTAGACTAGAGACTACAAAGGACCTTGGCAATTGCTGCAAGGCAGCTGTGGCTGAAAAATGGAAAAAGGAAAGGAGATCTCACGTGACTCTATTCCTACTGATTCCTGGGAACACTCTGGGCCTTCCTTAAAGCACATCACCAGCTCTGCAGTGCTGGCTGGCCCACTGATGGGAAGGCCTGCTTTGCAAGTCTGAAGGAGACCCTGAGGTCATTGTGTCCATTCCCCTGCCTTCAGGCAGGATTAGAGATAAGCTGCCTCTGCCAGAGGATAATCTCTTCTACTTGTAAAAGCTTCCAGAGCAGACCTGAATCTCTCTCGAGACCATTCATTGCAACTTTTAACAACTTTCACCATCAGGAAACTCTCCCCCATAGCTATCCTAAATCCCTTATGCTGGGGATTAAGCTCCTTTTCTTATTCTATCCTCAGTAGCCACTGCCAAGACTTAGCCTGCACTGCCTAAGAACTCTTCTGATACCTGAAGATTGTCTGAAATCCTGCCTGCCTGTCTTCCCCGATGAATAATCCTAGCTTCCTTTCTCCCAGGCCCTGCTGCCTGGCCCATTTATCACCTTTGAGGCTGCCCTCTGATTCCCTCTGCCTGCCAGCATCCCTGGTGGAGAGCCCAGACCTGGCCCAGCAGTCTAAGAATTTCTGGCCCATGTTAGGTATAGCTTTATGTACCTGAAAAACATCAGACCAGTCACATCATCCAAGGTACCAGGCACCAACTAGGTCCTTCATTCATCCCTTTATATCCTAAGTGTCAACTATGTGCGCTTAGAGGAGGCTGTGGATACCCTCCACTATGGACTGAATGCCCTGGGACCCCTGGAATGAATATTAACTTCCACTTAGCAACAGTTTCACTTGCAGGCCACAGTGTGCTCTTACCTTCTAGATTAAATTTCTTTACTCTCCTTGGTGCCAAACATGTCACCTCCTCCACCAATATAACATAGCATGTTACCTGTACCAATACCAGCCACTACCAACCCCCAGAAATAAGAAAGGTGAACAGAGACAATTCTGAGTTCCTGTGGCTCTTTGGCAGGTTTTAGCAAAAGCCACTAACCTCCATTTACAGATGGCCTGCTTGGTTGAAGGTGATGTTTACACTGCTCTAATGGGGACCAGCTTTAGGCAGAATCCCCTTCTTGGTTTGGTTGTTTTTACTTCCTCTCCTTTGCTATGTCGTCTCTGACCTCTGGCCTTTCTGTCACCTTTTCACAGGGCCCACAGGGCTAGGGCCCTTATATTGTGCCCCTGTTGCCCCCACAGTACCGGTGAGTCCCTCTCCCAACACCCTAGCATGAGTCACCCTGTGACTACCCCACGCCAGGCTAACTCCCATTTTCTGCTTGCAATAAACCTCCATTCCAGATCACCAAGTGGGTCCAGAGTGATCTGCACAGTCAGAATATGCTCACTCTGCACTAAGTGGGGACAACTATGGTGAGACAGCCAACTCCTTTAAAGATATGGACTTAGTCATGGTGAATTATAAACACATAGAATTTGATCATGATGGAGACAAATATCAAAAAGGCCAAATGAATTAGGCAGGCATCAGTGTAGAGGCCCTTCAACTGGGGGAATCAGAGGAAGCTTCTTATCCATGGAGGAAGTTGGGTTGGATGTGTGTTGGGCCTTGGGTCCAGTTGTGTATTGGATGGCCTTGAGTGGAAGAGTCAGGAGGCATCTGATTGACTCACAGCTCCTGTTCTGCTCCCTCAAATTCAAATTTATCCAATTCTCTCCATCCTTAGCTTCTAGAAGAGAACACTCTCTTCTTTTTCATTTCATTTATAAATTTAAAAAAATTATGAGCACCTTCTATGTGCTGGAGCTATTCTAATCCAGGGATTTCTAGTGATATGCCATGGACACTGGTGGAACATGATTGGATTCAGTTATGTGAGATTTTGTTTTATCCAAGCCCTAGACTGAATAGGTAGGGCCTAACTGGGCTGGCTTGGACACTGGAGCGAAGCATGCTATTGGTTTATCACATGGTGTTACTAGCATTTTCTTCACATGCTTAGTGTGGTTGGATGCATTATTCTAGGCCTTTGGATGCAGGTAAACTTCTGCCCCAGTGGATTGTGTTAGGCAGAATTCCAAGGTGGCCCTCAGGATTTTTACCTCCAGGTACATACACCCTGTGCAATTCCCTGACTAGAGTGTAGATGTGAACTGTGAATATGATGGGATGGTCACTTCCAAGATTAAGTTATGTTATAAAGCAAAGTTGACTTTAAAGGTGATTCTTCTCTTTGCACCTGGCAGAGTCAGATGATCCCTTCAAAGGGACTGAGATTTTTTCCAGGTGCAAGATATTCAAAGTATGAAAGGAATATGATATGAGAAAGATTCTCTGTTTCTGCAGTTCAGGGAGCTATGTGACAAGAAATCTGGGCAGCCTCTAGGAGCTCTGGGTAGCCTTGGTTGAAATAGGAACCTTAGTCCTACAACCACAAGGAACTGAATACTTCTGGAACTGTATGAGGTTGGAAGAGAACTCCTAAACTCTACATGAGAATGCAGCCATTTGGTGCTTTGATTTTAGCCCTTGTGACATCCTGAACAGAGGACTCAACCACACTGTGCCCAGACTTCTGGCCTACAGAACTGTGAGTTAATAAATGGATGTTGTTCTAGGAGCTGCTTTATTTATTGTAACTTGTTTCATAATAGAAAATTAACACACGAGGGAATACAGGAAAAGAGTGAACATGAAAGATTCAAATAGCAGTAAGAGTTGTATAGGAAAGGAAAACCCAGAGATGTAATGGAGAAAGGTCGATGTGGTTACCTTAGAAGGAATCGTCAGGGGATGTCTGATGATGGTGATGTTTAAGTTGAATAACAAGAAGAACCCAGCCAGGGGCAGATCAGAAGAAAGAAAAGTCCAGATGGAAAGAGCAGCTAGGACCAAAGCTCTCGGGCTGTGACAGGTCTGGTGTTTTTCTGGTATAGAAAGAGTGTGGCTGGGGGCAGTCTACAGAGACAGATACCAAAGCAGGTCAGGCTTTTTGAGGCTGAACATGGGGTCTGGATTTTATTTTCTATGTGGGGGGAAACCAAGGCAGGTATTAATCAGGAAAGTGATACATGTTCATAGTCTGATTTACGTTTTTTTAGAGGTTTTGTTTTTGCTATAGGGCGTGTGTGCTCACCGGAAAGACAGAGAGAGACAGAGAGACAGAAAGCGAGAAATCACTCCCTGGGGGGATCATCATATTGTAATCCCCTCTCCTCCATTCTCCTCTCAGGATCTTGGGCATGCATGCACATGTGCCCGGCGTGAGTTTCAGCCACTGGGTCCGGGACTCAAACCGCAGGCGACTACATGGGAGTCCAGCGATATAGCCCTTATGCCAACTGCTGGTCCCCTGATTTACATTTTTAAGATATCACTCAAGATCCTGGCTAGATCTGGGACTGTAGCCAGGGAGAGTAGGAGCAGGGAGTCTGAGGAGAATGAACTTTCATTGTCCAAGTGAACCCTGTGGGAGTCTGGAGTTAAAAAGGAAAAGGAGAAATGAGAAATGTAGATTCAGATGGTTTTTCTATTTCCCTTTCCCTATTTTTCTTTTGATTTCTTTTGAAATCCTCCTCTTCTTCTTCTACATTTGCATTACTTTCTGCACTGTGACAGGGTAGCCTCATCTGACCAGTGTGAAAGGCACATTCTTCCCTCTGCTTGGGGCTGAGGTCCAGGACAAACCCAAAACAAAAGCGTAAGAACAGTCAGAACTCAGTTCCCTTGGGCTGGGATGGATTCTATCCTATGGTTGGCAGCTTCTGGGTGCATACTGCCGGTAGCTTCTCCTGTGCACCTCAGTATTACCCTTCCACAGAGGGACTTGAGTGTAGAAATTGTACCTTCTCTGTCTGTATACCTGGAATCCATCCCATTTCCCCTGTACTTGAGCATGGGCGGTGCTTGGCACATGTTTGGCAATAGATGTTGGCCAAATTTGCTTTTAATTCATATAGCTAGAACTGACTCTTGTCAGAAATTACCGTGCTTCAACTTGGTCATTCATTCATCCCTGTATTTGCTGAGCATGTACTAGATGCCCCTTAAGAAAGGCTGGGGATACCCTCTTGCTACAGACTGAAGGTTTGTGTCTGAATTCATATGTTGAAATATTAATGCAAAAGAGATATTATTAGGAGGCGGGGCCTTTGGTAAGCATTAGGTCATGAATGTAAAGCTCTCAAAATAGTATTAGTGCCTTGTAAGAGACAGGAGAGAGCTTGCTTCCTCCCTCTCTGCTCTCTGCCAGGTCCATGAGAAGACTGTCACGTGTGAATCCCAAAGATGGCCATTGCCAGCCACTGGCTCTGCTGGCACCTTGAACTTGGAATTCTCAGCTCTAAAACTATGACACATACATTTCTGTTGTTAAAGCCACCCAATCTATGGTATTTTGTTTTAGCACCTTGAGCTGACTAAGACACCACATTGAATAGACAGTATGTCTTTTTTTTGAGGAACTTATATTCTTAAAGGGGAAACAGATTTTTAAAAAAATTTAACAGTGAACCAAAGAAAACAACAAATGAAGGTAAATGCTATGAAGAAAATAAACAAGTAAATTAAATGCTTGGGCTTGGAAATTCTCAGAAGGACTGACTTCAGGGTTTGAAGGTATAAGTTAATGAACAAACAAATGAACAAATCAATAATTCTCCTGCCCCTGGATTTACTGTATTCTGCTCAATTTCTCTTCTCTGCGTCTATTTCTTCTGGGAGAAGGGCTGTGAAGGTGAGCAGATATTCATGGAAGGGGCTTAAGGAAAGGGTAAGAAGGGGCAATGTGCATAATAGAGCAACCTGGCAGTGGGTCTCTTTTAGGACAGAGGCTATTCCAGCCCTAGGACAGGAGATGGTGGAGACCTCAGTTAAGAAACTGAGAGAAAGAGGGGGCCAGCAGATATTGTAATTAATGGTTACATGGTGGACTCCCACATAGTCGACCGCAGTTCAGGTCCGGAACCTGGCGGCTTGGAACTCATGGCAGGCACATGTGCGTGCGTGCCCCAAATCCTGAGAATGGAGGAAAAGGGAATACAGCGTGGCCATCACAACAGGGGTGTGATTTCTCTCGCCTTCTGTCTCTCTCTGTCTCTCTAGCAAGTGCATGTGCCCTATAGTAACAATTTCTCTAAAAAAGGGAAAAAGAAGAAATAGAGAGAAAGAGGTGGATTTGAGGGTCTCCTTAAGAAATAGGACACAGACAATTACTAATTAAGGGAGAAGAAGGTTAAAGGTCAAGGGTTAAGGAACTTTTTCCAGCTCTTCCTGTTTCGGTTAGCTAGAAATGCTGATTTACTACGAGACCTTAAAGATAAGGAGCAAAGGGTTGGGGGAGAACTGAGAATGATAGTTTTGGTAGGTTTTGTTGAAGGCTCTTGTTCATTAGGAAGTCTGTTACACCAGTGATGTACTTAGGACCGAGAGCCGGGCTGGAGTTAGAGTGGAGGGTATTAGCTCCTAGGCAGAAGCCAGGAAAGTGAGTGAGCAAAGAGGAGAGCTGAGGACCTGAATGCTGAAGAACTAAACTTAACAATGGGAGAGGAGAAGGAGCTGACAGAAGAGAATATTACATATTTAGAAGAGAGTATAACTAAGGGAAAAGGAAACTACTTTAGGACGAGGGGTGGGGGGTGGATCTGGAGCACCGAGGATGCTGGCCAGGTGATGCAGGAGTGATGGCTCAGGTGGGTTTGTCCATATGCGGAGAGGAAGACGCAGGTGTTCAGCTGATGCTTTCTATTTTCACTGTAGGTAGGAGGGTAAGAGGGAAGGCTTCTGTTCATTATGACTCCTGTCTTTTTTTTTTTTTTTTTTTTTTTTTTTTTTAAGAAGTGAAACTCTAACATAAAATGCTCCCTGGAGGAGCCTGTAGTGCTAGAAGGGATGAAGATGTGGGTGAAATGAGAAAGCAATTGAAAGGGCTGTATGAAAAGGCATGCTTCTTCCATGTTTTCAGAAGAAAGGACAGGTAGACATGAAGATGGTGTGTGTGTGTGTGTGTGTGTGTGTGTTTGTGTGTGTATGTTTTGTATATGTATGTTGTATGTTTGTCTAAGCAAGAGGCTCAGGAGTTTGCATTTGCTGCCTTCTTCATATTTTTGGAGTGTATTTATTTATGTTTTCCATGAGCAAGATGGAGAAGGAGAGAGAGACACAGAGATAGTACCCCAGTTGAATCCTTATACTGTGATCCATCCCCAGCTGTAGCCAGCCCCGGATCATGGATGGGCATATGCATTCACTTTGGATGCTACACTCAGGGAGGTCTCCTGACACACACCTGGAACTTTTCCATGTGGAAAGCCTTGCAGAGCACTGGATTTTACCACTACTCCATTGTCTGGCCCCACAGTTTCTACATCCTATGTGATGTTGGAAATGAAGTCAACTCCTGAAAATGATGAAGTGGGTGAAAAAGGAGGTGGGTGAGTGGAAAATGCTTGAAGTAGGTGCTACGGAGACCTGGCTTGGACGCTCTTGGGCAGCAGGGAAGGGGAGGCTCTGCACATGGGCACAGGCTGCAGGAATATTTCTCACTTATGATGAGTGGCTGGATTGGACCTGTGTTAGAAGTCCTCCTGATCTGAAACAGCAGACTGAGGAGGGGAGAGTTTTTGCCTTCAGAGCACCATCTTCCTTCTAGGCCTACTAGATCAGGGAAGAAGGTGTGGTGGTGGCAGAGTAGTTGGAGCTACCACTTTCCCCAGGAAGATGGGGGAGAAGCCAACCCCTTATTGTGCTCTTAAAATACGCACGTGTGCAAGTCTTTCTCTGTCCCCACCTTGGTGTTGCTTGTCTTACCACCTGCTTCCTTCTCCTCCCTACACCTGTTCCATAAATAATTAATGACTGCAGCAGCAGGTTCTGTTCATATGTCTGAAGACACCTTTTGGCAGCTTTGAAACACTTGCATCTTTCGTGGCTTTTCAAGCTAAGCTGCTCACCTTGCGTCTAAAACTGTGGCTCCAGAGAGTCCCCTTGGAGAGTCTTTGTATTACGACAGGTGAATGTTTGTGGCCACCATCAACCTCTTGGTTTAAACCTGAGAAGTCTTTAGGGAAGGAAGTCAGATGACATTAGAACTGGGGCAAGAGATGAATGGTGGGGTGGGAGAAATTTAAAAGGATGGTTATGGGTCAGATTCAGTACAGAGCACTAGATTGCATATTGCGAAATGGGTGGGCTTATATCAGCTTCCCTGCGAACAGAGTTTGAGAAACAGGTTTTTGGAAAGTAGCTTACTGGGGGGACTTCTCAAGGAGTGAGTGAAAGGGCAGAGGAAGAGAGCTAAGGATGGGTGTGATCTCAGGAGCACACCAGAACTCCACTGTGAGACCTGGGGTATAACTTGCAGTTCAGTGCTTACTCTCCTTGCCTGGCTTTTCCCAGGAAAGGCACTGGTTAAAATTCCCCTGATGTTCCCACTTGGACCAAGGAAAGCCTCTTGAGAGAGCATTGTTAGGCTATGCACTGAGAGCACATGCTTTCTATGTGCTCTTACATTTTATCATTTACTGAACTCATTCATTCATTCATTTATTCATCAATGAACATTTAACAGCACATGTTGTGACTGGCCTCTCCCTCTATCCTTGTACTTCTGGCTGCTTCAGGACACGTTTTCTGTAATTCCAAACTAGTTGCTGAAAGCCAAAAGATTTTATGCTTTCAGAAGTGCCAAGAAACTTCTCTTTTGCTTTGGGTTTCTGCTGGCCCTAGTTCATCAGTGTATTCTTGGCATTTGCACCCCATCTAAATAAGTTTACAAGTCTCAGTGGGGTGGAAAATGAAGAGAACAGGGGAGCGCTGGCTGCTCCAGGAAGGTGGAGAAGAAAGAAAAGGGTGAGGAAGGGAGAAGCCAAGAGTCCTGGGCAAGCTTCCCAATCTTCCAGCTGCTGTGCATGGACCACACTTGGGATGGGAAAGATGAAGAGAGATCTGTGTGGACGGATCCCACCTGTCTGGCATGGATGATGGTGAATTCGGTCTTGGACTGGCGCATTACAATCCAAGGCCACACGGGGAGCTTGTTACTATGGGAGCCCCCACTCATTGTAGAGAGAATGTTTCAGGATTTGAAGATCATTTCTTTTATGTGGCTGAGCCTTCTGAATTCAACCCTGCACTTTGTTTGATGTCAAAGAGGGGCCATCACATTGTCACTCACCACCTCATGTGGCCCTGGAATCCCCATCTGTGAAACAGGGGCATCTGGTCACTTGATCTCTAAGCTCCTTTCCGGGACTGAGAGCTTCTGTCTCAATGATTCCTGATTCAAATGATTTAAAACAATTAATCTCAGCCTGAGGGGACATATCTGCTGGCATGTCAGGAGGTTCTGTATGTTCAATATTTATCAACGACTTGGATGGAAGGATGATGGCATACTGCCCTGGTAGAGGGGGGTAATTGACACAAAGTTGAGAGGAGCCACAATTGTGTTGGAATCAAGACTTGTTAATCTTGAAAGGCTGCAAAGCAGACCAGACTCTGAGTGATAGAATGTCTGCCCGAATACAGACTAAGTAAACCTTACCTAGGTAAACCTGAGCAGTTTAAGTGAAGAGACTTAGGAATTTAAGTGCAGAGTATATTTATTTATAAGTTCAATATTTATGGGGTTAACATGCACTGATCCAAAAGCTAGGGGAAAGAGCAGTGAATAAAATGACATCAACCTCAAACCTAGTTTTGAAATGTGATGCAATCCAGTCTGCAATAAAATAAGTAGGTTGAACGATACGAACTACCATTATGTGGTAGAGGAAAAGACAAAGCCAAGTAGAGCAATGGGATGATGGGGTGCTATTTTCAGTTGGGGAGTTAGGAAAGACTTTTCTATGAGGAGATGTTCTACATGACAGCTAAGAAGCACCGAAATCCTGGGTTCTATGACTAATTAATTCCACTAGTAAGATACCTCCACTTTCCTAAGTTCATTTGACCTCCTCGAATTGTGGGCTCAGCCCTGCAGCCTGGTCCAGGCCTTTAATGAAATTACCATGACTTTGGCCTCATGTCAGTATCTCTGTACCTCTTTATCTTTTGTGAACCTGCATCACTGACCACTTCCACGCACCTGCCCCCTATGGTAATGCTCTACCTGCTTGGGACTGGCTGGATTTGCTCTCACCCCAATGTGGGCCGGCCAAAGGGCCAGCCTGGAAACCCTGACTCGCCTGACCAGACCTATCCCATTCCCTTCTTTGTCTCAAAGGCCTCAGCTGGCACCAGCTGCCAAGTAAGATTCAAAGGGAACATTTTCTGTTTTATTGATGTTCATCTTCCTAAGTCTGAGCAGTGTGTGGCATAAATGCTAATTTTTCTAGGTGGGAAAAAAGTTTTCTCCCAAACTTCTTGCAATTTGGTTAATAATGTAGCAAATGAGACAACATATTCTGAGGGCTTAGTCAGTCCCAGGGAGGCGGCCCGGGCCTCTGAGCACTGCGTTCTTCCTCCCGCTGACTTCATGTCTCTCTCCCAGGCAGGGAGCTGTGGCTCTGAAGAGCAGAGGGCAGGGGGAATTATGCATGAGCAGAGAGAGGAGACGCTGACCTTCTGTGTTTAAAGGTTAAAATGATTTCTTGGGAAATGGAACAAACTCACTAATCAGAGGCTGTTCTGAATTTTTCTGCAAAAATTAGACCTTGTAGCTCTCTTCACATGCTCTGAGTGTGAGGATATATGTATATATATTTGACAACTCGGTCAAGCTCAATTGCCATTTGTTGAACACCTACTATGTTCCCAGTCCTGAAATGAATTAGCCTAAAGGATATATGAAGTAAATGAAAATATTGGTCACTAATCATTCAGTAACTGGAACATACTCTTAGCCAACCCTCAGTTTTATGCTGTTTAAAGGGAAGAGGATAGTTATTTTTTATCCCAGGGATTTAATTAAAGATACATCATGGAGCCCAGCTCCCTTCCACAGTCATGTTGCTGCTGGTGAAACAAAGGTCAGGATGATGGTCGTGGGTACCAAGAGATCTTAGCCATTGGGCTGAACTGAAGAGAGGCAGGGGAATGGCTTGCTAGACAAAAGTCATCAGTCATACACTCATTCATATATTGAATCCAGTCTGTGTCTAACACCGTGGAGGACACTTGGAGATAAATTCGAGTAAATTGCAGCTCTGCCATCTAAAATACAAGCCCATAAAGACAGATACCTTTTTTGTCTTCATCTATGCAATACTCTCAGGACCTAGGACAGTACTATTTAGTATAATCGCATAATAATTGTTGATGAATGAATAAATGAATTCATGGTAGAGAGGGAAGTAGACAGGAATATAAATGTCTTTCAGTTCTTTAATTGTGTGTGTGTGTGTGTGTGTGTGTGTGTGTGTATTAGGGTATAGCGGGGCACAAAAGAGGGAGAGGTCGGCTTTCCTTGTCAGGTGGGAATGGGATATAAGAAAAGACTTCACAAGTTATTAGGTAGGATTCTTAATTTCAGACAATGGAAATTAACTCTGCTAGATTAAGCAGAAAAATGAATTTATTAAGGCACAGAGAGCTCACAGAATTTCTAAGAGTAGAGAAACATTAGGCTCGATGCTGCGGACCCAGAAGTCATGTTAAAAATCACACCACAGAGCTGTGAGTGTAGATGTGATACCAATTGCCCTTTTGGTGGGCACGTAATAATGGCCTTCACTACCAACACCGCAGTGCTGGGCAGTGGAAACTGCTGCTAAAACCGGATGTTGTTACCCCAGCCCCAGCAGAATGGATTGTGGGCTGTGTATTCTTCTTCACGCTGTTAGTCTGAGATTCAGAATCTGATTTTGGTCTTTGTAAGTAGGTAGTTTCGGTCATTTTATGCAACCTACACTCTAGCTGCAAGCGAGACTGGGAAAGTGAGCATCTGATCTGCATTCTTTTTCTAAAAAAAAAACAAAAAACAAAAAACAAAAAAAAAAAAACTCATGAAGTGATGAATTTGTGAAACATGGAAAGGTCTCCTCAAGTATTAGGGGGCTGAGAAGAAAGGAGTGGTTGTTAAAACAGGAGCAATGGTCCTGGTTTGCTGGGGATAATGATGGAGATGTGATGAGGACAGATTGTGTAGCATGTTATACTTACAGGGGTAGAAAACTTTTCCTTAAAAGACCAGACAGCAAATATTTTTGGCTTTGTGGGCTATAGGGTCTCTGTCTTGAATACTCAATTCTGCCTTTGCACAGTGAAAGCAGCCACGGACCATCTATAAAGGGAGAGGTGTGGCTATGTTCCAATAAACCTTATCAACTGAAACTAGCCAGGTCATAGTGTGCTGACCCTTGATTGAGGCAGTCATTACGTGTCCTGACCCTTCTTCTACAGACTCTCATTGCATGTCGTTCTTTTCCTTAACAGCATGCATCTCAACTCTAGTTATTTGTCTAATTATGTGTTTAGCATTGACTTCAGTCTTGGTGTTAAGGCAGGAACCATGCTAGTTGTGTGATGGTGGATTTCCAGAGCTACCACATGTAAGAACTAGCAGGTTTGGGCACTAGCAGATGGTGTAATGGTTATGTCATTGGACTCCCATGTCGTCAACTGTGGTTCAAGTCCTGAACCTAGTGGCTTACAACTCATGCTGTGCACATGTGTATGCATGCTTGAAATCCTAAGAGGAGAATGGATTGTGGAGTGGCCATCCCCCCTACGTGGTGATTTCTCACTTTTTGTCTCTTTCTCTTTCTCCCTGGCAAGTGTATGCACCCTGTAGCAAAAATTACTCTCTCTCTAAAAAAAAAAAAAAAAAAAAAAAAAAGAACCAGCAGGTTTCTTGAGTTCATATGTGCCAGGCACTGTTATAAGGGATTTTCATTTCATTCAAGCTGCCCAATAATTCCAATAAGTAGACACTGCTATGATTCCCATTTTACAGATAAGGAAGCCGAGGTTGAGAGAGGTTAAATAGCTTGCTTGAAATCACGTAACTGGAAAATGGAGGAGCCGAGATTTGGACTTAGTCTGGCTCTATTAAGTGACTTTTTAAAAATACCATTCTGTCTCTTGATAAATCACTGGTGGAAAATGAATCATGTGAATTAGAAATCGTGCTCTCCATCTGGTAGGAAAGGGGCAGTGTAAGGTAGAGTGCAGGAGGAGGAGGATGGAAACCTGGCATCATCACTGTAAGGCAGGGGCATGGCTGGGGACTGCACATGGGGGTGGCTTTGCCCTGCGATCCAGATGAGGATGGAGAGATTGAAGGGGAGTGTTTTATAAGCTGCGGACTTTCCCCTGCACAATGCACAGCAGCCCGTGGCTGGGCAAGAGCTAGCTGAGTCTTGGTTGATGCAGATTTGACAAGAGGTTATCTGTGGTCAGAGCAGTATCTTGAAAGCAGTTTGAAGACTGGATTGTACAGCCTTGGGGTCAGCTTCCAGTTGGGCACTTACTAAACTGGTGAAATGGATACACTGCCTTATCTGGGCCTTAACTTCCTATGTACAAAATGCGGATGAAAAGACCTATGGTGCAATGTTTTTGTGGCAGCTAGAGCAGATTCATCTGAATTGCTGGCCTGCAATAGAAGTCAATCAACTGGCTGTGCCTCTTCTGAGAACTTTTTGCCCACATGGCACATGAGAACAATATCTGGTCCAGGATGTTCAAGTTAGGCTTTCAGAAGCTGTACTTTCTCCTGCTTCACTGTGTACTTATGGCCCTCCCTTCCTCGCCACGGCAGTGTTCTCAGCTCCAACCTGGTAGCAACGTTCTGGGCTCTGCTCTCATTTTATTGTACCAAGGTATGCATATGAGTGTGTTGGGAGAAAAGTGCATGCCATGTGTTTCTGCCTGGTGTGGGAGTTGACATGTTTCCAAGTGTGTCTGCTGATATGAGCTTATATGTATACATATACACTGGTATATATCACTCAAATTAGAACCTTTGGTCCCTGTTGTTGAAATAAGATTCTTTGTGATGTTATTGATAACAAAAAATAAAAAGGCAAATGTGGAGCAAAGGTCATCAATTCTTTGGAGTGCCAGGATCCAAATCCAGATACTGGACAGGTTGTAAAGAACTGAAAGGGCTGATTATATCTGAAAAGATGAATTGTAGCAGAGTAGATGCAAAATCTTTCTTTTTTTAATTTAAAATTTTATGTCAATTCCGTAAGTCCACAGAAGAAGAGGCTGAATAACTAGTTGGGTGGAAAAGCCCTAGAGGTTTGGTTGGCTGGCAGCTCAATATGGGTGAAAAACTACAGGATTCAGCTTAGCCTCATCCCCTTCCCTCTTTTTCTCCCGAGCCCTTGCCATTGAAGCCAATAGAGCCATGCTGAAGTCATGAATTCCTGACATAATATTTTTCATCCTAGGTTGTTTTCCCTTGACAAATGAATAGTTTTGAGTCCACAGGTCCAAAGCAATACACCTCTAATGAAAGATTTCCAGTCCCTGTGAAAATCATGTAGTCTCCAAATTAACGATGTGATCTTTGGCTGGATTAGAAAGGCAATATTCAGACTTTGGAGGTGACAGTCTTTACTCTGTACTGGTCAAGCCCATCAGAAGGCTGCACTCCACTCTGGGTGCTGCAGGTACAGAGTGTCTGGTCCAACTTGGGTGTATGGGGAGGGGCCGAGGAAATTAAGAGTATGAATGTTGGAAGACAGTTCTCTGTGGGTCTCCACACTTCTGCCATTCTTCTGAACAGGAATCATTGACAGCTTTGTCGTGGACTAACTTTTAAAGGGTGCTATATAGCTTCAGCAGCTTTGGAAGATAGATATAGGGCATCACCCTGGGGAAGGGGGCAGATTTACCTTCTGACAAGGATAATAAAGACGATGTCTCCATCCACAGAAAATGTTGCATGAGCTTCCTAGTACCTCCTTTATAATATTGAGTTTTCTGAGCTCAAGTTTCCTCAGCTATGACATAAACTTACTAGGTGCACAGCCTTGTCCTGCCTCCCCCTCTTACCCCCTTTGGGATTTAGAGAGCAAGAAGAACTCATACGAATCTGAAGCTTAAGCTTCCTTCTGTGTCATGAGCAGCAAAGACCTTTGTGTCTGAGCCAGAATCTCATGTCTTTGACCAGCATCCATGACGTGATGCAGGATAGCTTGTTAGCTCGTAAGCGGGACATAGTCTCAGACTTTTCACCATTCTTGACAATGATAAGATTCAAAATAGTAAACGATGAAGAATCCATGGAAAGGAAGTTTATTAAGGACAGGGAAGAATCACAGAGTAGTCAAGAGCTGTTTTCAGTATCTCAACAGATCATCTGAAGGAGTACTTAGACTTCGGTGTAACTCCAGAGGATAGCACGAGCACTAGTGGATAGAGTTCATGCTGAGTGATCTGGTTGAGCTCAGAGAATATTTTTTACTATGTGGAGTTGTACAGAAGAATCTTGAGATATTTTGTGGGTGGTGAGCACTCATTAGTCCTTGTTAAGTATGCCATAGAAGGGAATTTTTTTCTCTAAGGGTGAAATAAACAGCCCCTGAGAACTTTTCCTGTTATGTATTTTATAAAGTTGGTGAAATTCCTACTGTTAATAAAATAATCAGTGGAGAGACGTTACTTTGGACCTTTGGTCTAGGGTGAAAATGATCCAGGAAGCTAGGTGCTTTACTGGCACCACTGGCTTGGACTAAAGGGAATCACAGAGGAGTGAGAGTAGGCAGATGATACCGGTGACCCTCCTGTGATCAGGTCCCCCACACTTTCCCTCCTCCAGCCCTTCACTCAGATGGTTAGCCTATTTCATTATCATTGGCAGCAGAGTAACTGAATGTGTGGTAGGTTTGTAGAAGGAATGAAAGAAATGGAAAACTTAATCTTGGTGTATTCATCTTGCAAACTCTTATTGAAAACCTATATTGTCCTGAAACAAAGGTTAGTAGAACATAGTTCTCACCCTACAGAATCCATACTTTACTTGGGAAGATGGGATTAATACACAGGAAAATGTCTAAAATATAAGGGTATTTGAGTGTAGGTTGGGATACTAATTCATGAGGTTTGTATATGCAGAAAGAGAATCACATGGTTGCTACTATGGAGCAAATGTGATCAGTTCTTTGGAATGCAAGGATCCAAACCCAGAGATCAGGCAGGTTGTAAAGAACTGAAAGGACAGGTTATATCTGAAAAGATGAATTGTAGCCTCCCTCTTACCCTTTTTGGGATTTAGAGAGTAAGGATTTCTGTGCTCATGACACAGAAGGAAGCCTAAGCTTCAGGTGTGATTTAATTCTTCTTGCTCTCAGTTTTACCACTCGAGGAAGAAAGAAAGCCTTATGGACTGGCTTGGAAGAGGAGTTTCCTAGGACATGGTTAAGAGAGTGCTGTGGGCATATTGTTAACACAGGAAGGTAATGGCAAAAGAGTTTTCAATATATATTACTCCAGATGTGCAAATGTCTCTCTGACACAGTGATTTCCTGTCCTTTGGGTAAATGCCCCCGAGTGGGATTACTGGACCATATGGTAGTTCTAGTTTAAAATTTCGAGAAGCCTCCGTATTGGACATCTCATGTTTATTGCAGCATTATTCACAATAGCTAAGCCATGGATGGAGTCAGTCTAAGTGCCCTACAACCAATGACTGGATTAAGAAAATGAGGCACATACACACAACAGAAAACCACTCAGCCATAAAGAACAATGACATCCTGTCATTTGACGCAAGTGGTTGAAACTATTGATAGAAGATATAATGCTAAATGAAATAAGCCAGGCTGTGGAAGCCATATAGTATATATTCCTGCTTCACATATACCAAATGTCTGTACTTGCAGGGGAAACTGGAAGACTTGATGGTGCAGAAGTAGAGAGAGCAACAGTGGAACCAGAGATAGCATGGGGTAGAGAGAGGGAAGGGGCTTGGCAAGAAAAAAAAAAGATTGATAGACAAAAATAGCATGTAAAAAAGGTGAGTAGATTATGGAACACAATATCACAACACAGTTAAAAAGATTGTTGCCAATTTAATATTTATCTCAAAAAAGTTAGTAGGATGAATATTGAAAGTGCATGATATAATGTTCTTTGTTAAAGATAATGAATATGTTAATATCCTTGATTTGATTATCACATGATATTTGTGTGCTTTGGAAAGGGGCCAGAAGATGGTGTAATGGTTACATTGCTGGACTCCCACATAGTCTATTGTGGCTTGAGTACCAGACCCATCAGCTTGAAAATCACACCAGGCACATGGGCACGCATGCCCCAAATCCCAAGATGAAAATGGAGGAGAAGGGACTGCAGTGTGGCCTTCTCCCTGAGGGATGATTTCTTGCTTTCTGTCTCTTTCTCTGTCTCTCTGGCAAGTGCACACACATACCCTATAGCAACAATCTTTAAAGAAAAGCCATATTGCACCCCACAAAGATAGACAACCATTTTATGGAAATCAGAAATTATAATAAATGAAAAGTCAATAAATACTATAAACTGTGAATTTGGAGACCTTTAGTATCCTTTGAGATAGAGGGATAGAGAATGAAATTCCTTTTTAATTACTTAGAGTGGTTGAAACTTTGCTTCTTGAAATCAACTTTACTCAGATAGAACCTGCTAGGTGCAGGTGATATAGATGATGTTGAACAAGTACTATCATGGTAGACTTCAGGTTGGAGATGAACTGCAATCTTCTTTCCAAGGATGGGTGGTAGATAGGAGATAGATAGAAGGGGAAAAAGAGGACATGCATGGCAGAGGACTAGGGGATGATTTGTGAAAAAGAACAGTGCAACCGTGGAGGAGAAAGCTGAGGGTATCTCCAGAGGCCAGTGGAGAAACAGACTATGGAAGAATTTTGGAGATGTTGGCCTGGCCCTTCCACTTCTCATGGACTGTCTCTCATCCAGTAAGGTTTCTGGTATGTTGTCTACAAAGAGTTGGAGTCAGCCGGGGCCCATAGCGATGGCGTGCCCTTCCTATCTTCCTAGAAGTGTTATCCCTTTTAGTTAAAGTTTTATAGTTCTCTCTCTGAGTCTCTCCAACTGCAACCTGTGCTTACCTGTGCTTAATCCTTGCCTCTGTTTTCACTCATGAAGTTTCAAGTCTTGCATCTAGGGCTATTTCCTAAGTGACAAGGGCAGTATTGCAGAGTCACATAAATGAGTGAAATATTTATGATTAAGCTGGGAAGTGAGTTTAATCATATATCTCTTTCCTCTCGAATATTAATTAATCCTGATAAATCTCCCTACCTCTTTTATCCCCCTTGTTACATCAAAATTGCTTAGAAAGGGCATATATTTAGAAGACAAGCTAGGAGTGGAGGGTTTAGGATCATCTTAAATGAACAGCCCTTGGTATTTTCGGAGTCATGAATGTAGCTGATTCATCATCAGAGAATGCAATTCTGATGCATAATAAACATCCATTTTATGTACTTGAACTGGCTGCTTGTGGTTGTTGAGACCATCTCTGTGATCACAGAAATCCAGCAGGATGAGTCAGGCTTGAATCCATCAGAGTGAAAGTTTGAGCTCCACCATCAGCATCTACTAAGTCATTTCCAAATAATGTGACTATTTCATGCTAGAGGATGAGAAGACAGTGGGGAGAAGTGTCAGGAATTATGATCTCCTTTCATAGCTCTGGCAACGACCATAGATCTTTTTCTGTAATTAGACAATGGGTTTCACCCTGAAGATGAAGAAAACCAACAACAACACCAACGAAATCTATTCTCCACTGAGATGAGTTGCTGCAGATGAATATTAAGGAACTGACCCTCTGCATCTTCTCCTTTAGAGTCATCAATTTCCCCATAATTTTTAGAGTACCCTTTGTGGAGAGGTGGTATTTCACTCTAATGATTTACCTCATGTTCAAAATGAAATATCATTTCTGACCTCTATTTCCAAGAAAAAAGCTTGGATTCAGGAGGCAAATTAGAAGAGTGAGGAGAAAACTTTAGAGAGATAGTAACTTTGGATTACTTCGGAATTCTCCAAGCAGAATGAGAGAAGTGTGGGTGTGTGCGTGGATGTGGGCATCTACTGTAGCACAGTACAGATTTGCATGCAAGAAGTACATGATGGCAAAAGCAGCAGCAAAGAGGGGCTGGGGCCAGTGCATGATCTTTTTTCTTTTTTTTTTAAATGCCAGTAGTTCTCCAGCCAGGCTTCTCACACAAACCTCCTGGGGAGATTTAAAAAAATATCATTGCCAAGTCCTACTTCAGACTGATGTATTTTTTAATAATTTATGCCTTAGAGTGAATTAATTCAATTAGATTGCTTTTCTTCTCAACTCTAGTTGAGACCACTGGATAAATGGAAGTTTTGTTTAGGAGAGTTAATTAACCTTGGAGCATGGATTAATTAATTAATTAATTAAGCTACCTCCTGCATGTTATTCTTCCAGACATTGTACAAGAATGAATAGATAAAGGAATCCTTGCCCCATACTTTGAAGAGTTTCCCTACCAGTGAGGGTTACATGCAGATTAACATATGTTTTACAACCCTGCTCTGGTATCAAAGATGTTCCTAGGTCAGAGAGAATCCCAATTCTTTCAAGAATATTGTCTTTTAAAAAAATTTTGTTAAAGAATTATTTATTTTATTTCATTTATTATTATTAATTTTACCAGGGAGAGACAGAGATCAACAGACAGGGAAAGTGAGAAAGCAAGTTGCCAGGTCTGGGACTCAAACCATGTGGACCATGTGGGAGTCCAGTGCTTTAACCACCTGCCGGCCCCTCTGGAATATGGTCTTTTATGTTTACATGTTTGGTACTTACAAAGGCACCTTTGAACCCTCACCATCACCTTGAGTCTTGCATGGCTGTGTTCTGGTAATGTTCGGATGGAGTAAGGGGCTTGAGGGTCTATCCCCATGTGGAAGGCATAGGCCAGTTTGGCAGGTTGAATTTTAAAGGGATGATAAGGCCCATCCAAGGAACTTGCTGGCGAATGTCAACCAAGATTGGCATATAAAAAGTGGAAGAGGATTCAGAACTAGGGAGCTGATGAATGGAGACCATTGGACCTGGCAGGCTAAAGGGAGCCTGGGTATATTCTGGATACATTGTTGCTTTTCAATGAGTTCTCTGAACAGCTGACAGGAGTTTGTCAGGTGCATTTTAAAGAGTTGAAATAAAAATAACTGCTATATGTACAATGTTCTTTCTTTAGGAAAATAACATTCTTCCTTACAGAAGAAAGCAAGGTAGAAATCAAAAACACTTAGGTTCTATAAAAATAGTGGCTTTATTGATGTTTTTATTTATTTAGTAAATTAAATGATGAGGTATCAACATGGTATGATTGCTTGACTTTTCTAATTACATGTAAGTAAGGAGAATTCTTACTATTTTAATTACTACTGCAAGTATTTCAAGAAATTGTTTATCTACTTTTCTGCCTTGGTAATAAAGTATAATGGATATAATGAGATACTTATTTCTCTGAACCTCAATGGCTTCTCATTTTGATGTTTTGATCACATGCCTCCTGTGTTATTTGCTAATTATATCATGTATGAAACTTAATTTCCCAGAGAGTCTATGAATTCTTTGGTAAGCAGAATATATTTCTTACCTCTTGGCCTCGCCTACAAAACCTTGCCCAACTGTTGGCTTGCACATCAGCTGTGATCTATAAAACACTGTGACTCAAACTGGAGTGACCAAGAATGCCAGTTCTTTGGCTGGTTTAGTTTTCTGAAGAGTGAGGTGCCATGGATGCTTGCCTAATATGAAATGGTGATTAGTGAAACAGGTTGGAACTAATGTTTTAGGAATAGAAACTGCAGCACATTAAAAATGTAAGTTCCTTGTCAAGGCACGAGGAGAGCCTCTTAAGGAAGTTTATTAGCTAATTAAATGTGGACTTTCCTCCCATTTGGATGGTAGTCTCTAAAGTCTGAAGAGTAAAGAACACCTGAGCTCTTCTTTATTCCATGGATGCCTGTGGGTGATCTTTGGAGATAGTCGCCCTACAGTTATGAGCCACCCAGATGTCTCACGTGCTGTCTGGGCAGACGTTCAGCTGCTCTGCCCCCTTCTCTGCCTGGTGAGCACCATGCTGGCAAAGCTTGGATTTAGCTGCTGAGTCTAAGCTTGGGAATCTATAGGGGGTAAAGGGGAAAGACTCCCTGTAAAGACATATTTTTAAATGTAAACTCAGTCTTCCATTTACCATAGTCACAAAAAGTATAAGATACTTAGGAATAAATCTAACCAAAGAAGTTAAAGACCCCCACAAGGAAAACTATGAGAAGCTAAAAAAAGAAATTGAAAATGACACAAAAAAGTGGAAGGACATCCCATGTGCCTGGATTGGAAGAATTAATATAATCAAAATGGCAATTCTACCCAAATTAATCTACATGTTTAATGCAATACCAATCAAAGTACCAGACACATACTTGACAGATCTAGAAAAGACAATCATAAAATTTGTCTGGAATCATAAAAGACCCCGTATTGCCAAAGCTATCCTGCACAAGAACAGTGGAGTGGGCGGCATCTCAATCCCTGATGCAAAAATTTACTACAAAGCTGTGGTAATCAAAACAGCATGGTACTGACACAGAAACAGACAGGTGGACCAATGGAACAGAATAGAGTTCCCAGAAATAAATTCCCAAACATATAGTCAACTGATTTTTGACAAGGGGTATCAGTCAATCCAGTGGGAAAAGGAAAAACTCTTCAGCAAATGGTGCTGGAAAAACTAAATTTCCACCTGCAGGAAGATGAATCTAAAGTCCCATCTCTCACCTTTGACAAAAATCAAGTCAAGGTGGATCAAAGATCTAAATCTAAGACCTCAAACTATAAAACTGCTCCTGGAAAATACTGGGGAAACTCTGGGAGACATTGAGGTAGTGAAAGACTTCTTAAACAAGACCCCCAAAGCACAGTCGATTATCCCTAAAATAGACAAGTGGGATTACATCAGACTAAAAAGTTTCTGCATGGCAAAAGACACAGTAATTAGTGTGAACCAACAGCCCTCAGAATTGGAAAATATTTTTGTAAATTATGCGTCAGATAAGGGACTGATAACCTGAATACACAAGGAACTCAAGCAGCTGTTTGGAAAAAAGATGATCAACCCTATTAAAAGATGAGAGAATGAATTGAAAAAAAAAACACTCTCTAAGGATGACACACGAATAGCCAAAAGGCATATGAAAAATGCTCAATGTCCCTCATTGTAAGGCAAGTGCAGATCAAAACAACAATGAGATACCACCTAACCCCAGTCAGAATGACTAACATTAAAAAACAAAACAAAACAAAACAACAACAAAAAAATGATAAATGCTGGCAGGGGTGTGGTGAAAGGGGAACTCTCTTACACTGCTGGTAGGAATGTAAATTGGTCCAGCTACCATGGAGAACAATTTGGAGATTCTTCAAAAATCTACAAATAGAACTACCATATGATCCAGCAATCCCATTCCTTGGTATCTACCCAAAGGACAGAAGAATTCTTCATTGGAAAAGTGCTTGCACATTGAAGTTTTTTGCAGCACCATTCACAATTGCTAAGACATGGAAC
This sequence comes from Tupaia tana, assembly GCA_026018925.1. Lineage (NCBI taxonomy): Eukaryota > Metazoa > Chordata > Mammalia > Scandentia > Tupaiidae > Tupaia > Tupaia tana. The sequence goes on from JAKSZU010000003.1 coordinate 210,266,185, forward strand.
CAACCCAAATGCCCATGAACAGATGAATGGATTGAAAAACTGTGGCACATATACTCTATGGAATACTATTCAGACATAAAAAATAAAACCCTGGCTTTTGACAGAAAGTGGAAGAATATGGAAGCTTTACTGCTGAGTGAAGCAAACCAGGCTATGAAGGAGAGACATTGTATGTCCCCACTTAATATATACTGAGTGTCCGCACTCTGTGACTGAAATGGTAGGACTAAAGGATATAGGAACACAGTAAATGGGTGTAAATACCAGATATAGCGTGTGTGAAAGAGTAGAATCTGAGGAAGGACATTTAGAAGAAAAATAGGGAGGCAAAGCATTAATGTGACAAAGAAATGTGGTATTACCTGTTGAAGATATTTTATAGTTTTATCAACTGGACTAGGGAGAAATGTTCACCTGTTGAAATATTCATTTTGTAAGCTAAATCATGTGATTGAATGTATAAAAGGAAATGAAACAAAAATGTAAATAAAAAAGAAATAAAAATGTAAACTCAATCTTTTGGCTGAGAATTACTTTTTTTTTTTTTTTTTCTGCTAAAGGGACACAGAACTAGTACAATCAATGGCCTCAAGAGTAATGACTTGTTAACTAATACATATCAAAGGCCATATTGTACAGGGCCTGTGACAGGAAAACTATGCATGTACTCATGTACACACTCCTGTTCTCACACAACACACTCATTTCCCTCCAGACCGAGTGTGGTTGAGCTATCTTTGGGGCATAGACAAGAATCGTACTGTGATCTGGCCTCTACTAATATATGTGCCTTTCTTTAAAGGAAGGTTTTAGCTCTTCAGTTCAGTTTGTTTACTTGAAATGTTGTGTTTGAACTTTTCCTACATGCCTAAAGGGTGGAAGGCCAAGGAAAATGTGTGCATTTAAACTAAATCCAAAAGCAAAATCACATCAACTCAGCTATGGATAGCTGGGGACCATGGTTTAGTCTAAGAAACTAGTTAGGGTAGACAAGAAAGCTCTTTCCACCCTGGAAAAGATGAAACAAACAAACAAAAAATTAAAGTGAAAACTCATAAAGACAATCTTGTATTCAAAAAATGTAACAAAAATTCCAGCAGGATACTATATGCAAATTTACTTTTGTAGCAACATCAAATTATTGTGTATTTCTTATAGTGTTGCCTCCTATTAGGTTGTTGGAAAAGTCATGACACATTTTTGCCTATAGAAAAATAGAAGAATATGTCAAGACTTTTCAGACGACCAAATACTTTTAGTTTGGGTTGAATAAAGACTATACTTGGGACCAGCAGTTAATGTAATGGCTATGTCACTGGACTCCCATGTAGTCAACCGTGGTTCGAGTCCCGGACCCGGTGGCTTAAACTCATGCTGGGCACGTGTGCGTGTGTGCCCAAGATCCTGAGAGGAGAGTGGAGGAGAAGGGATTGCAGCGTGGCCATGCCCCCTGGGGGGTTAATTTCTCACTTTCTGTCTTTCTGTCTCGGTCTTTCTGGTGAGCGCATGTGCCCTATAGCAAAACAAAACAAAACAAAACAAAAAAACAAACAAACAAAATAAAAAACAAAAAAATAAAAACAAAAAAAAACCTCTCCAAAAAAAGAAAAAAGACTATACTTGATCTGTGATTTGATTTAAGTGATATAAATTGGAGTTTCCAATCATATTAAATGAAAATTTATTGTAGTAAAAGGAGAGGGGGCATTAAGAGAATCTGTTAGGAACATTCGAAAGGGTTAGCTCTTCACTCAACAGATGCTTACAGAACAACCTTCCAGATTAATTAAAAATAATTAGCTCCCTTCTAAAATATTTCAAATACCATATAGTTTAGGAGAATACAGATTACTTCTCAAAGAGAATATCTATCTAATGATTTGAGTTTACAGAAAGAAAAACTAAAATACATTTAAAAAGTAGGTTTGGAGTTTCCATAATGTAGAAAATATGGGAAAGATTAAGTTCAGTTTTCAAGAGGTCAAGCAAATCAATATAATTAGCAAACAAAGCAACCAGTAATAAAATATGTTTTATGGACTTAATATATCCAGCAAACCAAATTTGCTGAATATGTTTGTATTGGTATCAATAATATTCCCGTGTTACTGATAGAGAATTAATGCTTTGGAAAACCTGGTTAACTATTTAACTGTGGTTATTTCATTGAGCAAAGAGAGGAAAGGGTTGATTGGACAATATCGGTGTGGTGGAAATAATGTTTCTTCCCACAGTGAGCAGATGTCTAGCCTTTCATTGGGATAATCGATCCTAATATTATTAAGAATGGGCTCAATAAATCTGCCCTTGTATTTTTCTGATACAAATACAATATACCTACCCCTGCTCAATATCTTTCGTATGTGAAGTAATAAAACTGATTCAATATGAAATCTTGTACTTTACATGTAAATTGGATTGCTATGGGCCATTAGACTCTTTACATAAACAATATATTTTGTTTAAAGGAAAAAAAAAAACTGAGCCCAGTTTAACATTCTGAAAGTTCCTAATGTAAAGATCACATTAACAGACTAGATGGCATTGGGAAGGAGTCTGTGGCTTGGCCAACAGAAGCACAAAGGAGAAAGGAGCCTTAACTTCCAGAAAAACAACTTTTCTCCCATGGGTGGTTTTAACAAAATGGCTGCCAACAGATGAAAGCTCACTAAAGTCAGGTGTAATTAAAAACTTTAATTCCAGAATCGTTCTCTAAAGAGTTCATAGTGTATGTTGCCTGGGGGGCTGAAGCAGAGAGCCCTAATCAAGGCAGCAAATTATTTACCTCTCCAAGAAGATAGCTATTGCTACGCAGAAAGGTGGTGACATATTGAGGCCCAGTCTGGTGGTGCGATATGATGTCACAGGATCCATTTTTGATATTAGCTAGTGGCTTTCATTCTGGTAGGTCAGTATCTTGTTCTTTGGCTTATTTATCTCCATTATGTACAAAATCTGCAAACCAGAATTCGATAGACAAACCTTCCCCGAGTGTACTGCGATATTTGCATCTTGGCCTCCTTTGTAACACTGATCCTTGTGCTCTGCCACAGCTGTCAGAGTAATGGCTTTTTTCCCTTTTTATCTGGGTTGGCTTTATTCCCAGATTCCAAATGAAAGAGACAGCATTTTACTTGACCACCCCATTCCAACCGTTAAATACTATGCCTTCAGGCTCCGATGCTCTAATGGTCGATTAAAGTTGATAACAGTCTGTCCAATTTCCATTTTTTAACATTCAGGCTGCTGAAATTGTAATATTGTGAAAATCTGAAGTCTTCAGGACCTGCCTGAGAATCTGTCTGGATGTCAACACATAATAATAAACAAGGGGAAAAAAGTATTGCTAACAGGCCTTCACATTTCAGTGCTTGGGTTAGCTATGTGGCCTAGCCAAATGTGTGCAGAGTTGAAGGAGATGATAGAGCAACTGGTCTATTAAACGAGATGTGGAGTTTACGTGTGTAGAAGGAAAATATCCTCAAAAATCTCTTCAAACTACTGGACAGCATTTCTAGTTCCCTCCCTACCTGCTTTACCAAGAGTACTTTCTGTCTTATTAAAGCCTTCCCTAGTTTATTTGGCAGACATATAAGTCACAGCTACTACACTTTGTTTTAGATACAAATCTAATTGAAATTTTTTCAGAAATCTGATTTCTCAGTGGATTGAAATGAAATAGTTAAAAAAAAAAAAAAAAACAACAAAAAAACCTCCCTCTTTTTTCCCTCCAGCCAACGTTGGTCTTTCTTGAACTTTAGAAAAATAAAACTAAAACCAAGGATTCTGAAATGGATTTGTAAACCAGCAGAATTTTGAGATAAGCAGTTTGATCTCAGTCTTGTAAATGATGGAAAACAAAACAAAACAAAACAACAAAACAACCATAATTTCACTGTGAACCACACTGCCTGTATTTGTAGGATGCAGGCTCTACCCCATTCCTTTCATTGTACTAGTTAGCTTGACTTCCTTAGCCATGCTTGGATTCTCTGTGAACATGAATGATCTCCCAGAGTTCTCATCTTTGGGAGGCTAGCCTCATTTTTTTTCAATCAATTGCTCAGTTCTAGAATGCTTTTTTTCATGTTGGGGAAGCAATTGCCCATTTTCTGATTCTCTGCTGCTAAAGTAAGTGCAGATGAGTCCTTCAGTCTCTGCCAACTTTATCACTGCCGATAAATATGACATTTCTGGGAGTGTGGCTTCAATCTCCTTTCCTAGCCAGGCAGAAATGAAGACTGGGGAATTTGAAGGGCCAAATATTTAGTTCTGCATGTTATTACCATATCACAAAGTCTGTGCTTACTACTTTTAGACAAATAATCTTCACATCTACTTTTATTTAGATAAAAAGGCTCTTTATATCTACAACATATTGCTTAAAGAACAGGATTCACTCTACCCTTGTCCAATAACTTGAGCTTTAACTCTTATGTGGTTCATCTCTGTCACAAAGGGGTCTTCTCTTCAAGGGAAAGGGAATTCCCTATGTTCTCATATGTGAGGAGATAAGAGAAGAACATGTAGAAATGCAACATCAATTATTTGAAGTACAGCCAGTTCCATAACTTAGGGGTTAGGATAGTCGGATCCCACATGACTGACTGCATGGTTTGAAACCTGGCACTGGCAGCTTGAAAAATACACTGGCATGTGTGTGCCCAAAATATAGACCTGATGGAGAAATGGAGAAAAGGGATTGTGGCATGACTGTGTCCCATTAGGGGATGCTTCCTCCCTCTCTCTCTTTTTCTCTGGGAGTGCAAATACCCTCTGGCAATTAAAAAAAGTTTGACATAAAGAAAATGGTATGATTCCATAATTTTCCTTTTATCTCATTTTGACTGTGGTAGCATAAAGTCTGCCCCACAGCATATAAATACTGGTGATATTTATCATTATTGTTCTTTTTCTTTGTGTTACTTAAGATGCTGGTGCTTGATGTTTATTGCTGGAATGGTTTTGAGTTCTGGGAAGCCCATAATTTGGAAAATGTGTGTAAATTAAAGGGAAGAAAAACACTCCATCTTCCAGGACTGTCTTCATTTCCTAGAATTAACTATCGATATTTGCCTAGTAGAAGCTTTAGGTCACAAGCTCTCTGCCTCAAAAATCTGCTTCTATTTACATGTTTGCCTGGTCTCATTGATTTCCCCCTCTTTCTCCAGAAACCCATAAAGAAATCCTGGCACTTTAGATGACAATAATAATAGCAGCAGTTAACATATAGCACTTTATCATGTGCCACATAGTGTTCTAAGCATGTTACAAGGGTTAACTCATTTAATCATGAAATGACAACTCTGTGAGGTAGGTGTCATTATTCTCCCCGTTACATGGGTGAAGACACTGAGGCACAGACTAGTTACATAACTTGTCCAAGGTCACATAGCTAGTAAGTCTGACTGGAGAGTTTTCTGCTTAGTTTATCCTCTGGGAGAACTTCTAGATGACCCTGTTTTCCTGGCCTTTGGACCTTACTATGTCTTTAAGTGACTCTTTTTGCCTCCTTACCTGGCATTTTCTTCTGATTGTCCAGACCCTCTGCCTGCGGAGGTAGTACAGGGATGGCCTGTAGACTCAGTCTCATCCTGAGCCTGATGCAGCCTGATGACTAATTAAGAGTCCATTTCTATCAGTCAGGATGACCAGGCATTGGAATGACCTCAGGATGCTTCAGTCTTCTGTGTGCCCCCAAGTTGTAGCATTTATCAATCTTCTTTTGGGTGTGCTCATCTGTAAAGTTGTTTTATTATCTTCCAACATTCTTTGTAGGATATAAAGCCTGGCTTCAGTATTAGCTTTGCATTTCTGTTATTTCAAGAAGACAAAGCCCACTTGATCCAGGTCAATCTCTGAAGCATTTTTCTACAGTTCTCTAAGATAATACTTAATAATGCAAAATGAGTAGGGAAGAGAGAAATTACAATAGAAGTTTGGAAGAAAATAGAAAATAATTAGAATAATAATTAGGAGAAAGCAAAAAAAAGTCTGTTATGTAATATCTTCTGAATTGGAAAATTTATAGGAAAGTACTTGAAAAGCCTTCACTTCTTTTCAGTGGGAGGTGATGTTATTATGATAATTGTTGCATTTGTTTTATTATGCTCACTTTAGGATTCTGGTTTCTGCCAAAATTGAACATAGAAATAAAACAGTAGGTGGACTGGAAATCCAAAAGGGTGCTGTTAAATGTTAAACTACCTGTGGTTGGGGAAACTGTCTACATGGGTCTCCTGCCTTACTTTTGGAACATCTTGATGACCAAGGGAACTTTCAGTCCAGTTGTTGAAGGAGCAATCAGAAGCTGAAGGAAAGAAGCCCTCCATGCTATAAATGGGGAGAAGAAGGCCAATTCCCAAATCAAGGCCATGCACAATCAATTAAAACTGCAGAGAAGAGATTCAGGTCTCCAGAACACAGATCAATTCCAACCTGGTGAGGGAGTTAGAGAGAACCAGAAACACTCTAGCAGATATAGCAGAGGAAGAAGTGAGGCTGGAGGAAAAATAGGCCAAGTAATAAGTGTGAAAGGGGATTGAAGCTAGTAATGATTCAAAAACGGCTGAGCTGCCAAACCTATTTAAAAATCCTCTTAAAAACAGAAGCAGAGAAGAAAAGAAACATGGACAGAAGTGGTACAGGGATGACCTTGAAGAATAATTAAACCAAAACCAAGCAAGGGGCTATTTTGCAGCCCAGAACATAGAGAAATCAGTGTTGGATGGCAGGATTCTGAAGGCATTAAGGGAGCTTGTGCTCTCTAAGCTAATTAGTTCACACACTTACAGTTATTTTGGGGAAAAGTAATAGGGATCTAAGGATAGTAAGGCGAGAAGAGCATATAAAAGGTGGTTTCAATCTTGAGCTCAGACAGAAGCCTATGGAAAAACAGTTCAATACAACTGATGTCAACATGCAGTGGGGAGTGTGGAGGAGGGACCTGCTATCCAGAGGGTAATGGGATCATTGGCAAGAACAATGATTGATTTTTTTTCAAGAATAAAGTGGGTCCAACAATTGATTTTTTTTTTTCTTGTGCACAGGAATTGGCTGATTTTAAAAGTAGCATAAATCTTTGAACTTTACTCACACATTTGGCACCAGGATTCATATAATTTATTTCAAAGGTGGGGTAACTGAATGTATGAGCCTTTGCCCGCATGGATTGAGAGTGGCGGAAAGACCACAGTAAAGGATAAGGCAGGTAATAGTTTATCTGTTGGATCATTGGAAAAGTCATGACATATTTTTTTTTTCTATGTAAAATGCATCAGGATGTTTCAAACAACCCAATAACTCATGGTTTTGGGTGGGGCATGAATGATCCAGGTTAATGAAACCTTCAGGTGATTCTCAGATGGAGGATTATGAATGACTTTTTGAGACTGTGAAACCCTGCATGATGAGGTTCAAAATTGTAAGATGAGATTTGGCTGAAGTTAGAACTAAATGGCATCTAGTAATTATCTTAGTAATGTCATGGGGCTTGAAAAGATTCTTGTGTATATGGATGACTGGACTGCATGAGTTCTTATAGTCCTGGCATATTTGAGGTTTGATAATTTTATAATCCTAGGAATAGTGATTATGATAATTTTTACCAGTACAAGAAAGGTAGGCCATATAGATGTTAAACTGAAATCCCAAGGGAAGAGGAGTTGTCTCAGGGTACTGAGGATTGGAGACCTTTTGATTTTTTTCCCCCTTTATCTCATGCTTTGGATATGCTGTTCTCTTACTTCTGCCATCTCAGAGCCTTGCATTTTTAACCCTATTACCAATATCTGATCTTCTGTCTATATACTCTATTCTTATTCTCACTTGACTCTGACTCCATTTCAGGTAGAATCTGCACACTTAAGGATGCAGAGTAGGTAATATGTTAAGCATGTAGAGGTCATTAGAAATGCCTAATTCAATACTTTCATGGCTTGACTAAGAAGTCTTCTTGGACAAAGATACATATAAGTGTAGGATTCTAAGTGGGTAGAATAAAAATATGATTAGCATTGATAAAATAAAAGAGGCTAATAGAACAAATAAAATGTTCTGGCTTACAATTCTTTTGAGAGCCCTCTCCCCATATGATGCCATTGTTCTTGAACTCCCAGGGCAGAGTATTTTTCCATTTTGTATATGAAAATATTGAAATATGTACCAAGAAACTTCCAGCTTTAGCTCTGACATATAAAGAGCTTAGGAATCATCATTCATATCCTATAAACAAACTGAAAACCTACAACTTTTTTGGGTCCATCAGAGAACGATTGAGCAAAGCATACTATCACTTTGAAATCTAAAGAGACAGGTGAATACTAAAAAATCACAGCTGAACTCTGCTTGCTTGGAGCAGGAGTCACTTAAAATATGATTTGGGTGAATTTCTGGAGCCTGAGTATGGACTAGTATAAGAGTGAAACACTACTTAGGTCCACAGTGCTGGGGGGTGTTGGAATTATGTGTTTGTGGGGTTTTCCTCTAAGAAATCTACCAAATTTTCACAGTGAAAAGCCAAGAAAGACATTCTCTGAGCTCTGGCAGGTGGAAGAAAAATGTCAACATTATAAAATACATCCAAAGAATTCTCCATTGGAAAAAAAATCCCCACTCTCAAGGGATAAAGACATTAACAGTTCCATCTGAAGAGAGACAACATGTAACTGACTTTAGCCTTCTATAGAATCCTGTCTCTCCAAAGGGGAGAAAAGCTAAACCCACTTGTGAATGTCACAATCCAAGGATACAGACCCACTAAAAGACTGGGATTTAATCATATGATTATGGATTATTCCCTTCCCTGATATCTCATTATTATAGCAACAGAGCTTTGGTATAATAGAAGTGGATTATAGTTGAAAGAATACAAGATACAAACTCCATCCAAGGTGGAATTTTTAAGGAAGCCCAGAAAAAATGGAGGAGATGAAACAAGGGAAATGGAGGAATTCGAAGTTTCTGGTATCTACAGCTTTAGCAAACATCAAACACAACCCAAGTCCTAGCTAAATGAACATAAACCCTCACACCAATGGTCTATATATTTCAGTGTCTATTGCCCCATACATCATGTCTGACTTTCAATGAAGTATTACAAAGCATGCAAAAAAGGCAAGAAAAATAGTCTGAAAATAAAAGGCAGGAGTTAGAATCAGACTGAATTGTGAAACAGATGTTGGAATAATCAAGAAATTTAAGTTAACTATGATTAATATGTAAAGGCCCTTAGAAAAAATGGACAATATATATTTATATTGGTAATATAAGCAGAGAGATAGGCACTTTAAGAAAGCACCAAAAGGAAATACTATAAATCAAAAATATTATTATAATAGAAATGAAAAATGTTTTTGATGGGCTCATAGATTAGACGCAACTGAGATAAGAATCAGTGAGTTTGAAAATATATCAAAAGAAATTCCCATAGTTGAAATGCAGTGAGAGGTGTGGTATTATCTGTTGAAGATATTTTGTAGTTTTATCATCTGTGTTAGGAAGAAACGTTCACCTGTTGAAATATCCATTTTGTAAGACAAATAATAATAATGTGATTGAATGTATGGAAGAAAATAAAATGAAAAAAAAATTTTAAAAAAAGAAATGCACTGAGAAAAAAGAAAAAAGAAAGACAAAAACAAAAACCAAACAGGAATCCATGAACCATGATTTGACTTCAAAAGTTATAACATGGACATATTTGAAATACCAGAAGGAAAAGAAAGAATAGAGGAGAAGAAATATTTGAAAGAATAATGGCTGAGAAAATTTCAAAATTAACGACAGATACTAAATTACATTTATATGAAGTTCAGAAAACATCAAGCTGGCTAACCATCCATAAATTAACACCTAGTCATATTTCACACTGCAGAAAACCAATATTATATATGCTATGCAATATTACTCAGCTACAAGGAACAAGGAGACCCTATTGTTTGATTCAAGGTGGATGAATATGGAGGACTTAATGTGAAGTAAAGGGAGTCAGAGTTTGAAAGATATGAACTGTATATCCCCACTTAATATGTACCAAATGTACAGAATTAAATGAAATTGACAGAGAAACAATAGAGGAAATCAGTAAAACTCTTCACTCTATGGCAGCAATGGAAAGATCCAAAGATATGATAGTAGAGAAAATAGCGTAGAAACCTGGAACTGTAAGGGAGGGAAGCAGGTGGTAGAGAGTGACTGGTAGGGGGTAGATGGCTAGGACAAAGGGAAGAAACATTTAACAGACAAAAGAATGTAAAGTTCTCTGTGGAAAAAATAAAGTCCTGTAATTTTTGCTTTATTTAAAAAATAATATAAAAATATCTAAAGAAATAAAAAAAAAACCACTTCACTTATAATAGAAATGAGTAAGAATTATGGCAGACATCTTGTCAGAAACTATTTTAGCAAGAAGAGTGGGGTTGACTTGTAGAAAGAAAACTCACTAACCTAAAATTCTATATAGAAACATCTTCCAAAATTGAAAGTGAAATAAAGACTTTTTCAGATTTATAAAAAAAGGACCAGGGAATTAATCACCAGAAGATCTGCCTTAAAAAAATGATTAAAAGATGTTGTTCAGAGATTAGAAAATTTATATAGGCCAGGAACTCATATTGACATACAGGAAGAGCATCGGAGAGGAATAAGTGAAAATAAAATTTATGTTCCTTGTTGTTAGTTGATTTAAGAGATATCTGTATGTGAAATAATAAGAGTAATAATTTATTTGGTGATTATGACTAAGGAGTAAGTGAAATGAATAGCAGTATGATGGAAAGTAAGGAGGAATTAGAAATACTCTGCTAAGGGACCAGCAGTTGGCATAATGGCTATGCCACGGGACTCCCATGTAGTCAACCACAGTTTGAGTCCTGGACTTGGTGGCTTAAACTCACACTGGGCACATGTGTTGTGTGCCCAAGATCCTGAGAGGAGAATGGAGGAGAAGGGATTGTGGCATGGCCATCCCTCTAGGGGGTGATTTCTTGCTTTCTGTCTCTCTGTCTTTCTGGTGAGCACATGTGCCCTATAGCAAAAAAACAAAAACAAAACTTTAAAAAAATATACTCTGCTAAAAGATCCTTCACTAAATATGAAGTAGTATATGGTTATCTGAAGGTAGGATTAGATTGAATAAAAATGTACACTTCAAACTGTAGAACAACCACTAAAAATTATTATTTTTAAAATAATTGATATGTTGAGAAAAAAATGAATCATGTAAAATGATCAATTAAAATCAGAAAATTCACTCAAAAAAGGGGACAAAAAGAAACAAAGAATAAGTATAATGAATAGAAACAGATGTGGTAGATACGGCTCCAACTTTATCAGTAACAATTTTAAATGTTGGTGGTCTAAATATACCAAATAAAAGAATGTCAGGATGGATAAAAAGCAAGACCCAACTATATTTTATCTACAAGAAAAATCACTTGAAATATAATGGTGGCTCAGGTATTTTGAAAGTAAAAGATGGAGAAAATATATACCTGGATAATGTTAATCAAAGGAAAGCTGAAGTAACTATAGTAATCTCAAAAAAAAAGCAGACTTCAGAACAACGAAGATGATTAGGAATAAAGAGGGACATTATACAGTGATAAAGGTTTCAGTTCTCCAAGAAGAAATAACATCCCTTAATGTGTTTGCAGCTAACAAAAGACTGCCAAAATACATGAGTCCAAACCTGATAAAAGTTCAAGGAGAAATATACAAATCCAGAACTGTAGTTGGAGACTCTAATACCCCCTTTTTTTAGTAATTTATGGAGCAAGTAGGCTGAAAATCAGGAAGGATGTAGTTGACCTGAACAACATCTTCAATCAAATTGATCAAATTGACATAGAATACTCCTTCCAATATCAATGGAATACAACTTTTCCGAAATTCACATGGAACATTCACCAAACAGGCTACATTCTGGGCTATAAAACACACCTTAAAAATTTTAAAATAAAAGAAATAATGTCAAATATGTCCTCAGACCACAATAAAATGAATTTAGACACCAATAACAGAAAGGTAACTGAAAAATACTAAAATATTGGAAAATTAAAATAACATACATGTGAAAGAATTCTCATGAGAAGAATTGTTTTAACCAAATGCAAACGAAAATATAACTTATAGAAATTTGTGGGATGCAGTAAAAGCAGTGGGAAATTTCTAACATTAAATGCATAGATTAGAAAAGAATAAAGATCTCAGATTAATAACCTAAGTTTCTACCACAGGAAACTAGAGAAATAAGAGCAATTAGAGCCTAAAGTAAGGAGAAAAAAATGAAATATTAAAAGTCAGAACAGAATTCAATAAAATTGATAATAGAGAAACAATAGAAGAAATCTGTAAAACTAAAAGTTTTTTTTTTAAAATATCAATAAAATTGATAAGCATTTGGCCAGGCTAACCCTCCCTCCCTTCCTCCCCCAAAAAGAAGAGAAGACACAAATTAACAAAATAATAAAAAACAAGATTATCGCTATTGATTCCATTCTTTTTTAAAAATTATTTATTTAATTTTATTTATTCATTCATTTATTTTAATTTGACGAGAGAGAGAGAGAGAGAGAGAGAGAGAGAGAGAGAGAGAGAAGGAGAAAGGGACAAAGGAAAAGGAAGTTGCCAGGCCCAGGACTCAAACTGTGGTTGGCCATGTGGGAGTGTCCAGCACCTTAACCACCATGCCACCTGCTGGTCCCTGATTCCATTTTTTTAAAAGGTTTTAAGCGTGTATGTTCCCCAGAGAGAGACAATGTGAAGAAAAATGAGAAATCACCCCCTACTCCAAGGGGGTGACCAGCTACAATCCCTTCTCCTTCATTCTCCTCATAGGATTTTGGTGTGCATGCACCTGTGCCGAGCATGATTTTCAAGCTTCTGGGACTGGACTTGAACTGCTCTTGGGCATGTGGGAGTCCAGTGCTGTAACTACTATGCCACCTGCTGGACCCAATTCCATGAATATTAAAAGGATAATTAAAAACAATACCTTGTACAACTCTGCACAAAAGTTTGCTAATGAAGGTAAAATATATCAGTTTTTTGAAAGGAATAAACTGCAGGGTCTCACAATAAATAGACACTGTAAATAATCTAATGTCTATTAAATAATAATTTTTTAAAGCAAGTACTAGTTCCAGATGGATTCACTGGTGATTCTATCAAGCACTTAAGGGAGAAATCATATTAATTTTTCACAATTTCATCCAGGAAAATTGAAGCAGAAGGAACATTTTCTGACTCATTTTATGAGGTCACCATTATCCTAATACCAAAACCAGATAAAAACACTAGAATAAAGAAAAATTACAGGTCAATATCATTAATATATAAGCAAAATCCTCACTAAAATATTAGTAAATTAAATCCAACACCAGATATATAAAATTATACACCATTACCAACTAGGATTTATTCCAAGTATGCAAGGCTGGTTCAGTATTAGAAATCAATCAATGCAGTTCACTACCTTAATGGATAAAGAAGAAAAATCAAATGATAATATAAATTGATACAGAAGAATCATTTGACAAAATCTGACAAATATTCATGATAAAAAATCAGCAAACCAGGATTAGAGGGGAATGTCTTCAATATGACAAAGATTTCTACAAACAACCTGCAGCTGACATTATACTCAATGTTGAGAAACTGGATATTTTACCATCAAAATTTGGAAAAAAATCAAGAATGGCCTCTGTCATTGCTCCTCTTCAAATTTGTACTAGGGTTCTAGCTAATGCAATAAAGCATGAAAAGGAGATAGAGTTATACAAATTGTGTAGGAAGAAATAAAATGGTCTCTTCACAGATGACATGATTATGTATATAGAAATTCTTAAAGAATTGAAAACAAAACAAACAAACAAACAAAACAAAATGAACAAAACAAAACACTTCTGGAGTTTTACCTCTATAGTAACCTTATAGGCACAAGTCAAATTCTTACCTATATACAATGAATAATTGAAATTGAAATAAGAAAAAAATCATTTGTAATAATAACTCCTCAAATAAATACTTAGGTATAAATCTAACAAAATAGGTATAACATCTATCTGTGGAAGAACCTCAACATCGAAAGAAATAAGAAAATCAATAAATGGAAAGATGTTCTGTGTTCATGGACTGGAAACACAAGTCAGGGAGAAAATGAAGGAAAGAGCAGGAACTGCACCCCCTCTTTTTAAATCCTTAAGCAAGAAAGGAACTTAATTTAAGAAACTGGGATTTGATGCCTTCTTACCAAGAACAACTTTTGAAAATTAGTGAACTTTTAAAAATTAGTTTTAGGATTTGAAACGTACATTCTTCAGAGTGAAAAATTCAAACAGTATAAAAGGTTATGGAAAGTGAGTCTTTCTCCATTGTAAGAGGCACTACAGTTATCAATGTACTGTCTACTTTTCCAGAAATGTTTTGATCATATGCCCTCTTTTGGCATGTGAATCAGAACTTGTGACTATAGAAGTTAAGAAGAACACTGACTGTTCTATCTGTGAAATATTTATAAACCATATATAGATGTGGGCACTTTTATTTTCTACTTTGCATTATTTGAATTTTTTATACTTAAAACATACTAATTTCATAGTTAACTAATTCAGTTAACTGATAATTCTATTTTTATAATTAATATATAACATTTCTATTTTCTATTACTCTCTACTTCTTTAATCTAATTTCTAATTTAATTTTTAAAGTTTTATGAAGCAAAAATTACAGAACTTTTTTTTCAACAGAGAACTTCACATTCTTTTGTATATTAAATGAAGAGTGTAGGGAAGGAAATTAGGGAGAAAAACAGAGAAGTAAGATACTTGTGGAACACAGAAATCTAATGTGTATAGTATTCTCAACTGGACTGGTCTGAAGTGTATTTCGTGTTGGGTAAATTTGCTCTACAAGCTAAATGATGTATAGTGATGGAATGTATAAAAAAATTAAAAAAGGAACCAGCAGTTAGCGTAATGGCTATGTCGCTGGACTCCCACGTAGTCGACCGCGGTTCGAGTCCTGGACCTGGTGGCTTGAACTCACACCGGGTGCGTGTGCGTGTGTGCCCAAGATCCTGAGAGGAGAATGGAGGAGAAGGGATTGTGGTGTGGCCATCCCCCCGGGGGATGATTTCTCGCTTTCTGTCTCTCTGTCTCTCTCTGTCTGTCTGGTGAGCGCACGCGCCCTATAGCAAAAACGTCTCCAAAAAAAAAAATTAAAAAATAAAGTTAAAATAAAAAAAGTAAAGTTTCTTCACTTTGTGCCTTTGCCCCTTGCCACTCACCCTCTACCACCCACTCCTCTCCCTTACAGACTCTGGTATGTGCATTGACCCTCTCTAATATCATATATTTGGATCAAGTAAATACCCAAGAATGAGATCAGGGTTGGCATAATTTGACCTGTTCTTTTTGAATATTTGTGGAGTATGCATGTATAGGTGGAGTTTGGAAAGGAGAAAGTATCTCAAACAGATCAAAAGCAGAAATAAGAAAGGTATATTTCACTCCTTGTCTGACTCTTGGTCTTCCAAGATTGCTTAGGCAGGTGCAAAGGAGTGTTCTCAGGCTGTAAGAACTTCCCTGTGGACATCCCTACTCTGGAAGCTTGTTAGTAGCAGCGGTTTGCATCTTAAAGTCCAGAAGGCCTTTAAAACCTAAGGCTGCAGTTTGGGGCATAAGCTAGTGTAATTTTCTAGGATCTGATTATGGATGGAGAAGTTCTGCACCTTTAAAAAGATCTCTCTGATTCTCTGCTTGGCTTTTCTTAGTCTTCACTCAGCAACATCAGTGTAAAGTGAGGAGGGAAATGTGCAGAGAGACCTAATGCATTCTTACACTTATTATTTTCACCAATATCTGCCCTTGATTAAAAGCAATTCAGTCTTTCTGTTTTCCAAGTTCTGAATTTCTTGCAAACCTTGACAGATATTTCACACTTTAGTAAGCAAATCACATAGCAGTTTAATGAACTTAGCAAATCAGTCCAACAAGCAAGAGTTTGGGATGGAAAATGAACACTGTGGCAATACCAATGCATGACAGTTACCTTGATCAGTGTCTTAGTTTGAAGTGAACACAAACCTGTTCTCTCAGTCCCCTGCAAGCACTAATGTGGGACCTTGGCATACACTGCCATGTGCTGAGGCTGAGATAGTGATTAGAAAAAGGAGAGGAGGACGTGAGAAATTGGAGAATGGTTTCTTGCTATCCTAGAAGACTTAAAATTTAGGAAAGGACATAGAACATTTGAGCAACCCTGTAAATATGACCTCAGCAAAAGTCAAATAATGCATCAATAGGAGGGAGTAGCTGGAAAGGTGCAGGAGTCTATGTGGGAGTGGACATGGCTGGAAGATACCACACTGTGAAAGGGGGTACCAGGGGAGCTTTCCAGCTGTGACTGGCAGGCTGTCCTTAATTCACCGTCAGGAGGCTCTGTGGAGCAAGGTTACATTTCTAATGTTTTGTTTTTAAGGTCTGTATGAAGCAGCTACTAGCTATTAGGAATTTGCTCAGATACAGATGCCCTGTCTGCAATCTTTTGGCTTAGTGACATTTTCTGTAATGTGGCACTCTATGTCTATACAGTCAGGTGTAACCCACTGGCATGAATTCCAGGGAGAATCTGCTGGTTCTGGCATTTACTCTATCAGGCTTAAAAAATAGCATGTCTCTTTTCCTGATGAGTCTTCTTTATTGGTTTTCATTTTTCCAGCACTCTTGTCTTGGTGAATATAATATAATTGCTATTTTGGGTTCTCATCATTTCTCAGTGGAGTAATTGTGTGTGTGTGTGTGTGAGTTTAATGCCTTGTAAAGAATACCTTGGATTGTTCTAAAATAGCAGGATCTGAGGCCAATTGTCTATCAATTCTGTGGATGTGTTGCAAGGGCAGGCTTGGTGAGTCAGATGCCTCCCATCACCAAAAGGAATCACCTAGAAACCTTATTAGGAACTCTCCAGTGACAGGATTAGATATATTTACTTGACATTACTAGGTTCTTCTGACTTGCTTGCTCATCTCAGAAAGAAGGAGGGTGGTACTCAGTGCTGCCAGCTGCCTGTCTGCTCTGGGGAGTGCCTAGCTGTAGAAGCATTAGTCTGGTACCATGGCATCCATATATTGTCAAGTTCAGAGTGGTTATGGAGCTTGATCTATCTAAACCATTCTGCAATCTCCAATTCTGCAGCAGCTCCTTTTTTTTCTCCTGAAATATTAGACAAGGACCTACAATTTATCCCATACCTGTTCTGTGCCAGGCACAATGCTCAGCCTCTAACTTTTTTTCTTTTCTTTTCTTTTCTTTCCTTTCCTTTCCTTTTCTTTTCTCTTCTCTTCTCTTCTCTTCTCTTCTCTTCTCTTCTCTTCTCTTCTCTTCTCTTCTCTTCTCTTCTTTTCTTCCTTCCTTCCTTCCTTCCTTCCTTCCTTCCTTCCTTCCTTCCTTCCTTCCTTCCTTCCTTTCTTTCTTTCTTTCTTTTTTTCTTTTTTTTCTGTAGAGTGTGTATACTTGCCAGAATGAGAGATACAGAGAGCAAGAGTGAAAGTGAGAAATCCCTGCTCCCTCTTGGGGAAATGACCACAATCCCCTTTCCTCCATTCTCCTTTTGGGATTTTGAGCACACGTTCGCATGTGCTCAGTGCATTTTTCAAGTCACCGGGTCTGGGACTCAAACTGCACAGTTGGCCATATGGGATACAGCCGCTTTAACTACTATGCCATTCTGTTTACCCAACCTCTAACTTTTAACACTTAATTCTCACATTAAATGAGGCTGCATCTTATAAATGAGAAAACTGAGTTAAAGCCTAAAGAATGCTTACTTAGTTAGCTTACCCAGTGTCCCATCGTTTGGATGTTTCAGAACAGTATAGACACCCATTCTGGTCTCCAGGTGAGATGTTGACTTGGCATTCTTACTTTTTGGAAACCTTATTTAGTGCAGACTCATTTTAAAGAGCTCAGCTCAGGTTTATTATCCTTAAGCAAGACGTGCTTGGGGCAGGGTGCAGAGTGCTTGAATTACCAGTGAAGATTTTTGAGGATGAAAGAAGAGATTTTGATTTGTCATTCACTTCTCCTTCCTTGAAGAACATACAGATTTCACTAAGTCACCTACCATCCATCCACAGTCCTTTGAAACATTTGTTGTATACAGTTTCTGTCTTTATCTGTTGGCCTAACTCACCTGTAAGCCCACATACAACCATTCTTTCTGTTCTTGTTTTGTTTCAAATTGTTCACTTGTTATCTGCCTCCAAACTGGTTTTTTTGTATGGTTTAGCTGTTTTTGCATATTATAAGGCTACACTGGGAATTTGTGTTTTCCCATTTCATGACATCAACAAAGCTAAACTACACTCAGTACCAAATGCAAAGAGATAGCTTTGTTGTTCCTTCACTAAGATCTTCACCCTTACACTAATATAGGTTGATTAAGACAAGTTCAGCTCCATGCCAGCCCTTTTCATGTATCTCTCTGGGCCTTATTTTGATCTCTGTAAATCAGGGATAGTTATGAAACAGAAAGGTCCAAATGCCTCAAAGCTGTTGTGAGGACAGACCAAAAAAATTTAATATTTATGAATGCACTCCCTTCAGAGAACTCAGGTTATATACACATGTGACGTCTTGTCATGAGAAGTGGCATTGACCCTTCTCTTTTGACCATCCAACAGTCCCTCATACTCACATTTTAGTCTTTCATGTATTATTGCATTTCCCTGAAGTCTTCCATTGCTACATTTTATATAATAGTTTGCTAGGGTTGTCATAAGAAAGCGCCACAGACTGGGTGTGGGTGGCTTAAGCAACAGTTATTTATGTCCTCACAGCTCTGGAGGCTAGAATTCTGAGATCAATATGTCGGTTGAGTCAGTTTATTCTGAGGCATCTCTCCTTGGCTTATAGATGTGTCTTTTCCCTGTGTCTTCAGATCATCTTTCCTGGGTATGTAACTGTGTTCTAAATTCCTGTTACTTTTTTTTTCCTCCAGGTTTTTCAAAGGAGGATGTACACTCACTGGAAAGAGACAAAGAGAGCCAGTGAGAGAGAAAGTGAGAAATCACCTTCTAGAGGGGGATGGCTATGTCACAATCCCTTCTCCATTCTCTTCCTGGGATTTTGGGCATACACACATACACACCTGGCATGATTTTCAAGTAGCCAGGTCTGGTCTGGGACTCATACTTTGGTCTGCTGTGTGGGCGTTCAGTTCCTTAACCACTATGCCACCTGCTGGGTTCTCCTCTTCCTTTTTAAGATGTTTATATTTTCCAAGAGAAAGAAGAGAGAATGGGAAAAAGAGAGGGAGGCAGGTATCCCAAGCAGCATCTCAATGCTGTGATCTCCACCCTTCAGCCTCAGCCATCCTGGATTACAGGAACACATGTGTGCTCTCGGTATACTGGGTGGACCTAGGACATGAAGTTGGTTCTTTCCCATATAATCCAGTTGCAATAGTGTTGGCTCATAACTTATTCTTCTTATAAGATCACCAGTCTAGTAAGACCCACCTTAATAATCTCAGTTTAACTTAATTACCTTTTTGAAGACCTTGAGTATAAGGATAGACACATGTTGAGGTACTGGGAGTTTGGAATTCTACTTTGGAATCTGGGGATTTTGTTGTAACAAATTTTAGCTCATAATACCCATCAGTTCTCATGTTCCATTCTTACAATGTGCCCATCTTGTGTGTTTTCACAACACCCTTTATTTTTAATTGCCTTGACTCCTACCCCTGAGGTAATTTATTATTTACCTGCTTGTGTTCCACACTGGATTCTGATAACTCTGAGTAGGTGTCTGCTCTGATTTCCCTGCATTCCCCATTGCTGGAGCAAATAAATTCACAGGTAATTCTTGAATATTTGTTGATTTTTTGTTACTGCCTTTCACTATGTGAAATAAAATCAAATGTTGGGGGACAAGCAGATGGTGTAATGGTTATGTTGCTGGACTCCCATGTAGTTGACCATGGTTTGAATCTCAGACCCAGTAGCTTAGAAAACCTCATGCTTTGCACACGTGCATGAATGCCCAAAATCCTGAGAGGAGAATGGAGGAGAAGGGATTGTGGCATGGCCATCCCTGCTGGAGGGTGATTTCTCACTTTCTGTTCCTCTGTCTCTCCAGCGAGCGCACATACCCTATAGCAAAAATCTCTCTCTCACAAAAGAAATAAAATATTTAGTCTATATTTATCATATTTCAGGTCACTGATGTGTTTTATTTCATGTAAAAATCACGAGAACCCCATGTGGAAGACACTATTACTAAAAACTCCTGTTTTTACAGTTGAGGAATTTGAGGCAGAGAGGTCAAGTAATTTACCTAAGGACAAAGAGTGTGTAATACTAGTGAAGGTGGGAATTGGATCCAGGAAGTTGACTTCAGACCCTTCATGCTAAACACAACACTGAATTTCTTGGTAGAGCAGTGTGGTTTACACTAACTCCAGCTTATCTAAGCTCAGCCCAAGCTTCCACCTAATCCATGCCCTAAACCAGAGAATTTGTAATGATTGTCTTAGATGCGCAAAACAGAGGTAGAGTAAGGGAAAGGGTGAGGTACTACATGGAGCTTGTGTTTGGAGACAGGTCAAGGGGAGAAAAGTCAGTGCAGGAGCTTGTAGGGGATGTAGCCTAAGTGAGAGAAGATCCTATCCATCCATTTTTACCTTAGAAGTGATCAGCTTCTAAGACTTTGAAGTTTTCAAATCATTCTTCCTTATATTATTACCTGTGAGCCTCAAAATATTCAACTGACATGAGTTGAAAAGATTTTATTATCTGTATTTCATTGGTGAGGCAACAGTCTAAGAGTAACTGAATACATTGCCTAACATTGCCAGCAAGTCACTGGAGGTTCTTGAAATTAAATTCAAAGCCTTCTGCCTTTCTGTCCTTGAGATTGAATTTAATATGAGAAGCGAAGACAGAGCTGCATTTATGGGGAGCAATTGCAATCAGGAAGGAAGAGGAAAAAGAGTAGTCTATAAAGAAGACTGAAATAGAGAGAAATTTTGCAGGAGAAGCCAGAAGGGGTTGATGGCAGAAGTCAGGGATCAGGAACTCTCAGGGTTGAAGTCACTGAGTATAGATTCTTCGTATGAGTGACTACTTAGCATTGTGAACCACTGAGTATGTCCCAGAACATGCTCAGTGATGTGGCATAGCCAGAGCCAGTCGTGGTCTATGTTCAGATGTGCTCTTTTATCTGAGTGAAGTTTGTATTTTTTTTCCCTCTAGAATTTCCATTAGTTGAAGAACTCCAAATTGCTAGGTATCTTTTTATTTGCTTTTGTTTGTTTTAGTTCTCTCTGCCTGAAGACATTCTACTCTTTGGTCTTTTCTGAAGATGGGCCCTCTGTAGCAAACATGTTTGCAACACCAAAGTACATGTTTACTCCTGCCTCCCCCTCCACACACCCAAGGTTCTTTTGTTGTAATGCAAACAAGACTATTATTTTAAAACCACTAGCTCTGAGATGTGTCATCTTAATTTTCATCTTGACTTTCTTCCCTGCAGTCCTTCCATGAGCTAGAATTGTAAATTAGAGAGGTTTTAGAAATATGTGTAGAATTAGAAACAAGGTGCTTTCTTCCTTCTACTTTGCTTACTTCCTTCCCTCTAATCTGTTTTCTAACTGTAAATTGTTGTGCTGCAGTGGCTGCTCTATGGGGTCGTCTACTTTACAATGAGGACATGATGTGTGTAGTTGGAATGGCATGTCTGCAATGAGATAATTTAGTCCACTGTAGGCAAACATGTTATTTGTATAACTTCAAATAATTCTTTTTGACTCTCCATTTTTCTCACCAGAATTGACTCTTATTACCAGATTTTCCAGTTTACCAGGATAAGAGCATGCTTGCCTAAGGAAGTAATGCCATCCTGATGAACTTCACAGATGACTTTGGGGGCAGTTATAGAGTGTAAGAATGAGTTGTCTAGGTACTTCTCTGAATCTAAGAAGCATGTCCTACTGTAACCAGAAATATAGAAATTTAATTCTAATAGTGGAAGTCACTTAATTTTTTTGCCAAATGGCTCACCCAGTACTGATGTACAGAGTCTTGAACATTCTCTGCTGCTTTGTTCTTTCCCTGTATGTGGAGAACCTTGGACTGTCTGCCTTGCATCTCAAGGTTCAGGATTTGGGTATGGAAAGGCATCACTGTCCTCACCAAAACATCATTGACCCTACCTCTGAGGCTTTGCTAATTGCTTTATCATCCCGAAATGCACAGTCTCATTATTTTTCTCTGACTGTGCAAATAATACCTGTTATTTAAGCATGCTTAAAGAGCTACCTGCTTTAGAAGCCTTCCTGACAAGAAAAGTCAACAACCTTCCTCTGCATTCTGATAGCTTTTATTGTCTCTAGTCATGATACAGTAGGTATTTAATTTGTTTTCCTCCCATGCTTAATGTTTGCCACTAGATTGTAAGCTCTTTAAGGCCAATGGATCTGCCCTTTTTAATCTTGGAATGGCCGGCAGATTTCTAGCACAGATATTTGTTTATAGTAGGTGTGAAATAAATGTGTGATATTGGTTGATTTATGAGCATTTCTTCTCCTACAAGACATATGGAGTTCATTGACTTGGTGCTTGAGTATCACCACCCCCCACCCTCATCTCTTTCTCTGGGTTATCCTCTTGGCCTGGCCCAGCTGAAGCTGTGGAAAGTAGATAAATCACCAGCTCCTAGGTCAGACAGCTCAGAGACAAATGAACACAGCAGGTCGTTGCCACTATAATGATGCAGTGGCTGTGTGTTTGCCAGTTTCTGGACAACAATAGATTGCCTCCCTTCTCTTAACTTTAATTCCATTTCTCATAAGCCTGAAATTGCACTTGCTATTTTCCAACCACTCTCCCCCCTACCCAGCTCTAGTTCATGTCAGTGTTTCTTTAACTAACATTTTTATGGTTTGAAAATCAATTCTGCACCAGATATAAAGACATATTCTGTCTTCAGCCTTTGTTCTCAGCACTAGCCTCAACACCTTCCTTTGGTCTAGTGGCGTGGCTTTGAACCCATGTGAGGGTTTCTAGTCTCTGGTTCCTTTTTTTCTTTTTTCTTTTTTTTTTTTTTTTTTTGAACTTTGTTTAAGTCTGGGTTGATGTTAATGAAATAAACTTTCTCATATTCCATTATTATTGATTTATTTTCAGATGACAATGTTTGGAATAATGAGGTTGAAAAGTTACTTTTTTGAACAATTCTTGTTAATGGTATGCCTTGTTTATTTTACTTTGTTCAACTTGAAGATTTTGGAAGAGAAGAGATATTCTGGACTTAAAGCAGGGAGGTTGAACAAAAGTTCACTGATTCTCAATGGTTAAGCTCAAGTATTATTCAAGACTTTATCTTCTAAATTCAGATTACATTGTCCGGTTTTTCTTTGTGCCAGCTACACGGGTCTTCAAAATCAGCACCACGGACAGAGCAAACTTGAGAACGACAGAAAGCTAGCCTGTGGAAGCTTAGTAGGATACAGAAGGATCACTTTCATTTTCAGGGATGGCCTTATTGAGAGACATGTGCACCCTATAAAAGATACCTTTGTTGTCCTAAACAATCATCTGAATTGAAGTCAGTTTCAGTATAAAAGCAAGTACTTTGGAATATAATCAAGACTTGAGTTCTCTTGTTTATACCAAAGTGTATGACTTTGAGCCTGGTACTCTTTTTGAGAAACAGTTTCTTCACATATAGATTTGGGAACATACTACTCTTAGAAAGTGTGGCGTGTTCGTCTAATGACTGGGTTTGAGACTCTACACCTTACGTGCTTTGGACTTTTGGACAAATTAAATTCTCTGTGGCAAATTCTCTGTGTGCACATTTTGTATGCTGTGACAACGCTTAGGGAATGAATGTAAATTAAGTTAAAAAAAAGTTTCAGAAAAAAAAGAACTAAAGCTTTTTCTTGAAATAAAAAAATGCATTAAAATACCTATTCGATGACTGCAGTAAGATATATAACCCCAGCTAGGTGCTACTTTATAGGATGTTCATTCTACTCACTGAGGCTTATGCCTAAAGTTGGACTTATGTTCATGGAAATGTATATATCAGCTGTGGTTGTTATGAAAATGTTTAGATTAATTAAGATCTTTAGTGACTCAATAAAATGTGGGGGAAAAAAGTATAGAAAGCAAACATAGATACCAGAGACAGTGTGGGAAGGGAGTGGGAGATGGCAGAGGGTAAGAGATAGGGAATCAAGGATGGGAAAAAAAATAAAACATACAGGAAACAAGAAATGGAAAATTATTTGTTGACGATAACATGCATGTTGATGTGCTTGATTGAGCCAATATACAGTGTGCTCTGGATGGAAAATCTCATTTTGTATGCTGTAATGATGTACAGTGAATGAATGTAAATTAAAAAAATTCTCTATGGCTGTTTTCTTACCTCTTAAATGGGGGAGGGTATTTATTCAAAAAGTTGATAAAAGCATTATGTGAGGAAATACATGTAAAGTTCTTAGAAGTGTACCTGTCATAGAGTAAGTGCTACATTAATTTTATTACTGTAATTAGTTAATAAGGTTATTGTGAACATTGCATAAAAGAATATGTGTAAAATATTAGACAGGAACTAGGCATGCAATACATTCTGGTTACATAGTCTTCTCAATGATGTTTGAAATCACTTTTTAGTTCCTTTACATTAAAACTTATTCTCAAGCATTGCAAGTACCCTTGGAAGAGGATACATAGTAAGATATACTTGTGCATGTTTGTCAGTTTATTACTTACTGTGGGACAGGGGGCTATAAAGGTTCTAGGTGCCAGAGCTTGGGAGGGTGGGCCAGGAAAGGAAGACTAAAAGCATGATGTTCTATTTTCTGGTTTTTTTTTGAAGAAGTGAATGTGTTTTGAGAACTAAATGATATGAGTCCTCTTCCTAACCTGTGTTAAAGGCTCTCTATTAATACAGCATACTTGCAGGCATTTGGTGATTTGCTGTTTGCAGTTCTGGAATCTGGTCCAGGTGAAAAAGACATTCAAATAATATGAGAAGAAATCCAGAAATTCAGCCCAGTGGTCTATGGAAATTTTGTTTATAAAAAGGAATTATTTTACTTCATTCATGCATTGATATATTCATTTATTTATATTCAATAAGCATATATTGATCGTTTACTGTATTTAGCCATAATGCTAAATATTATAGCAAAGAAAGATTTAGTCTGAAGGCTGCCATCCAGGATTAGGGGAGACAAAACATATGAGAATTATTGATTAAATGAATTAATGAATATTAAATATAAGATTAACAAATGGTGCAATTTAGTATTTGTGCACTGATTTTTATTGTAAGTTATTATTTATACTATAGAGTTTGATGAGTGACTGTCTAGATATGGGGTTTAAATGAAGAGTTATTTATATTTAGGAGGTGACAGACAATATCTTCAGAAAGGTGGTAACCTTTCATGTGTCCTTGATGGATGGGTATAACTTGATCGTGGACAGATGGAGAGAAATTAGGTCTCCAGCTGATTAGGTCTCATATCTTTTTGATATGAACCAAAAAGGGGTAGAGAATTATAGGGGCTTGATTATGAGGAACTCACAAGTACTTTGCAGTGGCAGAAACATTATGTGCAAATATTAAAGGAAGAGACTGGGAAGGTAGGTTAAATATTTATCTTGGTGTCTTCAAGTGCCAGGCTAGGTACTTTGAGTCTTCTGGTGTGAGTGTTGGGGCACTGTGAGAAGTTTTATTTTATTTTTATTCCTCTAAGAGAATGACAGGGATTGATCTGTTTCTGTGATTTTTAAAAAAGTGTAGATTTTATAACCTCTAATTTTAAGAGCTTATTTATTTATTTCTTCCATGAGCAAGAGAGGCAGAGAGAAAGACAATACACACATACATAGTGTAAGAGAGAGAGAGTGAGAGCGAGCGAGAGAGAGAGAGAGAGAGAGAGACCCTCACTAGGGTTCTGATGCTGTGATCCTCCTTCAGCCTCAGCCAGCCCTGGAACATGGGCATACTGGGTATACATGGGTATACTTAGGGAGTGTCTAGATACAAAACCAGAACCTTCCCATTGGGTTAGCCTCACAGAGCATTAAGTTTTACCACCACATTCCTGTCCAACCTGTGTCTATGAATATTTTTAAATAGTTGACAACAGTCAACAACAGCACCATAGTTTCTATTCTATTTCATAAAATTTTAGATGAACAAATAGAATCCACCTAGTCAGCTCAAGTTTAAATAACAATCCAACTCTGGGGTTTTCTTTCATGATTTTCACACACTTCATTTGCGATTTTCTGTTTACATTCAGCCTTATCTTCCCAGAACACAGCAACCAAACCTGGACCAAAGGCCCCAGGTCCTCAACAACTAGGGATGTATCACATGGTGGTATCTATGCTGATTTTATGCCGAACGACTCCTGTTTATGTGGGAGAATATTCTGGTTCTCTTCTGTTTTGTTTTTTAATCTGGAAGTTGCTATCACTGAATACACACACACACACACACACACACGCACAATTGAGCTGGTCTTAGTCTGATTTCAGTCTTTACCATCTGATGTTCATAGAACAGGATTCTATGCAGGTGAGAAGGCTGAGGGACAGTGATGTTCAAAGACATGATGTGGAGATGAAGAGATTCTTTATTCCACTTTTTACTCCTCTCCCCTTTCTTCCCCTCCCCTCCTTTCCCTTTCTTCCCTCCCCTCCTTTCCCTTCCTCTTCCTTATTCTATCTTCTCTTTTTCTGCACATACACACACACACACACACACACACACACACACACACACATGTATGTAATCTCAACCTGATTAAAAAAAGGCAAGTTTATTTGAAAATAAACTTTGACCTGTAGTTGGGTGATTCTCTTAGTCTTCAGCCCCTGGTCTCATGACTGACACAGTAGTTTCTCATATCCTATCCTTTCAAAAACAATAAATGTAGTTTTCATGTTGGTTTAGTTGAATGGTGTTGGTGATTGTGAGGTAGACTTAAAATAGATCATGACAGCTCAATTGTCTCATTGACTTGGGCATATTAAAAAAATGAAAAGAAATTATTAGGATGTATAGATGAAA
Source organism: Tupaia tana (assembly GCA_026018925.1). Lineage (NCBI taxonomy): Eukaryota > Metazoa > Chordata > Mammalia > Scandentia > Tupaiidae > Tupaia > Tupaia tana. Next base: position 210,293,286 of record JAKSZU010000003.1, read on the forward strand.
AACACTAACAGACAATGGTTGAATATGGAGAGGAACTTTGGAAAGGAATTGAGCTAACTCCAGGTACTCCTAAGTAGCTGACTTTATGAGAGACAAGTGTCCCTTGTGTGTAAGTGGCACCCTGGAAATTATCTCTTTTGGAAAAAGAATAGCCTATTTATTCAATAAACCAATATTTGAGCACATATTCAGTGCCAGGATTGAGCTGGGCCTTAGGGAGACAGCAACAAATCAGACAGAGAGAAACCTCTTTGTGCATGGAGGACACTTTTTGAAAGAGATGGGAGAAACCATCTCAGTAGCTTGGTCTTCAGAAGTTGCTTTCTGCTTACTATTCTCAACAGACGTTAGTGGAATACTTCAACTCAGAGATTGGAGATGGGTAGCCCTCATTCCTGAGAGGTTTATATTGCCAAGTCACAGTCAGCTGACCAAATTCAAGCAGAGGACCAGAATGGAGGTCTGTACTGTGGGATGGGTCACTGGAGGTGTGACCTCTTTAGTTTTGTCTAACCCATTTTGAGTGTAAATGGAACACAATGGAATACAAGAAGACAGAGAAGCCAAATGCCAAGAAGAATCAAGGAAGACTTCTCAGGAGCAGTGACTTGACAAATTTTAGAAAAAAATAATTTTTTTCCAAGTATGGGAATATAGAGTTGGTCAACATTGGATCAACTGAAAATTGTGTTGACCTTAGAGGTTACAGAGATGCCTTAAAAAATCCATCTAGAATGCAAAGATTGAACAAATTTGTTCCAGCTTGAAAGTAGGTGGGAAAATTCATTTTGTATGCTGTAAAAAATACAGTGACTAAATGTAAAAAAAAAGAAAGGAAGAAAAATATTATCTCTAAAATGAAAACAAAACAAAGCAAAATAAAACAAACAACATAAAACAAAAAAGGAAAGTAGCCTGTGCCTTTCTCTAGTACTTATTTCTTCCTTTCTGCTCCTATTTTGGCATTGTTACTGGTGTGGCCCATGGTATCTTTCTGTAAGCCTTTCCCTGGCCTGTCTGCTTCCAAATGCTGCCAGATCATAGTATAACCCAGTTTCCATACCTGGCACTCACTTGACACAGTCCAGCGTTGTTACACCAGATGCGACATAGATAATTCTATTTCTATCAGAGATGATATAGCTCAGAGGCCTCTCTGTGTAAGTTATGTAGAGCTGGGCCTGCTGGCTCTTTTGTTTGCATACACCAAATTTGAGATGGACTATCATTAACCAAATGGAGAGCAGCTGTGCTTACTGAAAAAAGCATGCTTCTTCAGATTTGCGGACATGTCAGATTTTTTTTTTTTTTTTGGCCAGAATGTCTGGCTCTTGAGGCCTTAGGAACACATGGAACAGCTTTAGTTAATGTTCTAGAAGATCTCCCTCTTCTCTCTGGTTTAATAGACCCTGAACTAACTTAGGGATAAAGCCTTAAGTTCCTTAGGTAGAGGAGAATGCCTTTGGGATGAATAGAGTCTTCCCTGTTAAAAGGCAAATTCCACTAGCAAGATTTTATATTAAGCACTTTCCAGCCAGTGACACCTTCTTTAGTATGAATTAAAGGCTGGCAACTTCCCCTAGAAATGAAACAAAGAGCTGACAAAGGAACAGGTAAGGGAGATAAAAGTCCACAGTAAGAGTACACTTACCTGGAGGATACCAGGGATGAAAAATTTACAGATGGAAAGCAGAGTTACTTAAGGCCAAGTTCACACACCTCAAAATTGTGTCTAGTGTTGCCTATGAAAAAAGATGAATTTTTATTTGTTATTGTAATAGTATCAAAGTTGTGATTAGATAGACCTATTACCCTTCTTTTCTCTCTTTCATCTTATTCCTTTTCACTCTCTATTAATAATCTCATCCTCTTCTTGTCTCTATTCTCCATGGTCCAGGATCCAAGTTGCAACCAGTAATCTTCAATGTCTGTTATTCTTGCATGTCTAGGAATGCATGAATATCTTGTGCAGAAACAATTTCTGGAATGTAGATATGAAGAGCTCCATGGATTCTCTTCTAGGCAAAACAACTATAGTGGTAAAAATTATGTGTGTTGGTGTGTGTGTGTGTGTGTGTGTGTGTGTGTGTGTTCAAGTCTCCGAAAGTTGTTTTCAGGACATACAGCAGAGGAAGAAATATTTATTCAAGAAAGTTTACTGAACTTTGGTAAAACAGTAGGAATTTGTGGCCTTGGGGCACAGTCTGCTCCCTCTCTTCTTACTCTCTCAGGTCACAAGGATTGAAGTTCTACACTGAGCAGATTCAGCCAAGAGTAGAGGACTTCCTCTTTACCCACCCCAGTTGAGTGCTATGGTACCTTCAAAGGAGGGGTAGGCCACCAGCATTTCTTCTTCTCACGCTAGACCCTCACATTTCCATGTTTCAGAGTATCTTCTCAGGCAACAGTGACTGAGATTGATGGGGCTCTCTTCCTCCATCCTGTCCCAACTAATAAGGTGTAAGTAACTACCATAGGCATACATATCTAGGAACAGAGAGCCTAGTCACCTCACTTGGGCTTGTTTATAGGGAACAGACTACATGCCAGATGAGGCAAATATAAAAAATGGAGATTGCCATCCAAGTCTAGGGTGATACTCATGAAGCAAGTGCATAACTCTGAGATATGCAGGCCTTTGACCTTGACCCCAAGCTCTAGAGCATTTGTGTGTTATTTGTTGCCCAGTTCAACAGGCAGGTCTTATGAAGAGAGAGCTTTGCAAGCTAACTTTATTTTTAACCATAGTGTAAGAAAGGAAAGACCTAACTGTGTTCTTAGAAGTAATGGAAATTGTATTGATACGCAATTAAGAGGAGACTGGTAGTTCCATGAACTCAACAAGCTAAACCTTAGACCATCTAGAAGTGTACCAGATGAAACTATGTAAAGGGATAGCTAAGAAGAATACTTCTGGGGTTGACATTAATGGCAAACACTGGGCTTGAAGATGACCCCTACAAAAGGACTCAAAGTTAATTGTATCAGGCTATGGAACAATCTATGCCTCAGGGTACTGTCAAAAATAATAGCACAATTAGCCAGCAATTAGTGAGGCTAATAGCTGGGCATGACATCAAAGGAGCCAGACAACTTAATAGAGAGATCAGAGAAAGATACAGTCAAAGAGAGCACTAATGAAATTGCTGTCATCCCCAGGTGATAGTGTGAATGCCTCAATCTGTATTCTCTGAACAGTGATATCAGAAGTTACATACTTAGGGGGACATTGACCACTAAAGTAAGCCAGCGAAGTCACTAAACAGACGGTAAATGACAACATCCACAACAATGAAAAATGTCAAAGCAGGGTTTAGTATCAGAGTTGTTCCAATATAGTTATTTAAAATGCCCAGCTTTCAACCAGAAAATTACAAGACATGCAAAGAAATTTGAGTATGATTGATTCATGGGGAAAAGGCAGACCATAGAAACAGAGTAAGGCCCAAATGTCAGACTTAGAAAACACTTCAAAGCAACCATTGTAAATGTGTTCAAAGAATTATAGAAAATCATGCATAAAGAAGTAAAGGAAGGAAGCTAAATAATTATGTTTCATAAAATAGATAATAGTGATAAATGATAGAACTATTTATTAAAAACAAAAGTAAATTATGAAGATGAAAAATCTGGATAATAATTAAATTTTACAAGAGGGACTTAATAGTACATTTGAGCTAGAAGAAGAACTAGTGAACTTGAAAGTAGATCAATAAAGGGACCAGCAGGTGACATAGTGGTTAAGGCACTGGACTCCCACATGGTTGACCTTGGTTTGAGTACCAGACTCAGCAGGTTGAAACTCATGCTGAGCATGTATGCATGCATGCCAAAAACCCCAAGAGAAGAATAGAGGAGAAGGGATTGTGGTATGGCTATCCCCCTGGGGGGTAATTTCTGCTTTCTGTCTCTCTGTCTCTCTGACAAGCACACATGCCCTATAGCAAAAATATCTAAAAAAAAAAAAAGAAAAAGAAAAACATAGAGATTTTGTGATCTGAAGAACCAAGAGGAAAACAAAAAAGAAAATAAATGAATAGAGCCTCAAAGAAATATGGAAAATGTATTTGTAATGGGAGCACCAGAAGGAGAGGAGAAATGTATAAAAGAAAATTAAAAAGTCATGGTTGAAAATTTCCAAAATCTGATGAAAGTCACTAATCTCTACTCCTAAAAATCTCAAATTCTGGGAAGAAACCAGAGAGTGGCATGAGCATGGGGAAAGAAAAGAAAACAAGAAAGTATGTGACCATGAAGCGAATGCTTAGTCTCAGAGATCAGAGGCTTAAAGAAAAGAAAGATCCTAGCACGCTGAAGGAAAGAGATGTCCCCCAACACCCTTCCTGCTTATTCTTTCAATATAATACACAGCTGGGTCCAACTTACCACATCCTGGTTGATACCAACTTTATCAACTTTTCCATTAAAGCCAAATTGGACTTAGTGCAATCAATGATGGACTGCCTGTATGCCAAGTGTATCCCTTGTATAACTGACTGTGTAATGGTTGAAATTGAAAAATTGGGACAAAAGTATCAAGTGGCACTAAGGATCGCTAAGGACCAAGATTTGAACGATTACCATGTACACATAAAGGAACCTATGCGGATGACTGCTTTATTACAGAGAGTAACTCAGCGCAAGTTGTTACATCGTGGCCACAGTTGACCTAGACCTTCAAAGAAGAATCTGAAAGATCCTAGGAGTTCCTATCTTGTACACTTCTAACCATAGATACAACATTGAGCAGATGTCAGATGATTATGGAGCCCTTCGGTTCTAATTCTTAAAGGACAAAGTTCTTCTGCCTTTCTTTGACCAAATATCTCTGTTGCCAGTTCATTAAACATGCTGTTTGTCATGAATTATTATTCTGTTCACCTATTTGCTGTATAATGAGCTCAGTATGGTCAAGTACACTTACTTTTCAATGCTGTTTTGAAAACATTTGTTTCATTTAAAAGCTTGTTGCATTTTTTTTTATTTTTTAAACTTACTGCATCTTTTTATAAGTCTGATGTTTAGATGATTGCTTAAAAATATCTCAACAAATTCCAAGTATGACAAACACAAAAAGATTCACACATAGGCATATGATAGTAAAAATACTAAAAGACAAACAGAAAGAAATCAAATACAAAATCAAAAGAAAAAAGAGAAATTGTGCTTAAAATTAAAAACTTCATGTTTTAAAGGATAGTGATGGCATTGAGGCAATGAAAATGCAACCTACATAGTGGGAGAAAATATTTGCAAATAAAATGATTGCAAATGGAATGCTCAAATAACTCTTATAATCCAGTAATAAAGAGGCAGCTCAATTTTAAAAATGGTCAATGAATCTGAATAGATAGTTATATAAAGAAGATATATAAATGTTAATAAGTACATGGATATATACTCAATATCATTAGCTAACAGGAAATGCAAATCAGAACCACAATACAATATCACATCAAATCCATTCGGATAACTATAAAAGAGTAAAAAATAAAAACAAGCATTGGAGAGATTGTGAAGAGATGGGAACCCTCTGCACTGCTGCAAGAAATATATTGTAAAATGAGGCAATCATTTTAGAAAATAAGATGGAATGTTTCTCACACAGTTAAATATTGAGTTACCATATACACAGCAACTGTACTCCATAATACATATCCAAGAGAAATGAAAACAAATGTGTATACAAAAACTTGTAAATGAATGCTAATAGAATTACTTGTCAAATAAATAACTGGACAGTCAAAGTTACTGGACCCAAATATTTAGTAACAGATTGATAAACAAATATGCTATATCAGTACAATTGGATATTATTTCATAAAAAAGGCAGTATTGGGAACCAGCAGTTAGCGTAATGGCTATGTCGCTGGACTCCCACGTAGTCGACCGCGGTTCGCGTCTCGGACCCGGTGGCTTACAACTCACGCCAGGCGCGTGTGCGTGCGTGCCCAAGATCCCAAGAGGAGAGTGGAGGAGAAGGGATTGCGGCGTGACCATCTCCCCTGGGGGGTGATTTCTCGCTTTCTGTCTCTATGTCTCTCTCTGTCTGTCTGGCGAGCGCACGCGCCCTATAGCGAAAAAACCTCTCCCAAAAAAAAAGGCAGTATTGACATAGACTTCAACAATGAAAGACTCTTGAAAACATTGTGCTAAGTGAGATAAGCCAGTCACAAGAAGACACAAATTATATTCCATATATATGAAATGTTCAGAATTGCAAGAATAGGCAATTGAATACAGTCTGATATAGCTTAGTGGTTACCTGTGGTGGGAAGATGAGGAAAGTGTGCTAATAGGTATGGGGCTTCTTTTTTGAGATAATGAAAATTTATTCTACATTAGATTGTTGTGATAGTTGTACAACTCTCTATGTGCTAAAACATTTAACTACACACTTAAAATAGGTGAAGTATATGATATATGATTTTAATTTAATAAATTCACTTAAAAAATGACTTGTACTTTGTGCAGCTGTCTTCCCTTGCCTAATCACTCTTTACCAAATGAGCCAAAGCCATCAAGCCTCTTTGTCTCTGCTTATGCAGTATCTTCATTTAAAAGTATATTTATTACCTGTTGTCGATGACATGTATTAGTATTCTCAACTAGACTGGTCTGAGGTGTGTATCATGCTGGATAAATTCTCCTTACAATTTAAATGATATATAGCAATTGAAGGTATAAATAATAATAATAATAATATAAAGGAAAAATTATCTCACCTTTTTGCTTGAGCACTTATAAAACATTAGGCTAAAATCTATTCTTGTTCAAGTATCTTATAACCTTTGCTTCCTAAAATGTGTTTTCTATTTCTTGAATATGTAGCATCTGTCTTCTCTTTATTTAGCCACCACTTAAGATCCTGATTTTTTTAAAGTAAATTTTCATGGAAGTATAATCTACGTAGAAAACGTATACAAATCATAATGGTACAGACCATTATTTTTCACAAGAGGAACCTATCAAAGTGACTGTTACCAAAATAAACTCTACCAGTTCCCCAAATCCACATTTGCTCCACCTCTTCTAATCTTTAGACTCCTCAACAAAGTCAAATACACCTCAGACTTTTTTTTTTTTTTTTTTTTTTTTGGTCAGGGGGAGTGCACACATGCTAAAGAGAGACACAAAAAGAGAGAGGGGAAATGAGAAAGTATATCTGATAGGAAATGATCACACTGCAATCCCTTCTCCTCTATTTATCCCTTTGGGATTTTGGGCATACACACAACACACACACACATGTACCAGGTGTCTTTTTGTAGCCACAGGGTCAGGATTTGAATCATGCAGGCAGCCATATGGGTCCAGCTGCTTTAACCACCAAACTACCAACAGGCCCATTTTCTAACTTTTAAAACCATCAATAGCTTTGCCTCTTTTTAACGTCATGTAAATGTAAATGAAATCATGCAGTATATTCTCTTTTTGGGTCTTTTTTTTTTTTAGTCTTGACATTCTATGTATAAGATTCATCCGTGTTGTTGCAATAGCAATAGTTATTTTAGTTCCATTGTATAGATGCTATGACTTATTTCTCCAATCAATCATTTATGGATATTGGAGTTATTTTTAGGTTTTAACTATTGTGCTGGTGATTTACATATTCTTTTAGGTATGTATATGGGAACATATACATACACTTCTTTTGAATGTGTATCTCTAAGTGCACTTTCTGAGTCATAGTATATATAATTATTCAGTTTTAGTAGATCTTGAGTTTTTCTAAAGATGTATCTTTTTGTACATGTACCAGTAGCATAGGAGAGTTGAAGTTACTCCACATTCTTGTCAACCTTTAATATTATCCTACCATTCCATTTCAGCCATTCTGGTAATAATTGTGTAGTGGTATTGCACTGTGGTTCCATTTGCTTTCTAGGGGCATTTTCATGCTCTAATTGGCTAAATGGATATCTTCTTTTGTGAAATAATTGCTAATGTCTTTTACATTTCTATGAAATTTGTGTTTTGTTCTTATGACTTGAAGGAAATCTTCATATATCTAGGTACACACAGTTTATCCAATATGTAGAACATAAAATTTTCTTCTAATGTTTGGGTTACCATTTCACTTTTTTTTTGGGGGGGAGGGAGAAGTTTTTGCTATAGGGCGTGTGTGCTCACCAGAAAAACAGAGAGAGACAGACAGAAAGTGAGAAATCACCCCCTGAGGGGATGGCCACACCACAGTCCTTTCTCCCCCATTCTCTTCTCAGGATCTTGGGTACTCATGCACACGCACCCGGCATGAGGTTAAGCCACCGTGTCTGGGACTGGAACGGTGATCGACTACATGGGAGTCCAGCAACGTAGCATTACACTGTCTGCTGGACCCACCTTTTCACTCTTTTAATGGTTCTTAATGTAGTCAAATTTATCAATCTTTTTTTCTGAGTGTTATTGTTTTTAATGTAATATTTAGTAAAGATTTGTCTATTCCAAGGTCTTGAAAGTATTCTGTTTTCTTCTAGAAAATTATTATTTTGTCATTAATATCTAGTTCTACAATCCATCTCATAGTCTATATTCTATTTTTGCAAATAGATTGTGAGTTTAAAATCCATTTCTTAATATGGATATATAATTGACCCTGTAAACTTTACTGAAAGGACAAATATTTCTCTCTGAACTGCAGAGACATTGTCCCAAGCCAAGAGACTGTATATGTGGGTATGCTTTTGGATTTTAAATTTTGTTCCATTAGTCTGACTCTTATACCAATACTACATTGTGTTAATTATTATACCTTTAGAATGAGATTTGATAATCTGATATGGGGGATATCAGTCTTCCTTAGTTGGTATTTGTCTGGTTTATCTTTTTAAATCCATTTACTTTCACCTTACCATCAGTTTTTGTCCCTCCAGCTCCATGAGGTCACTATTTCTTTGCTGTTTTTGCTGCTCCTTATCAGTAGTTCTCTGTCAGATGTATTAAGAATTGGCTGTTTCTTCTAATGAAGACATGACCAGCTCACTTCTTCTCTGCTCCCATTTGCTCAAAGATTTGGGCCCTGTGGGTCCAAAAATAATTTTTATTTTTTGCCTTTTTTCCTGACTTTTTTTTCCTCAGTCATTCAGAAGGAACATTGGTCCATCCACAGATGATTCCATCCTAGCATCTTAGCTGGAAGCAGGTATTCAGGGGAAAATCTAGAAATAGAACAGAAGCTTCCTCAATTTGATAAAAACTAAAAACCTACAGCAAAAGTCCAATATTTGCATCTCTTTACATTCACTCCCTTTAAGATTAGAATAAGACAAGGGTGCTCGTTAGCAACAATCCAGTTCAAAAAGTAATAGAGGTCCTGGCTGATGAAGTAACACTTCTACACACTCATGCAAACTGATTACAAGGTGAGACACAAAACTACTACTGTTTTCTTAGAAAAATCTATCAGAAACAGTAGGCCATGAGAACCAACAAGAGAGTCCAGTTACATTTAATGTATTTAATAAGAAAATCCAGAAACAAGGTAAACATAAATTATATAATGTCCTTCTATATCAGAAGTAATGTACTTGAAGCCTTGATAGGATATTAAGCACTATTTGCCATATCAACAAAAAATGAGTTATATAAGAATTAATTTGAGGAAAATTTCATAACACACAAATAGAAAAAATTCTATTAAAGGGAATATAAATGTAAAGTTCTCCATTGAAAATGATGTATATGGTAGCATCCTTCATTTGATTGTCTTCTATACATGCACACTTTGTAAAACCATACTGTATGCTATAGAGAGGTACAACAAGTAAGTGTGAATAGGAAATCATAAAATTAATAAAAAGGGCTTTATAAGGTGACTTTATAAAAAGGATAAAAAAATACGGTGGGGCAGATAATACTCCCCAAATTAACCCTTGAGTGCATTATGACACTCTTCCCAGATAGCTCAGGTGGCAAGCTGCAGGGAAAGGCTGACATTTACAGACCTGGTCTCATTCCTGGGAGCTTCGTATCAGTCAGGAGTTCAGTGAAAAGACAAAAATGAGGAAGGAGGCAAAAGGATATTTTCCTGAACTCTCAGTTTTAAGAGGACCTGGACCGCTGACTTGGTGGCAGTGAGTGACAGTGATCACCAGCAGATAGAGTCAACATGGGGATCAGAACCACCTCATTGGGTAGCTCAGGTTTGATGGCTGGTGACTTTCTTAGTGGTACTGAACCATGCAGCCACACCATGTACACAATATTAATCCCCACACCACCCTCTTCACCAAAGGGTCTGGGGACCCAATAACATGGTGGAAGTATTCCTTGCAAAAAACCTAGAAATGTGTGTGGCATTTGGGATGACATTCTTATCCCAAAGGGAGGAGTGACACTGATTCTGCGTGTCAGAAACACCCAGGTTTTTCATCTCTTTTAGCCATTCCCGAGCACCACAGTGGAGAGCCTTGATGGGGCTGGGGTTAAATTGGAATCAGAGCCCAATTTAATAATAATTTTAGTAAGTTGGAGACCTATGCTTAATCTCCAATTTAGAAACACACCTACAAGGCACTGCCTCTGATTCTCGTCTCAGCACAATGGAGATGGCAGGCTGCTGGCAGTCTGCTCACTATTAAGCCCACTTTCATTACATGGGGGAAACATGCAGCAAATTTGCCTTTGCAGCTGGTTGAGTTCTTAGCTGGAAAAAAAAAGTGAACATCAAAGGATTCATCCCCACCAGGAACTCAGGATCCTAATTTTAAGAAGGGCCTGTGCAAGGCTCTTGATGGGAGTAGGCTCCAGTCAGGAGAGCTGAAAATGGGGAAACCCATGCTAGAATATAATCAGAACACACTTCAGTTTCCAGAAATAAGGATCTCTTGGGATCAGATAAATTTATGATTTTTTAAAAAAAATTTCAAGGTGACTATATCTTCCTTTTAGAGGTCAGAACCCTTAAAGAAGTACAAAAAAGGGTCTGATATGTTTTTCTGATTGTCATATTCATTTGCTGATTATTTAAATATTTATTGAATACATACTATGTTCCAAGCTTTTTCCTGAGATCTACTTTTTAAAAATAATTATTTTATTTATTATTTAAAGAAATTGCTATAGGACACATGTGCTCACCACAGAGAGACAGAAAGAGGGAAAGTAAGAAAGCAAATTGCCAGGTCCAGGACTCTAACCACAGTTGGGCATGTGAGAGTCCAGTGCCTTAGCCACCACGCCACATGCTGGTCTGGGATCTACCTTTTTAAAATAATTTTTTAAAATTTTATTTTATAATTTCTTATTTACATTCAATTATTGATATCTTTGTTGAATGCAATGTGGTTTTTCAAAGCATATGTGCAGAGTGATAGTAGAATCAAGAATATTATTATATTTATCATCGTCAACAAAGAACATTACATTATGTTGTGCACCTCCAATTTTTGTTCTACTTTTTTTTTTTCTAATGTACATATATATGATTGTCAATACCTTTTTTTTTGAAGAGATTTTTGCTATAGGGCACGTGCGCTCGCCAGAAAGAGAGAGAGACAGAGAGAGAGAAAGTGAGAAATCACCCCCCAGGGGTGATGGCCACGCCACAATCCCTTCTCCTCCTTTCTCCTCTTGGGATCTTGGGCATGCACACACACGCGCCTGGCGTGAGTTTAAGCCACCGGGTCCAGGACTCAAACCATGGTCAGCTACATGGGAGTCCAGCGACATAGCCATTATGCTAACTGCTGGTTCCGACAATACCTTTATTTTTTTAAAAAAATTCTGTTGTGGTATATTGGTCTTTGTTTATATGCATTCTGTGTCTGTTAAACACTTTTTCCTGAGTCTCTTATGCCCATACTCCTCATCCTCTGTGCAGTCTCTGGTGAGTACAGTTGCCTTTTCTACTTTTATTTTTAAATATTTTAATTTCTGCCATAGAGTACAGACATTTAGTATATGACATTTGTTTTGTTTTCTTTGGGCTCATTTCACTTACTATTAAATCTTCTATTATTAAACTTTAAAGTCGTTCAAGTTTTTGAATCTCAGTTGTCACATCTTTACAAAATAAGAAAAAAAAACTTCAACTTCCTTTTCTAGGTCTAGCTCCCTTATGAGTAGAGGGTTGGTTGGTCTTTGAAAGTACATCTCAGATACACTAGCTGGCTCTTTATTATAGTAATTAATGTTGCTTTCACGTTCTCTAAGAACACTTGCCTGGGTATTCTTACACATCACTGTCTCACAGACTGACTAAAATGGCTTCAGTTATTTGGAGGAGGGGCAAGTACTGCAAATGAGGCTGGTTCAGTACAGAAGTGAAAGGGCTATGGCTATGTTCACCCTGGCTACCGCAGTTAAGCTGTTGGAGAAGTGGCCTGACTCCTTTGGCAAGGATGAAGGGCTTGGAGGTTGCTGAAGTATGTTGTAGGATTCTCAATAACACACACTCACTTTTTGGGTAGAAAGCAAGAATTCCTAGAGGCCTAATTATCCCCAGATGTCAGATTCACTGACATCTGCTGGGCCTGTGTCCTAGAGATTTGGCAGTTTGTGAGAATCCAAGACAAAGGCCATGGCTAAGTAAGAGTGGTCTGAGTTTTGGGTACAGGGAAGAGACCAATGGAGTAGTGATCAACCATGTTTCTTGCTTCTCTAAATTTGCCATTGTGCCTGGCGGATTTAGAATGCCTTGCAAAAAATGTGGTAGAATCAAATATCAAGAAGCTGTTTTCTGTTCAGGAAATCAGGGTGTGTGAATGTCCCTCCACTGCATTTCTGGACATGACCCACTCTGATGCTACTGCATACTAAAAGCTTATCTCTTCTCAATGAGGAGTAATAAAAGTCAAGGTACCCCATGTTCCAGACAACTATTTTATACCTGATTCCAGCTCTAACTTCTGTTCTAGCTTTTTCATTTGATGTTTTGATCAATTAAGCAGATAGCAGGCAACTTGCAAGAGGGGAAATGGGGAAGAGATCTACTAGGGGAAACAATTGTATCCCTGGAGGGGAGCAGCCCTCTGTGTCTTGCTTTATCTGTTCCAAAAATACTCTTCTCTGTCCTAGCTCTGCTCTGGGTTTAGAACACCCAGGGTACTGGGTTGATTTCTCCCACTGGCCACTTCTTTTGGGAGTCATTTCTCATTCTTAGTGAGACAAGGAGAAAGAGGGTTCTTGAGTGGCACCCAGGTCATAGGGCTCAGATTGGCATTGGGGAATGGAGCATAAAGAGTTATTGGTGTGGATCCAGAGTACAGGGAGATGGGAGCTAGGCTGGGTCTTCCAAGGCCATGTGTTTTGTATGCATTTGTGTGCATGCATTTGTTTGGCTAAAATCCAAACTAATTTGAGCCTGAATAGATTTTACAAAGGATACCTTTTTTGTTGGTAAGGCATGGACTATACAAAAGGTGATACTCTTAGGACTATAAAGTGCTAGAGTGAGAACAGGAAGTTGTGGATATGGGCAGGGACATGTTGGGACTGAGCAGTTAGCTAGGTTGAGAGAGAAAAACCCAGGGATGGCAATACCATTTCTCTGATTTAATGGAATTGGCTTTGCTGCACTATGGACCTGTGAGGAGGCTTCTACCTTTAAGGGGTAGGCCTATAATTTGGGTGTATTGTGAGCTAGTAAACAAAAGTAGTGGAGATACAGGCTTAGGATCCAAACAGCATTTTATACATGGGTGTGGGTCAGTGGAGAAGGCTCTTACATTTTTCCAGTCAATTAGAACATTTTCCAGAGGGGATTAAAGTCACAACCATGACTGTGATTGCTGCCTTTCTCTGTTTCTGCATTTGTCTGAGCACAGAGGTGCAGGATAACCTGGTGAAAATGAGCTAGGAAAAATGGGGTCACTGCTGATAGAAAATGACCTGTGAGGAAGCAATCTGCTTGTGGCTAAGGTAGACAAAGGCCATGGACAAGCTGCCATAAAGACTTCGGAGGTCAACCTGGCTTGTAGTTCAGGATATTCTGGAGGAACTGTTTCTGAAATAAAGATTTAATAAATTCAAGAAAATCTTCTAATTAATACTGGAAGTAAAAACCAGGTTAAACAATGAACAAAAGCCAGTCCCAGTTAGTAAGAGAGGTATCAAGTGTATCTTGTAATTATATTTATTTAAAAGTGAGATTTTAAAGGAATTTTTTTTAATTTACTGCTGGAGAGTGCGTACATTCAACAGAAAGAGAAAGAGAGAGAGGGAAAGTGAGAAAGCACCGCCCATGAGAGCTGGCTATGTTGCAAGCTCTTCTCCTCAATCTCTCCCTTTCCTTGGGACCTTGGACACACAGGTACACGTGCCTAGTGTGTTTCTCAAGCTGCTAAGTCTGGGACTTGAACCATATAGTCAGTCATGTGGGATCCAGCTGCTTCCACCACCATGTTATTGGCTGGCTTATAAGGACTATTTACTTTAGGCTTTTGGGTTTAAGCCATGCCATTTAAAAAGTGACATTTTATTAGGGAAAATTTTTAGCACATACAAAAGTAAACAAAATCTTTTATTGAACATCCTGTTCTTATCTCTCAGTCTTGATGGTGATTTACCCAAGCCAAGCCTGCACCCTCCATACCCCATGTGTACCCTATGTATATTTCTCCCCTTCCATATTTTTTCTACAGCAAAGCCCATAAATCACATTTCATCTATACCTATTTCAGTGTATTTCTCTAAAAGAGCGTTGCTCCTTTAATAAACAAGATAAGCCTTTTGCCTATCCACCCAAGCCTGTGAGGGAGATGAAGTGTTTGACATGTGAGGTTATAGTTAAGGTGATCCTGGCTCCCTTTGTGTGTCCACACCCACCTGCCTATTGGTTTTCTGGCCTAGAAACATAAACTACAAACAGAATAGAAAATGATGCAGTGTATAATAGCCCCTGTGTTGTGAGGGCCACTCCTCAGTAAGCGCAGGATGGCCAGCCATCCAGGCTGTATTAACTGGGTCATTTAGCTCCAAGCAGACTTAAATTACTAACTGCAGAGGAGGAAAAGAGAAATGAGGAGGTTTAGTATAGTCAAGGGAAAAGGGATGGGCTTTCATTTAAGACATACTTTCATTGTCTGTAATAGGGCAGGATGGGCCTAATTAGCAGTGGAATAACACGAATGCAATCAGCACAAACAGACGGATGTGCATTTCTGCTTTAGGGACCATACACCAGATGGACAGAGCCAGGTTGGAACTTTGATTGGAGAACAGAGAGCAACCTGAGTCCTGGACCTCTGCCTTCCCTCCCACCCTGTCCTCAGGGTCCAAGGCCAGCCATAAGGAAGAGGCAGGGTTATGATGATCTTTCAGGACAGGGTGGGCTACATCAACAAGTGTCTGGCCCCTTTTCCCAGCAGATGCTCACAACAAGCTTGTGAAATTGCTGTTCTCTTTTCACACTTGACAGTGAGTATGTTGGTGCAGCCGCAGGATGGGAGAACGGGGGTCAGAGAGTTGGAGACACAACCTAAGGACAAGCCATTGACATTGCCTCTGGTAGGTTTGATACTTCCAGAAGCAAGACTCTCACTCTAGTTCTTGAGTTAACAACTATGAACCATCTCTCATGGCATTATTAGGCAGCTCTGTTCTAGACTAAACCCTCTGTAGCTTCCAAGTGCAGCTGGCTCCACCATGAATCCCAATTTGGAAAATGTGGACATGTCTGGCTGCTAGTTATGCAATTCAAGTCCCAACTGGATGGACCTAAGTGGTTCTGTAGTTCTGGTTCTATGTGAGTAGGGGCTTTAGTCATCTAAGCTCTCATACATTTCTCAGACTGACTGAGTATTTTCTAGCAGAAATTTTTCTAAGTCATATAGAGAAGAAAAAGCACAAAGGTGAAAGTCATAGGCCATGTGTTTGACTCCTAGCTCCAACACTGCTTAACTTTTGGAACTTGAATTTATTTTTAAAAACAAGTAATTAATTATTTGCTACTGGGTACATGTGTTCACTGGAGAGGAAGAAAGAAGAGAGAGAGAGAGAGAGAGAGAGAGAGAGAGAGAGAGAGAGAGAGAGAGAGAGAGAAAGCACCTCCCCAAGAGGGGATGGGCATGCTGCAATCCCATCTCTTCCATTCTCATCTTGGGATTTGAGGCACTCATGCACATAAGCCTGCAAGTGTTTTTGAGCCACTGGGTCTGGGACTTGAACCATGCAGTCAACTATGAGGGATATAACCACTTTAAGCACCATACCACCTGTCTGGCATTGGATCTTCAACTTCTTATCTGTAAAAAGAGAAGAAGGTAGCAGGACTTAAAAGTGTGTGTAAGTCAAATTATATAATTAGATCTTTAGGATCATGACATGTTTTATTGTTCATGTTGTTGTCATTCTATTAAAAAGTCATTGGACTTACCTGTCAAATATATGGTGGTCTGACTCTCTTAGTACCATGATGTTACTATATCCCACAGCTCATAAAAGGGCTATCCTAATCCTGCGATTCACTGGCTAGTGTAGTTTTATGAAAATTACCACTCCTTCTTCCCTCCTTCCTATAAAAAAAAAGTAGGAAGAATCTCCCTAATAATTAGTTATAGCAATGCTAATGTTAAATTCTTTCTCATTTTGATTTCCTGGTCCCAACCCAATTCTTCCTGAGTGGGTTGGCTGCAGAGTTTTTCTTTCCATTGCTTTCTTTTCCCAGAGGACACAGAATTTTCATGAGGCACAATATTTTTCTTAAAAAGTATTTTTGTTTCCTAAAATCCAAGTGTTATTAATGGATCCCCAGTTCCTTCTCGAAGATACTGACCCAAATAACAGACACAATTTAAAAACTATAGTCATGTAACTGCTTTTGACTGTGCCTGCTTGTTCCCTCTGTTCTCACTGTTGTCCTTGGGTAGAATGTATTTAGGAAGTTGTGTAATAGTATTTAGTATTATTTAACCCTGTATTTCATATTTTCTTGCCACCTTGATGATAGAAGAAATTGATACTCATTTATGAAATCATCAACTATTTCATAGCAAAGTTTCTAAAAAATGGGTTTCAGTGCCAGCAGGCAGCATGGTAGCTGTGGTGGCTGGATCCCACATGGATCAAGAACTGCGTAGTCAGCCATTCCCTCGGAGGGGAGGTGATTTCTTTCTTCCTCTCTCTCTGTTTCTCTCTAGTGAGTATAAAGACCCTATAGTAAATAAACAAAAAACCCAAAAACAGAGGTTTCATTTATTTATTTAATTAGACATTTGGTGAGTGTCTACTGTGTGCCAAACCCTTTGTCAGGCATTGTGGAGAATACAAAGGTGAAGTTCCTCAAGAAACTTATATCCAGGAAGCAGACAGGAAAACAAACTGAGGGGTAAAAGTATGAGAAGACCAAGGGGATGGTGGTTCTTGCCTGGAGGATGGAGATGGCTTGCTGGCTTGGTTTGCTTCCCACTGCCTCTGTGGGCTCCTTCTTCATGCGCTGTCTCTATCCACTCCTATAGACCTCACCATAGATGGGCTGGCCTAGGTGTATCTCAACAACAGGTGAGTGTGGCTACCTCCTGTCTTTTAATGTACTATCTTTTATTTTTACTTTCTCCAACACAGAGGATCTTGCATCCTTTGGGTGTTCATTCTGAGAGATTCCAAGGGATCTCAAGGGATGTCCCTGGGAAGGAAGGCAGAGTATTACAGGATCTCACCCATTTCACCTATCCCTTCTATATTCTCCATCTGGTAAGGCTGCATGAGCCAGGGCTCAGAGTCCCGCTGGCCCTGGTTTGGTTGAGAACTTTCTGAAACCCAGGACTGTCTTTAACTTGACTGAGGAAGTGTGAGGTCATGATTCTAATAGGCATTGAATCCAGGTCTTCCCTGAGCACATAGTTCTGTGCTGGCCAAGCTGAGCAACATTGGAACTGGAGGTCCCTAGGCAGACAGAGTTCCTCAGAACCAGCAATTACCAGGATAATAGGTTACATGCTTAGCCCTCAGTGGAGCCTTGCTAGAGTCTGTAAGTGGGGTGAAGATGATTGGACTTCTTCCAGGAGGCCAGGTTTCTCAGGTTTATTGCACAAGGGTATGTGTTTGAGCTGACCAGGTTAGCAGTGCCCAAGCCATATGTGCTCAGAGCCTAACAAGGGTTGGGGGTTGAGAGTTAGTGGGGTTGAAGGTCAGAGGAGTTGAGACTTTCCAGTCTGTGGTGGTCAGAGAAGGTTTTTGGAAAGAGGGTAGAGCAGAGAGATGAAGCTGGGGCTCAAAGCTTCTGAGGGATTTTGATGAAGCTGAAAGGGGATTGTATGTCATAAACTTTTGCCATCTGTAGATTCCTAAAAGTTTAGAGGAAGTGCTTTGCAATACTGATTGATTATGCATTAGTCTTGGGTTGCATCCAAGACCAGTGTGAATTCCAAAGGTCCCTTTTCATCTATTGCTTTACTTTCTCAGTGTATCCCTTTCTTGCCCTGATAGAGACATGAGACTCTCCCTAGTTTAATTAGGTTGTATTTTTAAAATTCTATAGGAAAAGGGATCAGCAGATGGTGCAATGGTTACATCACTGAACTCCCATGTAGTAAACAGTAAACTGCGGTTCAAGTCCTGGACTCAGTGGCTAAAACTCATGCCAGGCTCATGTACATGTGTGCCTAAGATCCCAAGAGGAGAATGGAGGAGAAGGGATTGCAGCATGGCCATCCCCATTGTGGGTGTGATTTCTCACTTTCTGTCTCTCTATCTCTGTCTGTCTTTCTGGTGAGTGCATGTGCCTTATAGTAAAAAATCTCTCTTAAAAAATTTCTATAGGAAATAATTTTTCATGGTTCTCCATAGCAAAAGATCTATCTAGCTAAGTATTAGGTATAGTATATTCTGAACAAATGCTTGAATGACCACCACTGGGATTGATTCTCCATTCAGAATTCAATTCATAACTTTTATAGATCTCTAGGCCAGTACATCTAGTTGTTTGCAGGACATCTCACCTGGATAGCCCACAGGCACTTCAAAGTTATCATTTACAAAACTTTTCTTCATCTTTATCATCCCACACACAGACACACACATTCAACCTAGCTCTCCTTGCTCAAAACCATAGTAGCCAAAATGCCAGGGCACCTCCATTCACCTTCTTTAGCCTCTTCCTGGAGCTGGTGTCTGTTTCATACTTCTAGATGCTGAATCACTCAGTACCACTCCTCTTCTTCTGCATTGCTGCAGCTTTAGCCAAGATTCCTCAGAATATTGCTTAGATCACTCAGAACATGAGTGAGTAGGCTCGCCTTGAAATAAGAATCTGATTAATTCATCTCTGGCTTAGCACCCAGCTGTGGATTTGGCCATAGGCTGTAACAAAACTTGTCTTGGCTTACGAAGTCCTTACCTTCCTGCTTCCACCCTGGTTTCTAGCTGCATTTTTCATTCCGCCAGCAAACTTGCATGCGCCTTGCATGTGCCCACATGTGCATCTTGCTGTCTTTGCATGTTCTGTAAATATATTGTGGCATCACCCTTTTCCCTTGTCTACATCTGAGACTTAACATCATCTCTTTATTGGTACCTAACTGCCTCAGCCAGGGTCACACCTCACATGGGTTTCTGTGCCACCTTGGATTACCACACTTTATTATAATTATATTTAAATGTCTATTATAATGATCTGTCAGACTGAGAGGGAAGGGATTAGTCCTATCCATCATGGACACTTCAGTACCTAGCCAAATGCGTTGTAAGTGTTTGTTAATGGTTAAAATAGAAAGGACCTTAGATCTTAAAGAATCTCTCCTATTTTAATTCCTCTTAAATTCATTTATTTACTCATGCATTCATCCGCTCCCTGTACAAACATTTACTGAGTACCTACTATGTGGGAACTACCCCCACCTCCGTTCCCCCAGGCAACAAAGCCTTGATTAAACAGACATAAAAGAGAAACAGCTGCCAATCCTTCCTCCACGAAGCTGTGCTCCACAGGCCTTCATTTAAGGATCCTGGAGCTTCAGTTTCCTTTCGTCAGCTGTTTCCTTAATGGCCAAACTCATGGTGGCAGTGACAATGGATTCTGCATTAGTATTAAAAATTTATTCAATAAATAATGGATTAGAACCTCTGTTTAATAATTATTAATGCACTGCAATTTCAGTTGCCCAAATCTCAAGATGTTTTAAACATAACTAATTGAAAACACAATTAACAGCAACTTGCTGAAATAAATCTGAAAGGCAGAACATCCTTGAAAACCACAGACTATGAGAGAAAAAATACAAAAGTAGCCCCCTCCCCATGATGTCCCAAGATATAAAGTTGATATTGGGCAGAAAAGGACGTTGGCACCTGAGAGGGTTTAGAACATGAAAGACTGGTGTAACAGCAGCTTCTTTGCAGCTACTGAAAATTCAGGTGACCACTTCATCATGCTGGTGGGAAAGAGGGCATTTACCTGCCCAGTAAATGGTAGTTAGACTTTCATGTAAGATGGGTTCTTAGAAAGAGGTTGAGTCTGTGACTTTGTTATGTGTAAACTTAGTAAAGTGAAGTCCAGACCCTGGGATCTGGCAGTATATCGGGAGCTGGATTATCTTGAGTGAGTGGCAGAGCTGTGACTGGGAGACCAGAGTCCCCAGCATCTCACCATATGCTCACTCTTGAGCCCCGATGTCTTTCATGTTCTTGTATGAGTGGTTCATCTTCCCTTGACTCGACAAAAATGGTGCAACTGGGTCTTTGGATGAAGGGTTTAAGAGAAGGGGCCCTTTGACTTTCTTAATTCAACAATGGTCAGCAAAAAGATCAACGGATTAAGGAATTCATAGGATGGACCCTGGGGTGGATGTTAGGCTCTAAGAATGCTAGGGGCATAATGAAGGCCAACACTGGGCTCTGGGCTGGGCTTTCAAGGACAGAGATGCAGTTTCCTCCCATTTTTGCCTTCTTACATACACCTGTTCCCACTCTACTTTCCATGCCAGGAAGGTTCTTTCCTTCACATTAGCTTTGGGGATTGGGGACATTGACTACTTGCTTCCATTTGTCCTTTACAGGGGTGTGTGTGTGTGTGTGTGTGTGTGTGTGTGTGTGTGTCTGTATTCAGTGAGACATTGTAGGGAACTTAATCAACAATAGGATTGGCCAGTGGTAGGTACTCAGCATAGGTCAATTTCCCTTCCACTCTCAGCTTTATCTATTGCTCCTGCATGGTTAATCCACCCCCAGGAGTCTAAACACTGCTGTGGGTAGGCTTTCAACCAAATCATATGGTAATTGGACACATGGATGTTGTTTCAGAGAACAGGAGTATCTAAGGAGAAAGCTGTCCCAATTTAGGGTCCAGACTGGAGAGCAGCTATGCTGGGGTTTGAGGTTTGGATAAGAAGGTGGTGATCAATATGACCAGAGTCATAGGATGGGGATGTATTGCAACATACCTGAAAAGCCAGGAGAGCAAGTTTGACCTTCATCTTAAGGGGCACCTTGAAGGATTTTAAAATAGAAAGTAGCATAGGTTTTGGCTTAATATGTGAACTAAAGTAGTTGGTAAGCTTAACTGAGCATCAGGACCACCTGGCTATCAGGTTAAATCATGATGGCTGAGCCTCAGCCCCACAGTCTCCGATTTATTAGTTTTGGGGTGGAGGGGTGCTGAAGATTTGCATTGTTCTTCAGTGTCTAGGTAAGGTTGATGCTGCTGGTTCAGGGACGAAACTTTGAAAATCACTTTGTAGAGGACTTCCCGGTGGTGAGTAGGCCTGAGGGCAGGCAGGCCTGGAGGCATGGAGCTGTTTGGGAAATCGGCACAATAGTACAACTGTAAAACAGTGCCAATCTGTTTTAAAGTGGGAGCTGTAGCTCTGGAAAGGAGGGGAGATACCTCAGAAGAAGAGTCAGCAAGATTTGATGGGCCCATGAGTGGGAAGTATCAGAGACTCTTCAAGGGTTTCCTCAGTGGAAACGTTAATGACTGATGGTGCTTCTCATATGGAAGAGCATGGAGCAGAGGTTTCAGGACGGAGGCAAGTTGTTTGGCTGACAGTTTCAAATGATCTTAAGTGCAGGTGCAACAAGAAACCTGAGAATGGGCCACGGCTTCCTCGCTGGGCCCTTTGAGTGTAGTAATGGCCTGAAGGAGGAATATTTGCAGGTGGTGACTGCAGGGCTAGCAGCAGGGTAAATTAAGTGGTATGTTTACTGTCCCAAATTTAGGGAGGCGCTCACTCTCAAGTTTGTGCAAACTGTGCCCAACACTGAGTCTGAGCACCCCCTTAAATTTTGCACATTAAATGCCTCATTTTACTTACCCTAGCTCCAAGGTTCTGTGATGCTGTTGCTGTTTTTTAAGCTTGGAAGAAACCTAGTGAGGTGAAAGGAGGGTTTGGACCCCACCTAACTTTGCATTAAATTCTATCACTGGCATTTCAATTCTAATTCGAATAATGTCATTTCTGATCATTCTTTAGCCAGAGGCTACCATGTTCCTGTACTCAACATGTATTGATACTGTTTTGTGCCTCTAAGACAGCTAAAATGAGCAGGGCACAGAGGAGGCTGAAAAGTCTTTCAAACCTACAGAGCATTGTGTAGATGGTAATGCCCTTTCCTAAAATGTAAGCAATGCTCAGTATTTCTGCAGTGGCTGAGCTAGTCAACAGAGCTAGCCGTCCGTAGAAGAGAAGAGATCTAGTCTTCCAACTTCTTTCACACTTGTAAATACACTTTGTTGTTGTTGTTATTGTTGTTGTTTGTTTTTATTTCTGTTTTTAAGAATTTAATCTATGGAGCTGTGCCATGGAACCAAAAACATTCAAGTTTAATCTCTAAGTATTCTTCTTCCAAGTTCAGAGTTTTCTTTCCTCTTCTCAGCTGGTGCATTCCCCCTTTTGAGTGTCTAAAAATACCCAGCGTGGTTCCCTCTACAAAACAGCAGCACCCTGCCAGCTGTTAAATAAATAAACTCAAAAAAATGCTGTAGTTGTGAAATAAGATATATTTAATTAAATAAAAAAGGAAAAGCAAGTGCTATTACAAGAACATAAAACTGTAAGGCATAAGATAAAAACTAAATTACTACAAGGCAGCTCGATCCAATCTAATCCTCGAAGATAAAGATGAAACCAGAAAATTGCATGTATTGAGAAATCAACATAAGCCCTGAGCAAATATTAACTAGAGATCTATAAACTGGTTGATAATAAACAGTACTATGAACATTAGGATTAGGGAAGGAAATGGAAATGGGGCCACATCAGGGGAAGGGGGACTCGAGTTCATCTTTGCATCGTGCCTGGAACAGGCATTTGTGGGATGATCTTATTCGAGTGACTTTTCTATTAGCTAATTTCAGTAAATCGGAGAGGGAAAAGCTGAATGGTGTCGAAGTACCTGGGTAAATTTCCATTTATCATCTTTTGAAAGACACAAAGATTAATGTGATCTCATCTTACCAGGCTATAAAATGGAGCCTACAGATAAAACGTTTGCCTTTTACCATAGCTTTCTAAGTTAGCTATTGACATTGATTTTAACAGTGTATTTAAGCATGAAGGATGGTCCAATTACATGTTAAGTAGCCTTTTTTTATAGTTCTAATAAAGGTCCATTTAGACATTTATACTGACAACTCAGTTCTTTGGAAGGGCATTTTTCAAGTTGCCTGCTACAAGAGAACATTTCACGGCAAAAAAAGAAAAATAAAAATAAGCCTACGATTAGATGGAGAATGTTCTCCAGCTTTCAGAGATGCCGTTTATATAAGGCTGGGCCTTCTAATGATGAAGTCAGCCGCGACAGCTGGGAAAATCAAGCTAATTCACAGGTGAAGATGTCCTCTTTGTCACCGTTTCAGGCTCAGGGATAAAGATGCTCCTTTGAGCGCATTCATGCGTGTCACACCCCACACAGAGAGCTTGTGAATACAGGCTGAATGGGAAACTGCTCGGGAAAGTGAGAGGGCCAGCTCTGGCAGGCAGGCGATGCAGCCTCCCGTCACATCAAGGCCCAGGGACAGCTAGGGCCTCTGAGGGGACTGGAAGGGCCTTTGGGGACAGAGTTAGCGTTCTTAGGCTCCTGGGGATATAAGTGACCTGGAGGCTCTTAGTATCATAGGTATTTTTCTCTTTTGCTCCTAGCCAGACTCAACTAAAGTGTTCATAACAGAAAGAGATACTTATGTGATCTTAGCTCAGGAAAAACGTCTCTAGAACCTCCTGGAGTCAGGATCTTCGTTTGAGTCTTTCATGAACTCAGTGAGTCTTCTTGGAGTTTCAAACTGTTGCTGCTAGCTCCCTGGACATAGGGGCCTATAGTAGTTTGCTAAGGGCCCTTATAGCTTAAACAGAGGGGCTTAAACAGAGATTTACTTCCTCATAGTTATTGAGGCCAGAAGTCCAAGATGAAGACTAGTCTGTTTTTTTTTTAAATTATTATTTATTTAATTTTATTTATTTATTCATTTATTTTAATTTGACCAGAGAGAGAGAGAGAGAGAGAGAGAGAGAGAGAGAGAGAGAGAAAGGGAGAAAGGAAGCCACCTGGTCCGGGACTCGAACTGTGGTCGGCCATGTGGGAGTGTCCAGCACCTTAACCACCATGCCACCTGCTGGTCCCAAGACTAGTATGTTTTGAAGCATGTCTCCTTGGCTTATTGCTGCATCTTCACGTGTGTCTGCATCCTCGTTTCTTCTTCTGAGGATACCTATTCTTTATAAGGATTGGGGTCCACTCTGATGATGTCGTTTAGCCTTAATTACCCCTTTGAAGACTCTATCTTGAAGTATAGTCTCTTGAGTTACTGGAAGTTTGGACTTCAATATACGAATTCTGGGGAAGGATAGAATTCAACCTATAGCAGGGCTGTATCTTTTTTAAATTTTTACTTGCCAGAAGGCACATAAACTTGCTAGAGTTAGAGAGACAGAGAAAAAAGGAGAGAAAGAGGGAGAATGTACCCTCCAGTGGGGTCTGATCATGCCACATCACTTCTCCATTTCTCTGTTCTGTTGGGATTTGGGGTATACATGCACTTGCACCCAGTGTGTTTTTCAAGCTGGCGGGTTTGGGATTTGAACTGTGCTATTGTCCAAATTGGATTGAACTCCCTTAACCACTAGGACACAGGGCTGGCCCAATAGGGCTACATCTTAATACTTTATGTTATAGTTGGGAGTACAAATACATCTACTTCTTATCCTACCTCCAGAGATTTGCTTAATAATTGGGGATAAAAGAACCTAATCCCCCCCCCACACACACCTTCTGTTTATGAAGAATAGGAGTGAAAGTACCTCACATAGGAATTTCTGATGCAAGATAAGAAAAAAGTTTTACTTTTAAAACTTCTGAAAATGTGGTTCTCTCAATCATGCCTGGGCTCAGTCTCCAGAGCTTTTCATATCATTGATCTATCTGGGTTAAGGTCTAGACTTGGATTATTTTGCAAGGCTCTCCAAATTATTCTAATTTGCAGCCAGGATGATAAAGCACAGTTACCAGGGTCTCTGGGTGCTTAAAGGGGGCCCTCAAAAGCAAATGGGTGTTTTGAATATATCAAATAATAATAATAAGAAGAAACAGCAAATGGTTTTGTTGGGCAAGTCATTTCTGATCCATTGATAGACTCTTGGGCATGGTCTAGAAGCAGGAAAGGGATCTGTAGCTGCATGGTGTAATAATGAATCAAATATTTTCTCAGTGGTTAGGGTTTGTAAATTTGGCCAAAGCTTCTCTGTGGTCTTTATGAAGGATTTGAAAGTGAAGTGAACATTGAAAGGCTGGGCTGATGTATTGAAATCACCAGTCAGATATTCTAGGGTGAATAAGTCAGATAATAGAAGGAAAAATGTCTCAAAGATTTCCCTGTTAAGCCAATGGGTTCAGGGAAATATTGAGACCATCTTCCAGGGATAAAGTGTATGCAGAGTCAAACTCCTTCCCTCCAGAAGAAGGAGTTGGCTGACTTTAGTACTAAGAACAGCACTAAGCTGGGGTGTGCTTGTAGAGTATTCTTTCATGGAGAGTTTATTAGTTTTCCTGAATTTTTGTACAGTCATACTGTGTCTTAAATGAATCTCACCACCCCTGCATTATCATTTTTCAGAGCTGCCCACCAACCTCTCATAGAGTCTGGGCGTACCTTCAGTCTTAGTAGAACAAAGAGGAGGTCATAGAGGGAAGGATGTGTAACTTCTCTTTTTCTTCCCTTAATTGTGGCGGTTGGGGAGGCCTACAGCACAGCTAGTCTTCATTCTGGCTGCACGTTAGAAACAAATGGGGGCTTTCCAAAATTACTAGTGCCTGGGCCCAACTTAGACTTATTACACCAGTCTCTGGAGGGTGGGGTTCATGCAGCCAGGGTTGAATACCTGGTTCTAGATCTTCAGATGGGGAAGGGCCAAGACCCAGAGAAACTGTGGGAGAAGTGTGCTAGAGAAAGAGCAGGTGAAATAAAGTTGCATCTTCAGGCATACTAGATGTAGGTGAGCCATGATGTCGTCTTGGTAGGAGTGAGATCTAGACTGTTGTCGTAGCTCTTGCACTTGGTAAAGAGCTTAGTATGTGGACAAGCATGGTTTCGACAGTACCCATTGATATACTTGTGTTATACATTTCTCAGAAATATTGAAAAGTTTGCCAAACTGCTGGGCAAGTATGATAAAGCAGAGGTAGGACAATTAGTAAAGCATTAGAATGGTTGTTTCTTAAATTTCCCCTACATGCATCGTATTTTTTAAAATAATTATTTTATTTATCTTTATTTATTTTAATTTTACCAGAAAGGGAGGGAAGGAGGGAGGGAAGGAGAGAAGGAAGTGGCGGGAGAGGGAGAGATAGAGAGAGAGGGAGAGAAAGTGAGAAAGAAAGCCACTAGGTCTGGGACTTGAACCTTGGTCAGCCATGTGAGAGTCCAGTGCCCTTAACCACCACACCACCTGCCAGCTCCCAATGCATGATATTTCAATCCCCTCTACCCTATTCTCAAACTTGGTAGGGTCTTATGGGCTATAGTCCTTCACATAAATAAATATTCACTGTTATTAACTATCTGGCCAGCACATTGATGTCTAGGAAGCTTACACATGAATTTTAATGATGAAGTATGTCTACGTGACATTATAAAATTCCATATAAGTCTGAGTACTTTGTATACCTGGTACTGGCATTTAAGGGAAGGATTTCTCTCTGAGGGCTGGAAAAAGATTGAATTCCTGGAGAGGTAGAGTTTCAAGTTAGGTCTTACAGGATGAGGATGTTTATATATTTAACTGGGAGAAGGAAAGGGACGTCTTGATAGAGGGGATCACATGGGGGACAGAGATAGGGTATGTTAGGGAGAAAAGGGAGAAAGAAATGATATCTCAAGTCTGACTGTAGTGGAGAAGATGTAGGAGGTGCTACCCAATAGAGCAGGATACTTTGGAGCATTTGGCTGAAATGTGGGCCATGGGTGGTTGTTACTTGGCTACGTGGTCATGCTCCAATGAACTCCTTAACCCAGCATCCATGCAGTGCTATGATTATAAAGACAGGGAACCACTGAGGAGCTACCAACCTCACTTATCTCTGAGCTGATGAACACTGAGTAGACATAGGTGGGAATGGGAGCCACTGAGTAGACATCAAGGAGGAGGAGGTCAGAGAAGTAGGAGGAAGAAATAGTTGCCTTGTTGTATGAATGGAAGAGTAAAAACTTAGATCGATGTGAACAATTTAATTCTTGATTCAAAGGCTCCTTAAAATATTTCTGTCTCCTCGACTATCTCTTATTACTGGGTTCCTGGAAAAGTCATGACGTATTTTTCTGTTTCCATGCAAAATCTTTTCTGACCACCCGATGCATGAACACATTCCTAACCTGAGTCCCATTTTCCAAGTCATTAAGTGTTTTCTTGCATTCTTAGAGATTTTCAGGTTTTCCTTAATCTCTCCTGCATCCCGTGCATTTCAGAGGTAACCTGGAGAGGCTTAGAGTGCCCTAGAGATGTTGATAAATCTTCAAATACTTTACTAGTTGGTAGAGCTATTTCATCACCCTCTCCTGAACTCATTTCATTTAATTCCTGTGTGTGAGTGGTGACACTCTATGGGCAGGGGGCAGGTACTGCCTGAATATCAGGGCAATGAAAGAGAAGTGAGATATGAAGGACATTCCATGGAGCACATGGGACAATCAGATATACATTAGGGAAGAAGAAACTCTGGTTTTATATAAGATATAATCATACTTAACTGACAAGCATTTAAGAAGTCACCACCACCTTCAAGGAAAAGTAACAGTGACACAGATCACATCAATAAGACTATGCTAGTTACAATACAGCACAAAATTAATGTAAAGGATAAACTCTAAACTTGAATGTTAGGTCTAAAACATGGTCAAGTTCATGATGTGGCAAGGGTTGTGTAGAAGTTATTTGGCTTCATTGTTTCCTGAGTAGTAACTGTGCATCTAAGGTGACTCCTTTTTACTCATTGTTTGGACTTGCAGGTTCCTCCCTCTTTCTGCTCTGAGGACATGCAGAGGGTGTTGGACTCTAGGCCAAGGGCAGGGTTGGGGGAGCCCGCGATGGCCAATGGAGTAGCCATAGTGCAGGCGAGCCTACAGCTCAGGCTAGAGTTGCTGGCAAAGGACTGGAGTGTTACAAGCTCGCGCCTGTGCAGACTGTCCCATTCCTGCCCTGACTGCTTCCTTATCTAATTAACTGCTAGCCTTGGCCTCATTTGGAGCTGTCAGGAGGTCATAGGGTGATTGTTTTGTTTGGTAAAGATGCCCCCAGAGGAGCAGAGAGTGACAGAGGGTGAACCAGGCACTCCTAGTCAACTTCCAAGTTTAGGTGTAGAAAAAGGGAGAGGTGTTTTTTTTTTTTTTTTTTTTTTTTTTTTAACAAAAACTTCATTCAGTGCATTCAGAAAACGTTGGCAAAATGAATTTCAGTAGTAATTTCACATGTATCAAAACTACAGATGTGAGATCAGCAGTTAGTGTAATGGCTATGTTGCTGGATTCCCATGTAGTCAACTGCAGTTCGAGTCCCAGACCTGGTGGCTTAAACTCATGCTGGGCATGTGTGTGTGCGTGCCCAAGATCCTGAGAGGAGAATGGAGGAGAAGGGATTGTGGCGTGGCCATCCCTCCTGGGGGGGTGATTTCTTGCTTTCTGTTTCTCTGTCTCTCTGTCTTTCTGGCCAGCTCATGCACCCTATAGCAGAAAACTTCTCTGAAAAAAAAAAAAAAGAAAAACTACAGGTGGTATTTATCACAATAACTTACAGATACAAATTAATGATAAACTATAGTTTCATAGAAGATTATAAACATGTTGCATACCAGTTAGTCCCTTCTTTCAGACAACGTGCTCTTTTAATGACAGTTAAATTAACAGATACACACTATTGTGAACTATTTCAGGCAGTAAAAAAAACTGGTTTTGATTTATTTTTCTCTTATAAATAAAAGTTTTCATTTATAAACTTTATAATAATTTGGGTGTAGGGAAAAGGAAAAATTTTGGTTAAAGTAACAGTGAATTTCTGTGGAAACAGTGGGGTGTGAAGTAGTGAGTTTTCAGGCGAGGACAGGACATTGGGACATACTCACGGGGACCCTCCGAAGAAGAGAGACAAGAAGGGATATGTCCTTTAGGGTTACCCAACATCAGGCACTCACAGTAAAGGCTCCTTGCTTGCAGCGTGAAGGTCAGCCTTGGGAGCTAGAGCAACTTGTCACCTTGATGAGGTAGGGATGGGACAAGAAAGTGACACGGGGAGTATGGTGGAGGAGTACGAGGCAGTCCAGGAGGCTTGTTGGTTCTGCCCTGGAGGATGCAGATTCCAGAGACAGCTGGGAAGTGCTGATATTAACAGGGTGGCTCCCTCTGACCTTCCACTTTTGACCCAATGTGCCAAGGTTGGGCTGGGCCTGTTGTTTCCACTGGTCCCTGGCTCCCTGCCTAAGGAGAGAGTACCTGGGGAGTGTATGTACACACAGATGTGTGCGTGAAGGGTGTGCAGGACCTAGACTAAAAGAGCTCCTCCGAGACCCCTAGAAGCCAGCCCACCCTCAGCCATTTCAGTCAAGGGAGGCAAGCTAGAGGGGTGTTGTCATTTTTCCTCCAACGCTGGTCTAACATTGCACATGAGCAATGGAGATGAAAAGGTGGAAACGTGCACCAGGGGCTTTTATTTTTCTAGGACTGCCCTAACAAAATACCACAAACTGATGGCTGAATAACCAAACAACCGAAGTTTATTGTCTCATTTCTGGGGGCCAGAATCCAAGATCAGGTGTTGATGGTAAGATTGGTTCCTTCTAAGGGTTGTGAGGATAACTTTTGCAGAATTCTCCCTCAGCTTCCAGTGGTTTGCTGGCTAGCTTTGGCGTTCCTGGCTTACAGATACATCAGCTTCATCTCTGACTCCATTTTCACACGGCATTCCTACTGTGTGTGTGTCTGCCTCTTTGTCTGAATTTCCCCTTTCTACGAGGACACCAATCATACTGATTTAGAGGCTCCCCCAATGACCTTCCTTGAACTCGATTATCTGAAAAGTTCTATTTCTAGACTGGGTCACATTCACAGGTACTGGAAGTTAGAACCTCAATGTTTGGGGGCACAATTCAACCCATAGGTTTATGGGGAAAGGTATGTGTTTTAGAAACAGGCTGAATTGCACCCTGCAACACGATTTCAGGGTTTTAAGAGTGTTGCTTCACAGAGTTAGTATGAGGATGATGGTCTGCTTAAAGACATCTTGACTTTATTTTGTTAGCTTTTTAAAAAATATATATTTTTAATAAATTTGCATATGGGGCATATGTGCTCACCAGAGGCAGATAGAAGAGAGAGGGGGAAAGTGAAAAAACAACCTCCAGATGAGATAGCCATGTCACTATCCCTTCCCCCTTTTTTTCTCAGGGTTTTGGGCATGAATGCATACCTATCTGGTGTGCTTTTCAAGCTGCTGGGTCTGGGACTTGAAACATGCAGCTGACCATGTGGGATCCAGCCACCTTAACTTCCATGCCACTGGCTGGTTCCACCACCTAATTTTTGAAGAGTATGCACATACTAGTTGTTACAGCAATAACCTGCTACCCATACACCCTCTCACTGAAGAGAGTGGCTATGCTCTTAGTCCCTTTGTTTACTCAACTGTGAAATGGTTTAGACAAATAATGCCTACCTAGGCATGTAATTCTACCTCATGGCAGTTATAGTTATATTGACAGCACGGCACATCTGGATCTGGGGACCAGGAAGTTAAGACCAACCAGGAACAGAAGACCCCGAGGATTTACTTAGGCTGTGACAGAAAAGTGATGAAACTGAATAGACGGGTTTGGGCAGAGAGTAGACCAGCTGTAATGCATGATGCAGCATTGAAAAATGTGGTCTTCTGAAGCTTGGCTATAGTTGTGCTCTAAGGATGCTAAATGACAGACACCAATTGGCCATCGTGCATGTCACCATCCTATCCTTGGGGCACCTGGACTGAAATCTCTGAGGTTCTTCCTAGAACGAGGAGCCTATGATTTGTTCCTAGAAGGTTCTGGAACTTTAGCTGCCCAGAAAGGCCTCTGTATTACCTATGTTAACCAATTCTGGATTCCTGTCTTTTGAAGCTCTAGAGTCCATAAACATATCTTCACCTCTAGTCTTCTAGTCTCATGAAGGGAGTCATTCCTTGGAGGTGACAGTGGCTGTCAAGCCCCTCTACCTTGTCCTTGGTGGTGGAACAATTGCAGGTATTTTTTGTCACTGTCACTCTGTGCCTCACACTCTCACCAAGTGTCAGTGGCCTGTAGGTAGGCCAGGGTTTATATTTGTGACCATATATGTATATATTATTGGCCATTCCCATCCTCATCGATATTCCTAGACTGACTTCTTATTACTTAAATGCTATAAACCTATACTTTGGCCACAGCCTGAAAGGGGAGGCAGCTGCTTAATAAAGAAAGTGATGTCTGGTGATTTTTCTTTTTCTTCTTGCTTGGTTGTGAAGCTGAAAAAAAATCATGGCATACTTCAAACTTGAGCAGTGGCTGTGAATGTATTCACTCTTGAATTCATCTGCGAGGTTATTATACGCAGCTTTGATGTTACAGCAAGACTACCTGGGTCGTTTTGTTCCAATTACTCAGTGCAGAGGAGGAGGACTTCCATGCCACATGAAGGCACCCAACTTTGAAGTTTTGTTGCAGCTGCCCTTCTTGGGGCTGATGCATCAGGACTGACCCGGGCAGCTGGGGCATGTCTGAGTGGTGGGGCTCTAACTGGGTGCTCTGCACACATACAGTGCTCCGACCATCTCAGCCCTGGCTAGCTGTGGGAGGGGAGAAGCTATAAGCATGAGCCTATCCAGCGCATTTCCCATCACATCACAGAGGATTTGGAAATAACCTCATTTTCCTCAATTAGGAAGATGGAGATTGTAATGGCTGTACTTTGCTCTCCTCAGACGTCTTTCATCTCTGCATCGCAAAGTGCTCTGAAAGCATGATTAACGAAGCTTCTCAACTCCCCAGCCGGGCAGGCGCCCACTGCCTGCTTCAGTCAAGGCTAAATGGTTAAGGCCAGCTCCCTGGGTGAGCTCAGAGTAATGGGAGATCCTGCTGACCCTAACACAGGACCAGGACCATAGCTAGAAACCTCCCAGGATGAGGGCAGGGAGGGAGTGAGAGGAGCCCAGTGCAGGAGGAGATTCCCAGACAGGGAGGCTGGGGTCTTAGGGACAGCTCTGGCTGTCTCACTGGCTTATTGTCAGAGCAGGGCCTGTTACTACCATGGCCATGCATACTCATCCGGGTCCCACAGCCAGTGTGTGATGTGTTTGGAAGTATTTATTGATGTTTAGGTCTCCTTCAGCTTTGTCATTCTGAGTTGGTATGATGTGTCCTGAATCCCCAGGCCAGGTGGCATCTCACCTGATAATATCCCCACTCAGAACTCAGGGCTCTCTTGGGTTGCTGTGAGATGCCTATGCCTCGTCTCTCTTCCCATCTCCCCTCATCACCTGCATCTTCCATTATTGCCCCATCCACACGGCAGAGGCTTCCACACTCATATTCTACACGCAGCACCTTGTCAGACTGTCTCTCAGTGCCAGCTTGGCGGGCCTCCCATGCATTGCTTTCAGTCCTTCCCTTTCGCTGCTTTTCCTCTAAGCGTAAATACCAACTCATTCCGTATTTTTGCTCTCCTGTGTCTATTCGGGTTAGAACCCTCCTCCAAGACGCTCCAAGCCTTCTGCAAAGTCTCAGGTTGTTTGCTCAGGCTTTAACAACCCATCCTACTGTGCTTTTAGACCTTTGGTCACCTGGTTTCTGATTTTCTGCTTTCCCGACTCGCTGCTGCCTGTAATTCCCACTTGCCTGTGGTAGTCCCTCTTCCCCTTCCAGTGAGCTCTTCTTGGTACGCTATGGGCTCGGAACTGAACTCCTAAGTGATTAAAATACAGGACAGCAGGGACCAGCAGTTAGCCTAATGGCTATGTCACTGGACTCCCATGTAGTCAACCGCGGTTCGCATCCCGGACCTGGTGGCTTAAAACTCATGCCAGGCACGTGTGCGTGTGTGCCCAAGATCCCGAGAGGAGAATGGAGGAGAAGGGATTGCAGCGTGGCCATCCCTCCGGGGGGTGATTTCTTGCTTTCTATCTCTCTTTCTCTTTCTGTCTGGTGAGCGCACGCACCCTATAGCAAAAACCTTTCAAAAAAAAAAAAAAAAAAAAAAAAAAAAACAAACAAAAAAAAAAGAAATACAGGACAGCAAAAGGCCCATGAGGCTTCCTTATACGTACTATTGAACTAAACTAAATTTGGCCTGAGGATGCCTCCATCTATGAGTTCTTATATCACTGAAATTAGTACATAAACTAAAAGCCTAATTTTGGAGTATACTTTTATAACAAATAGTTGGGTCTCAACCAATCACAGCAGCTGAGCTTCAGTCACTTTCAGGTAGCCCACTGATCAGACCACATCCAACTACAGCCAACACTGAGCTTTAACCAGTCGTGCTGTTTCTATACCTCATTTGTATTTTCTGTCCCTAAATATTGTTTGATCGTATTGCAGGTTGAGTTCTCCGAAACTGTTCTGATTTTGAGGGCTGCCTAAATCATTGATCTTTTTTTTTTTTCCCCCTCAAATAAACTCTACTGAATTTAATTTATCTAAAATTTTCTTTTCTTTTTTTTTCTTTTTTTATCAGTACCATGTCTCTGAATGAATGGGGGAGATCTCTAATCTGGGTGTTCCCCTGCCTTTGTAGGACCTTTCTTTTCTCAACAAGACTCTGTATGGTTGAGATTAAAGGATCCTTAGGTCCTGGGCAACTGAGATTACAACATAACTGCAGAAACAGGCAGGACACAAAGGATGAGGCTTTAGAAGGAAGAAGGAGGAGCATGGAAGGTCCATTGTTCTTTCCATTTGAAGAAGAATTAAGAAAAAAAGGAGCCAGAACATTCTCTATTCGGGCTTATTAATGTATAGTTCTAAATGTTGCAATTTGAAAAAAAAAATGTGATACTACACAATTTTTTTTTTTTTCCCAGTGTTTGGAAATCCCAGGAGTTTCTCAGATGAGAAAGTTGACAAGGTCAAATCATGCCTTGGAGGATGGCTCATTAATTGGAGAATTCCTGTTCTCACCCTAGAAATTGCAACTTGCCTTCCTCACTTTCCCCTGGAGGGATGCAGCCCTAAGGACGTGCTTACCCCAGGCCCTTGGCTACTGGCTAGACAGCTGGCCCTCATTTTCACACTCACAGGTTGCCCTGACTAGCCACAAAAGCTGTTCTCAAGAAAAGCTTTATTTTGTTGTAGGGATTGTAAAGTGTAAAACACATGGTAAAACTTAATTTTATCCTTTTTTTTTTTTCTGGGATAAACAAAAAAAAAGTGCTGAGGTGGAAAATTCAGAATGGGAAATATAGTATAGCCATTAGGTTGGAGTTTTAAAAACTGGAAAAGGTGCCTTTGAGTTGAGTATTTCATATTGTTTGGGTGGGGTCGAGCCACCTATCCATTGGACAATGGTCAGTGGATTATGGTCTTAGGACCTTTCTGACGTGAGTGAGATCCTTCACAGGGCCCCAGCATGATTTCGCTTGGTTTAGTCTCATCAGCCTTTTCTCATTTTAACATCTCCCCTCCTCCCAGCTCCAAAATCCTCAAGGGGACATTTGCTGATGCCTCAAGCTCAGTCCCTGGTTAGTCTTTCCAAGTTTCTAAGTAGCTACACTGCTGCTCTTGTGACTCTCCAGGACACAAGATTCAGGGGCTCCATCACCTTGCTACACTCTCTAGTTATTCTTTGCTGCCACCAACCTTGGGACAAGTGTTCCCAAGGGCAGCTCTTGAGGTTCAGGATTCACCTCCTGAATTTGCTCTTACAACTTTCCTCTTTCTTTGGTTTCATTGGGCTCAGCTCTGCAATTAAACTGCCCATCTCTTTGAACAGGGACCAAAGGTTTTGCTGGCATCTCTCACCATTGCTGGACATAAAAGAACTCCCCTTTGGGTGGCCCCACAGGCTGAGCTGCAGAGAGGGACAGCCAAGGCATGAAGTGTGGGCAGTGAAGAGTTGACAGATGTCTAAGGAGGACATAGAATGAGAAATTTGAAAGGCAGCTCTGTCAAACTGCCTGGTGGCATACAAAAAATAGGCAGGGTAGGGGAGTGAGACATGCAAAAGAGACCGAATGTCCTCCCAAGGCATGATTCAAGGATCTGATTTGGATGCTATTGTAATGGAATCCTTTTGGACACTAAATTGACAGGATACCAGACATAATGCATTTTTGTCATCTCTCTGCTGGGAGAAGGGGCCGGTTAGCAAAGAACTGTTGGTGGGAGGCAGCCATCCAGGGCATTTGGGGGGCTTGCCTGTGAGGCATTTTTGCTAAAGGGAATATGAGTGACACTGATGGGCATCACATCTGGGCCAAGGGAGTTGAAAGATCTTTCCTTGTCTTTCAGCTGACCAGAGACACGGAGAACTTGGAGTGGGCAGAGCCACAAGACAGAACGAACCTGGTCCCTGAATGAGCATGTGACAAATGCCTAGTTAGAAATCCCTGAACTGCGCATGTCAGGCACAGGACAGAAATCTACATTGTGTTAAGCCCCCAAGAACCCATGGGTCCTTAGGGCTTAACAGTTAGAATAACATGTGGTTGTGGTTCCTGCACATTGGTTTAGGTAACCCCAAGTCAAGCATAAGCCACTCCACCCTGGAGTATTTCATCTTTCCCTTGTCTCCCCTTTGCTGAGCTCAGGAGCTACTGCTGTTGAGTGGAAAGGTTTGGAAAGAACGCAAAGAAGCAAACAGGATAAGAGGCAGGTTAGGGTAACTATTGAAGGAATTTCTTCTCTGGGCTTTGTAAATTCTTTTTTTTTTTTTTAAGTGATTTCTGGGTCTCTGGAATTATGAAAGTAATGGAGTCATGAATATAATTACCTCTATTCTGTAATTACCCAGCAAATATCATATGAATACATAGGGGGTTTGAGTCAGCAGATCTGGCAGCTGCAGAGTTTGATTATGATGATTTAGCTGTTGGGAAATGCCAGGGATTAATTTTAGTCATCAGTGTAGGAACAACAAGGAGAAATGGCCCTAAATTAGGAAAGGACAAATGCAAGCGGCGTGGGGAGAGCACTTTGTGACTATGGGGTCAATTAGACAAAGGAGCCCACCTCTGGAGGAGACCTACCCTCCAGAGCCAGGCCTGCAGGGCCAGGGGTGAACTGAAGATCTGTTTTCCTGCTGCTGTTTCCACCCAGGTGATTGATTGCGCTTTAAGAATCTCGCAGGTGAGATCGCTGAAGGTAACAGATGTGTTTGCTGGAGCTTTCTGACTTTCACAGCGGTTACTCCCTTTCGTCACGGTGCCTCTGTGAGGTGGGGTCAGCTCCGCTTTTCCCATTTCACAGATGCCAACATCAGCTCTAACGGAGTAGATCTTTCCATGTGGCACAGCTCGTGACCTTTTCTAGGTTAGGACGCAGGACTCCTGTGCCCTTGATCTTACTTGGTACTCTCTTTGGTGAGAGACAGCTCTGGTTACAATGCCCTTTCAGTGGAAAAAGTTTATTTCTTTTGTGATTTGTTTCCCAACTGGTTCTCAGGAGAGTTTCATGGAAAGCAGCTCCTGCTGTTTCAGAGAGGTGGTGAAAAGGTGCTCTGGTAACTTAAGGCTTGCTGAGAGACCAAGGACCCCTGTCATCTTAGCTGTGCTGGGAGTTCTGCTCACTGGGTTCTCTTTCTCTGTGCTCTGGACAGTCCCACCACCATCACTGGGGTAGAGAGAGGTGGGGTATCTGGGTCGAGGCCATCACTGTCCTGAGTGGTTTTCCTTAACCTGAATGAGGGGCAGTCTGACCTGTTTAGGGCTGGGGCTGGGGCACAGGGGAGATGGTTTCCTGGGGAACAGACTAGGGCACTCATGGACAGACTCCATCCAGGTCCGGACCCGTTCCCTGTACTGTGTTTGAAGGCATCAGAGCAATTTTATGTTTTTGTAAAAGGAATAAACAAGGCTTTGTCTACTACTCAAGGCCTGAGATGCCAGTTTAGCCAAGGAGCAGGGCTTCTCCTCATTTTGTCAGGGATACAGGGCATAGAAAGCCCAGGTGAGCCAGCGTGGAAAGGCGATCCATAGCAGTGAAAGGTCTGAAGCCCCGGCATGGACCTCGTTTATAGCCACAAGTAACACCAGGGACCAGAGGGGAAAACTGCTCTGAGCACTTGTTTCCATAGATACCTTTTAGGTGTAGGGAATTACCTACACCA
Source organism: Tupaia tana (assembly GCA_026018925.1). Classification (NCBI taxonomy): domain Eukaryota; kingdom Metazoa; phylum Chordata; class Mammalia; order Scandentia; family Tupaiidae; genus Tupaia; species Tupaia tana. Next base: position 210,330,973 of record JAKSZU010000003.1, read on the forward strand.
CACGCACTCCAAGACTGTCATCTACATCTCGCCAATACACACCACCTGTCTTGTACCTTACATCTCTACTGAAACCACAGGTGACCACAGATCATGACCCTGGGCTTCGTCAGTAACCATAAAGCACACTACTCTCTAAAATCTGAATTCAGACCTGACTGCTCTCGAGTGACTGAACCGCCACATTATTTTCTGGGCTGATCTGGGCTCTGACAATAATGTTGTACTTTCATTGTTGGCCCCAAACCAGATCTCAGCAGCTTCTAATACATAACCTTACTCTAAGGTTTATCTCTAAGCCCAGCCAACAGCTGGAACTTAGATACCAAGCTTTACTTGAAACAAGATTCTCATCATAATCTGTAGCCTAATCCTAACCTTACCTTGACTGGAACATTAAGTATAATAGTCTCGTCAGTGTAGATTCAAACTCTGATTTCCACCTGTCCTTGAACTTAACCCAGTGCTTTTTAAGGCTTGGCTTTTCAGAATCAGAAGCTGGTACTTTCATCTGTCATCGTTCCCGACTTGTCCCTCTACTCCTGTGGCTGCTGCTCTGGCTCCTTAATATCCCCTGTCAGAATTTGGAGTCTTGGGGACCAGCAGTTGGTGTAATGGCTGTGTCGCCAGACTCCCATGTAGTCAACTGGGATTTGAGGCCTGGACCTGGTGGCTTAAACTCATGCCGGGCGCGTGTGCATGTGTGCTCAAGTTCCCAAGAGGAGAATGGAGGAGAAAGGATTGCAGTGTGGCCATCCACACTGGGGGATGATCTCTTGCTTTCTTGTCTCTCTGTCTCTGTCTTTCTGGTGAGTGCAAGTGCCCTATAGCAAAAAATCTCTCCCCCAAAAAATAAAAAAGAAAAGAATTTGGAGTCTTGAATTTTGACAAATAACATTGCTTTTTGATTTGTAAGGTGGAAGACAAGCACATTTGGTAGTCAACGGATTGTAGGTAATGCATTAGTTCAGTTATTGCCCTTTTAAGAATCGATTTTTCTAAAGCATTCTTAGTTACCAAATTGTTACCAGTTCCTAGGCTCTCAGAGTGGGCGAAGAAAATGTCTAAATGATCGTGTGGCGGTGGAGGAGAAATGGGGTGAAGCTTTGTGTGTGGATTCATCATCTCGCTACGCCTCGTTTTCATAAATTCATGGAGGGATACAGTAAAGGTGAAATACATTAATGTATGAAAGGTATTTAGAACACTTAATACATGGTTATCATCATCATTGTTTTTTATTTCGTAGATTCTCTTTTTACCTGACGTCATTTAACATTTCACAGAGATAAAGGAACTTGGAGACATGAACCTAACTTTTCACCACCAATTTTAGCAGAAGCTACCATTAGAACTATCAACAGTCTTGGTAAAGACAGGCTTTCTCAAGGCCAAGGTAAGTAAAGTTACAGGAACAACTTTTCTGTTAAGTAGAGAAATCAGGGGAATGTAGGGCAAGAAGGTCCACAAGTGTGAAGAATAAATCATCTCAACACATCTCATTCAACCTGATGCGGTGAAAGAACAAAACTTCGGAGCTAGATTTATTTTTGCCCTACTCCATTGCTGATCAGCTGTGGGCAAATTGATTCATTTCTTCACTCATTCATTGAATCATTCCATGCTATGTCTCAGGCACCGAACGGGGAAACATAATTGCCCTTTCAGCTCTTTTAATCTGGCAACAGAGAAGGACCCTAATCATGAAGACAAATACATTTGTAATGAAATGTGAGAGTTAAATGTAATGAGAAGATGACAGGAGAATTGGATCCTAAGGGAGTTGAAGAAGGTCATTCTAGGGGTGAGGGATGAGTGGGAGCTACTCAGTGAAAGAATGGCACAGAGATTTATTTATTTTTATTTTTGTATAAGCCTCCTGATCGCAGAGAAATTCAACTTTATTTCATAATAGTGTCAGCATGCCTGTGACTTCATCATCAATAGAAATCATGTTTTTTTCATATCCTGTTCATTGAAAGTATGTCAATTAGCAGACCCATTGTTGGATCTCACTAGCAAATATTTTGGTAAAGTCGCACATATGTTATTACTATGTCACAAATGTATTTTCAATAGACTTTATTTTTTCCTTTCATTTTAAAATAGAAAATACATGAGAGAGAGAGAGAGAGTAAGAGAGAGAGGAAGCACCCTTGTGAGGGTTTTATCTAACCCTTGCTCCAGACCTTCAACTCCTCAGGTTCCTGGATGCCTTCACGTGTGCACCTGGCATGGCTTTCAGGATGACCTAGAATCTGAACTGTGGTCCCATGTGGCTTCCAGCACTGCAAGGTGCTAGCATTACTATCGGGCCTCTGCGCCTGGACTGGACTTTATTTTTTAGAGCAGTTTTAGGTTTACAGCAAAACTGATCAAAAGGTACAAAGGTTTCCCATGGCACCTATATACACACAACCTCACCTGCCCCATTATCAGTGTCCCACATCACAATGACATGTCATAAATGTAACTATCTTTTGTTACACAAGGGACTTCAAAAAGTTTGTGGAAAAATATAATAAAAATATGAGTTCATTTTGGTGTCATTTTTTTCTTTTAATCCATGCATAGTTTTTATTTTTCATAATATGTGTTTCCTAGAAACTTTTTGAGAACCCCACAAAGGTTTCCTTGTATTTATTATTATTATTATTATTGCTATAGGGTGTATGCACTCACCAGACAGACAGAAAGAGAGAGAGAGAGAGAGAAATCTCTCCTCGGGGCGATGATCACACTTCTCTTTCAGCCTCCTGACAGGTCTTCGGGCATGATCATGCATGCACTTAGCATGATTTTTAAGCCACTGGGCCTGAAATTTATACCACTGTCAGCCATGTGGGTTCTAGCACCTTAACCTCTATGCCATCTGCTGGACACAAGCCTGTGTATTTTATATTATACATTATTAAACAGTCCAAGCAGAGTTTATAGACTTCATGAGGCTGCCAAATAGTCCAGGGAATAAAAAGGGCCAAGACAGTGGGCTGTAGAAAGAGCAAACTGTTGAGGCCCTGAGGCAAAAAGGGAAAGACTGCAGCCCCCGTGTAGCAGGAGGAAGGTCACCCAGGTAGAAAGCAGCAAGATGAGCTGGAGAGCTCCCAGAGGCAGATGTTTCAGAGCTTAAAATCATATCAACACATGGATCAGCCAGTGACATGGTCAAGGTGGCTGGATCCCACATGGTCAAGTGAACAGTTTGAGTCCCAGACCCAGCATCCTGAAAAACACACTGGGTGTGTGTGTGCATGCCCAAAATCCAGAAAGGAGGGAGAAATGGAGGAGAAAGGATTGGGGCATACGTATTCCCCATGGGGAGTGCTTTTTCATATTCCCTCTCTCTTTCTCTTCAGTAAGTGTACATGCCTCTGGAACAATTTTTAAAAATTATGTTAACATATTGGAAACAGGAGATGGCATAATGATTATATAGCTGGACTCCCACATAGTCAACTGTGGATCAAGTCCCAGACCTCACTGCTTAAAACTCATGCCGGGTATGTATGTGTGCATGGCCAAGATCCCAAGAGGAGAATGGAGGAGAAGGAATTGCAGTGTGGCCATCTCCTCTGGGTGGTGAATTTTTGCTTTCTGTCTTTCTATCTCCCTCAGTCTCTGGTGAGTGCATGTGCCCAGTAGCAAGAATCTCTTTGGAAAAAAAAATTACATTAACACAAACATTACAACCACAAAAACCACTTCTTCAGTGCTGTATGTGAGAAAAGGAATGTAGAGTTGGGAGAGATGCAACAGGGACACCTACACCTTGGATTTGGGCGATGGCGATTGAAATGTAGAAAAGGAAATGGGGTTCAGATATATCTTAGAGGTGAAATTGGAAGCTTGTGGTAATGAATTCGATATGGGAGGTGAGAGAAAGAAGTGTCAAGGATGATTCCTTAGTTTCTTACTTGTCACCAGCCGATGATGGTGCCATTGTCTGTGATAAAGAAGACCGAAGAGCGGCAAGTGGAAGGGGAGTGTTCCGTTTTAGACATGTCAATTGAGATGCCTGCGAGACGTCCAAATGGATATGTCAAGTAGGCGATTGGATAAATGAGTCTGGAGCTTAAATGAGATCTGGGTTGGAGATATGAATTTGGAGATGCCAACATATACATGACACTGAAAGTCATGGAGATGAATGAGGCTGCCTTAGGCGAGAGTGAGGAGAGAAAAGGACTGGAACAGCTCTGCGGAACTTCTGGAAATTTAGAGATGGCATATAATAATGGAATATTGTATTAGTACTAATACAAGGAGCACTTATCGAGGGCTTGCTACATGCCAGGCATTGCTATAATGGTGCGGCATGCATTTATTCCTTTATTTTCCTAACTGCTGTATGAAGTAAACTGAGTCATGACAGATGAAATATTTTGCCCAAATCACACTAGGTGGAGGTTATGCATGCAGCAATTTGGCTTCAGATATTTTTTCTGTACCCCTTGCAGAGCCTAGCTCAGAGCAGCCAGTGAAGTCAGGAGGGAAGAGGAAAACCAGCAGTGTGCTTTCAAGAAAGCTAAAGGAAGAATGTTTCAGGATGGAAGGATGGTCATCATGGTCAGATAGGACATGAAGGCAAGGGCAGAAAAAGCAATCTGGGTGGAATGGAAGAAGGTAGGGATGGACGTTGGCATGCCTTGAAGAGAAAATGAGCCAAAGATGTGGAGATGGTATGACCCTTCACTGTCCCCTTAGGGTGGAATAATTGCTTTGCAGAGTAGTTACAAGGTTTAGAGAAAGTGTATAGTAAGCAGCCAGATCTGTTCTTAGCCCATGGTAGGCATGCCATAAGTGTTAACGATGTTAAAGTCTGTCTACACAAATCGTAAGGATTTAAAATCCTGCAGTATTGGTGTCATAGGAGCAAAAATGTAAATGCACATTCGGTTGACTAGCAGATATATGTGTAGGCACTATGATAGATTCAATGAGAGATTCTAGAATGAGTAAGGCAAGTGCTACCTTGTCTCGAATGAGCTGATAGGATGGTGCTAGAAAAATTGCTTACGTGGCAAAAGGTAGTAAGTCGGTCTGTGACATACCATCCCCTGTGTGCAGGCAAATAGGGAGGTGGGAGGAGCTCAGGGAGAGATCTCTGGACTTGGATAGGATGATGTGTTTCCCTGGAGAAAAGGTAGAATATCTTGCCAGTATCCCTACTTCTGCACAAAGAATGACAGGTTCAGGCAGGGGCAGTGGCTTTGTCTCCAACTTTGGTTGGTTTCAGGCCAAGCTATCAGCTACAGGCATCCTTCACATTTAGAAGGACGTCTCTCCACAGGACTGAAAGCAATCTGTAAATGAAACAGGCATATCTCATTACTTCTCCCCACCCAGCCTCCTATCCCACTGTGAGTGATGACTTGTCTGGTGGGAAGGAGGCAGAGGACCCTGGTGTGATTGAAGGCAGCTGAGGGAAACCTCCCATAGAAGCGAATTGGAGCTCAGAATCAGAAAACTGGTTCTAGACAAGGGTTGCTCATAGAGTCCTTGGAGAGTCTCCTCTAGCCCTTCCCTGAAGGGGCAGGTAGAAAAAGCGAGCTTTGCTTCTCCCGGGATCCTTCCTCTGCACTGCTCCCTGAGGAAGGACAGATGTAACCTAGTGCGGAGCCTGAACCATCTGCCTTCAGAGAGGTCATCAATAATTTCATCGTCTCCAAGGCTGTGTGAGTAGTCGGTGACTCCGAAAACTTTGACACCTTTCTATTCTCACCCGGGATAGCTTTCTCCAGGTCCCTGCAGCTTTGCTGGGACTCCTGACCTGTGTCTTTGAGGGGACTCCTAATGGGGCGGAGGAATTAATGGAGAAGCAATAGCAGGTCATGGTGGGTTGCAAGCCAGAGCTGTGGTTGAATCTGGGGACTGAGTTGGCCACCTGATGCACAGGTAGCGAGGTCTTCTCAATGCGAGCCCTAGATGAATCCAGGGTGCTGAATGGTTTTCTGAGTCATTTGGAACTTGCTCCAGTTTTTCAGATACTATCACATTGCTCTATGGTAGGTATTTTCATTTCACCCAATTTATATAAAACCACCCATAAGTGTGTGGAGTGCCCTTGCTAATTCCTACAGCGTCACTGAGTACTAGGTGAAGTTTTCATAGGAGGTAAAGTGAGGTAATCCTGGGTGAGCTGACGTTGCAGGGACTGGCAGCTGTGCAAGGATGTCTATTGTATGAAGCTAAAGGGAAATTATCCTCTATGCTCACTCTTCCGTCTCCTCCTATCCTGCCATCTCAAAGCCTAGATCGAATTCTATTTATTTCAGAGAGCCCTCCTTGATAATATTATTTTATAATATCTCAAAGAAAACTTTATATCATGCAAAATTAACCGTTGTAAAATGAACAATTTAATGACGTTTAGTACATTCATGAGGTTGTATAACCACCATTTTTCCCAGCACAAACAAAAATAATTTTTTCACTGCCAAAATAAATCTCAAATAAATCTCATGTCTATTAAGCAATTAGTCTCCATTCTGATGACCTCCCAGACCCTGGCAAGAAAAACAAAACAAAACAAAAAAACACATACCCATGTCTATCTCTATGGCTTTGCCTGTTCTGGATATTTCATATAATTATGATTACATGACATGTAGCTTTTTGTTCCTGGCTTCCTTAGCATGGTGTTCTAGAGGTTTGTCCTGTTGTTGCATGTATTAGTACTTCATTCTGTGTTGTGACTGAGTGAAATTCAGATGTATGTAGAGCCATAATTTGCTTATCCATTCATCATTCATGGACATTGTGACTACTTTCACCTGTTGGCTATTATACTTAGTGTTGCTGTGAAAAATCGTGTACAAGTATTCTTTTCAACACTCCCCCCTCCCATTCTAACCGCTATATACCTAGGAGTGGAATTCTAGGATATGTGACAATTCTGTGTTTAACATATTTAGGAACCACCAAAATGTTTTCCACAGTGGCGGTACCATTTTGCATTCCCAGGAGCATATCTCAATCATTTTATTTCATGGCAATTCTTCTGCAAAGTAAATTGTTGGCTCAAACTTATTTTTGGCCCCTATCAGTGGCCTGTGGACTTTCTATCATTGCCTATACATCATTTTTTAGCCAAACTCTAAGCTCCACAACCTCAAAGGCAGCATCTTATCTATTTATTTATTAGTTCGTGGATTCAGCAATGAGTTAGCAGTATAGTTTAGTAGCTAAGGATACTGGCTCTAAAGTCAAACTGTTGGGATTCAAGTCCTAGATCTGCCATCACTAGCAATGTGATTTAGGGTATGTTATTTTACGTCTCTGTGCCTTACTTTCTTCTATAAAGTGGATATGATGATAATTGTACTGGTTTTCTATTGCTGCTGTAAGAAATTACCACCAACTTAGTGTCTTAAAATAACACAAATTTATTACTTATAGTTCTGGAGGTCAAAAGTCCAACCTGGATCTCACTGGGCTAAAATCTAGTGTGTTTGGGTTGTACTTCTGAAGTCTCTAGAGCAGAATTTATTTCTTTATCTTCCTTAGATTCTAGAGGCTGCCACATTCTATGGCTCGTGGACCCTCCCCCCGCCCCCCCCCCCCCCACCACCCCCGGCCACCTTCCTCTATCTTCAAGCCAGTAGCCACATCCGCCAACCTCACCTTCTGTTATCATATCTTCTCTTACCCTCCTGTCTCCCTTATAAAGATCCTTGTGCTCACATTGAACACCCACGCAATCCATCTCAAGATCAGACTTAGTTACATCTGCAGTTTCTTTTGCTATGTAAGGTGACATAGTCACAATTTCCAGGGGTTAAGCTGTACACATCTTTGGGGACCATTTTCTGTCTACCTCAATTATATTACATCATAAAATTATTTTGGGGGTAAAATGAGATAACCCACACAAAGTATGGCTACTGAGAATGTTAGTTTTTTTTTTTTTTTTTTTTTTTTTTTTTTTTTTTTTTTTTTTTTTTTTGCTACTGGACCTATAGCTACTTCATTTTGCCAAATGCTTTTATATTTAGTAAATCACCTGTGTTTTCTCAGGTACCTTGAACACAGTGATTGCCCTGAAAGCATTTGGAAATTCAAAGTCTCAGTGATGTTGCCTCCTAAGAGAGCTTTGTTCTCAGTAAGGACAGAATCATTTACCATGCTCCCCATATCCATTTTCTCTGGGGTTCTGCTTAGACAGACCAGTCTCTGGGGATAGTGAACCACTTGAGCCCCGAAGCTCTGATATATCCAAGAGGTTTCTGTTGTTTCTGAATTACAAAATTAGAGCATGTATTGTAGCTCAAGAACCTAAGACTGGGAGATAGCTAGATGTGAGGGAAGTCAACCTGGCATTTGTACTAAACTGTTGGGTTGTCTGAAAAATCATGACATATTTTTTCTGTTTTTCTATGACTTTTATGACAACCCAATAGGAAAGCCTTTGAATGCAGTTCCAAATGGACTTTCAATCCTGCAGAATATTCTGGTTGCAAGAGAGATTCTACTAGGCGATGGTGGAAGGTATATTCCTAGATCCCTTTCATTTTGTCTTGCTTAAGGAGGTGGGTCAGAGGATGAACAAAGCATGAGGACAAGAGCCTTTGGACAACCTGACACCTATGTTGAGCTGCTTAGTCTCTTTGGAAGAAGAGTTTGCTATTGCTGTGTTCAGGCAGCCTTTCCAGTTGTGTGTGCTATAGCATCCCCAGTTGAGAGATGTGCAGCTGTTTTCAGACCTCATGGCAGGAGCAGAGATTCCTTCCCTGTGTGTAATGTAGAGGCATGTGAGTGGAGGCCAGATCCCTGGATGAGGAGCAGCGGGTGGGGAACAGAGAGTGTGGCCCTAGGGAGGAAACTTTGTCAATCTGCTTTTTTGGCTTTGGTCACCCAATCTGAAAAGGTAGATGGATTAAAGATCTTACATAAGTCCTAGAAGTCTGAGATTCTATAACTGTATTAAAGAGTTACACCAAAGAATTTTAAAATAAATATTTCTCAGATGATTCTGTTTCAGATCATGTCAACAAAGTGCAATGCTTGGATTTTTGACTCAGTCCATGGAGACATCTGGGTCACACCCTGTCTACTCATCTGCAACATTTAGAGAAGTTCTCTGGTCTCCTAAACACTTCCCTTTAATCACATCCTAATTTTACCATGAACAACTGACCCCTAAGGCTGTGGGAAGCTCCAAAATTTCTAGGGTAGGGAAGAAGGGAAGAGAGAAATATACACTGATGGCCAAAGAAACAGAAAAATCAAAGAGAAATCAAAGTTGTGTTTTTTTTTTTTTTTTTTTTTTTTTTTGCCTTTTGTGATAGTTGGAAAAGAGGACCAGAGGTTGAAGCCTCCAATGCTGAAGGCATACTTCAAGCTTCTTCCTACCTGGGAGTACCCCCTCAGGCCAGGCAAGACATGGTGCTGAAAGCTGAGTGCCATGAAGTTACCTGGGAGTTTGTCACCTATGGGAAAGAGTCAGTCCTATGGACACTTTTAAAGGTTCCCTGAACTTCAGAGGGAAGTTGACGGGTTCTATTATATAGAATGAAAGAGATCTTCCTAATAGTTGAAATAATATTATACTACAAGAAGAAAAAAGTCAAGTCTCCTGGGCAACAGGAAGTAGTCCTGCCATACTCTAGTGTGGGAAGAAGGGAGGTGTCAGAGGGTGGAGGACAGACAGAAGAGGGTGTGTGAACAGATGTCCTGGAGCAGAATAGGCTCTGTGTATTTGGGAAGCTGCAAGAAGTTCATTGTTTTTGGAATGCAAGGCAACGGACAGGGATCAGCGAGGTGTGGTTGAACAGGTAGGCAGGGGCAGGCCAGGGAAGGCCTTGTGGACCAGAGGAAGTATTTGAACTTGATCTTGTGTGGGTATGGGATGGGGAGCCTTGGAGGATACCAGGCAGGGACATGCCATGGTTCATCGGAAGTTCCCCAGCCTTGTTTGCTGTCATCAGTTGCACATTTTGCCTCCTTATTTTCACGGCAGCCTCAGGCTCTTCATTCAAGGAATTGTCACTTCAAGTTGAGAACAAGTGAACAACAAATTCTCAAGAGAAATCTGTGCATTTCTCAAAGTGTTGTTGGCGGAGTGGGAAGAAAGAGACTTGACACAAGATATTTGGGACTTTGGGGACAAGCAGTGTCTTTTGCACATTGCTGCAGGGTATTGGGATGTCCCCACGATGCTTAATTACATTCCTGAACATGCTGAGACCATACTGTGTTTGTGCTGGGTACGAATCCAGCCACATCTGATGATGCAATTTCCTTTCCCTCGATATTAGTCCTCAAAAGCAAAGTAAACTCTATTGTGATCAAGCACAAGCTTTGGGTGTAGTAAATAAAATACAAGGTAAAAAAGAAATAATCTTTCCCCATTTTTTTCTGGGCACAGGAAGGGCAGTTATGATAGAATGAGTTGAAGTGGCCAAGGCTGCATGTATCACAATGTGTCTTGAGTCCATGGCCGTGAAGGGAAGAGCATGGAGTTGGGTCAGGTGACCTTTATTATGTCCTTGTGTCCATTGACTGGTAGTATGACCTTGACTGAATATCATTCCGTGTCTGGAAATCTGTGTTCCCATCTGAAAAGTGAGACATCAAACTGGATGTTCTTGTCTGCATCCAAAGGTCTGTATATAGTTCCTGAGAGGGTTTCTTCCCAAATCTTAGTTCTTTCCCTGATTAATCTTCTAAGATTTTTATGCTGTTTGTTATTTATAACCAGCTTATTTCTAAGGAGGATTTGAGTCATATTATAATAGGAGATGTGGCCACAATGGAATCATTAAAAAAGCAATTAACAATCAAATGTCATTTGATAGGTAGTGGTCATAGAGTGAAAAATATACCAAAGTAAGCACTGAAGCAGAGCTCTGGAAGAGAAGGAAGGCTTCCATCACGTACTCAGAAGGAGCCTTGCCTAACGGGAGCTGTGGTGTTTGCTGACTCTCAGGTAAGAGGTCCAGAGAGCCCTAGAATGTGCTAATCGTCAGCAGCTCTTCCACAAAGATGGCAGATTTCTACATGTGCCCATTCTTGTTTTCCCTGTTTTAGAGATTCCCATTTTCTTTGAGAGAAATGAACAGATGTGTGTCAGTAACGGATAAAGAGTGACGTGTTTAAGGTTCGCTGGGAGCATCTTTTGGAAATGGGAGAGTGTTCTTTGTGGGGTGGCTAGAAAGCCTGAGAACTCCCTTCCAGAATTCTTCTCTGGGTCCTGGGGAGTCCTTGCAATTCCCCCTTGCCTGCAGAGTTGGCACTTTCATCTCCTGCTTCCAGAGGCCGAGCAGCCCAATGCAGTCCTCTCTTGTCCCCTAAGCAGTCACCTCACAGATCCTCTCCAGGGATCCTGTGCCAGGTTTCCGACTAACCTTCCACTGAATCAGAAACGCTTTTGGGTGTTTTCCTCAAGCAAGCTGAGAAATTGTCACCTACTGAGTAGAGATTCTGCACAGCAACCTGTTGAAACCAGAGAAAATAAAAACTTAGCTTGAAAATGAGCAAGTTTCATGTTCTGAGCTGCCTCGTCAGAAGCACACATCTGGGCCTGAACTGTGGCAGAGACAGAAAACCATCCTTCCAACAACTCTGATTCTGCCTCTGCATAAATTTGGGAGCTGCTCTGGGAACTGAGGGCTCTGCCGCCTCCTCTCATCTGTGGCATGTGCGAGCGGCTCACATTAAGGATAATAGAAGATCCGTGGGCACTCAGACACTAGCAGAATTTAACGCAGGGCATGGTGGAGGCATTTTGTGTGTGTATGTGTTTAACTCAGGGCTAGGAAAAATGCTAAATTAAAGCTCAGAGCATTGGCCCTCCATCTGTCTAATAGCATGTGACTTTCAGAAGCAGAAAGGGTTCACTGCAATCTTACCAGGCTGTGCAGAGGATGGAGGCTGACCTGAGAGGCGCTGCTGATCCTGCACTCAGCATGAAGACAGGTGGGACTGGAGCCTTGGGCACCTTTTTTTTTTTTTGGAGAGGTTTTTGCTATAGGGGGCACGCGCTCGCCAGACAGACAGAGAGAGACAGAGAGACAAAAAGTGAGAAATCACCCCCCAGGGGAGATGGTCACGCCACAATCCCTTCTCCTCCATTCTCCTCTCGGGATCTTGGGCACGCACGCACATGCGCCCGGCGTGAGTTGTAAACCACCGGGTCCAGGACGTGAACCGTGGTCGACTACGTGGGAGTCCAGTGACATAGCCATTACGCCAACTGCTGGTTCCCAGCACCTTTTAAGTAGGGAAGCACGAGGACACCACCTTATTAACACTTTCCTTGCTATTCCTCCTGACTACTGAAATCTCCCACCCTCATCATTAACTTCCTTTCTGTCTATACTATTTCTGACTCTTGTTTCCATCTTATTTTCTCTTCGAAATTTCCCTTGACTTCTCGAACCAGCAGTGACTAGAGGATTATAAACTCAGGGAAGCTCAACGCTGATAGGCCTTAGAAGGCTCTACTTTCCCTCTTCTTTAGAAAACACCTTTCCCGGTGGCCCTCCAATTTCCGTTTGAGTACTGCTAGTGATGGGAAGATCTCTAACTCTCATGTGGTGCACTGACTAGGAATTTGTGTGGCAGAATGATTGGACCTTGAGAGGGTGAACATGTTCCCACCAGAATGAGAAACTCAGGACACTGTGTCCTGAAAACAGGAGCTCATGACCACATCAGCCAGATCAGGAGGTCAGTGTGTTCCCCAAACATGTCCTACTGCTATTTTAGCAGGTGCAAAAACTTTAGCTAATGTTTACCCGCCCCTCTGGTGCCTTCTTTCTCAATAAATATACGGAGAATCAGGCAGTCGGGGCCACACTCCTCTGAGACTGTGAGCCCCTGGCCCTCCCATTAAAGATCATTGCTTGACGAGATCTTGCTTGCCTTTCCATAGATCCTACGCTTTGGCTGTGCTGGATGTGGCAAAGTTGTGTTCTGGAACCAAACGGAGTTCGGTTTAAAATCAGCTTTCTCACTTACTCATTGTTTGTCTTTTGGCTGTTTTTGCAACAGCTCTGTGTCTAAATATCTTCATCCCTAAAATGCAATGATGATAGTAACTATTGGGTTGTCGGCAAAGTCATGACACATTTTTTGCATAGAAAAACAGAAAAATATGCCATGACGTTCCCAACGACCTACTACTTCACATGGTTGTTGGCTTACTGTTGAATTTGGACTGTGGGTGTGTCTTTTAAACACTAGCATTTGTAAAAGATACTCTTAGGGAATATATATATATTTTTTTGTGAAGTCAAGACTTACAGAGACCTGGGCTGTGAAATAAAGCCAATATATCTACACAGACATGTACAGATACATGCTCCACTCTAGACTATTACTATTTGGGTTGGGAGTGGGGCTGAAGTAACAAAGTAGCATAGCTGGGAGGCTAAAACAACAGAAATGCATTGTCTTGGCAGGGTCTGTTCCTCCTGAGGGCTGTGAGAGAAAGATCTATTTCTCCTTGCTTGTACATGGCTTGCTTTTCCCTGTTTCCTCACATGGTCTTCTCTCTACATGTATCCTATTCACTCTAAGTTTATGTCCAAATTTCCCTTTTATTCTAAGGACAGTAGTCACCCTGGATTTGAGCTCCCGCTGATGACCTCATTTTAACCTGATTACCTCAGAAAAGATCCACTCTTTTGAGGTCCTGGAGGTCAGGACTCCTTCATATCTTTGGGAGGAGAACATAATTCAACCCATGATATTTAATAATATACAAAGTATCAGACTTTGGATTGGGATCAAGTTCTATCGATGATCAGTTGCATGACTTAGGTAAGTCCCCAGACCAGCATGTTTGTAGCTGAGGGTTGGCAGATTGACTTGGATCAATCCCTTAACACTGAGTCTGATAGTTTGAGGACATTTTGACAATAACTGACAGTGGTTTCAAGGGGGTGATTCTAAATGTGGGGCTCAGAGAATGGGGCACAGTTGTCTCTGGGTGAGGAGTCATGTGCTGTCCAGTTGCCCTCTGATCATACCATCTGGGTTGCGAGAAATGGACAGAATGGTGGCACCGAATGGGACATAGCAGTCAATGTGATGCTCTGTGAGGTGGAGCCTATTGGGGATTTGAGGTTTACATCTGGAGACCTCCCTGAGTATGCAAGTCATTCTTCTGGCCGTGATCGGGGGCTGGCTGAGGCTGGAAGTGGCTTGTGGCATCAATACCCTATTGAGGATTTTCTCTCCTTCTTTCTCTCTCCCTGTTTTACTCAGGAAACAAACAAACACATAAGCTTTAAAAAAGGGGGGAAAAAAGAATTGATGGCTGCTTTCCACTGTTTTGAAAGAGTCTCCTGTCTTCCTCTACCATCCTGTATATAATCCTGTTGCTTGGGAAATGGTCCTATTTTAGCTACAGTGCTGTATTTTTAAGGCCTTAAAAGCTCCATAAAGCAATGATTTTTGGGTGAGGTAACTGAGGAATTCAGAGACTTTAAGAACATATTTGTAGTGTTTCATAAAAATAAACCAGCTTTTACTGTCTATGGGAATACACATTTTCAACTGGGAGAATTGTATTTTTTTTTCTCTTCCTCTACTCTAATTCTTAGAATGCACTTGCAAAAAATGGTACCCAGTAGAGTCCTTTGTGCACTTCTTCCTTTTGACATATTGTTGTAGTCATTGCAGGATGGTTTTATTTTTCTTAAATGATAGAGTTTAAATGTTGATCCATTTCAGCAGAGCCCTAAAGCCATCAGCATTTAATTGCATTAATATTAATTCTCATTTCAATGAGAAAGGCACTTTGTAATCACTTGTTATTTAACCCTGACTGCAACCTTGCTAGGAAAGAAGAGGACACGTTGACAGATCCATGCTAAGATGAGCTAAGGGGCCAGTGACATTTTACTCTTGTACCAGAGCAGCTCCCTCTGTATGCAGAAGCACTTTTAAACTAAGGTCTAAGATGAGTCATTGTGGTATCTCACCATTCAAGGCCAGCGTAAGATAAGAACGGTAAATTCTATCACCCAGCACACTACTGAGCACACATCAAGAGTCTCATAAAAAAAAAAAAAAATAAAAAAAATAAATAAATAAAAGACAGCCAAAAATGGAGATTATTAGTGATTGCTGGATTTAGGAATCTAGACTTTAGCTTCACACATGGAAGGGTTTAGTGTTGTTGATGTTTGTCATATGTAACTAAGAGATTTTCTCTAAACAGATGTATTCTGGGTCATCTCTCATTTTGATGTACTTACTGATATGATGTGTTTGCCAAAGTGTTCTTTGTAGAAGAGGAACTCCTTTTGGGATTTGGAGTAGGGTATGAGCCAATGGAAGAAAACATCCCTCACAGCTCTCTGAAGTGATCTAGGAAGGAATGAGAACCGAGGTCCAAGCCCTCCCAGTTACTGCGACCTCAGCCAAGAAACTGTTGTTTTCGTTACGTATTGCAATAGGAACAACAAGTCTGGCTGTTTTTCTCCCTGCTGCAGTGAAAGGAATAGTATAGGAATCTGGATATGGTAGGGAGCTTACAGAAGAAAGTGTTTTTCTTTTATTTTTAAACTGTTTTTCTTTCTTTTGAGAGTGAGAGCTAGAGTGAGAGTGAGTGAGAGTGTGTGTGAGAGAGAGAGAAAGAGAGAGAAGAAGAGAGAGACTTTTGACAGAGTCTAGTCAGTCCACAATCCCATTCTCCCAGAACTCCAGCTGGTCAGAATCTGGAAACCAGTCACGGATCAGGTCAACCCAGGATTGTCCATGCGGCTTCTGGCACTATTGATCAATGTGCCACCAGGCTGGGCCAGAAAATACTACTTTTCATCGCCCAGAATCTCACAGTCTGGCCTGGCCGTTGGGACAGTAAGAAATACAGGGTGTAGCTGGAAATTTCACTTCACTCCTTTGTGGAGAAGCTGCCAGTGATAGGGCCTTGTCTCTAATCAGGGAGCTCTCCAGGCACACTTTTCTGGATGAGGCCTCCGGGAGCTCAGATGGGCCCATGAGCATCAGGGACCTATGCTTTTAACGTTTGAGCACGTGGTGAATCTAGGTCAGCATCCTCAACTCCAACCCCAGTGCAGTTGATTCATTCTGCCTCTCGTTCCAGCTTCAAGAATAATTGATGCATCACAGAAACTTATGGAAAATGTTGTGATCAGGGAGAATCAATTTTATATGTTCTGATGTGGTTTCTTTTTTGTAAATGAAGCATTCCATTCATGATAGTCGGGGATATCCCACCTTATGGGTTCCCTCACATTACATGTGCCTCTCAAGAACTTAGTCTTTATATATGGCGCCCAGTTGCACCTACACTAAAAAACTCACAATGGAGATCCAATGAATAATGAAAATAATACCTCACCATGGGATGGGGCTTTACGTAAAAAGTGCTTCTACATATGGAGGGAGCTTTACTGGTACAAGAGTAAAATGTGACTGGGCTAGGGGCTAGCAGGTAACAAGGTAGTTAAGACTCTGGACTCACATGGTCAACCGTGGTTCGAGTCCCAGGCCCAGCAGTTTGAAACTCACACTAGGCACATATGTGTGCATGCCCAGAATCCCAGGAGTAGAATGGAGAAGGGATTGTGGCCTGGCCACCTACCTACCCACCCAGGGAGGGTGATTTCTCACTCTCCATTTCACTGTTTCTCTTTTCCTCTCTCTCTCCAGTGAGCACACACAAGCTATGACAAAAATCTCAAAAAAGAAAAAATGTGACTGGGCTCGTTTGTGTGCAACTGAACGGGTGGTGCAGCCTCCCAGGACTCTTCCTGGTTTGGGGTTGAAATGACTGTCATTTCCATGTAGGTCAAGAGTTGTTTATGCTTCCCATGTTCTTTTAGTGTCTTTTCTTTCAGAGAGCAGAGAGGGGCCCAGGTCTCTACCTGTCTTCTTCCTCTTCCCCAAATTTCCCATTCATCAAGTTTTCCTGTGGTCCTTACTTTTGTTCACCTACAAAGGAAACTGGCTTGTCTTTAGCTGTCATAGACTCCTCTCTTCATCCCCATCTCTGTGTCCTATGCCATCTCTGGACTCTCTCTTTGGAAGGTAGAGTCCTAGGGATGAAGTTTGAGGCTTTACCTCCTTATGGGATTGATGCTTATGTAACCAAAAGCTGAGCTGGCATCTGAAAACCTCGACGGTGCAGTCCTCTGATCCCAGTTGCCCTCTGGGAAGATGGGTGATGATATTGCTGACAACATCCTGTTGGGGTCAGTGTAGGGGAGCAAGCCAGACCACTGTCCATCATGCTGAGTCCAATTTGGTCATCCAGCAAGTGTCACCGAGGGATGACGTTAGTCAGGCATCATGCCAGATCATGAACCTGCTGTGCTTCCTCCTCTCGGGAACACAGCCTCTTGAAAAAGACAAGATAGCCACAGGAAAGCTGACTTATCTAAGACCTGGGATTAGTGTCTGCCACAATTACTTGCACAGCAAGACATGCATATCTGTTTTGATGAATAATTAAATGAATGAAGTGCCAAATGGCTGGTAGGAAGAAATGTCCAAGAGGAAAAGTGCTCTAAGATCTGGGAAAGCAAGGGAGAATTTCTGGAGGTGACTCGGGCAGTCCTGAAGGACCTGCAGTTGTTGACCTGACAGAGAAGAATGGGAAAGACTTCTTGGCAAGACAGCAGCCCCAAGGCTGAGAGGAACAGCAGGACAGAAATGGAGCTGCACACACGCGTTCAGACATGTACATGCATGCACTCACGCACACACACATTTCTTTTCAGTTTTCATTTTCTCATTTTTACTCCTCCCAGCTCTTGTTTGCTGCTGTTTCCCCACCCACCCAACACCCTCTGATTTCTTCTTTGATATTATGATCTTTTTTTTTTAAACAAGCTGGGGTAGTGCTGCATTTTAAAGTCTATCTTGCCTGCCAAATTGTGCTCCCAAGTCCTCTAAGCTCCGCATGCAGCCAGAATAACTTTAGGATAAAGCTCATTAATAATGTGCATGGTAAATCACATCCTCTGTAGGAGGCCTGCAGAGGGGGGCTCTGCCCCTGTCATCGAGCTTTCAGAAATGGCAGCTCACAAATAGGACACCCCTCCCCACAGCCTCAAGGTGCCGGAGCTGTCCATGCAGGTGTCCTGTGGGGAGATTTCCTCAGTGAAATTCTTCCATCCAAGGCAGAGGCTCAGTGTAGGAGTCTGGGCCCCTGCAATGTAGCTGCTTCCTGACCCAGCATCCTTGATGCAGCATTGTGTATGTTCTCACTTGGGGGAAGGAGATTTCCAGCGGCCTGCCACTGAGCATGAGTATGCCCATTAGTTATAATTAAACAGGCCACTGCGATGATTACAAATAAATTTAGCACCAAAAAGGTGGTGCATATATTCAGAGCCATCATCGTAGTCTTCAGATGGCAAATGAACCAGGCTTTCCAGAAGGCTCTTGAGGAGTTCAAGGGAGGGGTTCCTCTCTCTGCCGATGACCACACAGTCTCAAGAGGAGATGCTTCCCAGGAGCCCACACAGTTCCAGTTTATTTCAGGCAACATCCTCAAGGCCTGGGACCTTGAGTGCATTTTCTTAGTTTTCCTAGCACTGGAGAACCATATTGCTCTTGTTTCATTCTGAATGCACTTGCATCATCCAATTCCGGCTTCCTCCTAGA
This sequence comes from Tupaia tana, assembly GCA_026018925.1. Taxonomy (NCBI): domain Eukaryota; kingdom Metazoa; phylum Chordata; class Mammalia; order Scandentia; family Tupaiidae; genus Tupaia; species Tupaia tana. The sequence continues at coordinate 210,349,558 of JAKSZU010000003.1, forward strand.
AGGGGAAGATGCCCACTATTCAGAGCAGCTTTTCCCTGAGATACTGCCACCCTCAGTGCCTAGGCTCCTGCAAGAGCTAGGACAAGCCTGAGTCTGTGCTGCATCTTACCCCAAAGCCAGAAAACCTTCTACTGGTCTCCCCAAGACAGCCGGCATCAGGTGACACCCAATCCTACCTGTGAGCTTGTGGTTTATATCTCATGGCTCTTAGCCTGGCTAGTCGTATGCTTCAAAAGTCTGTGCTATTTTGTATTTGGTATCTTGTAGATCCCAAGTATACAGTACTTCATTAGACTCTTGAAATAGCCAAAATTTGGGGAGAAGAAAAAAACCAAAATGCAAAACAAACTAGAAGAGGAGTAATGAAGGACAAGCAGTTCCCCCGAGCAAAATGCAGTGAGTCAAGAAAACTGTGATTTATAATAATAAGAGTCAACTCTGATTGAGTGTGATGTCTGTGTCAGTTATTGTGCTAGTTCTTTGCACGACAACAGTGTGGTGTGATGGCCAAGAGCACAGACTTTGTGCTGGAGTGCCTGCATTTGAATTTTGCCTTTGCTTATGGCGACCTACATGTCCTTAGGCCAGTAATTTCTTCATGCCTGTATTTTACCATCTGTCAAATGGGGCTAATAGAATTATATATCTCATAGAATTGTTGTGACAATTAAAGGGGTCCCTCTCTCTCTCTCTCTCTCTCTCTCTCTCTCTCTCTCTCTATATATATATATATATATATATATACAGAATAGGATATGCATTTTTTTTTTTTTTTTAGATTTTTGCCATAGGGCATGTGCATTTGCTAGAGAGAGAAAGATAGAGACAGACAGAGGGAAAGTAAGAAATCACCCCCAGGGGGTATGGCCATACCACAATCTTCCCCTCCTCCACATACCCCTTGGGATTCTGGGCATGCATACACATCTGCCTGACATGATTCTCAATCTGCTGAGTCTGGGACTCAAACTGTGGTTGGCCATGTGAAAATCCAGTGCCCTGGACTAACCATCATGCCATTTTCTGGCCTCAGGATTTATATCTTATGAAAGTTAATTGGTTCCATCATCTTTTTAGTCATTCCTATCCTCACAGTTTTGCTATAGTCACACACCCATGTAGTAATATTTAAAGACTTTATAAAACTTTATAAACATGAACACTAATAGACAAAGAGTGCACAAAACATAAATTTAGAAATCAATAAATGATCAGGGAGTGAACACCCAAATCCATAATTAGGGCCAGGACCTTGGAAATCTTTTTGGTCATGCTTCTCCAGGGCTAGCCCTGTTCTAACTTGCAGACTCCTATTTAGTTTACACATGTTTGCTCATTACACACATGGGACCATCCAGTGTGTATACTTTTGTGTCTGTGTTGTAAGTCTAATGTCTGTGACCATCACCCCCCAACCGCCAAATTCATGTAGACAGTCTCCAGTGGAGCGGTATAAAGACATGAGGCTTTTAGAAGGTTAGGCTGTGAGGGCTTTGACTGAATGGATGAGATTAGTGCCTTATAAAAGGGCTTAAGGGAATTAACAAGGTCCTTGTCTCTCTGCCTTCCTCCAACTGAGAAGACAGCATTTACCTTTCTACCACATGAGGACACAGTAAGAAGGTGCTACCTTGGAATCATAGCATTCCTCACTGGACACCAAATGTGCTGGTACCTTGATCTTGAAATCCCAGTCTCCAGAACTGTAGGGAGTATGTTTCTGTTATTATAGATTACCCAGCCACAGGTGTTTTGCTAGAGCAATATGAACAGGCAAAAACAATCTGACTTCTATAATTCAATATTATTTTTGTCAAATTTACGTCTGTGCCTATAGCTGTAGTTCATTCATTTTCATTGCTGTTTAGTGTTCCATTGTACTTAAAAAAAAGAGCACACTCTTTGTTTTACTGTTTATGTTTAAACTTAGTTTACACTTAATGTATACTTTATATATTTATGTATATTTTGGTTATCTCCAGTTTTGGACACTTAGCAATAATTGCAATATGAATTTTTGTACAAACTTATTGAAGCACATTTATGCAGAGTATACGTGTAGGAGTGAATTTACAGATTACAAAAAATATAAAATAAGGTGTGTTCAACTTTAATGAGTAGTGCTGAATAGGTTTTCCAATTATACCAATTTAGTCTCATGATATGCAAGTTTCAGCCAAATATGCAAATTTATACTATTCTCTATCTTTACCAGCACTTAATATTATTATTGCTTTCATTTAGTCATCTTGGGGATTATGTAGTGATACCTTTGTTGTGATCTTAATTTGTATTTCCCTGGCTACTAATGACATTTTAAACATTTTCATATTGATTATTTGAATAGTTTCTTTGGTGAATATCTGTTCAGTCTTTTTAATTTTGCTATAGGGCTCATGCTTTTGTTGGAGAGAGACAGAGAAAGGGGAAAGTAAGAAGTCACCCCCCCCCCCCACACACACACACACTCCCAGTGAAGATGGCTATGCTGCAACCCCTTCTCCTTCATTCTCCTCTCAGGATTTTGGGCATATGGGCACATGTGCCCAGCATATTTGTCAAGGCACCAGGTCTGGGACTCAAACCATACAGCTGGTCAGGTGTGATTCAACTGCCTCAATCACTGCACATGGTTTGGCCATTGGCCATTGTCAACCTCTTTTCTTTCTTTCTTCTTTCCTTTCCTTTCCTTTCCTTTTCTTTTTTAGAGATTTTTTCCATAGGGCACATGTGCTCTCTGTAGAGACAGAGAGACAGAAAGCTAGAAATTACCCCCTAGGGAGATGGCCAAACCACAATCCCTTCTCCTCCATTCTCCTCTTGGGATCTTGGGCACTCATGCACATGTGCCTGGTGAAAGTTTGAAGCTACCAGGTCTGGGCTTTGAACTGCAGTCAGCCATGTGGTAGTCCATTGACATAAATGCTACACCATCTGCTGGCCCCAATGGTAAGTCTTTTATCTACTTTTTTATTTTTAAAAATCTTCTTCTTGCTGATTATAGAAATTCTTATATTTTCTGGATATAAATTATCTTTTAGGAAACATGTTGCAAATAACTTTCAATCTGTGTAAAGTAATTTTAACTTTAGAATTATATTATGTAGTAGTATTTATGAAGCTCGATGTTTAGTTATTTTTTCTAAAAAATAATCTATTTTGAATAAAAGTTTGCCCCTGTCCTAACTAAAATGTCCTGTACCAGGGAACACTCTATTATCTCATTTAGTGTTCCTAAAGAACCTATTTGGTAGGTACTACTGTTATCTCTGTTTTCCAGATTTAGTATTGGAGGCAATGAGAGGCTTAATAACTTATTCAAGGCCATTGAGATGAGGTGAGTACCCATGTGTACCTGCTTGTAGTGCTCAGGCTGTTCCATCCTAATCTGGTGAGCAGGATGTTTAATTCTTTATTTTCCACTCTGGATCCTTGAGAGACTCTCTGCATCCTCACAAAATCTTGTGAGTGGTCAGGTCTTTGGCAGGCATTTGCAGAGTGGGTGGAATGGTGGATAGATGAATGGAGGGAGTGATGGATGGATGAGTAGATATATGGGTGAATGAGTTGGTAGATAGATGGATTTATGGATGGATGGATTGGTGATTATGGATTTTTGGGCTGCATGAAGAGAAGTTAGGAGGGATGGATAACATGGGAAGGTTCATGTTTTCACAAAGACTCTCTGCCTGGGGAGAAACCTGCTTTTAGGTCAGGCCCTGGGTGTCTGTAAGCCTGTACCATAACCTCACAGCAACCCTGCCACAGCCTTTCTTTCCTGGTAAGAAGAGAAAAATATAAGAGAAAAATAAGAGAAAAAGATAGAAATGGGTAACAATGAAGCTAAGGAAAGAGAATGGCAGTTCCAGCCTTGCTACTGTTGAAAAGAGAGGTCTACTCTCATTTTTCTCAGGGCAACACGTGTTTTAGAAAGCCTTGCTTGCAGAGGAAGTGGAGAGTGGGTGGACTGTCTACTCTAGTGAATTTTTAAACCAATTGCTCTGTTTAAGTGCTCTGTCTAAATGCTAGGAGCAGAGTTTGGATTCTGGCTTGCCTTTGGGATAACTTTTAGATCTGTTGATGGAAAACCATCCTTGGCTCCTTCTCTTAGCAGAGAATGGGTAGATTTGAGGATAAATTCTCCCACCATGTTTGATCTCCCATCACTCATGTTTTCCAGTTGAACTTGCATTTACTTACTCCAATGTTTTCTAGCTTTGTCCCAGGGATCAATCTGAGTGTTTCTGTGGAAAGGGTAGTAAATGGGATTCTGTCCTAAGACAGGGAATGAGGATTTTCGTAGGGAGAGTCCTGCTAGGAATTGGGGTAGAGTGATTATGTATGTCACTCTTCCTGTGAATCTTTTCTGGAGCTGTTTGTTGATCCTTTGTTCATAAGTGAGTAGCCACTTGTCCGTTTTCACATTCTGAGTGCCAGCGATGTGCTATTCTGGATTCTTCCCGAGTACTTGTCTAGGAAAGTGCTTGTTGTATTTAATAAATTGCATTGATTTATTACTTTTATCGATTGGCTAAACCACTCTGTATTATAAGAGGTGATGGCCTTCTTAAGAAAACATAGAAGTTCTCTTCATTAGCATCCATTTTTCTATGAGGCTTTGGAGGGTGAAATACCAAGATGTACAATATTCATTCTGGTGATATATTGAATACCATCAGGGTGAACAATGGCTTTGGTATAAATTAGGTGGAAGGAAGAATTGAGACCATTTGCCATAGCCTTGCTGGGGTTTTGTGATGAAAGAAGCAGGCTACTTTTCTTTCTTTCAGTGATGACAAACTCCTCTCTGAGTTTTCCACAGGGAAGTAACAGCAGCTGGAGAGGCTCTTTAGGGACCTCCATGGCAGAGCAGTCTAGATTGTTTCAGCACATCCCACTTAAGGCTTGCAGTGTGACAGCAGATGAATCACTTGCCCCCTTTGGGCCCCTTGCTTGTTGTCTGTGTCAATTTGTGCCTGACCCTCACCTGTGACATAATCTCTTTCTCTCTGTCTTCTTTCTGCCCCAGACCCAACTGGGGCTTTCCATGGCTTTCTATGTGCAGCCAGTCTGAGTTTCAGGGAGAAGTCCTGTTGAGCCTGACAGATGCTGAGAACCTGGGGGGACATGGATGATTGACACTGCTGTCTCCTTCCACTGTATCTGGCTGGCCTCCTCCCCACATCCTGGCTTAGGCTTCTTTTTTCCTCTAGAGAAGACAAGTGTGGAATTTGACACCTGCCTTTACCTTTTCGCAGAGGATCCTGCAGGCTTAGGAACTTCAGTGCTGGGAGCTTTCGATCTTGACAACTGCAAATCCTTCTGCCTTCCTTGTGGATGTGTCTGCTGAGCACTCAAAGCTCTTTGGATCTTTTCTGCATCTGGCAAGAAGTAGTTCCTCTCCTTGCACATCTATGGAGAGTATGCTTTCATTCCAGAAGACCTCAGACCAGCACCTGTGGGGACCAGGGATAGTTCTGAGTTTGAATTTAGTCCCAAGCTGTGTAACCTTGGGTGGATTACTTAGCTTCTCTGAACTTCAGGTCATCCCTTATTTGCATGATGTGGATAATAATGCCAAACTCAAAAGATTACTGCAAGGACTAAATGAGTCAGTGTTTGCCAAGTGCTTAGCAGCACATGACACATAATGCCTGTTCAAACAATGGCAGCTATCATTATTAGCAAAGTTTCTCTGAATGTGCATTAAGCAGGCGCACTCAAAACAGTGGCCAACAATGTCTCATGTTGTCTGGGAGTGAAATTGTGAGTGAGACTGACATGCCCCTGACTGCAGAGAGCTTATTGTTCATTGAATGAAACTGGCAGCTAAACAGACAACTGAAATACAGCATAAGAAGTTCCATAGGGAGTGGTGGAGGTAGGTGATGGAGGGGAGGTGGGGCTGCATCACAGATCACAAAAGGGGTATATAGGAGGCACGTCTAATTCTGCTAGAATCTGCTCTGCCTGCGCTGGATGGAAGCTCTGGAAGCCAACTGAGAGTAAGGAGAGCTAAGCAAGGGTGATGCTGGAAACCTTTTGTTTATTGATGAGTGATCGATCATTCATGCATTTCCCTCCACTCCTTGGCAAGGAAAAACCTTCTACTTCCATGGTGTCACTTTGCCCTTTGAAACTGTGCTGTTCAACTTGATTTCTCTCAGCAATGATGTATAATACTTGCCCAACATCTTCCTTCCCTGGAGTGTGCGCCCTCTGCAGGCAAGGTCCAGTGCTGTCTGCAATTTCCACAGTGCTTAGCACAGGGTACGGAACACTTTTCCATGTTCAACAATATTAATACTTTTTAAAAAGAATTATTTTATTTAACTTTATTTTATTTAATTAGTTAAATAATTTTTTGGGGGAGAGGTTTTTGCTATAGGGCGCGTGCGCTTGCCAGAAAGACAGAGAGAGACAGAGACAGAAGCAAGAAATCAGCCCCCAAGGGGGATGGCCACATCCCTTCTCCTTCATTCTCCTCTTGGGATCTTGGGCATGCACGTACACGTGCCCGGTGTGAGTTTAAGCCACTGGGTCCAGGACTTGAACCATGGTTGACTACATGGGAGTCCAGTGACCCACACCAACTGCTGGTCCCACTTTATTTATTTTTATTTGACCAGAGATGGACAAAACGAGAGAGAGGGGGAAGAGAGAGGGAGGGAGGAAGGGAGAGAGGAAAGGAGAGGAGAGAGAAAGTAAGAGAGCAGCCACCAGGTTCAGGACTCGAATCATGGTCAGCCCTATGTGAGTCCAGTGCCCTTAATCACCATGCCACCTGACAGCCCCTACAATATTAATAATCGAGAATGTAGCAAACATTGAGATTTGCCACACTTGGTATTTCAGAAATGCCCCTGGTCTTGGCAACCCTCTCTCTTTCCCTGGTCTCCTGGAGCTAATGGCTGGTCCCAGTAAGGAGGCTCTGGGTCACTCTGCCAGCCAGCTTGGACCTTGAGCGGAGAGCTGATTTCATCTTGGCAAAGCAGCGGCCAGCGCTGCCCTCTCAGAGCTGGTTTTGGCCCCTTTGCCTTGGTGCGAGCTCCTTGCTCCTCAGGGCTGCCGGGGTTCCTTATCTCATAATCAATGCTTCCTTATCTTCTGAGGAAACGCTGCCCAGTGATATCACACACTGAATCGATTAAAAGCAGAACTTTGAACTCATCTGTTTACAGAGGTCTCGGAAGAGTGACTCACTCAGTCCTCCTTAATGTTATCCTGGTGCCTGCCGGAAATCCCACCTGCAGTTCTGAAGGGACTCCCCCCTACACTCCCCACTGCCACCCCCCCCCCCCCCCCCCCCCCACACACACACACAGGGCCAGAAAAACCAGTTCCCACAGATTAGCTTGGACAGGAGTCATTTAAAGTATTTATCTTTAATGAGGTCATCTTCTTCAACTTGCCCTCTTCAACTTTTGTTTTTAACTCAGTCTAATCAGAATGGCCTCCAGATTTTGCTGCTTGCCTGTTTTTTTTTTTTATTATTATTATTGTTTTTTAGTCTAACATTTACCATCATTGTACTCTCCTCACAAAGAAAACTCTCACCAGTGGGAGGTTTGCATCTATTTCAATCTTCACAGCCCTCCCCTAGGCAGGAGGTGGAGGTATGTGCATAGATCTCTTAATTCAGAACTGAAGTGGGTAAAAGTACGAGCTCAGGAGATGCGTGATCAAAGGCTGCCTCTGTGCTCTGGTCAGCTGGGAGCTCAGGAGTCCTGGGGGGAGAATTGTGTGGCCCAAAGTGACCAGGGGAGACTCCATCAGAGAAGTGGGGCTGGAACTGGGTATTGGAGAGGGAAGGAAGGTCTGAAGAGAAAAGGGATGGGAAAAAGGCAGCTCAAAAAAGGACAGAGCTGTGAGTGAGCATGTGTGCTTGAGGAGAGGGGGCAGCCACTGCTAGGGCTGCAGGCAGGGAAGACTGGCTTGGTTCTCGGCCAGGGAGTAGACAGAGAATGTTGAGTGTGGTGAGTCATTTATGTCATCCTGGTTAACATCAATCTAAATGTTGCTATAAAGATTTTTTTTTTTTGATGTGACATTTAAACCACAGACTTGAGTGAAGCAGATTACCTTCTATAATTGGGTGAGCCTCATCCAATCAGTTGAAGTCCTTAAGAGCAAAGGCAGGTTTCTCAAAGGAGGGTGTCTTGTCAAGATGGTAACATAGAAACACTGCTGGAACATCCAGCCTGCTACCCTGTAGAATTCAGACTTAAGACTGCCACATCAACTCTTACCCAAATTATCAGCCTGCCTGCCTGCCTGCCTGGCAGATTTTGAATTTGCCAGCCCCTACAATCCCATGATCCAATTTCTTAAAATAAATTCTCTTTCTCTCCAGCTGGTTCTATTTCTCTGGAGAACCTGACCACTACACTAAGTGAAGGGAGGGCTTTTCAGGTTGATAATGGTGCCTAGGACAGCTTCTGAGAACCCTGGAGACCAGATACTGATCTAAATTCTGCAGTCAAATTCGTTGCCCACAGACTCTCTGCCCCTAAGAGCTCATGCAAAGGGAACCCTCAGGGTTCTTCAAATTAAAACTGCCATTGCAGATGTGTGTATATTGAATGGGGCCTTGCTCACCCCTGTTTTCTAGTTCTTGGGTGGAGTCAGTTTTAATTGACAAGAAGTCCCTATTCTGGTGGGCATTTTCTTGTGAAAACCAATGCTCTTGTACTTTGTTGGGCAGCAGAAGACTGATTTTTCACCAAGCAAGCTTGTTTTTTTAAGAGAGACGCCTCTCCTGAAGGCTACTGTGCAAGAGAGTCCCTGCAGGAGTGTGCCCAAGCTGTCAGGTGCAGGGAGAAATATCTTTAGTAAGAGCAGGTCATGGAATGAGACTTCCCCACTGCAGCATGGATGGGCAGAGGGGGTATCCACAAGGACAATTCTTAAGAATCTCTGTACAAATGCATGGCTCCATCTGTCTCCTCTCTCTTCTTTGGCTTCAGATGAGCTGAGCCATTTAAAAATTCCCCAACAAGAGACCCCAGACACCAGAAGAAGTGATGAACAGATTTTCAATTTGGCCCTGATTTTCATGAATCTATTTTTTTCTGGCAGTTGAAATCACTGTCTGAAACTAAAGGCTGAAGAAGGGTAGTGGGTTTTCCCCATAAGAAGCAGATTTTTGATTGGTCTGAACAGATGGCCGATGCTCCTGGGTGTAAGGCTCTAACCCCAGGTTCCTCAGAGAGGGAAGAGATGGCAAAGGGGAGGCTGTGAAGAAATGTTCATCAGAGCAGGACCCAGGGGTCTGAGGAAGGACTTTGTATTCACACTGGGAAGGTAGATCCTTGGGAGTTCTTCCAGAGCTGCTGCTCGGTCAACTTTCCCACTCTTTGAGGAGTGACTGGTTTTTTTTTTTTTTTTTTTTTTTTTTTTTCTATTTTGTTTGTAAATTTTTTTATAAATTTATTTTTAAAAATTTATTTTTATAAAGCAAAAATTACAGAATATATTTTCTTTTTTTTTCCCAACAGAGAACTTTATGTTCTTTTGTCTGTTAAATGTTTCTTCCCTCTGCCACTCCCACCTAGCTTCTACCACTCACTCTCTACCACACACTCCCCTCCCTTACTAGTCTCTGGTATTTATACTTATCCTCTCTCTATCATACCTTTAGATCTTTCAGCTTTTTCCATAGAGTGTAGACCTTTATACATATCGAGTGGGGGTATACAATGTGTCTCTTTCAAAGTCTGGCTCACTTTGCTTAATAATAAGTCCTCTATATACATCCACTTCAAATCAAATGATAGGGTCTCATTGTTTCTTATGGCTGAGTAATAATCCATAGTATATATGTGCCATAGTTTTTCAACCTAGTCAGACTGATTTCTTTTAATGAAGGGCTGCTTTGTATGTGTAGTCTTTAAAATGTCAATGGAAAATGCATAGTATGAAAAAAATACAGATTTCAAAATTTTTGCACTTAGATAAATTTGCCATTGAACTGCATTTTTTCTAACCTTTTGAAATACCCTTACTATTTCCTATGAGCAGGATAGTGGGGACCACAGGCAGAGCCAGGGAATTCACTGCCTTGGGAACTGGAATTGGCCCTTCAGAGGGGGATGCACCATTTCTGTAGAGTAGAGGCTTGGGAGAGGCACAGCAGTTGGAAGAGGAAGTCAGAGGATCAATCCTGAGTCTTCATGAGTATGATAAATGAGAAGTCTTGGTGGTGATAGTAGGGATGGTGATAGTGAGTGGAGAAATATAATTCTAATAATAATAGCTAACATTTAACAAGTACCTAGTCTGTCCCAGGTCCAGGCCTAAGCCTTTCCTCAATATGTAGTCATTGCATTGCCAAGCAAGCCTGTAAGTTGAGTCCTTTTATTCCCATTTTGGATGGAGAGAGGCTAAGAAACATGCCCAGTAGCCAGGGATGGCGGTATGACCAGATTTGTGCTCAGGTGGTCTGGCCTCCTTACCTCTCCATACAGCAGCCTGTCTATAGGCTGCCCTTGGCCTTGACACTGTGTCCCTTTTCCCTGTCTAATATGTGGGCCAGGCCCAAGGGCAGTCCTCTAGGCCCCGAGTCTAAACATATCTAGAACCTTCCTGGAGGCTGCTGCAGCCTGCGTCAAGAACCTTCCAACTCAGAAAGGCATTTCACACAGAATGCTTCTGTATCCTTGCTCTAACCTTTGACCCTGCCAAAATTCCCTCCAGCTTCCCTCTTCTGGAATCTGCCCTCTGCCCTTGGGGGCCTTAACTCTCACTATACTCTATACTCACTCAGAGAGACTGTTTGGCTGAGGCTACTGCTAAAGCAGTGCCCTTTGGGGGAAAAAAAAAATCAGTTTGATCTGGCAAGCACACTGGATCCCTGTACTAGAAATAGCAATGTAAACCTTCAGTCCAGATGAAAACAAATCTAGTCTCTTAGGCAGGCTCTCTCTGTCCTATGGGAGGGAGTGGACAGGTAGGCAACTTAGGAGTGTCCCTCTCTACTGTCTCCCGACACACATGTGAGTGGAAACCCACCCCTGAGAAGTAGGCTGGTTTCAGTTCCCTCCTTCAGGGCACAGGAACTCTGGTTTGTCACCCTACAGTGACAACCCACTTAGTAGCCTCTTATGCCTTGTTGTGGGGCAGGAGGTGGCACTGGAGGTTAGTAACGCTGGAAACTGCCACTCATAAGACCATGTAAGAGGAGGCAAGAAGGGAGACCAGTGCATGTAGGGGTGAGTGTGGTAGGGGACAGGGTGGGGCAGGAAACGTCTGCTGTGTCTGAGAGCAACATACCCATCCAGGGCTGTGGATGGGCAAGGGATGTGCGTTATCGACTCCCCTCAGCCTACTGGCAGCCTGAGCTTCTGGGCCTCCATGACCGGCTGCCTCCTTCTTTAAAGAAAGCATCCTGTTCTGTGTGTGCTGAAATGTGGGAAATAAAATGACCAAAAGCCCATAATTAAAGTGCTATTGATCAGAAAGAATGAATTATAGAAGATCCAAGACTGTCTACTAATTAGGGGCTCAGGAGAGGGCCTGGAGGCAATTCTTAGGGAGGCTGTGAGGTCCCAGAGAGTGGGCAGGAGCTGGCTACTGATGAGGGGGTCTGCTCTTGACAGACTCTCCAGCTGTGCGCTTCTCCACCCCCTAATTTTACAGGTGGGGAAACTGAGGTCACAGACAGGAGGAGTCACTCATCTCAGAATCAGAGTCCCTGACAACCAGGCCAGAAATCCTTCTGCCTCTGCTTGGCCTTCTCCTAGGGTTTCTCACAGAGAGAATCTACCTGTATAGGAAGCTGTGTGGTTACACTGATGCAGTACTTATTCATCACCATTCACTCGTTTGTTCAACAAGCCTTGTAGGGTGCTTGCCATCGTCAGATACTGTTCTGGGCAGGGGTTATTAGCTATGAACAAAGAAGACAAACACTTGCCCCTTTATGGAACATTTTTTTTAGTGAGGAGAGGGGGGTGAAAGACATAAAATAAATGAATAAATGCTGTGTCAGAAGGCAGGACAGGACAATGGAGAAAAACACAGGTGGATGGTACTGGGTCCCTTCTGTGGCAGACCTCAGATTAGAGACCAGCAGGGACCCTGAAAGCACAGTAAAGGCAGTGGGAATATGAGTGACCCCACCCTACAGTGACAACCCACTTAGTAGCCTCTTATGCCTTGTTGTGGGGCAGGAGGTGGCACTAGAGGCTAGTAAGGCTGGAAACTGCCGCTCATAAGACCATGTAAGAGGAGGCCACGAGGCTGTGTTCTAGGGCACTGAGGGGTGAGCTTGCAAGGTTAGGGAATCTTTCTGGGAGAGGTAAGACTTGGCTGGCCATTGAGGAGTAACATCCCAGGGAGTTTGGAGATAAAAGGAGCACTCATGTAGACCTCCTCAGCTGGACGGGGAACGGAATTTGGGAGGGGAAGAGGGGATGAGACTGGGGTGCAGTTTAGGAGCAGACTTGGAGGGGAGTTGGAGAACAGCTGATCAAGTTTTATGTCGTAAGTATGGAGAGCCTCTATGTAATAGCTGGAGATGGTGTTGTGAAGAGGCCACTCTGTAAAGGTCCCTCTGGCAGCTACAGGATTATGCTGGAGCAGGAAGGTGTCTGTAATCTTTGTGGTCAGTGGAGTACTGTGATTGTGGGGCACTGAGGGGAAGAATGTCCGAGAAGGATGAGGAATCACGGGATTGACTTTGAGCTCCATCTTCCTCAGTCTGAGGGTGCTTTTCTGGGTCTTGGCAGGTCCAGCAGCCTTCTCTTTCAATGCTCTGCACATGACAATGGAATGAAGACAGGAGACCTGATTGCCTGAGGACATCCTCCAGATGCTGAATCTCATGCTAATACTGCTATGTATCACCCAGTGTTCCTCCCATTATGTTTATTCCCTGCATCTGGCTTGGGCTTAGCCAGCCCAGATCAAAAAGACTCTGGGGGTTGTCAGCAAGGAAAGCTGGTGCCCAGGGCTAACGGAGATGCACATGATCTGTTCCCAGAAGACCGAGCAGGGAAGGGGCTTTGGAGACTTTGTATGTATGGAGTCTAGTTACACTGCAATGAAGAAGCCCCAGGGCACAGAGGTTGGCACCAGGGACCTCGCTGAGGATCTATGGTGTGCGTTTCTTGGCTTCCTGCAACCTGGCAGAGGCCCTTGAGTTTTCTGGGTGGATAAGGCCCTCATGAGAATCGTCATCTTCAGTCTAGGACAGGAATAGGTCTGAGAGGGCAATCAGCTGGCATTCCAGGCCCTACTGATTGTCCTTGCTGGGATCCCCAGTGCATGTGGACAGACCTGGGGTGGATTAATGGGGCTCTAGTGTCTGAGCCACTGCCAGCTCACTACTGATGTGGGGCTAGACTCATGAATAGTGAAGTGAAGCCAGGGGGTAGACCAGATGAATAGAGACTGAAAGATGCCACTATTTAGTGGCAGAATGATTGCTGGAATCCTGGTACCACTCCTCCTAGCCCTGTGCCCCACAGCTGACTCCCTGGGGTCTCGAGTGGAGCTTAACTGTGAACTCTCAGAGGTTACATCAGGACATGAGTGTGAGATTCAGTGATCTGCAGTTGAGACATTGCATTGAATCAATGAGTAGCTTTGCTGTGCTGTAGTTGTCTTCCCCACCCTCTCTGTGCAGACTGAGGTGGGTGTGCACTTAGTGCTTAATTATAGTGCATGTAACCAGAGAGGAGCTGCTTGGAAGCACATGTCATTTTGTTTGGGGATAATAGACACGAAGGCTGGAAAATACCTATTAGATCATCCCGTCCTGCCTCTGCCAGCACTGGTAGAATTGGTATCAAATCACGTGGGCTTTCTGCAGCCTGTGACTCTAGTAGGAGGGCTGGGGCTAGACTGCCAAGGGGATGACAATCCACATGTTTTTCTTGAGCTCTGCTCTCATTTTACTGATCTGTCTCTATTCTTTTTTTTTGTTTGTTTGTTTCAGTCCATGGATCTTGTTCAGCAAGCCTTTCCCTCTTCTGTCCTCCCAATGAGCTGTGAATCCTCCAGCTCTGTCTACTGAGCCCCTACTCTGTACCAGGGCCACCACTGCTCAGTTCTGTGGGTTCAGACAACAATTGATCCCTGCTCATTGTCACAGGCAATGTGAGTCATGTCTATGAATAATTCCAGTTCATGGTCAAATGCAAGTTGCACCATGCAAGAAGCACCAGTGCAGGTTATGAAAGGGAGCAGTCACTCAGGCTTAGCTTGTTGAAAGGCTTCATGGTTCCGATAGCACCTGAGCTGAGAGAGAGGTAGAGAAAAGGAGTTGAGGCACTGTGATGGGGAGCTACAGTTTTCTTCTCTTCCTCCTACCCCTGACTTGGGTCTGACTGATATCCTTGGTCTCCACCTCCTCTTTGTGGCTGTGAGTTGACTCTCTCTGCATTTGGCCTTTGCCATCTCATCTCTGATGTTTCCCTCATCTCCTCCCACCTCTGGCCTGTTTTAGAGGTACTGGGCAGAAAGGTCAAAGCTGCGGCCAGGATGGAAGTCAGGTGACCAGAAACCTAGGGCCATAGCTGCCACCAGCCTTTGGTACCTGCATCTGTAAAATGAAGGATGAAGACTGGTCTCCATGAACCGTTTGCAGCTTAGTGTTCTAGGAATTTCTAAAGCAGTGAGCTCTCCAGCTGAGTTAGAGTCCAGAGGTTGACACCTCGTGGCATCATCATGACTTCTTCATCATGACTTTGACCACCCCGACTAGCCTGACAGTCTCCAGATCTTCATCCCCAGCGTAGGTTCCCCTTCTGAGCTACCAAATCACATACTCCGCTGCCCCCTGCATGTCTCCCTAGAGGTACTTTAAACTCTGTATTCTTAAAGAAGAGGCTGCTGTGTTTTCTACCCTCTGCTTAACTGCTGCCAGAATGCACGTGATAAACACACTCACACACTCATGCACTTCTGGTCATATATATGTATTTTTTTCTTAAAACCTCCCCACCAGGATAAAAGCTACAGAAAATCAGGCTTAGTGCTGGCTCTTGGCAACCTGATCCCAGACTCATGTACCTGCCCAGACATCACACTTGAGCCAACCCTAACAGTTAAACACACCTAGATATCTCACAACGCTGTGCCTTTGCATGTGTTCTTTCCCTGATATAGAAGATAATTTCTCCCACCATCCCAAAGCCAAACCATGTTTTCCTGAACTTAAAGGTCCCTATAGGTCTTTAGGTCCCAAGTTCCTGAAGTGCAAATGCCCAGGATTTACTAAGTGCTCACATTTCTGTTTCTTTATACTGGATTGAAATGAGCCCCAGTGACTGATCTGGGGGACTCACATCCTGTTAACATCTTGGCTGTGCCATGAGTGTGTGAATCAGGTGTATATTTCCAGAAGGAAAAGCTGTCGGAGTCTGTGTGTATTCAGCTTAGTGCGTGCCCTGTGTTAGGTGTTCGTGTTTTCTTTCTCAGGCTAGAGTGAGCCCTTGAGCTGACCCAGAAGTTCTGAGCATTTATCACCCAGTATTGATGACCATGTATTTTGCCTCCCCTCTTTATGCCTAGAGATGAAGGAAGAAATACAAGCTCCTGTTACAAAGAGTATTTCCCTGGTTTATCAGCTCTCCCCCTCTCAGCTGGAGCTGAGAATGATTTCTTAGTTCTCAGCTTTTATTCCTCTGATCAAAGTGCCTGAGGCAGTGAACGCCAGGAGGGCACAAGCATTTCTGGCTGAGTCCAATGCTCCCCTCTTCTGGACTGTTCTAAGAACCCGTGGCCCAGTATTCTATAGTCATGCAAGCATGGATAGCCGCAGAAGGGTTTCCAAGGACTTAGGGGTCCCATCTGCCCTGGGATATTGGGGGGCAGCTGCCTTACCTCCACTGGGAAGAGATTAAAGCCCCTTCTGCCTTCCTTTGTCCCTCCCTTTCTCACTCTTTTCACTCAATTCCTCTTTTCTCTCCAATGAATTAAATGCAGAAAATCTATGAGCAGGATTTCTTTCTTCAAAGGATCAAATAACCTTTCTTTTTTCCCCCTTAAAAAAAGTTTTTTTTTTTTTTTCCAAACTGCAAAAGGAAAACATGCAAACAGACTTCAAGTTAAAGGTGAGAGAAAGAAAGAAAAGTTGCAGCAAAGTAATTTCAACTTGAGAAGTAGAACAGTGGAAACCCAGAAAAAAAATGTATACTCAGCAATATGGTCTTTCCTACAAATTAATTAACCCAAAGTGCTGGTTTAATTAGTGTGAGGGGTAGGGAATTGAGTAGCTAACAATATCTCTCGCCAGTTTAGAATTATGTTCACCAAAGAATTTCCTCTTCCTTTCCTGAGGGGGATGAGGGAGTTGCCCCATCAATTTGGAATCAGTAGGTGCTCACAGCTGGAGACGTATTTTCTGATGGGTTTGGCCTCTGAAGGGTGGTGTTTTGGATTCACAGCCATAATGGCGGACTGTCACAGAGTGAGGGTAGAGGCTACTCAGCCCTGCTCCGAGCAAGGGGCTGAAGGGGCTCCAGAGACCAGATCTCTTTCCCATTGTTCCCTTCCTATCCTGTGCTGCTTTGCTGCTTATAAATATTTTTTCATTTTATTTATTTAGTTTTTTTTAGTTTTGCTTTTTCTTTATTTTTTAAAATTTATTTTTATTTTAGGATTTTGCTATAGGGTGCATGTCCTCACTGAAGGCAGAGAGAGTGAGGGGTTCAGGGGGGAGTGAGAAATCACCCCATGGAGGGGATGGCCACACCACAATCCCTTTTCTTTCAGTCTCCTCTTGGGATTTTGGGCACACACACACACAGGTGCTCAGCAGTTTTCAAGCTGCCAGGTTTGGGATGCTAACCGTGAAGTAGGCCGTGTGGGATCCAGCTGCCTTAATCTTTGTGTCACCTGCTGACTTAACATTTTTTTTAAAGTTTATTTATTCCTTGCATGTGAGAGAAAGAGAGAAAGAAGAGAGAGAGAGAGAGAGAGAGAGAGAGAGAGAGAGCAAGCGCATTCCCTACAGAGTCTTAATACTGCGATCCGCCCAAGCCTTAGCCAGCCCTGGAGCATGAGTGTGCATGTGCCGGTTGTTGGCAGGGAGGTCTTCAAATGCGAACCTGAGTCTTCCACGTGGGTCAGCCTCTCAGAGTGTCGTGATTTACTACTGTGCCACTGTCCAGCTCTGCTCATGAACTTTTTTGAGTTTCCTGCTTTTGACATCAGTGTGGATATTTAGCATCTTTTGAGGCACTAGAAGAACTCAGTCTGTAAAGTGCAGTGAGAGCTATAGTTGAAGACTTTGTGGCTGATTTTGCAATGGAAGTCTTTGTGATGAGGTCATGCACAGGTGTAAGGGGGTGGAGGTAGAGTTATTTGGCATTTTTTCCTTCTTTTTTTCTATAGACTTCTTTGGCATCTGGTAAAGTCTATAGATTAATATTCAGAATAATTTAAAAATTATTTGGTTTAATTTTTTTATTATTATTTTGTTAAATTTGATGAGAGAGACAGAGAGGGAAAGCGAGAAAGAAAGTCACTAGGTCTGGGGCTTGAACCTCAGTCGGCCATATGGGAGTCCAGCACCTCAGCCACCGTACCACCTGCTGACCCCCAGAATAATGTTTTAAAGGGAAAAATAAAATACATAGGATTAAAAAGAAAGCTAATTATAATGACATACTTATATCAAAACACAAATAAAACAAATATGAGATATAGTCATATATGTGCTTTTTTATTAACTCATTAAAAGGAAAGACCTACTTACAGGGCTAAAAACTGCCATGTTTAAAATAAGTGCTATTTTGAGATCTGTGACAACCATAATAACTGAATATTAATAATATCTGATTTACCTTGTTGACAAATCATAGGTATTACTAAAATTACTGCAGTTTATGGTCCACATTTATACTTTCTTTTTTTTTCATTTATTTATTTTTACATTTTTCCACATTTACTTTACATAGCAAAAAATTTTAGCTCATACTCCATAATTCTTGACAGTTTACAAACAACTTTCAAAATCTCAAAATACTGAATTTTAAAGATAATGTTCAAAATATGTCTTATAATTTTGTATAATTTTAAAACTCTATAACAACAGAAGCAGAATGCTATAGTTCAGTTGAAAGTTAGGAAAAAATTCTCTCTCTATTTTTTTTTTTTACTCTCTAAGTTCATTGACCTTCTGAATTCTATCCATGAATCTCTGGGTGAATCTCCACTGATGTATAGATGGGTTTCTTATTAATGTAAGTGAACTATATGGCTTCTAGTGAATTCTATAATTTCCTCTACTTTTGGGATCTGCCACTTTTGGGGAGTTGAAGCATTGGTTACATTGAGTTACAGAGACTGCGTTGTTAAGGGATTGGAGGAGGATGAAGGTACAGAAATGGTGTGAGAAACACTGGTACCCTATGTACAAAGTAAGAAGTCCTATGTGGTTGGGCTGTGTTTGAGGGAAGGAGGGCGTGTACCTGTGTATGGGCTGAAGGAAGATGCCCTGCGCCTCCCAGGGGCTGCTTGGAGGTCTGCTAGCCAAATCTAAGCAAGAGGGGTTAGGCAGAGTGCCAGAGTTAGAGGGTAGTATAGTTTCATGTTGGTAGTTAAGGAAGGTGGTTGAAGGTGGGTCAACTGAATGTGAAAACTACCAAACTTGCATTTGACCTGGGAGCTACAAAGGCAGGGTGGGGGCCTCTCCCTAGCTCATTAGGATGAGGCACCATTACTAGTATTGCAAGCATGAGGATTGTCATGTACCCCTGACCACAGGCTTGAGTTCTAGTTCCTTCAGCAGCATTCCCACATGTACTTAGAACATTTCCACCGACTGGTCATTTTCTTCCCGAACAGCCCTTCCTCACTTCTTCTATGTGTTATAGCAGATTCAGGTGTCAGAAACAAATGTCTGTAAGCCAGGTACTCATTTGCCATCTATTTAGTGCCTTTGATAATAATCTCTGAACAGAAAAATATTTTTTATCTGTCTTCCTTGCTATTCAGAGGGCTAGGGGTGGGTGATTGAACTTCTCTGCTTGAGAAAGAGAAGTTGCTTCAGGTAAGATTCAATTTTATGAAAGAAAAATCCCAAAATGACTTTTTCCCTTAAGTTAATATTTTTTTGTCCTTGAAAACAGAACCCACACAATGCAGGTGAATGTTTCCTAAAGTCTTTGTTCTCTGACAAAGGCTCAGAGCTGCATGCATCAGATTTAGGCTAAAACCTGCAGGCAGAGGCATGGAGTTCTCAATTTCTCCCTTTGAGCAGAAGCTTAGGCTCTTCCAGAGGCCAAACCCTGGAGACCAGGTGCCCATCAGGGACTTAATGGTGAGATACTAGAGGACAATACTAGGTCAACCTGTTCTCACAGGCCCAGTTCTTCCTCATTCAGAGACAACAGAGAGAAAGAGAAAAAGAGAGGAGAGAGAGAACTTAGGTGTGTGTGTGCGCAAGAGTTGGTCTTACATGTAGTTTTCTTGGCCATAGCCAAAGATGCAGAACTTGCTTTTCCCTTGTAGGTTATACTGCCCTTTTCTTTAGCAACTATTTCTGGTGCTTTCTATTTACTCTTTCTATTCCTTTGACTAGGTAGTGTTGGGCAGGACAGAAGCTGAATGCCAGAATAATTAAAATACAGGCCCTATCATTAGGGATCATTGTGTAATCCAGGAGGAGAGGCAAGTGTCTGGGTCACCACAAGAGGAGAAGGCTGAGAGAATACCATATAGAGGGAACAGAAATAGGACAGCAAGATGATCTTGAGAATTGTGATCCAACTGGCTACCAAAATGCTCAGTTATGAACAGAATATTGCAGTACACAACTGGGTGGAGTGGGAAATGGGTGAGGGAGGGTTTTCTTAAATGCTAATAACATCTCTATGTGAGGGACATAGGGGCTTATCCTTCAAACTTTACCCATGTCAGAGTACTTTGTCAAAGTACTTGCATATATGTTATATTAGTACTTTCAGATAAAATCTATGACATAACATGAATTATTATTTCCATGTGAGTGCCAAAGGAATACAAGCCCAGAGACAGAATGACTATACAATACCTATTATTTACCAAGTGATAAAGAGAGGCACTACACAAAACTGCCTTGAGGTTTTGGCATAACAGTTTGAATTTCCGTTTCCCAACCTTGTTTTGTAGGAGTAGAGAGATAGCATGCCTCATGTAGGCTGAAGTTGGTGAATCTCCAGCATTTTTATGCTCTCTGGATGTCTGAGCAAGAGAGATAAGGTCAAGGTGAAGGCAGAGGAGCTGATCCATGAAGGCCTTCTCCTAAAGAGGAGGGCAAATACTATTATTTTGGTGCCTGTTGGTATTTGGTTCCCCTTCCTTAGTCCTATTCTTCCTAGTTTCTACCCAGGTATTAGATAATCATGTTTGAGGTGGTGACTTCTCAGGATTATTAACTTTTCACTTTTGGTGTCTTAGCAGAAAATAATCACCCTTCCCAGAGCCAAGAGATGATAATGATGGGACCCTGAGCCCTGGTGTGATCCTTCTACCTGTTTGTGATACACTTTAAAAAAAAAATGTGACCCCAAAGAAGCAAGTGCCCTTCGAGAAAGCCATTATTTCCTACCACGTGTATGGTAAATCTCCAGGTGAGTAA
Source organism: Tupaia tana (assembly GCA_026018925.1). Taxonomy (NCBI): domain Eukaryota; kingdom Metazoa; phylum Chordata; class Mammalia; order Scandentia; family Tupaiidae; genus Tupaia; species Tupaia tana. The sequence continues at coordinate 210,370,127 of JAKSZU010000003.1, forward strand.
AACTTGGGCATCTGGGAAAAAGCATATCTAGAGAAAGGCTGGTAACTCAGGCCCTCAAGCCAGAGCTAGAAGGGACTAGAATGACATCAGTGGTCATGTCCACCAAGGGCAGGGTGAGGAGTGTGGGGCCCGAGTTTTCAGGTACAAATTTCTGTTGCCAACTCTCCTTTGGTCAAGTCTGGTAACTTTCCACAGCACAGTTCCCCCTGTGGCACTTGGCAGAGCAGTCCCTTCCCTTACTAATTAAACTCTTCTGATTGGAGCTGCCATGGTGATCACTTCTGCATCTACCAGTAATCAATACAGGAATGGGTCTGTTGTCTTCACAGCACTGCTCTCTGTCTTCTCAGTCACATGTCTTTCTCTTAATGTGCTCAGCATCCACATGGCCATCAGAGGGCAATTCAGAGTCTGGGACACTCCAGCTAGGGCTTGTATAAAGAGAGATGCCCTCTGGGACCAGCAGTTGGCGTAATGGCTATGTTGCTGGACTCCCATGTAGTCAACCATGGTTTGAGTCCCAAATCTGGTGGCTTAAACTCATGGCAGGTGCATGTGTGTGTGTGCCCAAGATCCCGAGAAGAGGATGGAGGTTAAGGGATTGTGGCATGGCCATCCTCCCTGTGGGGTGATGTCTCCCTTCCTGTCTCTCTGTCTCTCTCTGTCTTTATGGCAAGTACACATACCCTATAGAATAAACCTCTCAAAAAAAAGAGAGATGCCCCCTAATTTGCAATCCAGCATTTAATGTGTAACCATCATGGTTCTAATTATTTTACAAATATTAAATCATTTAATCCTCTCAACTATTATAATTTCCATTTTTAAAAAGTGAGGAATAAAGAAACCAAGATCAGAGAGATTAAATAAGGTAGCTGAAGCCATATAACTTTTAAGTACTAGAGATAAAATTCAAATTCAGGTAGTCTGACTTCTAAACAGTACTGCTCAACACAAATAAAATGTGAGGCACTAATGGTGAGCCCTGTATGTAATTTAAAATATTTTAGTGGCCACATTAGAAATTTAAAAATAAATAGAAAAATTATTTTTTATTACTATTTTAAATTGATATGGTAATTGTACATATTTGTGGGGTGTAATGTAATTTTTTCATACATGAATACAATGTGTAATGATTAAGTCAGGGTAATTAGAACATCTATCACCTCAAATATTTTCATAGCTTTGTTTTGGTAACATTCAAAATCCTCTTTCAGGTATTTTGAAATATATAACATATTATTGCTAATTATAGTTATCTTACTGTTCTACAAACAATAGAACTAACTGTAATTTTATATCCTTTAACTAACATCTGCCTATTTCCTCCTCCTTTCTTCCCTTCTCAGTTTCTAGTAAACAGTATTCTATCCCTACTTTAATGAGGTTGACTTTTTTAGTTTACACAGATAAGAGAGAAGATGCTATTTTTCTCTTTCTGGACCTGGCTTAATTTACTTAAAATAATGTCCCTCAGCATTGTCTGTTTCTTTGAATGACAGGATTTAATCCTCTTTTCTTTTCTTTTCTTTTCTTTTCTTTTCTTTTCTTTTCTTTTCTTTTCTTTTCTTTTCTTTTCTTTTCTTTCCTTTCCTTTCCTTTCCTTTCTTTCCTTTCCTTTCCTTTCCTTTCCTTTCTCTTCTTTTCTTCTCTTCTTTTATTTTCTCTTCTTTTCTTTTCCTCTTCTCTCCTCTCCTCTCCTCTCCTCTCCTCTCCTCTCCTCTCCTCTCCTCTCCTCTCCTCTTCTCTCTTCTTCTTTCTTTTCTCTATTAAAAGACATCTTTGCTATAGGGCATGTGTGCTCACTGGAGACAGAGAGAGATAGAGAGACAGAAAGTGAGAAATTAGCCCCCCCAGGGCGATGGCCACACCACAATCCCTTCTCCTCCATTCTCCTGTTGGGATCTTCAGCACACATACACACACACCCAGCGTTGAGTTTTAAGCAGCCAGGTCTGGGACTTGAACCACAGACAGTTAACTATGTGAGGTCTAGTGATGTAGCCATTATATCATTTGCCTGGATTTCTTCCTTTTTAATGACTAAATAATGTGTATCTATCTAGCTATCTATCTTCTATTTATGTCACATTTTCTTTATTAATTCATCTGTTGATAGACACTTAGATTGATTCCATATTTTGGTTACTGTGAATTCTACTCCAATACGTGTTGGAATACAGAAATTTGTATGACATACAGATTTCTTTACCTTCAGATATATGCCTAGTAGTGGGATTACTGGATCATATGAAAATTCTATATTTAGTTTTCTGAGGTCCCTCTGTAATGTTTTCTATAAGGACTATGCTAATTTCCTGGATGCAATTTAAAATTTCCTGGTAGCCATATTTTAAAAAAGTAAATAATGAAATGAATTCTAATAAGATATCTTTTCCAAACCTAACTTATCTAAAATAGTATCTTTTTAACATTTAATCAATATTAAAATTATTAATGTGATATTTATATTCTTTCTTTTATATGAAGCCTTCAAAATTTTGTATGTATTTTACACTGATGGCACATGTCAGTTCAGACTAGTTTTATTTCCAGTGCTTTGTAGCCACATGTGGCAAATAGCTCCCATACTGAGAAATGCTTCTCTGTGGCTGGCTCTTCACTAGTGGGCAACGATGCCCCTCAGCTCCCTGCCCATGGAACCCAGGCCTACTCCTTAAAGGGGGGCCTGTTGGAGCAATGGCTAGATAGCAGAGGCAGGACCTTGATGCACAGGCTCAGGAGGAAGCACAGAGGGAGACACAGCACTGATACCAGGACCTCTGCAAAAAAAGGAGCAACCCAAAGATTACCACCTCCTTAAGAAATTGGAGAAGGCTGCTCCTGGAGTTTGTGCTGTTCTGAGAGCTGGCAAGGCATTCATTTGAAGGCTGGTCCAACTCTTTGTGTGCAGCAGATGTTCAGAGAATGAGGAAGAGCTTGCACAGTAAGAACCACTATGACAAAGCAGCCACCCACATGGCCGACATCATGGCACGATGAGAGGAAAAACAGGTGTCTCCAACTTTCTGTAGAGGCTCTTGCATCATTGCAACCCTTGTATTTTGAGGCTCATTCTGTTATCATTTACTTACTTGCTTATGTTCATGTTATTCATAAAATGAATTAGCTACAGTTTGCAAAGATAGTTATAGAAAAAATGACATTAAAAAAGAAAACAAAAAACTCCAAAATATGAGGCAGAGGAAAAATAAAAATAGGAAAGATGAATGGAATCAGATATCAGGTTAACTAAGTAATTTCATCCTTAGGATCTTACAGATTTGGTAGAGATAGGCTCTGTTGATCTGAGTCTAAGCTTTCCAACAGTTTAGATAAAGTAGGAAGCTCAGTAAGTTATACGAATCATAGGGTAACCAAATGAAAACAAAGTAGGATCTGGAGAGGAATGTCGCTATTTTAGATTCACAGATTAGGTCTAAGAGATACTTTCTCCTGAACTACTCCTAGAAAAGAAGCTGGTCTCCACGCTCTCCTCCTCAGCAATATTTTGCAGAAAGAATATTTGTGTAAAATCCTATCTTCCCACCCACCCACTGTTTCTTCTCTCTCATTCTTCTGTTTAAACTGAAGGCATGCCTCCCCTGTACTCTGTAGCAATTCTGTAGCCCACACAATGTTCTCCAGACAGTAAGTGCTAGGATGAGCTGGCTTAATCTGGGGTCAATTTAAAAGATTTAGAGCAATGTACTTCTGGTACAGAAATTGCTTCAAGTTTGCCATAGCCTCCTTCCTTTTCTCCTGGGCACTTAGCATGAGTACTTTTCCCAGCCTTCATTGTACTTGGATATGGCCTTGAGGCTGAGATGAACAGAAATGGTTGGGAAGTAAATATGTTCTCTCCATGAACCTCTTCCCTATTTGCTGACTGAAAGGGTAAAACATATCAGGACTCAAAGGAGAGTGAAGCCTGGCCTTCTGGAAGCCTGGTGAAGGAAACCCAGCCAAAAAACCTTCACTGGTCTGTGATATATACCAGAAACCAATTTCTATTGTGTCAAACAACCAATAATTCAGGAAACTCAGGATTTATCTGTTAGAGCAGTTAGCATTATCTTACCAGTAAAATTCCCCCTTGGGAAATATTCCCTGAACACAATTCTCTCAACCAAGAGGAACTGAAAGGTTTGAGTGGCATGAAGTTCAAGGTTATATTCCCTGACAACTACCAGGAGTGCAAATATTCTCTGTTGCAGGGAAGTGGGTAGATGTAGAGCCTTATGTTTTAACAGTCACCCAAGGTGGGAGTAAGATTAACATACTCTTGTCAAAATTGTGTCACCTTACAAGAACTCCTGCCTGAAGAGAAAGCTCTTATATCTCCTTTTGGAGATAAGCCAGGATGTACCTGTGGGTAAGGCCAAGATTCTCAGCAGAAAGTCATTTTGGATCTACCTTAGCTCTTGGGGGAAAAATAGAAATCAAGGCCACACTGTTACATATGGCATAATCTGCTTTAGTATTTTTTGTCTAAAAAATTATATGAAAATAACCCTTTGACTATGTGGCCCTTGAAAACAAAACAAAACTTGGATAGTTAACTTACCCAACTCCTCTTCTTCCTTTAAAACCACTTTATTGAAATGTGATTAACATATAACAAGCTGAACATATTTAAAGTATATAATTTAATGAGTTTGAGTCTAAGTATACACCTATGAAATCATCACATTTCTCAAGGCCACAAACATATCCATCACCTCTCACAGTTCTCTACTCCCCCCTTATTATTTTCACCATTGTATTTTGTGTTAAGAATACTTAACATATGATCTACTTTCTTGATAAATTTTAAGAATACAGTACAGAATTGATGAATACTTATGTTGTTTTCATATCTTAGCTGTTGTTAATAATCCTATAATAAACATAGGAGTGCAGTTATCTTTTTGAGATCCTGATGCTGATTTAAATTTTTTGGATAAGAAATTAGAATAAGGTCTTACATTTCCTGATTTCAAATTACATTATAAAATTATAGTAAAACAATATGGTTTTGACATAAAAAATGGACAAATAGATCAATGGAACATAATAGAAAACCCAGAAATAAACCCATGACTAAAACGAATTAGTCTTCTATAAGGGTGCCAACAATACAAAATGAGGAAAGGTTATCTTCTTCAATAAATTTATTGGAAAAACTGTATGTCCACCTACAAAAGAATGAAACTGGATCCTTATAACATCCACAAAATTCAATTAGAAATGGAATAAAGACTTAAATGTAAGATCTTTGATGGTAAAACTGCTAGAAGAAATAGGGAAACAGCTCCTTGGCATTGATCTTGGTAATGAATTTTTGGATATGACACCAAAAGCGCAGGCAACAAAAGCAAAAATAAACAAATAGAATTGCATCAAACTAGTGCTTTCTTCACATGCCCAACCATAGTGGAGTAGCAATAAGACAAGACAGTAATACTAGAAGTCATATGAAAGACTGCAATTTGGTTCCTAGATTGACTTGTAAATGCAGAGCATGCATGTATGCTCATGATCCTGACTGGCTAGAAATGGCTTGGTAGGGGGGCTGATCATGATCGTTAGATCCTATTGCAGGTGCTTCTCTTTCTTTCCCTCTTATCAAAGAAATAAATAAACCTAAGAAATAAAAATCTGCATAGTAAAGGAAAAAAATGAAATTGAAAAGACAACTTACAGAATGGGAGAAAATATTTGCAAATTTTATATCTGCTAAGGATCTAACTTTCAACATATATAAGGAACTCCTATAACTGAATATCAAAAGCAAACAAAAACAAACAAACAAAAAAAAAATCCAAAATGTGGTTGAAAGTAGGCAAAGGACCTGAATAGACATTTATTCAAGAAGACATACAAATGTCCTTCAGGTATATGTAAAGTTCTAACATTGCTAGTTATCAGGAAAATGTAAATTCAAACCACATTGAGATGTGGACTCATGCCTTTTCAGGTGGCTGTTATTAAAATAATAAGAGATTATGTGCTGGCAAGGATGTGTAGAAAAGGAAACCTTGGTATATTGTTGATGGGGATGTAAATTGGTATCCAGCACTTATGGGAAACAGTATAGAGATTCTTTGAAAGATTGAAAATACAGCCACCATATGATACAGCAATACAACTTTTGAAAATTTACCTAAGTCCTTTTGTCATCCTGGACTTAGTTTTAAGCAGATTGAATGTTAAATTGCAAGTGACTGGCCAGAATTGCAATTCTACAATCTATGTGTATGATACCAAACAAACAGACTCCCTAGCATGTTTACAGTAAATATAATAATTGTATTCCCAGTGTTTTTGCTATATATAAGCATGTGAGCACTAGCTAAAGTAGCAGAGTAGGCATTTTCAGGTGCCAAACCTACCACACTGTGTGAAATGGTTATGATATTTATGGCCCAGGTTCTGGGGGCCAAACCAGGAAGGAATGACACTCTCCACTTCTCTCAGGGTACTACTGTGGGTTCATAGCTGTGCTTGATGACCACAGGTAGATGGGCCCTTCTGTTTCCATCACATTGTTAAAGGAGGCTTTTGGTTTTGTAAGCTTTGCAGGGATACAGGGCTACTTTGCTTCTGTTGAAAGTCTGTCACTTAGTCATCTGCAGAGCTTGGTAATCTGCCCAGGAATGAGCTCATAAATTTTCCAGATTCCAGTGAAGAGACAAGAGCAATAGTGTTGGAAGACCAAGTGATGAGAAAGGGAGGAGTCTGATTCTGTGCCAGCAGTCCTCCAGCGTGGCCTGTAGAGTTGTTGTCTCACCCAAAGGCCACAGCTACCTCTAATTTCAAACTCCATTTGACTTCACAAAATCTAAATCCTTATTCCTTAGCATAGGTAAAGTAGAACTCTGGCTAAATGTTGAGAAATTCACAATGAAGAATCCCAGATGTGATTTACTTTTATTTGAACTTTGAGGTGTGATAATAAATCATCCTGGATTTGAACTCAATGGTTTTCCCTCTTTTGGGAAAGTTTTAGGATGGAGTAAGGGTGTGAGCAGATGCTTTCTCAGTATAGAGGTGGGTGGCTGTCATAACAAGTCTTGGGGGGTGGTGAGGTCTATAATCCATAGTTTCTTTTACTCAAACTCAGGGTAGTGACCTGAGGGTACTGTGTTAAGAAGGGGCTTTATTACTTTATACTTCACTGACTGTCTCTTTAGTTGTGGGACACTGAAGGAAGTGTGTCTAATTATGAGGATGCCCTAGGGTCCCCCAGGGCAGTGTTTCTCAGACATAGAAATCCCCTGGGCATCTTATAAGCATACAGGTTCTGAGTCTGCAGATCTGGGTTTGGGGCTTGGGTTTCTACATTCCTAACCAATTCTCAGAAAATATGATGCTGCTGCTCTGAGGGCAGCACTCTCTGTAAGAGTCTAGGGAATCAAGATACATGCAGAGTGGTGTTTAGACAAACAGTGCTTCTGTGCAGTTCATCAGAGCCTATGGCCAGAAATTGAGGGGTCTGTGATGAGAAGGGTCTGATTTTGGTCTGAGTATAGTGGAGAGGAATCTCCAGGAGCAGGTCTTATCTGGGGCCTGTGAAGGATACCCTAGTGGGCTTCCTTCTACTTTTCCTGGCTGCATGCTTTCATAAACTTGAGAGGGGCTCATTGTACCTTGTGTTTGAGTCAGGTGTTTAACCAGTCTGAGAATATAAGCAATCTGGCAAAAGACACCGGACTGAAAAGCTGGTCAGGGCTGGTACACATGCTCAGGTCCTGGATGGACATCTCAGGTTAAAGCTCAGCTCATTCCTGCCCTCCCATCCTCCAGGAATATTGAGGAGTAGGATGCCTTGACTTTTGGAAAGGCTTGATTCCTGATATCCTGACATGTGCATGTTTCCTGTTTTATAGGAAGAATTGTGTCTTGGCCAGAAGCCCATGTTTCGTTCCAGCACATCCTTTTTACCAAAAGAGCCATCCCTGAGGCTGCCAACAGTGTTTACGAGAAGCCATCCAACAATACTTTGAATCTGAGAGCGTGGCCTGACCACAGCCATGGCCTTCCCTACCCTGCAAATCATCCATCAAAAAGCTTGGCATGTGGTGCTGGTGTCTTTATTTTTACCACAAAATGTAAGGCTGGTTTCTTTCTTTCTTTTTCTTTTTTTTTTTTTTTTTTTTTCCAGCTGGGAAAACTCCTGTCAGTGGTTGCAGTGTCCTTTCCAGATTCAATATTATGCAAACTGCATATCGGCAAATACAGTAAACAAATATGTCCATGAAACTTCTTGATGCACAGAGAAATGGGACTGAACCACTACACAGGCATAGACCTGCCCATCTGCATGGGAGATACAGAGCTTCCTCCTTGCCAACCCTGTAAGCCATCTTGCTTACTCCCGTAGGACATGTGGATGGGATCTGAGAGCCCAGGGTGGTGGGCAACCGTGATGCCCAGCAATGGGGACGATTGGCAGTCACACAAATCTAGGGTGGTTATGGGTCTAAGTGGAACTTCCATTGACTGGGACTGGTGGCTACTATCCAGGTTTCAGAGGGAAGCTCATCACCCAGCCAGTTCTCTGCCTGCTGCTAGCCTTGCCCTCTTGCTTTTTAGTACCATCCCCAATCCGTGAGGCTCTTTAGCCACTGACAGGGCTGCAGAAGTTTTTCTTTCCAACTCTATCTTTCCTGTTTGACAGGTGTGGATGGACAGAGGCAGTAGCACACAGTGAGTCTTTCCAATAGAGAGAGCTTGACCAAGTCCCTTTCCTACCTTGGGCTTTAGTTTCCAGGCATGTAAACATTAATATGGGCACAATGGATCAAGGATAGCTTTGGCTCTGCAATTCTGCAAAGTATAGGATGCTTCTGTGCAGTGCTGATCCCTACCACAGTCCCATTGCAATAACTCTGTGAAATTACATACCATTTAAAATTTCCCTTTTAAGAAGGTGAGGAAGCAGATTTAAGGGGTATTAGAGAGTTTTTCTGAAAGGTGGCAGTAAATAAATGGAGAAGCTAACGTTAAGTCTGGGGACTGTCTTTTAAAAAAATCTCATATCTTTTTTTTTTTTTTTTTGAAGAACAGCACCATACTTCCCCCAAATACTCCTGCAGTCAGAAAATAAACAAACAAAACAAAGGGACAAGGGCATATAAAGGGTTTCCTTTCAAAGCCTTAAATGAAATGAAATGTTTATCCATTGATCCTTCACGTACCACCTCCCCTACCTTGGCTGACTTGAATATTTTTTCTTGTAGCTTCTGTCCTCCAAGACTGTGGCAGAGGATTTGCCCTTTTAAGAGAGCCGGGTTTGTCTGCATGCTTGTTTCGTTGGGCAAACAGAAATTGTCATGTTCTCTGCTGGTTTGTGATGAGGCTAGAGGCCCTTCCCCAATCACCTTGTGAGATCTGGTTTTGCAGAAGTTGCTCAAGCAGACTGGGTTCAGTTACCACCAAACATACTTGAAGGCTCGGGATTATTGAGAACAAATATTTGCAGTCACATGAGCTAGGTCCCTGATAAAGAAAGCATGTCTGTCCTTGTTGTTTTAGTGGGGAGATAAGTTCTAAGATGTCAAGAGGAAATGGCCCTAGACCCAATTTCACGTCCCGATTGGCATCCCTGTGCCTGGGACGCCGTATTGCTGAGCAGATGGCTGTGTCATGGGTGTGCTTCTGGTGGAGAAAATACAGAGATGAAACTTCATAACTCCTGTGTGTTGACAGCTCTGGAAAGTCTCTGCCAGCTCTTACAGGGGAGATGCTGGGATGAGAGGTTCATTAGGCCAGAGGAGGAGCAACCAGGACCAAAGTGTCCTGTGTTCAGTGGTTAGACTTCCCATGGAGGCTGTTGATGAATTGGATATCTGTGATCTGATTTTTAGCATCAACTGTGTATTTGATATTTCATGTGGATTTTTGATTATTGAATTGTAAAAGATTTCAAATTACTCTTTTCAGAATCTCATGAGCTCCATTCTTTCGGTAGGAGAGTGAACAAATCAATCAACTAAAATATTCTTTTTTAGTCACTGTGTCCATTCAGTGTTCAGATCCTTCTGCCAATAAAATTTCCAAAGAAAATCCCAGATGATACATTTTGAGGATTATTAAGTTATTGGGTCATTTGAAAAGTCCTGACATATTTTCTATGCAAGAATGTAGAGGATCATGACTCTTCTGATGATCTAGTAGCTTATTTTCTTCCCCCCTTTACTCTCACCACTTCTAAAATAATAAGGGCTCTTGCAACAGAGTTATACCAGTGAATTCACTTAACACGAAACAGCACTAGTGACGTGATTAACATGTGTAGTTGGCAGACTGATTTTACCCCTCACACAGCCAAAATCTCTGATCTTTTGCATCTGCTATCTGGCTTACCATGGCAGACTATGTGGCAAGTGTACTTGCTCCTGACATGTCTCTCTCATCCATGGGACATGTAGCAGGCATACTGTAAAGTGACCCACCATGTTCCCCTTCTGCTCAGATCCTGAGCATGGGTATGACCTATGACTTGCTTCCAACCAATAACCATAGGATAGCACAAAGGGATGAAATTCACTCTTCTGATTATGTCACATTTTATGAGACTGTGTTGCTAGCACATTCACAGTAGAGACTCTTCTTGCTGGCTTGATGGAATAAGTGGCCATATTGAAGCCCACATGGGCCTCTATGAGTAATTGAGGCCTCTCATTTTATAGGGAAACCTCAAACCCTTAGCCAGCAAGAAGTTGGGGCCCTCAGTCCTACAACCATAATGAAATGAGTTGCCAACAACTTGATGAACTGGGAAGCAGATTTTTCATTCTCTGCTTCTAGTCAAGCTTCAGGGTGAGAACAGCCTGACCACCTCTGTTGTTGTAGAAACTGTGAGGTAATAAATCTGAGTGCTGTCATGCTTGATAATGCAGTGATAGGGTAAGTAAGTCAATTTTAACATAAAAGGAATGTAAGGATAGGAAACATAGATTGGGGTAGAAACAAGGTCTTTTTCTTTTAAAGAATTATTTATTTAATTTTGTTTATTATTATTTTTTCATTTCATCAGAGAGAGACAGAAAAGGAGAAGGAAAAGGAAAGTGAGAAAGTGAGCCACCAGATCTGGGACTCAAACCATGGTCAGCCATGTGGGAGTTCAGCACCTTAACCACCTCACCACCTGCCAGCCCCAGAAACAAGGTCTCCACTCAGTGTATGTTTTGTAAATTCTGCCATATGTGACAGAAACCTGCCGCATACTTGGTTCTGAGTTTATAGCAGCCAGTGATGGAAGGAATGGAAGGAAAGAGTCAACTGATGAATCCCACTGCCCCTGCACCCAAAAAAGTGGACTAGTTACTGGAAAGAACCAAATGAGCTCTGGTATGGAGTCCAGAGACAAAAATGCTTCATGGAGTGACTTTCAAGGAGGTAGAGTGATAGAGATCCACCATCGGTATAGTATATGCTGCAGCAAGTCAAAGCCATTCCCTCGATGTGGGCTATGGCAGCACACGAATGTGAAGCTGCTGAAAGCAGTCCCCAAGGGGGGACAAATGATGCAATGCATCCCCACGATTATCTGATGGTCTCTGGAGGAAAGACGTGGTTCTATTTCCTTCATCAGTAGCATTTCTTTCAACAGCAAGCAATAGTGAGTTTGATGGTCTTGTATTAAAGGTTACACGTTACTTTCAGAAGAGGGTCACCCAGGCTACATATTGGAGCCATAGTCACTGAAAGTTGTGACCCTAATGACTATAGTGACCTGCACAGTCGATGCCCTTCAGTACAGACCTGTGCAACCCTGGGAGCTCAGAGCTCAATTCTGAGACAAATTGTAGACAACGTCTTAGATATTCTCTAAACTGTGGGCAAAAGGACAATGAAAGCCATTTACTATTTTTTTAAATATCAGTGTCCTGTATTTTATGTATTTTATGTGCAACTTATTCTTAAGTATGCTATATTTTTGCTATAGGGCGTGTGCGCTCGCCAGACAGACAGAGAGAGACAGACAGAAAGCGAGAAATCACCCTCCAGGGGAGATGGCCACGTCCCAATCCCTTCTCCTCCATTCTTCTCTCGGGATCTTGGGCACTCATGCACACGTGCCTGTCATGAGTTTAAGTCACCGAGTCCAGGGACTCGAACCGCGGTCAACTATGTAGGAGTCCAGTGACATAGCCATTACGCTAACTGCAGGTCCCAGTATGCTATATTTTGTGGTCATATAAAAACATTTTCTTTTTTCTTTAAGGTTTTTTTTTTTTTTTTTTTTTATTTTTTTGCCATAGGGTATAGTGCTTGCCAGAGAAACACAGAGGGAGACAGTGAGAAAGAAAGTGAGAAATCATTCCCCACAGTGGGGAAGGATGGCCACACTGCAATTCCTTTTCCTTCATTCTCTTCTTATTCTTGTGATTTTGGGCATGCATTGCACTGCACATGCATGGTTTCATTTTCAAGCCTCTAGGTCTGGGACTTGAACTGCAATTGGCCACGTGGAAGCCTAATGCCTTAACCACTATGTCACCTGCTGGCCCCTTATTTTTCTAGCTGACTTATGTTGGATAGAAAGAAATAATTTTTTGTATAATTTTTAAATGTACTATTTCTAGTCATTTATCAGTTGATTGTTGATTCTCTTATCTAGACAATCATCTCATCTTCCAATAGCAAAAATGGTACGGTCTTATTTCTTTTTTTTTTTTTTTTTTTGGAGAGATTTTTGCTATAGGGCGCGTGCGCTCACCAGACAGACAGAGAGATAGAGACAGAAAGCAAGAAATCACCCCCCAGGGGGGATGGTCACGCCGCAATCCCTTCTCCTCCATTCTCCTCTCGGGATCTTGGGCACACACGCACATGCGCCCGGCATGAGTTTTAAGCCACCGGGTCTGGGACACGAACTGCGGTCGACTACATGGGAGTCCAACGACATAGCCATTACGCTAACTGCTGATTCCCTTATTTCTTGTACTTCATAATTCTCTTACTTCTTCTCCTACTTTTAAAAATCTTATTACTCTATCTTTTTTGACTTAGTTATATGAGATTTTAAGTTTTCTCCTCATATTGAACTCTTTGTGTTCCTAGACTAATCCATATTTAGTTATGGTGCACTACTTTTTTACGTTGCATAATTTAGTTTGCTATTGGCTTATTTGGGTATTATAAGGTGAGATTCCTCCTTGAAAAGAATAAGGCAGATACTAGACAGAATTGCTCAGTCTTTGTGATAAATGAGAGAAGGACTTTTTTTTCCTGAGAATTGAGAAACTGAAATTATGGGGCAAGGTGTTAGGTCCAAGTATGTGCCTGAGTCTGGAACCTGCCAGGCTCTTCTACTTTGGCCTAGTGCAAGTGTCTTTAAGGAAGTGGCTGAGGGTGTGAAGAAGGGCTGCCTAAGCACACAGCAACCCTGGGAGCTCAGAGCTCAAGTGATAAATCCTGAGAGCTTGTGTAGCCTAGCCTGGGTGGTGTGTGTCTGAAGTACCCCAGGGCTTGTGACGGTGGCCCAGGAGCACTGGACCACCTGGCGCTGGTGTCTAGGCAGGTGGTAATCTCTGATCTGTGGACGGGAATGACCCCTGATGCTGGGTCACATGCTTTTAACAGAGATATTCCGGTGATCCAAAAATAATAGCAGTGGTACACTTGGCCCTCTGGTGGACTCATCAGATTTTCTAGCTTTTTTCTTTTTACAAAACTAGTAACCCATACCGACTATGTGTGTGAAGTAAATGTCCTTGACATTTTTGTAGTTTTCATGAAAGTGGTGCCCAGAGGGAAGAGATAAGAGTTGTTTTTTTTTTTTTTTTTTAATGATGGCTGATGGGTACTAATAATTATTTAAATTTGAATATTAAAATGTGACTATATTAGTTGCTAGGGCTGCCACAATAAAGTCCTACAGAATGAGTGACTTAATCAACAGAAATGTATTTTCTCTCAGCTCTGGAGACTGGAAGTCTGAGATGAAGATATTGTCAAGGTTGATTTCTTCTCAGGCTTCGCTCTGGCTTGTGAATAGATGACATCTCCTCTCTATATCCTCACCTTCCCTTTACTGTGCCTGTCTATGTCCCAATTTCCTCTTCTTATAAGGACACAAGTCTTTGGATTAGGACTCATTTTAATGATCTCCTTTTAGTTGAAGTGCCTCTTAAAAGGCCCAGTGTCTAAATGTAGTCATGCATTGAGGTACTCAAGGTTAGGACTTCAGCGTACGAATTTTGGAGGAACATAATCTAGGCCTTAACAGTGACCATATTTTTTATCACTAGGTTGGAAAAGTAAAAAATAAAAAATTATGTATCCATACTTTTTGTGTCTGTAGTCATATGATATCAGACTGCAGTTTTCTTTTCTGAGTGAACTATTTTGCCATATTTTATATCAGGGTTATGCTAACTTCTTAAAATAGTTTTAAAACTTTCCATTTTCTTTTTAAATTTTCTGTAACAATTTTTACAGACCTATAAAACCTGTCCTGGAACTCTTGGGATCAGGTAGGTTTCAGAATTCAGAACATTTGGTTTATTAGAAAGGTGATATGGTGCATGTACTGTGTATTACATGTCTTACCCAGTGGAGTCTGGAGCAGTGGTACATAATAAAGTGTGTATTACTTCACAGAAAAATATGCGAACAATTACTATTCACATATATATGTACACACTCACACACTTTCACACGGATACTCCTCACTTGATGGTCAAGTTCCATTCTTATGAATAGGTCATTAAGTGAATTGGCCAAAAAACAAGGAACTTAAAGGCTGATGTCTTGTGGTGTGTTTTTGGGCCATAGGGTATGTATTTTTCAATCAATATTAGATGATGCCACACTTGAAGAATGTCATTCTAGCCATACAAAAAGTGTACATTAGATCAATGCCAGAAAGCAACAACACAATCATATAAATCAAGTGTAATCATTTTTATTTATCCTGAATACTACTATGGATACACAATAAAGTATAAATTTATAAATGAAGTACATAGTCTTGAGTGATCACAAATACTTCATGTAGTGAATGCTAATCGACTTTGGGAACAAGACAAAGACTGAGAAAGGGGATTCCCTGCACTGGAGAACTAGTCCTAATTCAAAGTGGTCATTAAATAGGTAGGTCAATAAGTGAAGTGTGGCAATGTGTGTGTGTGTGTGTGTGTGTGTATGTGTATATGTAGAGAAGAACCTTATTATTGCTTTATATAAATAAATTCAGGTCAAATTTTGTTGTAAAGTGAGTTTCTGTCAGATTTTGTCTTGAATTGCTTTATGAAAAAAACTTATTTGCAAAACATTCACATTTCATAATTGTAAATAAAGGATTGTGAGTCTGGGTGGTATTGAGATTCTTCTTCCCTGATAACATGAAAGTTTCACCTGGGTACATCTTGCTTAAAAATACACGTGTTCAGGACCAGCAGTTGGTGTAATGGCTATGTTGCTGGACTCCCATGTAGTTGGCCACAGTTTGAGTCCCAGACCTGGTGGCTTAAATTCATACCGGGTGCATGTGCATGTGTGTCCAAGATCCTGAGAGGATAATGGAGGAGAAGGGATTGCGGCATGGCCACCCTCCCTTGGGGGTTGATTTCTCGCTTTCTGTCTTTCTGTTTCTCTCTGTCTTTATGATGAGTGCACGTGCTCTATAACAAAAATCTCTCAAAAAATAATATATGTGGGAACCAGCAGTTAGCATAATGGCTTTGTCGCTGGACTCCCACGTAGTCGACTGCGGTTCGCATCCCGGACCCGGTGGCTTAAAACTCACGCCGGGCGCATGTGCGTGCGTGCCCAAGATCCCGAGAGGAGAATGGAGGAGAAGGGATTGCAGCATGACCATCCCACCTTGGGGGGTGATTTCTCGCTTTCTGTCTCTATGTCTCTCTCTGTCTGTCTGGCGAGCGCACGCACCCTATAGCGAAAACCTCTCAAAAAAAAAAGAAAAAAAAAGAAAAAATAATATATGTGTGTGCATGTGTATGGACATGCTCACACATACATAGTATGTGAAACTTGATTTTATCTCTTAACTTGACTGGGCTAAGAATGTCCAGATAACTGATAAAATATTATTTCTAGATGTGTCAGTGAGGGTGTTTTCAGCTTAGCTTTTTTTTTCTTTTAAGAGAGATTTTTGCTATCGGGCAGGGTGCACTCACTACAGAGACAGAGAGAGACAAGAGACAGAAAGTGAGAAATCACCGTCTGGGAGTTGGTCACACCATGATCCCTTCTCCTCCATTCTCCTCTCGGGATTTTGGGCACATATGCACACACTCCCAGTGTGAGTTTCAAGCTGTCAGATCTGGGAGTTGTTGGATCCAGGATTTGAACCACAGTCAGCCATGGGAGTATAGCAACATATCCATTATGCCACCTGCTGGTTCCAGATCTTAGCTTTGAATTAATAGATGGAGTAAACAGAAAGCCCTCAACAATGTGGGTAGGCATCCATCCAATCTGTTGTAGCTCCAAGTAGGGCCAAAAGCAGAGAAAGGGTGAGCTGAATAAACTGGGCTGTCAGTCCATTACTTTTCTCAGATGTGGGTGCTCCATGTTCTGGGACCTTCAAGGTTGGATTGGGACTATATAATTGGCTTTCCTGGCCCTCAACTTTGGAAAGAATGGATTGTAGGATTATCAACCAACATAATTTCATGTAATCCTTTATAATAGATCTATTTTTATATATCTCTGTCTATCTTATTGATCTGTTTCTTTGAAGAACTATGATTAATGCATATACATACAATATATAGCATATACGTATATGTATATATACATACATATATATATGTACATGTATACAAGGGGGTTACAAAAAGTCTGGAAAATGGATTT
This sequence comes from Tupaia tana, assembly GCA_026018925.1. Lineage (NCBI taxonomy): Eukaryota > Metazoa > Chordata > Mammalia > Scandentia > Tupaiidae > Tupaia > Tupaia tana. The sequence continues at coordinate 210,386,945 of JAKSZU010000003.1, forward strand.
AAAATATGAGTTTATTTTGATGGATAAAAATTAATTTTGAAATTCATGTGTAATTTTTTTTTATTTAAGTTTTTGCTATATAGCTCTTGTTCTTGCCAGAGACAGAAAGACAGAGGGAAAATGAGAAATTACCCCCCAGGATAGATGGCCATGACACAATCCCTTGTCCTCCATTCTCTTCTTAGGATTTTGGTTAAGTAACAAGTGTGTCCAATGTGTTTCTAAAGCTGCTGGCTCTGGGACTCGAACCATCCAGTCACCTTAACCTCCATGGCTCCGTGGAAGATATTCATCATGAAAAAACTATGCATTGGGCAAGCAGGGGGCATGGTGGTTAAGGCAGCTGGATCCCACATGGCTGACAGTGTGGTTAGAGTCCAGGATCTGGTGGCTTGAGAAACACACTGGCCATTGTGCTTACATGCCTAAAATCCTGAAAGGAAAATGGAGGAGAAGAGATTGAGGCATGGTCATCCCCTCAGGGAATGATTTCTCACTTTCTATCTCTCTGTCTCTCTCCAGTGAGTGCATGACTCTTTAGCAAACTATAGAAACTACACACACACACACACATATATACATACATATATATAATTATATAATTATATAATACAATATTTTATAAAATTTTATATAATTTTTACATAAGCTTTTTGAAGACCCTACATATATTCTGTTGAAACTCTTTCAAGTTTATACATTGCTGACCTCATTTTTTTCTGCCATCTTCTAAACTTACTACTATTGACTTTCCTTTTCTTTCCTCTTTGTCCTCTTCCTTTGACTATAACCCTTTCCATTGGCTTTTTTCTAAAAAATAATTCTCTCTTATTAAAAAAGGTATATAGGGACCAGCAGTTAGTGTAATGGCTATGTCGCTGAACTCCCATATAGTCGAATGTGGTTTGAATCTTGGACCCTGTGGCTTAAAACTCACGCCGGGCGCGTGTGTTTGCATGCCCAAGATCCCGAGAGGAGAATGGAGGAGAAGGGATTGTGGCGTGGCCATCCCCCCTGGGGGGTGATTTCTTGCTTTCAGTCTCTCTGACTTTCTCTGTCTCTCTGGTGAGCGCACGCACCCTGTAGCAAAAACCTCTCAAAAAAAGGTATATAAAGGATCCAGCAGATGGTGTAGTGGGTAAGGTGCTAGACTACTAAGGTTTGAGGTTCAGACCCAGCAGCTTGAAAATCATGTCAGCATCTTGAAAATCATGTGTGTGCATGTCTAAAGACCTGAGAGAATAGAGGAGAAGGGATTGTGGCATGGCCAACCTCCTGGTATGTGTAAGCAGTTAATTCTCATTTTCCTACTCTCTCTTTCCCTCATGAGCACACACATTCTATGGAAAGAAAAAAATAAATACACTGAAAATTGACCAAAAAAAGCATACAAAAAGAAAATATACACAGACGTTTTCACTCTATTTTATGAGGAAAACATTTTCAAATACCTTAGCAATACTGCTTTCTGTCAAGTAACTTCAGTCTTTTTCATCTCATCAATGAGTCAAATTTCTCAATAAGGAACAAAAAAACCTAAGCAAACAAAGCCTTCTTTTGGATCTGCATTCTCTTCTTTTATAGCTAAACTGCCAAGAGCTGCAACAACCAAAGCTTGCCTTAGTGACTCTTGGCAGTTGGATACTTTTAGTAATGGCTGGGTCTAGTGTGTGACAATGGCCATGGTTGGCTGGAGTAATGAGAAGGTCAGTGAAAATGAGAAGTTCAGGTGAAGAAACCAAGGGTCCAAGAGGCCAAGGTGTTAGATAAGAATCCCAGCTCTATCCAGGATGATGGAAATACTCAGAGTGGGGAGATTAGCCTGTGGGAGCCTGACTGTGAAGGTGGGAGAGAAGATAATGACGGCCATAAAAAGGAAGCAAAATGTGTAAAGGCACACTGTGCCATTATCAAAAGTATGGTGTTTTCTGAAGAGAATTTTGTAGGTTTTTTTTTTTTTTTAACTTAAAATAATTAAGATATGGGGCCAGCAGTTAGCGTGATGGCTATGTCACTGGACTCCCACATAGTTGACCGCGGTTCGAGTCCCGGACCTGGTGGCTTAAACTCACGCCGGGCGCATGTGCGTGCATGCCCAAGATCCCGAGAGGAGAATGGAGGAGAAGGGATTGCGGTGTGGCCATCCCCCCTGGGGGGTGATTTCTCGCTTTCTGTCTCTCTGTCTCTCTCTGTCTGGCAAGTACATGCGCCCTATAGCAAAAACCTCTCCAAAAAAAATAAATTAAGATACAATTTATACAATATAAAATTGACCATTTTAAGGTGAACCATTTTACTGCACTCACAGTGTTGGACAGCCACCCTCTCTATCTAGTTGCTAAACGTCTCCATCAGCCCAAGGTAAAATGCTCAGCCCCTTCATCTTCCCACTTTATCTTTTCCCCCATTCTCCTCTCAGCCACTAATCTGTGCTTTGTCTCCATGGAGTTATCCATTCTGGATAGTTCACATAAACAGTGTCATGTTTTATGTGATCTTTTGCATTGGTCTCCTTTTCTCAGCATAATATTGGGAGGTTCATTCACATTCTAGCATGTATTAGCACTTAGTTCTTTTTTCTCCTTTAAGTATTGTTTTTATTGAGGTAAAATACATACAATGAAAATTACCATCTTAAGTTTTTTTTTTTTTTTTTTGAGAGAGGGACAGTCACCTTTGACAGGGTCCCCGTGCCACAGTCCTCCACCAGGCTCAGTTAGCAAGGACCATGAGCAAACCAGCTTGTAAAGGACAACCTAGGATGCAAACCAGAGCCTTACCATATGGTTTCCAATATTACCCATACCCCTACTGCCCACACTTCTGGGCTCCATCTTAATTTTTAAGTACAGTTCAGAGATACTAAACATATTTATAATGTGTGTAATGTTTTTGCTTTTCTTTTGTTTTATTTTGTTTGAAATTGGTTTACTAGTTTGAGGCTCTTCTCATTACTCCTGTTCATGGAGCTCATGCTACTTAGGAGTTGATAGCAGCATATTAAAGCAAACCTCCTTTAAGGGTGGTGAGCAGCATCAAGATCACTCGGGAGCTTATTTGCAATACAATTCACAGGTCCTGTTCCACACATTACTTTCTACTATGTCTTTTATTGTTCATTTTTTTTTTTACATTATGTATATTTGCTATCATTTGAGCATCCCCCCAAAAATCATGTCTTAGAACTTGGTTGTACTGTCAAGGTAGTAAGAAGAAACATAATACCTTTGTGGTATCCAAAGGAAAGGCTTTTGGGAGTGACTAGGTGATTAGGATGGGGACACTGAAATTACTTCGTACTGGGTTTATAAAGAGAGAGAAACACATAGAAGAACACACAGAACATATCCCTGGTCTCTATGAGATACTCTGAAATGCCTTTGAACCCTAATAAGAGAACCCTGGCCAGATGTGGCCCCTGGATTGTGAACCTCCAAACTATGAGCTGGGTAAATCTCTATTCTCTTTAATTGCCCAAACTCAGATATTTTCTCTTATTAGTAGTAAAACTGGCTAGAGCAATTTCCTACCAGAAATATCTATGACATTTGCATTCTGTTTTGTGACCACATTTATAACAATGATATAGAACTACTTTTTAGTGTAAATCCTTTTAGTGTTTATTTAGAAAGGCAGGAAGGAAAGAGCTGAAGAGGCAAGTGTTAGTTGATATTTTGGCAAGAAATCTTGGCTCTAGCCCTGGATCTCTCCTGAAGACTTGGGGAAAGGAGTCTTCTCATTTCTTTCATCTTATCCTCCCCATTTGTGGTATCCTTGGCTATATTACTTACTCTGTCTACAACAATAATGGGCCTGTTTACAGGACCTGAGGTCAAATATGACACAGATGTCTGTCCTTCCTGGACTTCAGTCACCACATATCCTAGCTGTTGTAGAATCTATGTGTTTTCCTTACTCTGAATTTCCTTCTTGTCCATTGATTTTTGCCTTCCAAATCCATAGAAGCCTTCCAAGGTAATCTTGATCTTGAATATTTGGTTCACAAGTACAGTTTGTTAAGAGTCAAACACTCTCCTAGAACACTCTAGGTATTTTTCTGGGCTTTGCAATATGTATGTCTTTTCTTTTTTCTTTACTTGGATTGATACATATGTGAGAAGTTTCCTGGAGGAACAGTCTGCAGATGTCCTGGGTACTTGGCCGTGCTCCAGGTGATGACTTGCATGGATCTCTGGACACTGGCAACAGTGGGGGGCATGTCAAATGTCTAGATGCATCAGGTGCCAGAGACACTTTGGATGTTTCTCTGCGATGCTGTTAGGATCTCCATCTGAGTGGGATTGTGTTAAGGAACTCCTCTCATTCAGGTCCGTCCTCTCCCTGAATGTAAGATGACACTTAATTCTTCTCCAAGGAAAGGATTCTCGAGTCACAGAACAAAACCTTGAGTTTAGTTCAGCTTGCAACATGTGAATGTTTGAGTTGTTTTCAAGAACTTAAGAAAATATGTAGGTTTGGATCCATTGGAATTGTTTTACTAGTTTGGAGTTCTTATTACTGTTTTTTAATAGTGTGTTTCTCGTTCATGCACTCAAGCTACTTAGGAGTTGAGGGCCGCATTTTTTTTTTTTTTTTTTGAGAGGATTTTGCTATAGGGCATATGTGCTCACCAGAAAGACAGAGAGACAGAGAGAAAGAGAGAAATCACTCCCCAGGGGGGATGGCCATGCCGTGATCCCTTCTCCTCTCGGGATCTTGGGCACGCACGCACATACGCCTGGTGTGAGTTTAAGCCATTGGGTCCGGGACTCGAACCATGGTTGACTACATGGGAGTCTAGCGACATAGCCATTATGCCAAGTGCTGGTCCCCAGGGCTGCATCTTAAAGCAGTCCTCCTTTTAGAGTGGTCCACAGGTGAGCAACATCAGCATCACTCGGGAGCTTGTTTACAGTAAGATGAACCTTTGTAGGTCTTGTTCTATATCTACTGCTTCAGAAACTGAGGCTAGGGCCCAGAAATCTATATTTTTTTAGACATTTGTGTCCTAGAGCATGTGCATTCTCTGGAGAGAGAAAGAGAGAGAGAGAGAGACAGTGAGAGGGGACGTGAGAAATCACTCACCACCACCACCACCACCCCAGGAATGGCCACACCACACTCACTTCTCCATTCTCCTCCCAGGATCCTGGGCACACATGCACGCATGCTTGGCAAGACAGAAATCTGTATGTTAACAAGTCCTCCTGGCATATAGTTAAACATACTACTATTCAGAGATGATCCAGTCCCCCTTCTCAGTCTGCGTCTAAGCACCTTATATGGGAAGCAATTTGCGCAGGATCTCATGCAGGGTCAGGTGGAAGACTAGAGCCCTGATCGTGCATAGGCAAGCAGCTGACATCAAGTCTGGAACTCAGTAAAGCAGCTTTTCTTCCTTTGCTCCTGCCCCTCTCTGTGGGCAGCCAGGCCTAGTCAGCTAGCGGTTTATTTATATTTTTCAATGCTCTTCTCTCTTTCTCTTCTCATTTCAAACAACCCAAAGGAAATTCCCAGGCCTCTGTTGTTAACTGACCATGTATCCAACAGGAAGCTGTCTTGCCTCTCCGGGCCTCAGTTTCCCCATGGTTGTAATAGGGAAAAAGACAGTCTGGCCTGGCTCTCTGAAATGCCTTCCAGTTCCCACTTTCTTCAGCTCCATGACAGGCTCCGACACACAGGCTTTCACGGTCAGCTATCAGCGGCCATCTGGCAATTAGCAGTCTCTGAGGCAGCTAATCCCACTCTGAGCTGGATTAAAGCAGAAGTTTAAAACATGGAGATAGGCAGGTGATTTCTGTTTGAGTCTTTGGGGCCTGCTGTCCCTGGCAGCCTGGCGATGGAGAACAGAAAAGCTGATTTCCTCCTTATCTACCTCGGGAGACTCTACAGAGCTGGATCAGCTTTCTGGAGGGGCAGCCTTGCAGGGAGAGGTGCTGGGCTGTAGAAGGTGCCAGGTGAGCTCTGGGAGCTGAGCCCCAGCAACACAGGGGATGGGGAATTGGCCGGAGGAAAATGCAGGGAGCCAAGTTCAGTGTCCAGCACTGTATCCCCAGAAGTAAGAGCAGCAGGGAAACTGGGACGAAGAGACCAGAATCATTTGGACCCTGCTCCCAGATGCTATAAAGGGCCTTGGGGTGGTAGCTGACAAGCTCCCCGGCTCTTCTGGGATGTCCTCTCATTAGGCAACATGGTCAGAAACCAAACCCGCATGTTTGTTCATAGCCCGAGGAGATAATTAACTTATCTCCACAGAGGGCCCTGATTACATTCCTAGCATGATTAGAATGAGAAGTCTGAACCTGGAAATGCTGCTGGTGGTGGTAGGCAGGGAGGTATTTGCGATGGTTGGCTGAGGAGCCACTTGTTCCAAAAATGGGCAAGCAATCAAACAACTGCCCCTTTTCCTAATTGTTAATAAAAATCAGCTGCAATGACAGATCCAGGCTTTACTGATGAGACATGTTACTTAAGGTGACTATGCATCCGAATATGATGGGTCTAAAAGCATTTTGCATAGCTTGAGTAAAAGAACAAACTGTGGGGCCAGTCGGTGGTATACTGGTCTAAGTGACTGGATCCCACATGGCCGACTGTGCTGCAAGAGTCCCAGACCCAGTGACTTGAAAAACACTGGTGGTGTGCACGAGTATCCAAAATCCCAAAAGGAGATTGGAAGAGAAGGAACTGAGGCAGAGACATCCCTCCTGGAGGGTGTTTTCTTACCCCCTCCGCCCTGTCTCTCTCTGGTGAGCACATGTAACATGTAGCAAATTAAAAATAATAATGATGATTGTGCCCATTGTGAATTTTTTTAAAGAATTATTTATTTAATTTTATTTATTCATCCATTTATTTTAATTTGACCAGAGAGAGGCAGGGAGAGAGTAAGAAGTGAGAAAGCAAGCCGCCAGGTCCAGGACTTGAACCGTGGTCAGCCACGTCAGAGTGTCCAGTGCCTTACACAGAGCTAGGCATAGGGGAGTGCTATTTACTGCCTGCATTTTGTGACAGTCTTGCTGCTATTGTCAGCAACTACCATTCACAAATATTTATCCATCTAGAGATTTCTGAATGACTACTATATGCAGCTCAGCATGAGGTGCTATAGGACTGAAGCAGACAGGTTCTCCACCTGGTAGGAGTTTACTACTGATCCTGATGGAAAAGTTTCATAAGTATTCTCAAACCCTGAATTGTGCAGTTTATTGTGTGAGGGCCACAGATGCTCAGTTGATGGAGACGTCAGAATAGACCAGAAAATAATAGCTAATGCTTCTCAAGAGCTTGTCTGTGCCAGACACACTGCTAAGCATTATCCCACTTAATTCTCCCAACAATTTCATGAAGTAGCTGCTATTATTATTCTTGTTTTATATATGAGCAAACTGAAACACAGAGAGGTTGAGAACCTGCACCAAGGAGACTGAGAAGCAGAGCCCCAGGGAGCAATGAGGACTGTGCACTGGCTTGCAGAGCCCATGCTTTGAATGCAGCATCTGCAGAGAAGGGTTTGCAAAATCTGTACCTCCTCAGCCCTCCAGCTGGTCCCTCCACAGGCACCCTTAGCACACTGCCTCTTACTGCTGCTCAAGCACACCAAGTTGCTTCCTGCCTTAGGACTGTGTCTCTGCTGCAAATTCTCTTGGCCTCCCTACATAACTTCCCCTTCTCAGTATTCAGGTCTCTGGTTAACTACTTCCTACAGAGGCCTCCTTTGGCCATTCTATTTAAAATAACTTCCCCTCCTTCATTTAAAAAAATAATTTTCCTTTTAATTTTATTTATTATTTTAGACAGGGTCTCACTATATGGCAATCCTCTTAGTCTCCATAGTAGCTGAGACCACCATGCCCAGTTTTTATTCTGGTAGGCCAGGACGCAAACTCAGGCCTCCCATGTGGCCTCAGCCTGCCTAGTAGCAACACCGTTCAGTGTGCACTACTGCGGGAGGGGTCCCATTCTTCATTTTTGAATCTCTTACTGTATTCTGTTTTTATAGAATTTATTGTTATCTGAAATTAAGTTACATGTGTATTTGTTCCCTTGTTTATTGCCTGATTGATTTCCTTGTTTATTGACTGATCGACTCTCTTACCAGAAGGTAAGATAATAAGGAATCCTTGGATATTGCGGTTTAATATTGAGCTATCCAGTAACTGAGATAGGCAACTTAGGGGCTATAATCTTCCATTTTTGACAAGGAGGCTGAAGCTCAGAGAGCTGAACTGACCTATTCAATGCCACTCACCTAGTCTATGGCAAAAGTAGTATTATACCAGAGATGGCCCTCCTGATAACCTGGTCCAGTGTTCTTTCACTGTACCAAGTAGGACCTGTTTCATACGGTACATGTAACCAATACTATTACTCTGGAGTACTGGCGACCATGATGTTGCTGAATTGACCAATGGCATTGACAGTTTCTTATGAGTTTTTTTACTGCTTCCTTCCTCTAAGATATCACGTTAAGTGGGACGAAATAAGACAGCCCTGACTGATGAGAAATTAGATTTCTGAAGACCTGAGACAGAGCAATTGATGAAACACAGAAAGCATTGACTATTTCATTAAATAGTTTATGTGCCCATCTTGTTCCACAAACTTTTTTTTTTTTCACAAACTTTCAATTTGACTACAAAATACCTAATATGATATAGAAATACGAAGTTCTAGCAAAGCAGAAAGAAAAACTAACTGGAAACATAACATGGCCTAGGAATAGACCAAAAATGAGAACTTTAAAGATCTGCTACAATGGGTTGGACATGGCTTAGGTGTGGCTTTCTAGCAGTTGTTATGAAAAGAAAAAAAACAAACTTGGTATCATATCATTCAAAGCATTTCTCCATAAATATAGAACAATTACAAGGAAAAAGAACCATTTCATTTTCTAAACTGTAGGTTAATTTCTCTTGAGAGGAAAAACATCTCATACAGTGTTTTTCAACTTTTCTAAACCTATGACCTTCTCGCTAGCAATAAAACCTTGTCCTTTCATTGAGAATTATTGATGCACAGAAAATGAAGTCTATCTTCTATACATTCTCATTAATTAGGACAATTTTGTTGCTTTATTTTCTATTGATTGTAGTAAAAATAGGTACTGCTTTATTTTCCAGGTGAAATATTAAAGCATTTAACTGCCCAGAGGTGCTGGTACACCTCTTCCACGGAGCATGGCTTTCCTTCTGGTTTAGCACCCATCATATTAATGATTGTTGTGGACTAGAGTCATCAGTACATTTTGATACTATTGGGTCAAAATTTGATGAAGAAAAAGATATTTATTTAATCTCAAAGCGTCTTCCCTTATAAATTTAACAAGTAAAATAGCAACTTATGATGAATATAACCTGAAGCAAGTCATCAACATTATCACCATGTATAGGAATGGATTAATACTACCTCGTGGTATGATACACTAGGGAAGATCTATCTCCTCTGCGGTATTCCTGCCACACCATGTGTAATCTGAGTAGAGCTATGAGAAAATATCAAACAAAACCAAGTCATTCTACAAAATAACTGACTTCAAAATATATGAAGGTCAGAAAAAACAAAGAGACTGAGGTAATGTCTAGATTAAAGGAGACCAAAAAGGCATGGGAACTGAAAGCAGTGAGTGATCCTGGATTTGATACTGCACAAGAATTCTTTTTGTTCTCCTTCCTTTTAAAAACATTTTAAAATTCTATTATATTTTAAAGGTTTTTGCCATAAGGTACATGGGCTCACCAGAGAAAGAGAGACAGAGGGGGAAAATGAGAAATTACCCACAGGGAGGATGGTCACACCACAATCCTTTCTCTTCACATGCCTAATGTGATTTTGTTTTTCTTTCTTTCTTTCTTTTTTTTTTTTTTTTTTTTTTTAAGAGTGAGAGAATTTTGCTATAGGGTGCATGCATTTGCTGGAGAGACAGAGAGATAGAAAGTGAGAAATCACCCCCTGTGGGGAGGATAGCCATGCTGTAATCCCTTCTCTTCCACTCTCCTCTTGGGATCTCGGGCACACATGCACATGTGCCTGCCGGGAGTTTGAAGCTGCCAGTCCAGGACTTTAACCATGGTTGACTGCTTGGGAGTCATGCAACATAACCATTATGCCACCTGCAGGTCCCCAGAGTGATTTCCAAGCTGCCAGTTCTGGGACTTGAACCATGGTCACTCCCATGTGGGAGTTCAGTGCCTAAAACACCATACCACCTGCTGGTCCCATTTTTTCTCCTTTTTTAAACTTAATTTTTTTTCTATAAGTCTGTTATTGGGACAACCGGCAAAATATGAATAAGATCTAAAGAATAGATAATATTTAATAGATAAAAGATTAGATACTATTAAATATTATTTTCCTTATTTTTAAAAAATTTATTTATTCATTCATTTATTTTAATTTGTCAAGAGACAGACACAGAGAAAGAGAGGGAGGGAGGGGGGGAGGGAGGGAGAAAGAGAGAGGGTAAGTGAGAGGGAAAGTGAGAAAGCAAGCTGCTAGGTCCAGGACTTGAACCATGATTGACCATGTGGGAGTATCCAGCACCTTAAACACCATGCCACCTGCTGGTTCCCCATTTTTCTGATTTTTGTAATGTTTTTCTCGTTATGTGAGAGACTGATGAAAACTATACATGGAAATTGTAGGAGTTAATGGGGAACCTACATTTGCAATTTACTTTTCTATGTGGCAATAGTGGTAGAATCTGGAAGAAGGTATATGGAGTTGTTTCTATTCTTGCAAGTGTTCTATACGTTTGAAGTCAGTTGGAAATAAATAGCTGAAACCATAACAAAGAATGGCAGATTTAATTATCTGGTTTTAAGAAGCCCTTGGTTAGGAGGCTGCCACTCCACCTACAGGTGGGAGGAGCCTCTGTATACTGGAGAGTAAACATCAATTGAATGTCAGGCAGCATTTTCACAGACATTATTTACTAATTTTAAGGACTTTTTCTTTTTAACCAATTTGTTTTGTAGTCATTCTACCTCACTAGTAAGGTCCTGTCTCCAAATTTTATTACGATAGAATTCCTTGTTAGTACAGAGAAAAGAATGACATTCTAAGAAGGATTTAGGTATTTCTCACCTTAAAATATCCTTGTTAATGATCAGCACCTTGCACTGCCTCTTTATTACTGGTATTTATATCTTACTGGAAGGATTTCCCACAAGCATTTTTCTGTTGCTTTTCATCATCTTCTTTTGATATATTTTCTTTTCCTCTGCTTTTTCTCCTAAGTTTTTGTATTTTATTTTATGCCGACAGTTTTATAAGGAATGGTTTTAATAGGTACATGTTGTAAAATGGAAATATTTTACTAGGATATTACATAAAATACACAGGAGAAACTCGGGTATAAATTATATTTTTATTGTAAGATTTTACTGCAAATAAGTTCACATATACAATCTTTTATTTATGATAAGAGCAAATTCTTTTTACTTATAGCTGCTTTCGAATTTGGTGCTTCAGTAAGGAAGCTTATGTGTAGCTACATAAAGAAGGTTCTGTTTGGATGAGAAATGAATCTCTTATTTAGGGAATGGTATTTTTCTTGTTGACTTATAAAAGCAGAGAGAGGAGGAGATGGTTGTACTGGCAGATGAGAGGAGGTGTCAGCCTCTGAAGGTAAGAACACTGTGCTCCCTTAGTCTTACGGGGGGAATCTATGTGATCAGTTCTCAATAGGGCCTCAATTCTAGCGGAGCCTTGACATAGCCTCAATCTACTCTCACCAATTTATCTTTTCTTTTCGCTATAGGGCACGTGCAATCGCCAGACAGACAGAGAGAAACAGAAAGACAGAAAGCGAGAAATCACCCCCCAGGGGGGGATGGAACCAATTTATCTTTTCAAGCTCCAGCCTTCCAAGTTTTTTATTTCTTTTTCTCTTTCTTTTTTTTTTTCTCTTTTCTTTTCTTCCCTGTGTGTGTGTGTTTGTTATAGGGTGCATGCCCCCAAGATAGGCAGGGAGATAGAAAGATAGAGAGGGAAAGTGAGAAATCACTCCCTAGGGTAAATGGACGCTCTGCAATCCCTTCTCTTTCATTCTCCTCTCAGGATATGGGCCACCCATGTACACGTGGCCCACATGTTTTTCAAGTCTTTGGGTCTCGGACTGGAACCAGGGCACTGGCCACATAGAATCAAGCCACCTTAATGTCCATGCCACCTGGTGGCCCCAAACTTTTCTTTCTTTTTCTTTTCTTTTCTTTTTTTTTAAGTTCATTATTTTATTTTATTTTTTTCTTGAGAAGCAGAAGGAACAAAAGAGGAAAGAAGACATCCTGGAGAGGGTCTTGACACACTGTGACACTCAACCCTCCCTAACCATCTAGCCAGCTTACCATCTATCCAGGACCACAGGCACATGTGCCTGGCATGTTTCAGGTCAACACCACATCTGATCCGTAGTCTCCCAGGTGACTCCATCATTGCAGAGGGATACCATACTGCCTGTACCATTGTGGCTAGACTCCTGGCCTTACCTTTCACCTGGAGAAAATCTGCACATGGGCCCCCATAATACCTCCATAGAACAAATTTTTCCTGCACATGGAAGCAAGTGAGATGAAAGTGTATGAATGTTATCTGTTGTTTTAAAACAATGTTGCAGAACTCTCTGTGTGTCCATCCCCTGAGATAAAGATATCTTTCATCAGGTTGAACTTCTGTCACAAGGAAGATCATACAATAATGACAAATGTCTTTCTTCAACTTTTTCTTTGTTTAGAAGTCATGCTTGCTTAGTAGAATTCTGACACTTGGCCCCAAGTAATAATTGGGTACCACAATACACCTGTCCTTTCTGCCCTGAGGAAGACAGGGTAAGTGGTCAGATCCTCCACGTAAGATTGTACCTTGGCTGGGGCCAGCAGGTGGAATGGTGGTTGAGGCACTGGACTCCCACATGGCCAACCATGGTACAAGTCCTGGACCTGGTGGCTTGCTTTCTCACTCTCCCTTTCTCTCTGTCTGTCTCTGGTCAAAACTGAAAAATAATGATAATAAATACTATTAAAAATAAATATTAAAAAAAGATTTTATGGAAGATTTACTGCCAAGTAAAGCAAGCCAGGCTATGAAGGAGAGATATTGTATGTCTTCACTTAATATATCCCTAGTGTCTGCACTCTAGGACCAAAACTGAATGACTAAAAGATATAGAAACATAGTAAATGGCTGTGAATACCAGATATAGAATAGGAAGAGGGTGGGCAAAGAAATAGAGTCTGAGGAAGGGCATTAAGGAGAAAATTAGAGAGGCATAACATTAATGGGCCAAATAAGTGGGGTATTATCTGTTGAAGATAACTTTATAGTGTTATCAACTGGACTGGGGAGAAAGGCACACATGTTGGAATATTCACTTTGCAAGCTAAATAATGTTATTGAGTGTATCAAAGAACTTGAAATAAAATAAAATAAACAAAAACAAAATAAAAAATAAAAGATTGTGCCTCGGATTTGTTCAGGCACAAGCTAAGTTGGACAAGCTAAGTTTTAGAGCTCCAGAAAACTCATCTGAACCCAAAACATTTTTTTTTTTTGAGAGGTTTTTCGCTATAGGGCGCGTGCGCTCGCCAGACAGACAGAGAGAGACATAGAGGCAGAAAGCGAGAAATCACCCCTCGGGGGGATGGTCACGCCGCAATCCCTTCTCCTCCATTCTCCTCTCGGGATCTTGGGCACGCACGCACAGGCGCCCGGCGTGAGTTGTAAGCCCCGGGTCCGAGACGCGAACCGCGGTCACTACATGGGAGTCCAGCGACATAGCCATTACGCTAACTGCTGGTTCCCTGAACCCAAAACATTTAGAACTAGGGTGCTCTGGACTACTTGGACGGTTGAGGAATCCCCTTCAGCCACCCGTAGGAAGAGGACAAGAGCAGCACACGCGAACCCTGGTATTGCTCAGGTCTACATTTGATTGGGAATCGAGGACAAAGAAAATGGTGTACCCTGTTTCTGATTTTACTGACTTGCAACTTCCATCTCACTAAAATAGGAAATTAACTGAGTGGAGCCTTGCCCCTAGAGAGGAGGTGTTTCTACTTTTGGTGGGTCATGAAAAATGTCCTACCCGAAACTGAAGCTCAACAAATAAAATTCTCTCCTTTTATAGCCTATCCACAAACATTTATTGAGTCCCCCTTCCAGGTTTATATTCCTTTCTAAAGAATCACTTCCTCTTGATTTCCCTTTTCTGCTAATGGCACCATCATTCTTCCTGTTCCTCTGGTGAAATTAAACAACAGTAATTTCTGAAATGCAAAATTTCAGGGAAAGGTTCTTGACAAAACTAGGGAGTGGATATTTCTAAGTTTAGTTTGCATATCCCATCTCTTTCTCGTTGTTGTTAATTATAAGTTATTTATTTCCCTGTCTTTTCTTCACTTCTTTTATTTCCCTTTTCTTTAGCCTTTCTCTTTTCCTTTACGCTCTTTCAACTCATTCTTTTCAAAGATGGAAAACTTAGCAACTCATCTCCAGGATTTATTTCTATGAAAAAATACAGAGATGTTCTGGTTTTTGTTTATTTATTTATTTTTCACATAGAATGAAGGTTTTGTGAAAGTCTTCTTTATGTATGACAATACAGAACAAAAGGCAATTGGCCTTAGCCATTCTCTGGACTGCTGGTGTGCATACAATTTCCAACAGGAATAACTATCCTGTTAAGACCTCTGGCTCCTTGGTTCCCCTAGGCAGTCAATACCTTGATGTTCTTAGGAGCTTTGATGGTAGAACAGTACAGAGCTGGCCTCTCGTGAACAAATCTTGGTCAGCAATTTAAAAAATTTTGTACAAGGAGAAAATCAATTTTAAAATTGCCAGAATTCTGTTTCTCTAACAAATTGTCTTTTTCTGTTGCCAGGCTGTCATCCAGTCTTTGTCAAATATTCACACATTGTTGGAAACCATGTAATTGATACGTAGACACATTTTTACACTCTTTTCTCTTAATGTTATCTATGTTACAAACACATTTTCACTACCACATAATTTTATTTTTCCAACAATTAGTGAGCACCTATTATGTGTCAGCTACTGTGTTAGAAAAGAAAATGAGACAGTGCAGCAGCTAGGGCGCTGGAATCAAATAGAACAGAGTTCAGTTCTTGCCTATACCACATATTGAACTCTGTGTCTTCAGAGAGTTGCTTCTTTGAACCTCAGTTTCCTCATATGTTAAATGAAGAATAATAACATAGTTTACAGGAGTTGTAAAATTTTATTGAGTTATGGAGATAAAATACAAAGTGCATAACACAGGACTCAGGATATACTAAACATTACATGAGACTGGTGGCTGAGATGTCGATTTGATTGACTATGACTCAAAGAGATATGCCTTCCTCTCTACGCACATACACACACCCTTCTCTATTTAAAAAAAAAAAAAAAGTTCCTATACTAATAACATATATGGAATGATTGAAGCTGTGATAAACTATACAAGCTTCATTGGAAGTCCCATAAAAAGAAAAGCATGGTTGATTTCACCTGGGGATAAAGATACATCCTTACAAAGAGAAAATAAGTAAGCTCAGTTTTTGTTTTTTTTTTTTTTTTTTTTTTGGAGAGGTTTTTGCTATAGGGCGCGTGCGCTCGCCAGACAGAGAGAGACAGAGAGACAGAAAGCAGGAAATCACCCCCCAGGGGGGATGGCCACGCCGCAATCCCTTCTCCTCCATTCTCCTCTCGGGATCCTGGGCACGCACGCACACGCGCCCGGCGTGAGTTTAAGCCGCCGGGTCCGGGACTCGAACCGCAGTCAACTACGTGGGACTCCAGCGACATAGCCATTATGCTAACTGCTGGTCCCAGTAAGCTCAGTTTTGAAGGCACACTGGCACTTGTTGCACAGATAAGGCCCCATTAATTCTAAAGATGTAGAAGCAAAGCTCAGTTAATGGTTTTAGGGGACTTGGGAAGGAAGAGGATTTTGCTAAGTGGATATTGAGGAAGAATACTGCAGGTAAAGGCTATAATAGACAAGGAGATTGAATAATAATAGATGCTTACTCAGGAAGTGGGTGCATTTATAATTATTGCAGTAGTAACAGAATTCCAGTTGGGGGTCACTGCAAAAAACAAGAGTGGAGAAGCAGGTGGAGGAAATCTCACAGTGACTGTGGGGCCCTCTCTAAGAACATTGAACTTCACCATGGAGGTATAGGGGATACCACACTTAGAAGACCCGAGAGCTTAGAATGGGGAGAACAAAGCTGGAGACAAGGAGTGAGTTTATTGCAATAGTCCAGACTAGAGGGTATAGTACCTGAGTAACTCTGTTTAATATTCTACCACGTTAATTTTCCCTATAACATAAGTATCTTCCTATTCATGTGTACTTAAATGAATTTTAGTGTTGCTCTGAATATTGCTATGGTTTGCATCTTGATATGTATAAAGATACTTCATTCTTTCAGATATTTTCTTAAGATAAAGGGTGTAAACACCTTCATAACTCCTGACAATTATAGGTAAATTATTTCTAATGGATTTTCCAAACTATATTCCCACCAGAGTACCTTTGTGTACAGGATTTCGTGGCACCATCAGTTATATTGGGTGCTGCCATTCTTCTCTTTGTTGTTTTAGAAGGCATAAAACTGTTGTTTTAATTTGCCTTTCCTTGATATCAAGAGGAATAAAATGTTTTCCCCATTTATCTTCTAATTATGTGTCCTCACTTGTGAATTGCATGCCCTGTCCTTTGCCCATTTGATAAGCAATTGTGTTAAATCCTTTTTTGGCTGGCCTCTCTTCTGGCAACCCTCCACACACACATTTCCCCACAGGCTCTCTTTCTAATTTCTTTTCTCTTTGATCTATTGAAACCAAATCCTTTTTCTAACTCAATATTACAATAGACATAACAATTCTAATTGCTCTATTGATTCATGGCCACTACAGTGGTGAGCACATTAGGAAGAGGAGGGCTTTGCTCTCAGAGAACTGAGTAGAAACGTCTGGCTTCATGCCATTTAGATGTGTGATTTGGTGCAAGTGTCTTGAGCATTCTGAACTGCCTTATTTATCTGTAAAATGGGAGCAGTAGTATATGCAACTAGGAACTATTCTTGGCCCTTCATAGCAGAGATCCAAATGCAAATGGTCTTCAAAAAAGTTCATAGAATTTGTATATTATGACAAAAACTATGCATGGATTTAAAATTTTTTTTGTACCAAAATAAACACATATGGACTTGTGATAATGTCTGAACAGGTTATAATTTGAGACACAAAGAAAAATAAGCTATCAGTTTGGTAAAAAAGAGCAACATGAAGCCTTCTAAAATTGAAGCAAGAACAAACATCAAATTTATGATGAAGCTTTGGGGGAAGCATGGTGAAATTGGTGATGCTTTATGAAAAGTTTGAGGGGACAATGTCCCAAAGAAATCAACAGTCAACAAATGGTTAACTTGTTTTAGGAAGAGTTGATGGTGCTATATTCGCCACCTCTATTTACGAGAAAAATTAATCTTGCTTGTGCCCTAATTGAAGAGATCTGATGATTAGCAACAGAAACGATAGTCAGCACCTTAGACATCTCAATTGGTTCAGCTTCCACAATTCCAAGTGAAAAATTAAAGTTGAGTAAACTTCCTGTACAATGAGTGCCAAATCTGTTGCAGACAAGAGCAGAGCTTGCAATGGAAACTTTTTAAACCAATGATCTTTAAATCAAGATCATGAACAACCACAATCAAAGCAATGGCTACAGAGAGGTGGGAGTGATCCAGTCAAAGCAAAAGTGGACCTATCAAGAGCAAAGGTCATGGCAAGAGTTTTGGGGGATGTTCAAGGCATTTTTCTTGTTGACTTTCTTGATGGTCCAAGAATGATAATATCTATTTATTATGGGAGTGTTTTGCCAAAAGTTTAATAGAATAAAACCTAGGGAAATCTAACCAGAGAGTCTTTCTCCACTATGGAAATGATTCTACTCATTCCTCTCATGAAATAAGGACAATTTTGTAGGAGTTTCAATGGTCACCTACCTTCTAGTCCTGATTTGTCTTCTTCTGACTTCATTTGTTTCCTTATCTGAAACAATCTTAAAAGGTCACCCGTTTTCTTCAGTTAATTATAGAAAAAAAGACTACAGACCTGGTTAAATTATCAGAGTTCCTTACTTCTTTAGGGATGAACTAAATGGCTGGTATCATTACTTATAAAAGTTTCTTGAACATGATGGAGATGGAGAGTATGTTGAAAAGTAAAGTTTATATTTTAATTTTATTTTCTATGGAAGTTTTGAAGTCCCCTTGTACAGTGACTTAAGGTAGTTTCCTCTTTGTGTTAAATGGTTCTGGATGCTAAAATTCCTGGGCTGATATAGCGATTGCATAAGGTCTTCCCCCTACTGATAGTGTGATTGTGGGTTTAGAATTAGGTCCAGGACAAAAACAGTACTATTCAGATTTATAGGCAACCTTATTCCTTAAGGACCAGAGAAGTAATTGGATAGTATTGGATAGTGAACAGATTGCGAGATAGAATCTATTCACTTACTTATTGAACAAATATCTGTTACATATCTCTTGTATACAGAAGTCCAAGATTTTCTTTATTGGGAAATATACATGCCAAGCCAAACAGAATATCTTGGTTATTAAAGTAAATTCCTAAGCCATGGAGAGTTTTTCTCTCTTTCTTTAGGGAGACCCAGGCTTGGAAGCTCTAAGTTCCATAGTAACTCTATAGGCTTCCACTTACTTCCCTAAGTATCCCTACAATAAACTACCATTCCAGAAAAGGCAACCTTGTGAATGAATCACATGCCAACTCATAAATAAACTCTCCGGATTATTCAAAAGAAGAGTCCATATCTTTATTCCTAGATGAGTCAGTAATGGCCATATGCTTTCTGGATGTATGCATTCTGTTGGTTAGAAACAGCCTCATGATTCTACAGTTACATTATTTATACAGATGTCTGGAGCATCACGAGATCATGCCACAGACAGAGGGTCTCACGGATCCCTGCCAGCTGAATCCTCTTGTTCTCTCGATATGGTTTATTATTATTATTACCATCATTACCATTAGTATCCACCATAATTCTACTTCTGACAAAATGTATTCATTACAAATGAAATTTTTGTTCAGATCTCATAGTTCATGCCTGAAAGCAAAGATATTAGAATTAATGAGCATTTTTGCTGATGAGAAGAAAAATCACTGAAGGGTGATTGGACTTTAGCCTTTTAATGGGTCTGATATTTTTCCTTCATTAGAGTTGACAAGGGTTTATCTGCTCCCTTATGTTATGTGCCATGGTTTAAGAATATAGTTTATAGGACATGAAGCTAGCTTTTCTCTCACAATAATTTAACCTAGAAATAATGAGCTCCATTGAATGGTGAGTCTGGGCAGAGGTAGGTTGATATAAATCTTAGCAGGTGGTAGAAATATTTTGATTTGTTTATTAAAGTGTCAGTATAATTTGATACCACTTTTATTTTCATACAGGCAGCAGACAATAAGGATTTATGAAGAGCAAACCCACTAGGTAACCAGGTAGCAATTTTGAATGAACTGCAAATGATATCTGAAGATGACCAGTGCAATGTTGGTAAAAGAGGGATTATTGACTCTGACACATTTTAGTTGTGGCTCAAACGGATGTGGCTGTGCACTGGAACACACTGTAATAGAGGGCTTAAGTATTGAATCAAGGGAGACATAATTAGAAGCCTTCAGGTCCTTATGAGCTTAGGGAATTGTGTTAATGGGTCTGGGGAGTTTTTATACTGAGAGTAAGAATTCATTTTTGATGTCCTATAGCTGTGATATTGGAGAAACCAGAGAGAAGAATTGTAGTGTCAGTTCTAGCTGTCTCTGTTACCGTTGTGTGGATAGTCCATTCAGGTGACAGGTTGTGGGGCCGTGGAGGATGTAGTTTTGGGTGTATTGCCTGTTAGGTTACTAGCATATTTCTATCAGGTGGTTGCAGATTCCCATAGGAACCTAATAGGCCTCTTGAAACTATTTTTACTCCCAACACTTCTGACAACAAACATGTGTGGGTTTTTTCCTACACCAAACAATTCTCCAACTCTCTAGACACCAATGGCATGTTCTATAATTTGATTCAGTTCTAACATCAACTATTCAGAGGTAGGGCAAATTCCGTAAGTTCAAGACTCCAGTCCCATGAGACTGTCCCCACTTCATATACTAGTTGTAAGCCTCAAGCTGCCACCTGTACTTCTGACCAACTGGCTGCAAAGAAGGGGTTCTCACCACTTCCTCTTTGTTTTGGTAATTTGCTGGAATAGCTCATATAACTCAAGAAAACACTTTGCTTATGTTTACCAGTTTATTATAGAGGATGTTATAAAGGCTGTGAATGAACACCACATGAAGACATACATCGGGTGAGGTCTGGAAGGGTCCTGAGTGCAGAAGCCTCTAGTGGAGAGGGGGTGGGTGTGCAACACTCCCAGCCTGTAGTATATTCCTTAACCTGAAAGCTTTCTGAACTCCATTGTTCAGGGATTTTTCTTTCATATGAAGATTTCATTATGTAGTCACCTTTGGTTAAATTATTGGCCATTAAGGAGCCAGCAGATGGCATAGCAGTTACGTCACTGGACTCCCACATGGCTGACCACAGTTCAAGTCTTGAACTCAGTGGCCTGAAACTCATCGCATGTGAATGTGCATGTGTGCCAAGATCCCAGGAGGAGAATGGAGGAGAAGGGATTGAACCATGACCATCCCCTCAGGGGGTGATTTTCCTGTTTCCCTCTCACTCATTGAACTCTACTTCTAGTTGTTCTCCCTTCTTCAAAAGTTAGTGGGTAAGTCTGAAAGTTCCAAGTTTCTAATCATGACTCTGTCTTTTTTGTGACCAGTGCGAGTCCTGAAGTTATGTAAGGGCCCCCAGTCACCAATCTTCCATTAGCATATAAAGGACACGCATGCTTTCTGAGATTCAAGGATTTTTGAATCTGTGCACTAGGAACATGAACAAACACCAGATATTCATTTATTTTTATTGTATTGACCAAGGAACCAGAGAAAATCAGGTTGAAGAGAGGAGTTATTTGGGGAAGATACTATATGCAGCTAAACATGGGTCATAGGCTAAGCTATGTTGCTGGGACAAGATTGTCACCCTCTTCTAAATACTTCTCAATGATCTTGAGAGGAACTGAGTCCCAACATGTTCTTTCTTTCCCCTTCTTTTTTTCTCCTTTTCTCCTTTTTCTTTCTTTTTTTCTCTCTCCTCCCTCTATCCCTACCTTCTCATGCTCTTCCTCTTTATCATGACCAGTATCCAGCATCTGCTATGTGCCAAGCATTTTCTTCACTTACGTGATGTATACACAGGCCAACCAGACATTGCTCATTCATACTACTAAAGAGCTTTCAGAATTGGAGGAAATGACATATTAGCAACTGTGCATAATACAGTGTGGAAAGCAATATGTAGAGTTTTGTAAAAGTTCTTTGAGAACACAGAGGAGAGAGCAATTAATTATGCCCAGAGGTTCAGGTAAATTGTCATGGGGGACATAGCATGTTCAGTTTAGCTGTGAAAGATGAGAAGGATATTACCATGTGGAGACAAAGTAAGGATGTTCCAGGCAGAGGATACAACACAGGGAGATGTTAGGTAATAGTTGTTTATTTAGGAAATAGTGAGCTGAACAGTGTGGGTATAGCATGAAGTGCCTAACTAGGAGCTACTGGATTAGTCAACATTAATCTAGAAGTTATTATAGTAATACTAGGAATCTCTAAGCATATACACACACACACACATTTATAATTTATTTAATCCTAAAAGCAGTGCTATGTGGTAATTACTAAGATCTCCATTTTATAGGAGAAGATATAGTGGCTTTAGAAATAGAGGTTAAGGAACTTTCCTAAGGTTGCAACTTTCTGTGGCCTGGAGCTAGGATTAGAAAGCAAACGGGCTGACTATGACTGACTAGAAAGACAAAGAGTATAGGACTTTATATCTCAAGCTAAGAGCTTATTCTTAATCTCTGTCCCTTCTGGAATCCTCTGATGTGGAGTGTACAACATAATCCAGTTGGGTACAGAAAGAATATTCTTGAATTTTCTATTTGCTTTTGTCTCATTTTTAAAAATGATTATTTTTAATCTAATAATATACCCACTATGTTAGCACATTGGAATATTTATACAATTTATAAATAAATAAGCATACATATGTCAGGAGTTTGTACTGAAACAATTTTACTGGAAACACTGCAAATCAAACAGGGTTAAAAACTAATGTTCTAGGCCAGGAATTCTCAAGTGTGTTTCCTGACCAGAGCAGCATCAGCGTCATCTGGGAACTCATTAGAAATGCAGATTTCAGGCCGCACCACAGACTTACTAAATCAGATACACTGAGGGAGGGGGCCTACCAAGCTGTGATTTAACAAATTATCCAGGTGAGACCCATCAATCTGGGCAGTGCAGCTTTTAAAATGAAAGGTGAGATATTTTAATTTGAGTTCTAGAAAGATAATTTTAGTAGGATTGAAAAAAGTTGCGAGACTGAAATTTGAGAGATTCATTAAAATAGTCATGATGGGAGTTGAACAGGGCCTGAGTCAAGTAAGAGAAGTGAATTTCAGAAATATTTGGAGGTGAGGGAGAGTTAAATCCATATATGACATCAAGGATTTCATTGGGAAGAACTGCTGTCATCACTGTGTGTGCCTAGTGTCAATGTGAGTCAGCACATTTGATGGCACGAACTGCTAATGAATGACCCTGTCTAATTTGAACTGTGTGAAGGGCCTTCAAGATTAGTAGGCAATTGGAAATGTAGACTTTTGAACTGGGTTTGGAAATATGAATTAGTGAGGTAGTGGGACAGATTGAGCAATGAAAACACTGGGCATGCATAAAATGAGGGTGTTTTAGCTCTTCTACAGCAAGGAATGGGGACAGGAGTAGGGGTTGAAGACATGAGCTGACGTTAGGAATGACTATGGTGGGAAATAGGAAGAGGAAGCAAAGCATGTGAGAAAACCAACATATCTGCTAGCTGACATTCAAAACACGTAGAACACTTGACGTGTGCTCAACACCTACTGGCTGCTTGAGGAATCAAATGAGCACATTCCTGACTTTAGTGTGGACCAAAAATCAGGAGTTCTTAACCTTTTTGATGCCATGGACCATTGGGGTAGTCTAGAGAAGACTGTGGATTCCTTTGCAGAACAATGTTTGACATATATAAACATTACAACGCATAGCATTAAAAAGTTAATGGGACCAGCAGTTAGCGTAATGGCTATGTCGCTGGACTCCCACGTAGTCGACCGCGGTTCGAGTCCCGGACCCGGCGGCTTAAACTCACGCCGGGCGCATGTGCGTGCGTGCCCAGGATCCCGAGAGGAGAATGGAGGAGAAGGGATTGCGGCGTGGCCATCCCCCCTGGGGGGTGATTTCCTGCTTTCTATCTCTCTGTCTCTCTCTGTCTGTCTGGCGAGCGCACGCGCCCTATAGCAAAAACCTCTCCAAAAAAAAAAAAAAAAAGAAAAAAAAAAAAAAAAAAAAAGTTAATCAATTACATGATATAATTATCAAAATAGTATATTTAGGATCTAGTAAGATATATATTATGTGTGAGTATACATATCAGTGAGGGGACTTTTAAGTCATGGAAAAGTGGAATTAAGCATCATTTATTTTGGTGCAAACCTTTTTTGAAAACCACATGTGGTTTTCTTTAATAATACACATTTTCTAAGAACTTTTTGAATACCCTGCATGTGTGTGCATGAGCATGCACATGTGTGTATCTGCCTGTATGTAACTTTATTATCAAATCAAATAACAACTCTGTCCATGAGATAACCTAAAATTCAAAGTTATGATCAGTGTAATGATACTTGGAGATCTGTGCACTATGTTATATGAAAATGTTAGTCATTTCCGCTGATGACAACCATCACAGGTACTGCTAATAATTTTCTGGCTTGCTGTCTGCATTTAAAATTAAAGTTAGTGCTTAATTTATTTAAAAGTTTGGGAAAATTCAGGCCAGATGGTGGCATGAAGGTACCACAATCAGATCTCACACCATTCACACCTGAAGCAAGAGCGCATACCCATGATACCTAGAAGGCCAGCTAAGGCTGGGGGTGGATTTCAGCATGTGGACTTTGTTGAGGGTGAGTGTTTCCCTTTTCTCCCTTTGTCTCCATCTCTCATGGAAGAAATAAGTGTATAAGCTTAAGAAAAAAGTTAGGGAAAATCAACTTTTTTTCCCTGTGCATAGAAAAGGAATCCTGAATTTTATCCATGGACCTCTTAAGGGTACATAGACATGGGTTAAGAACTCCTATACTAAACAGACAGAAATCTAGGCATTTACTTATGTGTATACATAGTTACCGACTTGTTTTCAGATAGGAATTAATCTTCCAGACCAATTTCCATGTCTTATTCAATGGAATTATTTGTTTGAAATAAGCAGATGCTTTTTTATTAAAAGTAATTTGGGTGAATTTAGCTAACTCCTATGGCAAACAATTGAGAAATCTCTTTGTCTCTCTGAAAAACATTAATTTTGTTAACCTACTTTCATCCAGGAAAATGGTTAGTAAATATTGGTAATAATTGCCTAATGTTTCTATTATATTCATGTTTTAGTCAGGAATGACTTAATTTGTAATGCTTAGTATCTATAGATGATTTTATAAGTATGACTGTGACATAAAACTCAATAAAAATTAGTGTTATTTTGCTAATTTGCTAAAATCAGAAGAAAACCCCAAAGATCTGGATTCAATTCTTACATACTGTTGGTGAGAAAACTGAGACCAAGAAAGAAAAAGAGATTTTATTCTGGTTTTATATAACAGACTTTACCCAAACTTAACAGCTTAAATAAGAAATTATTTTAATATTTTTATCATTTTCTGGGCTAGAAATTCAGGCAGGGCCTAAGTGGGCAATTCTTTCCTCAGCATGGCATTCATTGACTGATGTTACCTTGCAATGTTTGGCTGCTGGACTGGCCGGTCAGGGATTCCAAGAGCACTTCATGTTATGTCTGATCCTTGGTACAGATGTCCAGAGGGGTGGGATAAGTGGAAACTGCAAACAGGAGTGCCTTACATGTAGACACTCTTCTGCATTCTGTTGGTCAAACAAGTCAACAAAGTCAGCTCCAATCAGAGGGGAGGAGTGTTAGACTCCACCTTCAAAGGATGGCATATCAAAGGCATTGTGACCATCCTTTACTCTCTCTTTTTTTTTTTTTTTCTTTTTTTTGGAGAGGTTTTTGCTATAGGGCGCGTGCGCTCGCCAGACAGACAGAGAGAGACAGAGAGATAGAAAGCAAGAAATCACCCCCCAGGGGGGATGGCCACGCCACAATCCCTTCTCCTCCATTCTCCTCTTGGGATCTTGGGCATGCACGCACATGCGCCCGGCGTGAGTTTAAGCCGCCCGGTCCAGGACTCGAACCGCGGTCGACTACGTGGGAGTCCAGCAACATAGCCATTACGCTAACTGCTGGTCCCACCATCCTTTACTCTTCATAGACCACTCTTTGGGCACAAACTATCTTTCCCTCAGGTACAAATACATTTACCACTTCCCAGGATCCTCAAAATTCTCATCTCATTCTAGCACCCGGTTTAGACGTTGTTGTTTAAATCAGTCCAGATGCTAATGAATCTCCCTAGTATGGTTCCTCTTGATTTGACAATTTGCAAAATAAAATGACAAGTTAGCTTCTACAAGCATACAGGTGAAAATAGGAGGCACACAACAGTCATTAGTCCAGACCAATTCAGAAATCCAGTTAGTTCCCAAATACTGTTGGGCATGTGTCGCCACTTTGTGGTTAAACCTAGTCTTCCTCTCTGGGAATGATTCTCCACGGCTTCTATCTCGGCTTTCTGGGCTCATTGTTCTACCTGTGAGTCAGTCTTTCCTTTATAGTTTCCT
The DNA here is from genome assembly GCA_026018925.1 of Tupaia tana. NCBI lineage: Eukaryota > Metazoa > Chordata > Mammalia > Scandentia > Tupaiidae > Tupaia > Tupaia tana. The sequence continues at coordinate 210,412,901 of JAKSZU010000003.1, forward strand.
TCCTGCCCAAACTAAGTTAAGAGGACAAAGCTCTCTTCATTTTGCATTGTCTCTATCCAGCTACTCTGTAATTTGCTTGACAAAACCGTGTTTCCTATGACTCATTTTTTTTTTTTGGGGGGGGGGTCAATTCCACTAGACAAAAGTTACACTCACAATTAACTTGCATGTAAGCTCCTCTATAGCTTGTAGTGACACAGGGTATTCTGGGACAAAGCCTTCCTGACTCTTGAAGACTTTTTGTCTGGATAAAATAATTTGCAAAACCTTGCAGAGTACTGCACACCTTTATACTACTGAGACCTCCCTGAAACGTACCAGGAGCACCTGTGCCTCTAATTCAGGGCTGGATTAAAATGAGGGTGTGTGCAGCTTGAAGACCCTGTTGGGAATGCCTGTGTCTGTGTCTCTTTCTCTGTCTCTGTCTGTTTTGCTTATGGAATAAAGAAAAAAAAAAACCTTAAAATGCCATTCCTATTCTAAGGTTATAAATTTTTTTTATACTTTCTTCCCCCAAATTTTTATTTAATTTTCCACATTTAAACCTTTAGTCCACCCCACCAAGAATTGTGGAAACATTAAGATTGGATTACAACATATCTGTAATCATTAGTCTCATCTTAATTTATTGAATTGATGAAGCTTTTTCCACTGGTTTACATTGCTGATTTGTTTGGTTTTGTTTTGTTTTTACATAAAATTTCACACATGCTATGATTTGTATCTGAGTGGTCTATTGAATTTATTGTTCTATTTATCAATTTCTCAGCAATGCAACAACGTATTATATTTACTACCTCAGCTTTAATAAATCTGTATATATGATAATACTATTTCCTCCAACTTCTTTAGAATCATCCTAGACTTTTTTTTTTTTCCCTCTTCTTTTCCATATAAATTTTGGAATTACTATAGTCATCCACTACACGTGAAAAAAAAATTTGAAACTTGATTGGCATTGCTTTCTATATAAGAATCAAATTGGAGAGAATCGATGTCTTTATAAAATTGATCCTTCCTATCTTTTAATAAAGTATACCTCTAATTTGGGGGGGGGGGTTAATAATATCTGTGAATAAATAATTTTACACTCTTATTACAAATAATATTCTAAATTTTAACTACTACTGGTATAGAGACATATAACAAGCTTTTATATCTGTTATTTTAGTAAACCTTGTATTAATTTTAATAACATGTCAATAGTTTTCTGGTAATAAACTTTGTAGATCTTGGTAGACAGTCATATCCTTAGTATATTACAAAATTTTTCTTTACTTTTTCCAATTCTTGTTTCTGTTTTTTGTTTTATCCTTTTTTTTCTTGTGGTCTTACTGCACTGATGGCAGTCTCAACTATAATGATAAATAGAAGTACTGGTGGCTAGCACTTTGTCAGTTTCCTGATTTTAAAGGAAATGTTTTTAAAGTTGACCTTCCCCTCTTCGTTAAAGTTCCCTTTTAAATATCACGATTGTAACAGGGTTTTTGTGGATATTCTTCATTGGTTTAAGAAAACATCCTTCTATTTTTAATATTATTAACTCTATCATGAGTAAACAATGAATAATATTAAATGCTTGTGTATAAATTGATAAGATGTTATGATTTTTCTCTTATAATCTACTAACTATGATAAAGTATGTGTTGGAATTTCTAATATTGAGTCATGATTGCCTGTGAATTGATATATTTACTTCTTTTGTAATATGTAAGGATTCCATTTGCTAGTTTATTTTGGTCTGAGATTTTCACATCTATATTCGTGTATAAGATTGGATTGTGATTTGTCTTTCTTATACAGTCCTTTCCTGGTGTTTGTTTTTAGTTTATGAAAGTGTCATAAAATGACTTGGAAGATGTTCTTTCCTCTTCTATCCATTGAAAGATTTTGTTTAATCATTTAAAGACTGATTGTGTTCAAAACAAATTTGCAATGCTTTAAGATTTTTATTTTTAATTTTCAATGGAAAGCTTTATATTCTTGTTTTTGTTAGTGTTTCTTCCCTTGCCCTTCCCACCAATCTGGCTAAATGTCTGTAGCCAGATCTAACAATCCATCACACACACACCCACTCCCCACCCTTATAGTCTCTGGTATCTACATTTATCCTCTCTACTATCATATCTTCAGATTTCTCAATTCCTGCCATAGAATGCAGATATTTAGTATATATTGAATGGAAATACACAGTGCACCTTTCTGAGTCTGGCTTACTTTGCTTAGCATTAAATCTTCTATATTAATCACTTTGACTGAAATGGCAGGGTTTGCTTGTTGTTTATGGCTTAGTAGTAGTCCGTAGTATATGTGTGCCACAGTTTTCCAACTCAGTTCTTGGGCACTTGAGTTAAAGGCTCTCTTGCCTGTCAAAGAGGGTCTACTAGATGGAGCATATCCTTCAGATTCTCAGAAGCCCTGCTAGGTACACTCTTAAATCTCTCTGAATTTCAACAAATATCTTACAGCAACAGTCTTAAGATCTTTACCCTGAGACTATTTGTTACTCTGAGATCATTTCATGATCCAGAGAAGCTAGGAATAATACACATTCTTTTTTTTCAAAAAAAACAAGTCCTGACTATTTATATATTCTCTAAATTCTGCTTAATGTTGTATGTTTTCTTAGTATTATGTATTTCTACCAGCTCTTCATCACTTATAGTCAGAAGAAACGAGTTGTTACTTTTGACATTCTGCATGGGAATGTCTTTAGCTAGATCTAACAATTCATTACACACACTCACACACACACACACGCACATACATACATATATATATATGTGTGTGTGTGTGTGTGTATATATATATATATATATATATATATATTTATTTATTTATTAATATTGTTTTTTACATTATGACAGATTCCCTAAACTTTCCACCACTGTCTTATCTTCAACATCTAAAAATATTTTTTTCATTGTCCTTTGAGACTTACCAATAGTCTCCTCAAAGTTCTTTCATCTTTGACCATTTCTTGGCTTCAAAGTCAATGCTATCTTTAGGATTACATCATATTAGTACTGATGCATGGGTGCAAAAATTACTCCAAAATTTAGTAGTTTAAGAGAAAATATTTTATTATGTTTCATAATATTCTATAGAAATTTGAGAAGGGCACAGGTGGGTGATTTTTCTGTTCCATGATGGCAAATGGTCAACCTACCCATTGTATTAAGGCTGACAAGGGGGCTGATCTGGATGGTCTAAGAGAAACTTTCTCAAGGTGGTTAGTGGGATGGTTGGGATCAGATTCAGATGATTTGGATTAGATACCAAAAGATTTTTTTTTCTTTTACATCAGATAGTCAAATCTATCTTAATTTTCTATTGTTATAAAATTTTTTATGCTCTTACCTAAACCTTTGAGGGGAAGGAAGGATCAGATTTTCTTCATAAACACAGTCATCCTTACCATTCTTGAATCTGTATGTATATCCCATGAATTGTTCTGAGTTGCTTCTCTGATGCAACAAACTCAGGAATATTATGTAAATCTGACAATTTTTCTGCTTATTTTGTTCTTGCTGAATGACAAGGCACTCAATTATAGCTGACCTTTAATTCACTAAACGTGGCTCTGCCAAACATGCCTTTCTGATGACCAAGCAAGCTTCCTGAATCTGTGTTTTCCTGACTGTTACAGCTAGAGTTGCCTATAAGGACCTCTGTTTCTCACCCCTAGAAATAGTTTCTAATCAGGGGATGTCAAGGATTCAACAGCAATGGAACTTAGTGTTAAGTCCCCCTCTGACTTTGTACTGAGATTTATAAAAGTCTCGTCCCCTTTCTTATTCAATTGACCAAGTCTGTGACCTTGTTCTCGGCATGTCTTATGTTTTACTTTTGGTTCATTTGCCTTTGCCCATTATTATGCTGTCATGGTCCACCTTCTCTACTTCCATCAGATAGAATATGATGATTATTTAAAAACAGTGATAAAAGCACATTACAAATATTTCAGTGAGGATTAAGGTAATGTGGATTCTGGGGGAAAAGGAATCAGTTTGCTTCTTTGTAAAAAAAAATACAATGAGTAGGGAAAAATGTATCAGAAGACTAAAAAAGACACAGGACATTATCTTAAGCAAAATGGACATGAAAAACAAACTACAAAGCAAATACCATGCACAATTATTGACCAAAAAGGAGAGAGACTGAGGTTTGGAAAACAAATATTTTTCAACACAGACACCTACAGAGCCAGAAGGCATTTTAATGTTTTTGTGTTTTTTTATACCATTTATGCCAAGAGAATTTATGATCAGAACATTTCTTTGTGATTTTGGGAATTAATAATACAAAAGAAGGAGCTTGGCATATTAAATGAGGATTCTGTTTTCTACAATGGATTCAGCACTACATACCCCAAAATGTCCCAATTAGCAATGAGGAAGTCAAGGCCTGCCTGGCTCCACAGTAACTTTCTCTTTCTAAAGAACTAACATATTATAGCCTGTGGGCCCAAATAAGCACACGGTATGACCTATATAAGAGTTTAAATGTCTAGGTAACACAAATTCTGATGCACAATAAAACACTTATAAGAATTCTAGCTATTCTTTCAAGGAGAGTCAGGAAAAACAGGTCCGTCCCCCCTCAGAAAAAGAGTTTTCTAAGACTATAACTGGACCACCATATTGAAGAGAAAGACTGGGCATATCCTATATCAGTAATCCAAAGAGTGCTTGCAATTTTGTGTTTTACCCAAATGCACAGAAAATGGCTTAATTTTCTTTTCTTTATTCATGATAGAGTTCACATGCACCAGAGAGACAGAGTCAGAGAAACACCCTCTACAGGGTCTAAGCACACTATGATCCTCTTCCTGTAGCCCTCCAGTGCATCATATCCTGGGTACTTCTGCTGGTGCCTGGAAGTTTTCCAGGCTAACCAGGGTAGGAATTCAAACCATAGTCACCATGCGGGATCTAGCTTCTCTTTGAGTAGTGTATGAATCAGTACCCTCCAGATAACTTTAACTGACAGATCATTCAGTGATCTTGTTTGAGATTTTGAGGTAGAATGTACAAGTATCAAAAGCTGTTTCATGGGAACCAGCAGTTAGCGTAATGGCTATGTCGCTGGACTCCCACGTAGTCGACCGCGGTTCGCGTCTCGGACCCGGTGGCTTACAACTCACGCCGGGCGCGTGTGCGTGCGTGCCCAAGATCCCGGGAGGAGAATGGAGGAGAAGGGATTGCGGCGTGACCATCCCTCCTGGGGGGTGATTTCTCGCTTTCTGTCTCTATGTCTCTCTCTGTCTGTCTGGCGAGCGCACGCGCCCTATAGCGAAAAAACCTCTAAAAAAAAAAAAAAAAAAAAAGCTGTTTCATAAAGTCACAGAGTGCTAGAAGGTCCCTCACGGTGCTCACATGGGCTTCATGAGGTCAAGAGACCTTTCCGAAGTCACGGAGCCAGCCAGTGTTCGATCTGAAGCTAAATCCATTCCTATCATTTTTAAATTTGCATTTCCAAATGTGGAACCCCTCTCCAGCACCAAACAGTTTCTGTATTATGTATTTCAAATTCTGATGTATCTCTTGAATACTTTTTTTTTAACTTGCCTTTTATTCTTATGATTTTAGATTTTTACTATGTCTGCTTTGTTCATTTGTTCAATCAGCAAATATTGCCACTATCTGCTAGGCATGTTCTGTCTTCTGGGTGATACAGCATGTCTGACCTTAGTAATCCCACTGGGGTAAGATAGACACTAAAGAAAAAGTATGTAATTTAATGCAGAGTATTGTAGGTGGTGGTAAGTGCTATGGAAAACAATAAAACTAGAGAAAGGAATAAAAGGTGCTAGGGATACTAGTTCATATACAAAGGACAGAGGGATGGCCTTTAGTCTACGATGATATCACAACAGTAATATGATGGAAGCAAGGAGCTAGGCAGGGCAGGCTTCACGGGCAAGGCAATCCACAGGTCCCCATCCCTGGTTTAATGTTCTGCTGCTGCTTCCTTGAGCTTCCTAATAATGTTTTTATAAACAATAAGCACTTTCATTTTATATTGGGCATAAAAATTTTGCAGCTGGTCCTGGACCAGGAATGTGGTTTCTGGGGGAAGAAAATTTTTGGCAGAAGATATTAGTAGGATCACAGGACTGAAATGAACATGCAACAGCAAGGGGGCCCATCTGCTAGAGTGGGGCAAGCAAGAGATAAGAGATGACAGGAGATGACATGGGGGAGGAGGAGGACAAGGACGAGGCCTTGTAAATACTGTGGCCTTCTCGAGATGGCAAAGCCATTGACGAGAGGAGTGACATGATTTGATCTTCATTTTAAAATAACTATTCTAGATTTGAGCTAACTAGTTATCACAAGAGAGAGTTCAGTGTAAGATTAACCTGTTTCCCAAAATAGACAAATAGTGATTTTGCCGAAACTAGACGCACAAAGTATAAAATTTTTTTTTAACATTTAGAAAAAAATATTTACTTAAAAATGTTAAAAGCAACTTTGTGAAAGTGGCAAATTATCCACTCTCTGTATAGACTACTTTTTTTTTTTATTTTTTTTTTTTTTTGCTATAGGGCATGTGCGCTTGCCAGAAAGACAGAGGGCGACAGAGGGACAGAAAGTGAGAAATCATCCCCTGGGGGGATGGCCACACCACAATCCCGCTCCTCTATTCTCCTCTCCTTGGGCATGCACACACACGTGCCCGGTGTGAGTTTAAGCCACCGGGTCTGGGACTCGAACCACTGTCGACTACATGGGAGTCCAGCAACGTAGCCATTACGCCAACTGCTGGTCCCATAGACTACACCTTTTTAAAAAATTAAAAAAATGTATTTCATTTCTTTACAGTTTTTAACACTTAGAACCATACAGATATAATTCCTAACCACAAATATTTCTTTCCATAGAAATATCTTTTTTTTAAAAAAAAAATCTAGTTTTACTAGATAAGGGACATATATATCCTAGAGAAAGTTTAATCTTCTGCTATACTTCAATTTCCTCCCTTGTGTGTGAGAGAGAAAAAAAAAATCATGCTGCATTGTTGAATAACATCACCACTATTTCATGAAAGAAGATGTTTCTGCAAAATGTCCAAAGGAAAGAATCTCATTCAATGATGTTGCTGGTTTGAGCATTTCTTTTTGAAAAATTAAAAATTATGTTTCGGAAATGAAATCCTGAGACCACTGAGTATTAAATACATGGAATTTTTAAAAAGAAGTTGGATACAGAGAATGAAAAGAAAATTTGAAATTACCCAAGTATATTCTAGAGAGAAAGAGGGAAGCACTGAATACATAAAGTGCACGCGAGTTTTATGTGTGAAGTTATCGAAGTACCTTGGTAATGCTGCATCAAAGAGTGTCTGTCAAAATTGATGGAGAGTTCTTGAGGGAGGAAAATGTTCCCTGAGTGATAGTCTCTGCAAGTATAATCTTTGCAAGTATAAAAAGTCTGAAACTTTGCAAGTGCTTTGCATCTTTTATCTCATGTGATCTCACCATTCCTGAGATGGGTAAGGTAAGTTTCATTTCTAAAGTGTAGATGAAAAAAATCAAAGTCTAGAGAATTTAAATAATTAACTCTAGGTCAATAGCAAAACAAGAACCTAGATTTCCTCTCAGTCCAATTCTGTCCATATCTTCATTACTGCTTTCTTGGTGTAGAAGAGAGAGAGAGTGGCCACTGACTGTGCTTAGTACCACAGTCCAAGCCATCACGCTGAACAATGACAGTACTGGGTGGTGTCAGGAGTAAAAAGAGATAGGGAAAGAAAACTGTTAAAAAGAGACTTCCTCACAATGAAAAACTTCCACTTTTCCCAAAGTACTGTGAAGAAACTGAAAAGACAAGACATGGATGGAGCTAAAACATTGGGAAAATATGAAGGACTGGTATCCAGAAGATAGAAATTAATTTTGAAATAAAATATTGAGACTCCTTAGTGTTAAATATATGGAATTTTAAACCAGAAATTTGATATAAGACAATGAAAAGAAAATTTGAGGTTGACTTCTAGAGTAAGAGAGGGAAGCTTTGGGTACACAAAGAGTATGAGAGTTTTATGTTTGTCATTGTAGAAGTACCATGATAATGCGGTATTCAAAGTGATTGAGAAGAATGATAACATGTAAAACCCTGAATGAAATTCAAAGACATTATGCTAAACCAAAGAAGCCAGACTCAAAGGTTGTATCCTTCATGAATCTGTGTATATGATATTCTAGAAAGGCTAAAACAAATCAGTAAGTTACCAGGAGCTGAAGATAGGGAACAAGTTTGACTTTAAAGGGTTAACAGGGTATTTCGGAAGATGATAAAACTGCTCTGATACATCTTGATGCTAGTAGCTGTTATATTTTTTTGTCACCTTAATTGTCAAACTCACGCAACTGCACATCAGAATAGATGTTATGTAAATTAGGCCTTTCTCTTTTTTTGAAAGAGATATAAATACATGAAATCTAATTGAAACCAAGACTTAATATCTAATTGATATCTAAAGAAACAATATGCCTGACAATAAGAAAATAGAAATTGTCCAGTGTCTTATACTTGATAGTAAACTTAGCATTTGAAATTGCCAAGGACTATTTTTGAGAGGGAAAACATCTGGTTAGGATATAATCCATATTCAACTTAAAAATTATGTATGTTAAAGGATCAGCAGACATAATGGTTATGTTGCTGGACTCTCGTGTAGCTGACTGCTGTTTGAGTGCTGGATGCAGCAGCTTGAAACTCACCCCGGGCACTTGTGCGTGCGTGCCCAAAGTCACGAGAGGAGGATGGAGGAGAAGGGTTTGCAGGTGGCTATCCCTCCGTGGGTGATTTCTCTCCTCCTGTCTCTCTGTTTATATCCCTCTGGTGAGCACATGCACCCTATAGCAAACGTCTCTAGAACAAACTTATGTATGATAAAGATAATCATAATGATAAAAAATCTAACTGAGTGATCTAAATAGCTATTAAATATCACTTTAAAAATAAAACAATTAGGTGGTCCTATAAGGCAATGGATAGCACATTGGATTTGTAGAAGGAAATAATTCATTGAAAATCCTTTACTTATTAACTTATTTAGCCATATAGGAATAATCTGAGTAACCAAGACTTGAGGATGTCACCTCACAAATCTTTACTTAGCAAAGGCAAATAAAGGGCAAAACTCATGACCTTTGGGCCACTCTACTATTGGGCAAATGTGCTGAATGTTCTATGAGTCCTCAGAAGCCATGTCACCGTTAGTCTTTAGTACTGTATGGGCATATTGCTTATTTTTCTGAAATACATGATACTAATGTATTTAATAAGGCGTCGACATGGTAGACTTCCCATGAGTCTTCTTCATAATTTAACTATAGCATTGTAACTTTTATAATTTGGTTGTCTTGATGGAAAAGCCCAATGGCTTTGGGGCTTTCCTTTCCTCTCTTGGTCTTTGATGAAACTCTGCTTCTAGTGGAAAATTCAAAGACCTGAAGTTTAGTAAACACTCACATGCTTTTCACAGGGTAAAGAAGCAGTGCTTTGTATTCAGGCAATCAGATTTTAAAAATAAAAATGGGAGAATCAAGTATAAATGAAAATAACCTTGAAGTACCTTTTACACATCTACTGAAATAGCAGTAAACAAACAACACTCGTTTTTAGTCCCTCTTATGATAACAAAAGGAGTCTACCCACTTTTACTTAAATGGCATTACAAATTTCTAAAATGATTTGTGATAACAAAATGGACGTACATCAAGAGATCTTACAAATATTGTACATTATGATTAAATAATTCTCCTTTTAGGAATTTATCCAAAGGATATAATTTGATAGGAACAAAATGATGCCTGACCCATATATCATCCCAGAGTAAGCTAAAATAGCATTAAAATAGAAAGCTAATTAAATGTACACCATTAGGGGACTTGGATAAAAAGGAAAGAAATTTAGTGGAAGATAGATGTAGGTAGCATGAGAATTAATTTTAGAGATTTGTGGTTAGACCTATGTTTAAACATTGCCTCATTCCTTCCCATACCACCCCTATGATGGTGCCAAAGACCATTTAAAAAAGCCATATATTTTGTATGATTATTTTCTTCATTATCTGACTCCTTGAGCTCATAAACCACACCTTGAGTGCGAAGATTTTTGCCTGTTTTCTTAACTCTTTTAATGCAGTTTCTAGCATTTAGTAGACATGAAATAAATATTCATTAAAAAATAAAAAAACACAGGGAACCAGCAGTTAGTGTAATGGCTATCTCGCTGGACTCCCACGTAGTTGACCGCGATTTGCGTCCCTGACCCAGTGGCTTAGAACTCATGTCGGGCGCGTGTGCATGCGTGCCCAAGATCCCAAGAGGAGAATGGAGGAGAAGGGATTGTGGCATGACCATCCCCCCTGGGGATGATTTCTCGCTTTCTGTCTCTATGTCTCTCTCTGTCTGTCTGGCGAGCTCACGCGCCCTATAGCGAAAAAAAACCTCTCCAAAAAAAAAAAAAAAAACACACACACAAAAAGATACTCAGTAGGGACTTTTTAGTGGCTTGATTTTGATTGTTTTGATTTTTGCTTTTTATTCAGTCATTATTTGTTTGGTTAGTAAATAGTTATCAAGCTCTACTCTGAACCAGACACCATAATAGGTCCTGGTTCGCTGTTGTGAACTCAGCAGTACTGACCCAGCTGTCATGGAGCCCACAGTGCTTGTGGGAGAGAGGCGGGGGCAGAGTGTACTATAGGGTTATGTATCATGAGAATGCATCTCCCTGGGGTTTATAAAAAGAATCCCCCCCTGCATCCAGGACCAGCAGACGGCATAATGGTTATATTGCTGGACTCCCACGTAGTCGACTGTGGTTTGAGTCCTGGACCTGGCAGTTTTAAAATCATGCCAGATGCATGTGCATGTGTGCCCAAATTTCCAAGAGGATAATGGAAGAGAAGGAATTGAGGCATGACCATCTTCCCTGAGCAGTGATTTCTTGCTTCTTGTTTCTCTGTCTCTCTCTGCATCTCTGAGCACACACATCCTATAGCAAAAATCTCTCTTTCTCAAAAATAAATAAATAAATAAATAAAAGAAGAAGAAGAAGAAGAAAAATAAAAAAGAAAGAACCCCCTAGAGAAAGTCCCTATCTACCAAAGCCATGAATGATACCAAGCAGTTCCCTAGGCAGGAAGGTTCCAGCCTTGTAGGCACACCTGTGCAGAACTGGAACCACGGAGCTGGTACTTCTGAAAATAAAGACCAAAGTCTCTGTAATTGGGGGCATGAAAAATGTAGGGGTGAACACTTCAGGGTGGAGCCAGGGAGATAGACAGACAAGAGGATGGAGACCCAGGAATGTCCTTAAGGATTTTGGTTTCTAGTCCCTGGATGATGGAAAACAATCGACGGATGATAGACTTAATCAGAGAAATGACAGGATCATTTGAAGTTTGTGGAAATGGCTGTGGCTGCAGTATCACCCAGAGACAGAAGTGTGTAAGCTGGAGGCACCTGACTCCTGCCAGAAACACAAGCCATGTGTTAGAGACCAGCACATGGCCTCCATCCCTCTCTGTTCCTCAATATCCCATGGCTAAAGGAGACCTCTGACTTGTCTGTCCCACGAAGTGGTTATCAGAAATAATGGAGCCAGGGCAACCAGCAGTTAGCATAATGGCTATGTCGCTGGACTCCCACATAGTTGACCACGGTTCGAGGCCCGAACCCGGTGGCTTAAACTCACGCCAGGCGCGTGTGCGTGCGTGCCCAGAATGGAGGAGAAGGGATTGCGGTGTGGCCATCCCCCCTGGGGGGGTGATTTCTCGCTTTCTGTCTCTCTGTCTCTCTGTCTCTCTCTGTCTGTCTGGCGAGCGCACAAGCCCTATAGCAAAAACCTCTCCAAAAAAAAAAAAAAAGAAAGAATGGAGCCAGGAATGAGCTCAGCAGGCTGTGAACCACTGGCATTGTGAGTGACATCCATTTTGCTTTCTTCATCTGTCCTGGAAAAGGAGAGCTTTGTAATAAAAGAATGGCCTGTATTTTTTAGTTCTTATATGTGAACTGAGAAATGGGCTTATTCTCCCCAATATTCCATCTGCAAAAAAATATGAAGGAATTTGTTCCAACTGTACTTTCAGTTTTCTTGATCAGTTATCACAGGCTTGGGGCAACATCAAGTGATCTGCATTTTCATGACTTTATAGATTAATTTGTTGGCAGAAGACGGGGTTGCTATGGAACTATGGAGAAACTAATCCTTACAAAGTTCGTCCTGCTGTCCCACAGACAGGCCAGAGCCTTGTAAGCAGCCCCCAGGGAAGAGATTTCCCTCTGGAGTGCCCCAATCCACAGGGATGATGCTGGCAGCCAGCTCCCCACTTCTCCATTCCTAATCAATTCCTAGCCTGCTGTGACTTAGAGCCCAGCCTTTCAATTATTCAAGAATTGGAAAGTATTTGTTGTCTGATGCAGGATTTGCTTTTATTCAACAGAACAAAACCCTGGCAGGTGAGATTCCACACCCAGGGCAGAGAGGTCTCTAGATACATGCAGATTGCTGACAGAGGGGCATTTGCTCCAGGAAGGGGTCTGGTTCAAACAGCATATAGAGTGAATGGAAGAAGGAAAAAAGGCAAACAGAGATGAATAGGGAACATCCTGGTTTCACCTGCTATTTATCCAACTAGAAAACTAGAGCATGCTGAAATAACAGAAACCCGAGGCTATGGTTCAGGACAGAGGCTGCTTTTCAGAAGCATCCCTAGGCTAGATGGTGAGGTCTCTGGGTTCAGCCTAGATTTTGTTGCTAACTTGTTCTGTGTCTTTGGGAGATCATCTCCCTCTCTTTGGGCCATAGTCTCCTCACCTGTGAAATGAGAAAGATGGATTTTATAATCTCTGAACTGCCCCTGCATCTCTGTTTTCTAATTTCAGAGCAATTCTTAGGTCACATGAGCAGCCATTGCTAAATCCTTTGCTTAGAATGGAGCTGGTCTTGTTCAGTCACTTCTGTTCATTGTCATCTAGTCCATCTTTTACTCTTTCCTTCAACAAAGAAGTATTGAGCACTTGCTGTGTGCCAGGTGTACCCCTTCAGGGGATCCAGTCTATGGGTCTCATGTGATGTAGTCAGATGATAAAGGGGTAGTTGAGTATTGCCTCTATTCTTGCTTTCTCATCAGTCTTTGAAGACTGTTTAGTTCACATCAGAGAGCCTTTGATGCAAGGCCTAGGAGCCACAAGACCCATTAATTTACTTCTCTGTATTCATTCAACAAACATGTACTGAGCATAAACTTTCATTTTCCCTTATAAGCCAAGTACCATATTAAATAAAAGTACCATATTAGAAATAAAATGAAAGATGAGTGAGGCAAAGGTCCTGCCTTCAAATTCACATCATTTTGTTGATGAGACTGATAAATAAAAAGAAAATTATAATACAAATGACTAAATGCAAGAAAAGTTATATGCACAGAGAATTATGAGAACACGGAAGAGCAGTATCATTGAATACTGCCTGGAGGACCAAGGAGCACCTCTTAGAGAAGCTGGGACCTGAACTGAGAATTGTTTTTAATATCAGTTTTACTTTATTCTGACTATGAAAGGTACATATGTATGTGTAATGCAGAACACTCAGAAAATAAGAAAATAGAGATAATCAGTTTTCCCGTAATTCAGAGATAATAGCTAAAATACTTTGTCATACATCTAAGATATTTTTGATAACTTTCTTTCCTTTCTCCGTTTTGTCTTTGACTGAAAAATTCACAACATAGAGACTGTTTTGTTATTTGCATTTCATAGGTTATCATTGACTTTTTCATATCAATAAATAAAATTCTACTTCATTATTTTTAGTAGCTGTATTTCATTCATACCATAGTACAGATACCCCAGTATTCTTTTTTTTGGAGGGGTTTTTGCTATAGGGCGCATGCACTCGCCAGACAGACAGAGAGAGACAGAGAGACAGAAAGCGAGAAATCACCCCCCAGGAGGGGTGGCCACACCGCAATCCCTTCTCTTCCATTCTCCTCTCAGGATCTTGGGCACGCACGCACACGCACCCGGCATGAGTTTAAGCCACCAGGTCCAGGACTCGAACCGCAGTCGACTACATGGGAGTCCAGCGACATAGCCATTACTCTAGCTGCTAGTCCCAGATACCCCAGTATTCTTTGAACTAATCTCCTATGGATGGATTTGGATTATTCTGATTTTTCTCTATTATTAATAATATTGTGATAACAATATTTATCCTTAGGACAAATTCTTAGAAGTTCAAAATCTGGGCCAAAGAATATTGTGCATATTGACACACAGTGCAAGATCAAATTCTTTAGTTTTCGAAGAGAGTATTCTACTTCTGTGTGTTTGTGTATGTCCATTCACACACAAATAGGTAATTCTGTGGCTAATAAAAACTAAGTACTTACTATATTCCAAGTATTAGAGTATGTGCTTTACATATATTATTTGATCTAGTGATGGAAACACTTTAGTCCATATAAACCACTGTTGTAAACACAATTATAGCAGATAATTTAAGAAAAATAATCCAGAAACACATTTTATATGTCAATGCAAGAAACCTAACGGTACTTAGAGAAGAAAAAGTAGGCATAGAAAGTATAAAAGGAAGAATAAGATCTTTGCTTTAGCCTTCCTCGGACATCAGTCATCCTGTGTCATTGTCCAGAGTCTGTGATCTGTAAATTCAAATGCAGTAGAAGATGTTGTAAAGCAAGAGCATATGACTGCTACTATGATTATCTGCAAACCTTGCAGTAGTCTATTCCATTGTTACTTCTGTACCAGATGATATCATTGACATTTTGTCCTAGAACTGGGGAGACACTGATTTGCCTAGGATGTTCTGGTTGTGTGCCCTTTCATTCTCAAAAGTGTCCCACTTTGTATAATCATTTATTGTAAGAAAATTTGTTGCAAGGATTGAGCAGAGAGCTTGCCAACTTCCATTCACTCCCTCCTATGAGACATAGAGACAAGACCTCTCTGTCTAACTTTCTCAAGAATCTCGCCTTCGTTATTACACATTAGAGCATCTGACACCTTACTTACCCAAATAATAGCAGAGAATGAGAGAAAAGCAAAAATACCTGTGTGTAAGAATAAGAAGGCCCTGTAGTAAACGTTGTGCCTTTTTTATGGGAAAAATTCTTATTTAAAGCCTGTCTACTCTTATTTTACTCCCAAATCTCCCAAATCATGGCTATCTTACTTCTCATTCATAGGTGATTAAGAGGACAGGTTAGAAGAGGGTAAGAATGTTTAAGGAAAATACTGTGGCATAAGCGAGGAGAGATCGAAAGCAGCCTAGATGAGAGAGAAGACACAAAGCCTAAAAGCAGAGGTGGGAGTGGCCAGTTCAGATGCAAACAGCCCCCTAACCCCCACATGATGGACCTCTAGAGACTCAGTGTAGAGGGCAGTCATGGGAGTTCATATTAATGAGCTCGACTTATCAGGAAAGTGTTCCGTTGCATTTGGTAGACTGCATATAAGAAGATAGGGTAAAGTGAAACATTTAAAATGAGATCTCTATCCAAGTTATTTTATATTGCTCAAATTAGGTTTATAAGAGGTAAGCCTTCAGCAGGCTGAGCACCTTGATTATATAGAATGACTTAACCTTCTAAGAGTCGTGGGCAGCTAGGAATTTAATATATAAGAAAAAGCATTTAAGTCATCTTTTTTGCCCTCGATGACTTCAAATTCTGGTTGGTAATATAAGTTTTCAACCTTCCTAGATGTCTTGCATTTTAATAAAAGACTTTAAGAGACCAGAATGCCTTATAAACCCAGAGGAGTCAAGTTCAGTAATATAATTCTAGGCACTGAGAATACATGGATAAAATTGTAGGGGCCAAAGAATTTTTCTGGTTATCCATGTGGGAGCTATTGGCTTTCTTTTCTGTGAGGAGAGTCCTGTAAAATGGATTGCCTTCTTGGTTGCTCATTTCCTTTGGAGTCATGATCTCTCACCTCTGAGGGGCCCTCTATTCCTGAATCATGCCCATAGGACACAGTGCAGGGTAAGCCAGACATGCCCATGGCCAAGCAGAAGGCTAAGGAGTTCCCAGAGCAACTGAGGGTACCACTCAGTACTAATCAGAAACAAAATTATGGATCATTTAAGTGACAAGTGATCTCAGACTCTCAGAGTCAAGACCGCTGGGGTTCTGAGAATACTAGCTGAATATCCAGCAGACCTCTGCTTAGTAATTTCATCCATGGCAATGTTTAAAGTATAATGAAAACTCAATGCAAAAATATCATAAGACTTAGAGCTCTTAATAGTTATCCCCAGGACACACAGCCCTGAGACAGGGGACAGAGAACCCTGGAAGCAGAGAGATCTAAGGTTACTTTCAAGCACTGTTGCTCACCTCCTTGGTGCCTGCTTACTAATACGGCATGAGCTTTCAATGAGCTCCCTTGCTGGATAATGGCACTCGTTAGGAAGGAGGTCCCCCTTTGACCAGTTGATTCCAAATCTTGACCCAAACCCTCTCTCAATAGAGTAGTTGTGACAGCCACTTAAATCTGCTGAACTGTGATGCATCCTGCATGTCGTTCCCCAAAGTTTTCCAATCAACATTTCCCTTAAAGATGTTTAGCAGAACTCCCAGAACGTCACTAACCTAATAATTGCTCTTTCTGGGAAGTAGAACCTACATCTCTGATTCCAGGCAGGAAGAATAGCTATTCAGATCCAAACAGGTTTTTGTCGACTCTAGTTGGCATTTCTGTTTCTAGAATGCCAGTTCCTTTCATGGAGAAAAGGGTACTGAGGCTGTAGGTAGCTGACTCAGCAGTCCAGGGACCAAATAAAGTCCATCATCTCTGGCCTTTGACTAAGGCTGAGAGTGCAGCTGTTTTCTGTGTATGATCTCAGAGGTACATGGGAATCTACTTTATCCTAATCAACAACCATTTTTCTTTTTTCTTTTTTTGGAGAGGTTTTTGCTGTAAGGCACATGTGCTTGTCAGAAAGACAGAGACAGAGGGACGGAAAGTGAGAAATCACCCTCCAAGGGGGAAGGCCATGCTGCAATCCCTTCTCCTCCATTCTCCTTTTGGGATCTTGAGCACTCACGCACATGTGCCTGGTGTGAGTTTAAGCCACCGGGTCCAGGACTCGAACTGTGGTCGACTACATGGGAGTCCAGTGACGTAGCCATTACGCCATCTGCTGGTCCCCCATCCATTTTCTTTAGTTGGTATTTGTAATTCCATTATTATGGACTTATTCCTCTGTGGCCTTATATGTTTCATCAGTCATTGTACCTCTCATGTGCTGGATGTGTAGAGGGGATCAAAGGTTAATGGAAACTCTGGGTCCCTAATAACTAAGAAGCTGCACTATAACGTACCAGGAGTAGTGCAAATGGCAAGGAGACATTTTCCTATTTCACATTGTGAGCCCAGGAGCTCAGCCTGTACAGATGTCTCTTCACTCCTGGATCATGCTAATTCCACCCTACACACTCACCACCTTCCCTACCATCATCATAGTCTCCTGGGAATATGATTGCTGAGTTTGGTTTAGCTTATGCCATGACCACAAACTATTGCTTCAATATCTAAAGAAAATCACATCTGCTACTCTCTGTAAAAGCTAACTTCAGCTTAAACTCATAGTGGGTGCATGTGTGTGCATGCCACAAATCCCAAAAGCAGAATGGAGGAGAGGGAGAGTGGTGTGGCCACTCCCCCGGAAGGTAGTTTTTCATTTTCAGTGTCTCTCTGTTGAGCACATATGCTCTATAGCAATAACCTCTCTAAAATATATAAAAAATATAATACATAAATTATATACTATATATATTAATGATATAATATATAAAATATAATGTATTATAAAATATAAAATATATTATTATATAATTATATAATCCTATTATATAATATATATAATTAACATATATAGTATATAATTTATGTGTGTGTATGTGTGTGTGTGTGATACACACACACACACACACACATATATATACATATTTAGGTTTGTGGGGACAGACAGAGATGCAGCAGTAAAACAGAAAGTTCTGGAGGCTGATCCACATGAGAAGTTTCCATGTTTGTGTTTGGAGACCTTCCTATGTCAGGCACTTACATTCCCATGATCCAAGGCTGGCTGAAGCCTGGGTTGGATAGTGGTGTCCAGACCCTCTTGGGGGGGCGGTGGGGGTGCGTTCTCTCTGTCATTCTCTTTCTGTCTCTCTTATAAAATAAATAAATTAACAAATTTTTAATAAGTCTATTTTAGGTTTTATCCAGACTGGAACTTCTAAAATCAGTTGCCATGAATAGCAACAAAGCAGCTCAGGAAATTGAGGGTAGAAAGGCTGACCGTAGTGCAGGCTCCAGAAACAGGATTTGATGTTTTCTAAAGAGGCATTAACCATCATCCCTAGACCAGAGAAAACCATTTCTGTCAACCTGGGGTGTGGGGGTTGTGGAGTTCCTGGGACGAGCCAAGGTTGTTTGGATCCCTCACTCCACTCTAAGGGGAGGCAGGAGTTTCTTATCCCAGAGAAAACCCAGCCTGAAACTACAAGCACCATGGCTCAATGTACTTGAACATGCAAGTGTACACATGTAAACACATGCACACACACAAGCACATACGTGCAAGAATAGAAAAACAGGGTCTGTCTAAAAGAAAGTATTTTACTAGCAGAGGGAGATGGCATGATATTCTTGGCTGGAGAATTTAAAACAAAGACTGGGAAATAAGAGTTAGTGAAAAACAAAGCCACCAGCTGTATTTTGCTCCCCAGGTTTGGGGTGTTGCACTAAACTGATTGAGCCAGCCCTCAGAGGCTCCTGTCATATCTGCCTGTCCTTCCCAAGGTGTGAGACAGGACCGCCTACCCCTCAGTGTAACTCATTTCCATCATCCACACTTTCCAATAAGCTCTTACTCTATTAGATTGCTTCCTGGAAGAGCCAAATATTAAAAATCACCGGTCAGTCAGTTCTTTATTCTGTTAGTCACCAAACTGATTTTTAAAGCTCAGAACCAATAAAGCTGTGACGGCGAAGAACGGATATAGATTTCTCGTTCCCACACACTCATATATAATAATAATAAAACTTTATTAAACAAGAGACATGTTGTTTCAGGGAATTTTTCTTTCCCTTCTCCAGTGCCCCGAGGCTAAAATATACAATCTTATTAACTTCCTGGAAGAAATACTCCATTCCCTTGGTGCAAAAGCTAAGCATTCATCTTCTTGGACTTGGAAAATGAGACAGGTCCTTGAAGAAAAGGTGTGGGGACCACGGTTCTATCCAGGGAAATCTGGGAGAGAGAGTCTGATTAAGAGACTCCCTGAGAAGCTGTGTAGAGTCCAAGAAGGTGCTCTCAGGCATCCCAGACCATGGAGAAAAGGGGAAAGGCATCCAATAGCAGGTCAGTGTAACATGTTGGGGCAGATCTGAGGGTGGCTGAAAATAATACTTCATCCAGCCTGGCAGCTCATACATCAGGGTCTGAGGCTCAGACAGGGGCTGTCACTCACTCAGAGTCACACAGAATAGATGGTGGAGCGGGAAACAGAACACAAGCCTCCACTTCTGAGCCCCCTCCTCCCCTGCCACCTGCATCACAGACCTGGATTACTGTGCAGCTAAGAAAATCCAACTGTGGTTCCTATATCTCCTGTAGGGAGATCAGGGGCCCTGTCTCCTCCTTCTTCCTCTGCCCACAGGAAAAGCAAGAACCAGGCTACTTACAAGGCAGGTGAGGCCGTCAAAATCAGCTAAGATCTGTTGAATGAATAAATGATCTCCACCGGGCGCTGAATAAATTCAGAACACAGAAATCTGATTTGTATAGTTTTACAGAGCCATGGAGAATGTCTGGTCTAGGCAGGGATAATACCTTCAGTGGAAATCCAGAAGCAGCCTGATCACAGCAGGGCCGGCAATTCTGTTTTCTAGGGTCAGAGCCTTGATGAAGGTAGAAGACCAGGATTTGGGTGACACCTAATGTGTCCAGGACAGAGTATTTGTCACTTCCTCTAGAGGTTTCAGATTAAATCTGGAAGGAAAGTGGGAGGATGCAGGCCAACTGAGGGGACCCCTGCTGAGAGTCAATATGTAACTCTCAGCTGCTGGCTGGGCCTTGAGGCAAAGGAGCATTCCCAAGGGGCAGTGCCCAGCTCCATGTAGCTTTTGCACCACTGCGTGAGGATTTAGAGAGGTCTTCAAGAGTAAGGGGATGTTATGAATTGAATTTTGTTCTCTCAAATTCTTATGTGAAAGGCTTCACTTTCTGAATATCTGACTGTATTTGGAAATGGAGCCTTTAGGGAGGTAATTAAGGCATAAAAGTAGGCCCTAATCTGATAGAACTGGTATCCTTATAAGAAGAGAATTCTCTCTCTGCACCTATGTACAAAGAAGAGGCCTTGTGAGGACATAGTGAGGAGGAGTGGTAAGCGAGTGACAAGAGAAGCTCACCAGAAACCAACCCTGCTGGCACCTTGATCTGGGACTTCCAGCCTCCAGAACTGTGAGAAAACACATTTTTGTTGTTTAAACCACACAGTCTGTGGTATCTTGTTACAGTAGCCCAAGCAGACTAATTACCAGGCTGACAGGGCTGGCGTCTCCAACAGGGAAAGTACGAAAGGACATAGGGCCAGGGGCACAAGTTCTTATGGCTGGCTCTAACTTGGCCAAGTTCTTAGAGAGTTTCAGCAGAATGGAGAAGCCATGAGCTCTTCCAGTTTCAATATTCTCTGTTTTATCTTTTCCTGAGGACCCAAAACAACATGTACTCCCAGTTATTGTCATTAGCTGCAGCCTCTCCAGGAAAATGTGGCAAGACTCAAATGACCTCTGAAGAACATTATAGTTGTAATACTCTGAAAATGCTTTATTGGGATTTTTTTCACTTTGTAAGATTAGAAATCTTTTATAAAGAACGTATGTATCCCATGAATGAGAGAGAGAGACAGGCAGAAGCGGAGATAGATAGGTAGATAGATGTTAGATATAGCATCCCTGAGAAAGTCTTTATGCCATGATCCAATCCCAGCTTCAGCCAGTCCAGATCAAGCACACATACTTGCCCGATGTACTCAGGGAGGTCTTCAGACTGGTAACTTTCCCATTTTATCACCACTATCTGGACCCTAGAAATCTTTCAGTTCTATATAGAAGGAGTGATGACGGGCTAATTATAAATGAGTATTTATATGTGTTTTAGATGATATATTCCAGGTACTGTTCAATAAATCCAAATTAGATGACTGTCAAATACACATCACGCTCAGCAGGAATTGTCTAGGTATCCACACTGTCTGTATGAGAGATGCTTGTAACGCACACATCCGCAAAGCACTGGACAGTGTCTCTTGCCTTCCTTTCCTCCCCTATTAATGGAGTTAATTTGTGGAGATCCTTCCACTATCCCTTTGACACTCGCTCAGGCAGCATCAATGCTCTTTCTCTGGACTTTGGGCCTAGCTTCCATGCTCAGCCTCCCTATCTGCTACATTTTCCTGCAGATCCCATTTAAGATCAGCCACCAAGTGTTTTCCAGTCAATTACTGTGAACTCAACTCTGTTTTGCTGAACTGTGAGATAGCGACTGAAATGACCTCGGAGGTTACTTCGAACTTGAGAGGCAGAGCCAGCTGCATGGACACGAGAGCTCAGTCAGTTAGTGCTCCCTCCAGGAGATCTCCCTGACTGGGCAGACATGTACGTGTTCACTAAGCCTTGTTCATTTCCTTTCCCCATACACACAGAGATGGACTGTATTTCCCTACCTTTTTTACATGGAAATGTAGTCCGTTTCTAAGTGGGGCTGGGACAGTGTAACATGGGTGGGAGCGATCTATATTACTTCCAAGCTTGGTTCATTTGCCAGTGGGACGAGGAGAATCCACTATAAAATTCTGAAGTCCTAGGAAATTGTGGGACTCACTATGTTTAAGAAGCTAGATCTCTTAAGGACTGTAGAGCAGAAGCCCTTGCAACACACATTAAACTACGACAAGAGTAAGAAAGATACCTATATTGTGGTAAGTCTCTTGGTAGCTGGGGATGGTTTGTTATGGCACTTCACCTCTCCAGGTGAATATACTGACTGACTCTCAAGGTAATAATGATATTTGATCACTAATTGAACAGGTCTTCAGATGGAAACATGTATAACACAATTTTCTAATCTCACAGAGCTATGAAGGTAAACCATGGTCTATCTGACACCAGAGTGCTCCTGATCTGTTTGTTCTCTACTACTTTTTGGGGTACAGTGGTAACCATAGTGTAGTGGGCTAGATTGTAAGAGAAACAAATTCATAATATTCCTGAACAAGAGGACATTTTCCGAAGTGGCATATGGACAGTTCTCTTTTTTTCCCCCTCATAGTGTGAACTCCATATCTCCTGATTTCACCAGCATATTCCCATCTCATCCCTCCCCTTTCCCTCACCAAGTCTATTTTCCGAAAAGAAATTGAAGCAGCTTTTGAGCTGGATGTAGGATCATCTCTCGTGTTAATCCTTAGGTTGAAGGCAGCAAGTTCAGAGAGTCAGCTTTGGAAATGGCCTCTGTGATACTTTCCAAAAGCTACTGGGCTGCCCAGAGCAAGATCTGACATTGTGACAGACAAAGTCTGCACCCCACAGGTCATGGTGGCACAGAGATCAGCAGGGTCAGCAGCTGAAGGCCCAGGACTCCTGAGGTGCACATCTTGTACTTAACTGAGAGGTTCAAAATGGAGAAAGCCATGCATTCTCAATTATCCCCTTACTAGGCTGCCTCTCCAGCCTGGGCCTTGGCAGCTCTAGCCTCAATATAAATCACATTCCATCAGCAGAACTGCAGGGCTTCAGGGATCATTTTGGAATACTAGGATGTTAATGCATCAGGTTTTGTTCCAAGCAGCTAGTGGCCTCCTGGGATCTGGGAATCTCTCTTTTAAATCCAGATAGCACTAATGAGCTAGTAAGGGCTCCTGACCCCCTTGCCTCCTTCCCTTACTCCAAGGAATGCTGTAAGCATTGGAATCAGCCGTATCTGTACTGTGCTGCAGATAGCCAAGGGCCTGATACAGCCATAGGCTTTCACTGCAGCTGGTTCCACTTGGAGGCATTCTAACTGCACATTTTCCCTTTTTTTCCTAAATTACTGACTATACCTAAAAGTGCATTGTCCACACAGACTCTGGGTAAATGTTTGTGGTTATTTTGATGTCAATTGCACTGGTGTCCTATGCAATGGAATTTGACCAGGAGCTGTCCTCTAATTCTATCCTCAAGCAAAAATTATGCGGGGATGCCAAGGACATGGTCCTTGAAGGGAAAGACAGCAAGGGAAGACACGTACCGACAAGCAGTCAGTTGCATATCATTCAGCCTTTTAGCCAGGCTATGTCCTAACGCCTCTAATTTTCATTTACTCACTTGAAAAAGCCTCACATGACACTTACAGGGGCTATTCTAAATGGTTTACAAATATTTACCAGTTTATTATTATGCACTCTATTTTTGTGTCTACTTTACAGTAAGAAACCTACCACAGAGAGGCTAGGGAGCTTGTCCAATCATAGAGCTGATAAATGGTAGTGCCAGGAACGGAAGTTAGAAAGTCTGGCTTTAGGGACTGCACCTTTAGCCACTGGGCCACGCTTTCCTCCATGTATATTCCTACTTCCACTGTTTCTCCTGTCTAGAATGTCTGTTTTCCTCTTACATTTCTAAATCCTAGCTCATGTTTCAAGACCAACTTAGTGCCTACATAAGTTCCTCCTGAACATTCTACTCCATGCTGCACTTGACTGGCTCCAAATACAAGAGCAAGAGCAAGATCATTAGGAACATGAATAAGCCAGTCAAAACTCAGCACTGCTACATGCTAGTTTCATGACCTTGGGTAAGTTACTTAACTTCCATGATCCTTAGTCTTCTGATCTTTAAATGGACATGAATCACTACACTAGCATCACTGTTGAGAGAATTAATTATAAATCCAAGTATAAAATACTTAAAACATGCATGGTTTCATTTATATCATGTGATATGTATGATAGGACTTCAAAGTTCATGGAAGAAAGTATGAGTTTATCTGAATCCAAAAATTTTTGACATCCTTATATGATTTTTCCATAATATACATTTTTACATGAACTTTTTGAGGATTCTGTGTATAAGTGTATAAAATAATTATTATTTCAAATTTTTCTCTCCTATTGCTATTGAGTTATTCTGTTTTTCCTTGTCATACCCTGCAGGATTATAACTCACCTTAAAGACAAATAAAAATTGTGGGTTTTTTTTTTTTTTAATTCCTTGGCACTAAGGTTAGTATACTGCAGATAGTAAGCACTTACTGAATAATAAGAGTCAATGAATGACTTGAAGGTAGTGACTCTTGTATCTCCAGCTTCAAGGATTTAAAAAAGAAGTCTTTTTATTTTCTACTGAATTGGATGTACATATAAGTCATAGGTCCCCATTGATTTTGGAATAGTCTATCTCGGGGTAATTGAATCTGTCTTAGCCTAAAAAAGGCCCATTTTTATTTATTTATTTTTTTTAAGATAGAGATTTTTGCTGTAGGGCATGTAAGCTGACCAAAGAAAGAGAGACAGACAGAAAAACAGAAACTAACACATCACCCCCCCGGGGATGGCCATACCACAATCCCTTCTCCTCCATTCTCCTCTTGGGATTTTAGGCACCCAAGCACATGTGCCCAGCATGAGTTTTAAGCCACTGCATCTGGGACCTGAACTGCAGTCAACTACGTGGGAGTACAATGACGTAACCATTATGCTGTCTGCTGGTCCCAAGAAGACCCACTCTTAAATAAGTTAACAAAGGTAGTCATTAGGGTGGCTTGTTAAAATGAAGCACAAACTTAGTGTGATTTAAATATCCATAGTCTGTAAAGAAACATGCAGAATTCATGGTTTCTGATGTCATCTTTTCAAGCTTCGCTTTCAAAGCCTTATTTTCAGAAAGACAGCTATTTATTTATGATGGAAATTCTGCAGATACACCTTGCCAGGTGATTGAGAAACCATCTGAGGACTGATGCCTCATCGTCAATTGAGCACAGAGCGAGGAATCTCTTTACAAAACCCTCTCTATTATTTGACTATTTAGAACCACAGGTTCATTGATTTCAGAATATTTTTAATGAACCATTCTGAAGTTAGTAAAGATCCATGACTTACAAGGGGGTCAGGAAGTTACTGCTAGGCTCTAGGTGTTTGATGGACTGGCTCTCTGAAAGACAGCTGCATGCAGATCCCACTGAAAATCTGGGCAAGAGTTTAAATTGATGCTAACTCTGGAGATTGGAATATTCAGTCAGTCTTTGTGTATGCTCGGCTTAAAGAGACAGCCTTCCTGCGACTTTCCTCTAAGCACTTTAACATCTGTTTGTTTTCTTTTGGGGAAGTTAGCATTCTGGAAGGAGTCAGGTGAAGAGTTATGGAAAGCAAAAACTACTTTACTTCTAACAGAAAGGACAGAACTGTTCATAAATACCTCTGGGTTTTTAAGACATTTTTTCTGGAGTGCAGGCATCATCTACTCTCCCCTGAGGTCATCAGCAGGACTCTAGATAGCCATGATAAGGACAATGAGGCACTGGAAAGCAGATGTGGTTCCAGGTGGTTCTGTTCCACCACTCCCCATTTCTTCATCTAAAAAAAAATCCCTGGGAACCAGCAGTTAGCGTAATGGCTATGTCGCTGGACTCCCACGTAGTCGACCGCGGTTCGCGTCCTGGCAGACCCAGTGGCTTAAAACTCACGCCGGGTGCGTGTGCGTGCGTACCCAAGATCCCGAGAGGAGAATGGAGGAGAAGGGATTGCAGTGTGACCATCGCCCCTGGGGGGTGGTTTCTCGCTTTCTGTCTCTATGTCTCTCTCTGTCTGTCTGACGAGCGCATGCGCCCTATAGCGAAAACCTTTAAAAAAAAAAATAAAAATAAAAAATAAAAATAAAAAAAAAAAATAAAAAAAATCCCTGCCTGTTTTCATAGAGCTCTGTGTAGCTGAGAATGCACAGTCAGGGACAAATTTGGGATGAGTTGATGTTTCATCTCATACTTGCCCTGAATGAACTATACATGGAATAACATCCCACAGGTCACTTGGAAAAAAAATAGCTAACTTTCTTTCTTTCTTCATTCATTCATTAATTCCTGTAGGGCATGTGAGCTCACCAAAGAGAAACAGAAAGAAAGAGACAGAGAGAGAGAAAATGAGAAATCACCTCCCAGGATGAATAGTCATGCCACAATCCCCTCTTCTCTTGGGATTTTGGGTATGCATAGGCACCCAGCATGTTTTTTAAGACACAGGGTCTGGGAATCCTCAAGTCTTGTAGTTGGCCATGCGGGATCTAGCCACCTTAACAAGTATACCACCAGTTAGCCCAAAAGGGATAGCTTTTCTTTGGCCCTTTGTCTTGGGAGGTGTGTAGGAAAGGAGATGACTGGTTAGGTTCAGGGAAAGGGAAGTAGTAAATGTTAACCTTCCCTGGAGGTGGCTTTGGTGACTGTTATGTCAAGGCTATGGGGCATCTAACTTGTGATTACTTTCCCCATTCCTTGTACAATAACTGTTAGGAACATCCATTTCCTTACTACACCTTGGCACCTTTCCCATAAAATTACACCTTTCTTCACACATGCTATTTCATTCATACTTTCATCACAACCAAGTGTGTTCTTGGTCTCCATGTCAATGAATAGAACCCTGGTTCATCTGTTAGCCCCTCACACTCACAGGGTGGTGGTTCATGTGGACTCTGCCTCTCTACTCTTTGCACTCCAATTTATCCTGCATTTTCTGACAGATTAGTCTTAAGTCACTGCCTTGCTCAAAAATATTCAATGGCTCCCCGTTGTCTACTAAAAGTAAAGCTTAGCCTGGCTTTTAAGATCCTCTAGAATCTGCCTCTAATAATTTCTTTTTGCCAGTCCCTGACCTATACTTTATAATTCTTATCATTCCCAAATTTATACTACACCCATGACTCCTTGCATTGCCACATAACATATTATCTTCCTGGAATGCCCCAGACCCTCTTCCTTGCTTCAATTTCAAATCTTTTAATTCAGTTGGCAAAGAAAGGGTGCCTCTACCCCTTTCAACTTTCTTTCTCTTAAAGAACTTGGCTCATTTCGATGATCTCATATTTATTATATACTGCCTTGTTTGTAGAAATGTGGGCACCTTCTGCCTAGCAGCCTGGACCATTGGCTGGATGCCTTGTGACATATAATATCAGCTCCACTACCCTCCTCTCATGCTCTCTCCTTCCTGGGGCACATCAGTCCTCACTTGCATAGGGCCACGATTGTAATAGGGGGCTTCATGTTTATTCTTAAATGATCTAAATTCCACTTTTGGGAGCTAGATGACTGAAGTACAATCCTATATGAAATAATAATAACAGATATTTTGTTGTCAGTATTATTATGGAGGATGCACCTTGAGGTACCAACTCCAAATGGAACCTTCCTTTATCTGTAGTGACACCCCTATGTGTCAGGAAGATGAACTATTTTACCCTCACGTATGAAAAAATAATTTTTTTAAAGAAAGAAAATAGATGAGACAGATGACTTTGACAGGGTCTCAGGACAATGAGACTGCAATGAGATTACAACTCACTGCAATCGCCTTTGTCCCTCCACTTCCTGCCTGCCAGTCAGTCAGGATCATGAGTGTAGCTGTGGTTCACACTCGCATGCTCAGGCTGTCCCAGGACCTGAACCTGGGCCTTCCAATATGTTTCCTTGCCATTTTTGCAAACACTACGTCCTCTGCTTGTGATACTTTTCTTTTCCTTTTACTCTGATACACTCAATATTCACAACAAATGTCCTAATAGAGCCTTCACCAAACCTCATCTCTGCATTATTACTCTGAGATTTAAAAACAAACACACACACACAAACATGAATGTAAAAGTTGGCAGAATGGCCCAGAACACATATGACCATTGCTCTGAGAATATAATCCTCATGTAATCTGTGGGCCTAGGGCCTGCTGGCTATGGCTCTACATGCTGCTTTCTCATTGCTGTAGAGAAGTGCAGGTTTTGAGCACCTCTTCCTAGCTCTTCCTCCACATGGAGTGCTGGCATTCTGGTTTTCTCCACTCTTCCCCTACATAGCCAAGTTAAAAATGTGAGCTTATTCTTTGGTTACCAAGGATACAGTATGACCTTAAGACATTTGAGCCTTCTGTCCCCTTCATCTGACACACACTTGTTATAGCCTTTGGTTGTCTGCATGGATCCTTCTTGTTGTTTTGTCCCTCCAGATACCAGATAACCTGTTAGTTCTGCAAGAACAAAGGCCTTGATTTATACCCTGTACTCTCATTGCTGAACCTGTACCTCGTATAGAAGTGGGGCTCAGTAGCTATTTGCTTGCTGAATGAATGAACTGGATAAACACTGATCAGCCTTTCCTCTTCATTTCAGTTTATATGCCCATTCTTTTATTTTTAGGGAGATTTTTGCCATTGGATATGTGTGCTCGCTGGAAAGAGAGAGAGAGAGAGGAGAGAAATTATTTCCTGGGAGGATGGCCACACTACAATCCCTTCTCCTCCATTCTCCTCTCGGGAATTTGGGCACACATGCACACATGCCCAGTGTGAGTTTCAAGTCACCCGGTCCAGGACTTGAACCACGGTCGGCCACGTGAGAGTCTAGTGATGTAACCATTATGCCATCTGTTGGTACTAACATATGCCCATTCTTAAGAGCATGACTATGTATATACTCATAAGGAGAATTAGAAGAAGTCAAGTGAGGGAAACAATAAACAAATCCATAAATTATATTTCAATTTAAGCATCTCCCTCTTTACACGTAAACGTCTTTTGTTCTGGTGTAGAACTTTCAGGCACTTGTGGGGAAACAGAGACCTTGTGGTAGCGACATCTCAGAAACTCTTCCTATAGCCAGCACCCACTGTTTCCCACCTTGAAGTGGAGTCCCCTGACTCTTTCTCTGCCTTTATTTCCTTTTTACTGTCTTTACCCCGTTAATGATACCCCTTGGGATTCTTCAGTGTGGGAGCGCCATCTTCCCCAGGCTCTTTTACTGATGCTCACAGTGTGGAAATATTAATAAAATAGAAAAACAAATAATGACATCCTAATCCCACTGAAATTTCAGAAGGGTAAAAATTTCAGTCACACCGTGGATCCTGTTCTTGGCTTCTTGTAACATGGTAACTGGCTGAGGGAGGCAGGGTGGCCCCGTAGTTGCTTTGAATCCCAACCCAGATCATGGGACTCAGGTAGCTATGTATCCTTTGTGCTCTGTTTCATCACCTACAAACAGGGATATAATGCGATCTTCTTTTCAGGGTGGATGTGAGCATCTCAAGGACTGAGGCTGGTGTGCTCTCAGCCCAGAGTCTGTGGCACCATCAAAGCTCTGACCACAGTAGTGGCAGTTAAAGCCCACAGCTCCTGCTGGAGCCCTTGGCAGCCTTGGCAGGTACTGAGTGCAGGTACCACTTTCTCTTCCTAGGAGTGAGGATGCTCACTGAAACCCTACTCCCCTCTCTCTCTGCCTCGTCCCCTAGCCAGCCAGGCGTTGAAGCCAAGGGCAAGAACAAACTGCCTAGAGCTTTACTTGACTTCTCAGCTAGAATTAATCAGCTGACACTAGAACATTCTAGCCCAGGGGGGGACGCAGAGGCAAAGCCAAGGTCTAACATAGGGATGGAGATACATGCAGTTGGTTTTCTTGAGAAGGTTCTAGAAGGAGCCCTGAGATTCTTAGGTTAGGGCAAAGGAACCACAGGTGAACAGCAAATATAACTTCTTTATTTGACTGAATCCTCATTGGGTGAAATCAAAATTGCTAAGAAATACATGCTTCTTATTTACGTGAATACGTGGGTTCTTTTCTGTAGGCAATTATGGCTCCCAAGTCCTGTTGCCCTCCTTCGCGACAAACCAGGAACCCAACCTCCCCAGATACCAAAGATAAAATAATAAATTCCTTTTGAATGAATAAATGAATGAGTAAATGAATGCCTATATGAATATAAGAAAGACAGGGCCCCATATGACAAGCAAAGCTGTCTACACAAAGTAATCCCTGATCCAAACCTACAGCATTTCCTGGGAAGGACAATATATATGTAAATAGAGCCATCACGTTTAGAATGTCAGGCCTCAGAGGGTTCCTCTGGAGCTTACAAAGGCCACTTCACATTTCTCCATGAAATTCCAAAACTTGACAGCTTTCTTAACACAGTGATGGCCTGGAATAAAAGCTTCCGAAATTATGCTTTCTGAAAAGTAAACTAAACTATTTACTGTTCAGAGGAAAAATTCTGAATTTAACTACTTCACAGCTATCAAAATGTGACCCTATGACACAACAGTGATTTAAAATGTAAATGAGACCTTTAGGCAGGCTGGGAAGGGGCTAGTCTTTGCCCAAGCCTAGCTCTATAGAGGGAGAGGCAGAACTTAGCCACTGAAGGAACAGACTGCACTTACTGGGTCACTGCCTGGACTAGGTCTCGGACTACCTAAATTGGCAGGATTTAACTCCACCTCTATCTACCCCCTCGCTCCCAGGGATGTAACGGAGGCTCTACAAATGCAGGCCTTAAGACACATTTTCCTAAAGAAAGCCTGCTCTAAATGAAGTCTAGTTAATCGCTAAAGTCAACACTTATTAATAAGTAATATGTGAGCTCCAGGAATAAAAGGTCTGCGAACCACAACGTGCTTTGTGCCACAGTGTGTCCTCATTGCCATGTGCAGCTAGTGTTCGGGTGTGCAAACATGCCCCTCTGAAGACCCTTAACATTCCAGGGTTCCATGCCTTAAAAGCACATCTGATTCCACAGATAGGGTTTGTGGCCCGCTGGTGATGTCGTGTATAGTTTTCTCAACTCGCCTGCTGTGTGCTGTCTATCATTTTGGGTAAAATCACTACAAACTAAATGATGTATAACGTTTGAATGTATAAATAATTATAAATAATAATAATAAAGTACATCTGATTTAATAAACCTTGAACAGTTGATGTTTCAGTTCAATTTTGTAAGATGGAACTGACTCTTTGGTGTGCACTGGTCAATGCTGTCTGTGCAGGCCCGTTGGCCTCCCCTTAGCTGTGGGTATCTGCTACCCGGGGGCCTGGCAGCGTGGCTTGGGGTTGGTGCCAGAGACTGTGGAGCCAGAGCTGTTCACAGGTTCCCTGATATGAGCTGGCATACATTGCCTGGGGTGGGGGTAGGACTCAATGACCTCTAAGTTCCCTTCCAATCTTAAGATCCCGTGACAGATTTAGATGACATGACACTAATACTCTGGAACCGTGAACTATCACCCCTCCTCCCCAAATAGCTTACCTCTAAAGCCTTTTTATGAGTCTCTGATTTTTTTTCAGGCACATTAAAATGTGTGACACATAGCTAGAAATGTGATCCATTCATTTGTTCTTATTTTTTAATTGCACCATTAATTGTATTAATATATTCATGTGAAAACGCATGACCAGATATTAACTTTTTCATACACAAAAAGTCATAAGCACTTCATAACAGCAGCAAAAACACTCAGAAGCTCTAGGCTGGGGTGAGCCATGATGAATATTTAGAAGAACACTGGAACTAGAGACACAAACCCAGAAAGATGCATATGGATAGAATTCTAGGCCCAATTCAATTCTACATGTATATATTGAATACCTACTAAGTGCTTGTCACTCTGCCAGGCTTCCATTCTATGTGAAGGAAACTGTGCAATTTTAGGGACTATACTCTGCAGATGGTTTTCTTAGGGATGGTGAGAGGTAGATCCTGGTAGAGCTCAAAATTATTTTATTACTGAGGGATGATCATAAACCAGGCCTTTGCCACACCACACATTCTGTATGCATATGTGCCTTTGTATATTTAACTCCTAATCCTTGAGTAACTCAGCAAAGGTAGTTATTCTTATTTTCTATTTTACTATTAAAAAAACAAGTCATAGAGAGGTTAAATAACTTTACCAAGGTAACTCAGCTATTATGTACTAAGCAAGAGGTTGCAAACATAGTTGTCTAACTTCAAAGTCAATAGGTTCTATGTTATTTCTAGTTTCTGCCTCATTTCACTACCTTCCATAATGGGCTGGAAGTACCCGGCAGAAGGAATGTGGGAGGGGCTTATCCTGACCCATGATTCTTGTTCCTTCCTTCAAGGTTCCCCTGTGCTCTCCCCTGTCCTTAAGATTAATATACATAGGCCAGATGGTTGATCAAAGCTGGAAGAGGTGGAAGCTTTTGAACCTGGCTTTGAGTTATGTTAAATTCTTCAAGTCGTCAATTTAAGTCAAGTGTTTTCCAGCCATCTTCAGAAAGTCTGTCTTCTGTTTAAGCCAGTGTGACTACAGATGTAAACTTGCTGATGCTGGGCACGATTCAATTCTTTGTGCATATATTAAGTGAATGAATGGGATTGTCCACCCTAAAGCCTGGTTCCTGGTTGAAGGACAAAGCTTGCCTGGAAATGAGGCTTTGAAAAGGTAGTTGGCAGGGCCAGCAGGTGGCGTAGTGGTTAAACGGTGCTAGACTTCAGTGCAGCCAACTGCAGTTCAAGTCCTGGACCCAGTGGCTTGAAACTCATGTTGGGCATGTATGTATGTATGCCCAAGATCCCGAGAGGAGAATGGAGTGTGACTATCCCCCTCAGGGGGTGATTTCTCACTTTTTGTCTCAGTCTCTCTGGTGAGTGCACATGGACTATAGCAAAAAAAAAAACAAAACACTCTCATTAAAAAAAAAAAAAAAAAAAAAAAAAAAAAAAAAAACGAAAGAAAGGGTGCTCGGCATGGTTCCCTGGAGTGAGTCACCTGCTCTCAGCTTTCTAGACCCTCCCCTACTCTGGGAGCCCATTTCACCAAAGGGGACATTCATTTGAAAACAACAGGTTACTCCCAGCAGCAGAAATACATCTTTGCCCCCTGTGATGGGTTCCACTAGTCTGGCAGCCACAGGCAAGATGTGTTTTATTCGTGAACATCCTTCTTATTTCAGCAGATAATGGAGTCTAGTTAGGAGACAACACAGTAAACACAGCATAAACATTGGGATGTGCAGCTGGAATGAGTCTGCATATAAATAAGAGTGCTAGGAGCCAGGGAGGTAATAAGTCAGGAATGCAATGGAGAAAGGTTATTAAAAGTGAAGCTTGTAAAAATCTGCAACAAGGCTGAAGGCTTGGAGTGTTTCTTGATGCAAGAGGACTAAAAGCAGCAGCCTGTCTCATGCCTGCTACTGACTCCCTGGGTTACTGGACACTTCACTTAAAATTCCTGCTGTTACATACTTTGTTCAATTGTAAAGTTGGGATTTTACACACTTAGAAAAAACATAACAAAACGTTCTAGGGCTGTTGTAAAGATGTGTACCTGAAAGCACTATGAAAAAAGCTGGAAGTGCTGCACAAATACAAGGTTCTATTATTCTTAGCTTTTGAAAGTTGAAAGTGGCTGAAATTATTGGCTTACACATCCGAATCTTCTTGTTGGTTGAATATCAAGCAATGCTCTCTTTTATAGCTGAACTCTCTCAGGGATACAGCAGTTATAAAATGAATTAAAAGTATTATAGTCAAACAGAGAGACCCTTTTTTTATTAGTTATGTATTAGTCAGGACATGGTAGGCTATGTTGCAATAACAAATAAACCCTGAAATCCCAGTGGCTTGCAACAACAAAAAGGAGGACATTCATGTCTTTCTGAGACAATGCCCCAATGTACTGGACATTTCTCTTGTGTTTCTCCTCCAGGCAGTGATTTCTGAATCCAGGCTGCCTCTAACTAGTAGCTTCACTGTGACTTCTAGCATTACCATGGAAGGGGAATAAAGGGCTAAGAAATCCCACGATTCGATGTTTTAAATAGTCAAGCCAAGTAACTTCTACTCTGTCATTTAGAATCCAATTATACGTCCCCAATTGAACTGTAAGGGAGTCTGTGATACGGAGAAAAGCCTATGGATGTTTTAGTGAATGCCGTGTCTCTCTTACCATTCTTGACATTGGTGCCTAGCCAAGGAATACACCAGGAAACCTTGTAGCCATGGAGGAGACAATATTACTCCGTTGTTACCCCTCTGTCTGAGAGTCTGTGGACTGGCTTATGAACGTGCATAGTTTTTGGACAGAACTGGATACCCAAAAGGACTTACCAACCCAACTGTAGACCTGCTACATGGGTACATTGTGATTTTTTTTTTTTTTTTTTTTTGGAGAGGTTTTTGCTACAGGGCGCGTGCGCTCGCCAGACAGACAGAGAGAGACAGAGAGATAGAAAGCGAGAAATCACCCCCCAGGGGGGATGGCCACGCCGCAATCCCTTCTCCTCCATTCTCCTCTCGGGATCTTGGGCATGCACGCACATGCGCCCAGCGTGAGTTTAAGCCACTGGGTCCAGGACGTGAACCGCGGTCGACTACGTGGGAGTCCAGTGACATAGCCATTACGCTAACTGCTGGTCCCAGTACGTTGTGATTTTAATACTGGGAATTGGTGTGTCTGCTTTCTGGTTTATTCAAGGTAACACTTAAGTAATTTAACCATATTTCGAGGCTAATTGCTTCCATGCCGTCTTCGCAGCTATGATATAATTGGGATAGTATTACCTCTTAGCCTTCTAATGCTAAGGCTAATAGCTTCGGTCAGGCATTTTACTATTGATTAGAACACTTTATTAAAAGCTTAGAATCATTGTGTGAAAAGAAAAACTTGTAAATGCAGCCATATATATCTTATTGCCTAACATCTGGCATTCTCAGAGTCTAAATTCATCATACATTGCTGACATTACTTACTGCCTACAACCTGTGTCGATGTGAAAGTGAGTCAGTGGTAACTTTAGAGTTACAAAAGGTATCTCAGCCTTGAGATTACTGAGATTCCAGCGTTATATTTTATGACTTTGAGACCTAAACAGGAACAGAATGGACATCTATAGAAAGCAATTGCTACCTTAAAATAGCATTCTGCATTTAAGTTAATTTTAAATACCTTTTCCAGATGGACAACCAACTGTTTTCATCAGTGTTTGGAACTTTCCAGCAGTAAAATGCTGGTGTGTAAAGGTTATCCTTTTATTTTATCTTCAACAATGCAGTCTGTTCTTTGACTAAGTCCATCCTCTCAATTTGTGAGCTTGATGATTTGAATTCTGTAATCCTAAACTCCATCTGCTTGTTGTCTGTCAACAGTTGAATAGATTTCAATAAATTTGGAAAGTGTAAATTAATCATTGCGTAGACCTGAGTGATTGGTAGTATTTTAATGCGGAGGATGGTCAACCATTCTACTTACTTAAGACTTGCAGATGTGGCTCTGCTCATGTCTTACCATCCACAAGGTCAGAGAAGAATGTTCTCTGTTCTCCTATTCAAAGTGTTAACATTGTTTTCTTCCAAACTGCAAAAGAAAGTCAATCCTGACACACTATAAACTGACAGGTCTGTCCACTATGGTTTTCCTAGGCTCTAAAATTAATCATCCATACATTTTTTTGCATGTCTATCAGTTTTTCTACCAAAGAAATAAACAAAAATGAAAGAAAACATGACAATATATTAAACTCCTCTGTTACTTTATTTTTAAATAATTGGACTATGGAGGCCAGCAGATGGCATAGCAGTTACATCATGGACTCCCACATGGCCAACTATGGTTTAAGTCCTGGACCCAGTGGCTTGAAAATCAGGCTGTGTGCATGTTCATGTGTGCCCAAGATCCCGAGAGGAGAATGGAGAAGAGATTGTGGTGTGGTCATCCCCCCTGTGGGGGGGTGGGGGTGATTTCTCATTTTCCCTCTCACTGTATCTGTCTCTCTCTCTCTATGGAGAATGCACTCACCCTACTGCAGAAACCTCTTAAAAGAAAGAATTGGATTATGTTCTTATAGAAGTTATGGTATCTTAAAGGTGTTGCTGAAATATTCTGAAAATACAGTAAAATCTTTAGAAATCCCAGGAATTTTCAGTAACATATGTTGATATATGATACAAAAAATTCTGCAATAAAAATCCAATATAACAAGCCAGCAAGTAGCACGGAGGTTAAGGTGGCTGGATTCTAGAGGACTGACTACACGGTTTGAGTCCTGGACCCGGAGGCTTAAAAATAATGCCAGGGCCATGTGCATATGTGCCCAAAATGGAGGAAAAGAGATTGTGGCATGGCCATCTCCCCCTAGGGGTTATTTATCACTCTCTCTCTGTCTCTGCTGAGCACATGTGCCTGACAGCAAAATTAATAAACAAAACAAAACAAAAAGCTAATATAACAAGGTGACAACAACTTGCTATGTATCTCAATGTAAGTGAAAGGGAGAATTTTTTAATGTTTCTGACAGAAGTAATGACAAATAGTTGAGATGTTAGGTATGCCGATTTCTCTGATTTAATCACTACACATTGTATTCTGGTACTGAAAAGTTACTCCTATAAATATGTTCAATTGTTATATGTTAATACAAAGAATTTAAAAATCTCAGATAACAAAAACTACCCTTTTTCCCATCTACCATTAATGTAAGCTTATTATATTTCAAGCATTATTAAACGTTTCTATGTGGTCTTCCATTAATATTTACAAAGCACTTACTAGTTATACTTTTTTGTCCTCATTTTAGACATGAGAAAAGCAAGTCTGGAACAGGTTCAGAATCTTGCTAAATCTGGCTGATAGAGAAGCTGGGCTTTATACTCAAGTCTTCCCTCTGTCCTAACCGTTTGTTTTTTGTTTGTTTGTTTTGATTAGCTTTTTTATTGACGGTGTTGAGTGGTGCCCATGAAAGAAAATGCATCTTTCTTCATGTTCTTTGTTGTGTCCAGAAATCCAGGGCTGATTAGGTAGAAAAAGATGCTCAAGTTTTGTTTCATTGATACATTTTGCTGTTTCTGTTTCAGATGATCCTTTTACAGGGACAGCCGGGTATACATGCTGGTTTCCTTCTATAGTCATATTAACCAGAGATGGATGTTGGCATCAGATCTTGAGTTAAACTCCATTTTTCATTTCTACTGTGAAATGGGGATTCAAACTACATTTCAGGGCCTGGACTTTTTTTTTTTCTTTTTCTTTTCATATTGCCAAATAGCTTATACTTTTCACTGGTTACCTTTTCAAATGTTAAATGAGCTTTATTAAGTTTGCATACACTTACATAAACTTCTTTTCAGTGTAAAATTCAGTGCATTTGGATACATATATGTACCCATATATCACAAGCGCAGTAAAGATAGAGATTCCTATCACTCCAAGATTTCCTTCCTATCTCTATGTAGTCAATTCATACTACCATATATTTGGCCCAAGAAACCATTGATCTCCTTTCTGTGACTTTAGATTACATATGCATATTGTAGAAGTTAAATGAAATGAAATAGGGGCCAACAGGTGGCATAATGGTTAGGGTGCTGGATTCTTAACGTGGCTGACTATAGTTCAAGCCCCAGAACCAGTGGCTCGAAACTCATGCTGGATGTGTGTATATGTCTGTGTGTCCAAAATCCCAAAAAGAGAATGGAGGAGAAGGGATTGTGGCATGGTCATCCCCCCTGGAGGGCTGGGGGGACAGTGATTTCTTGCTTTCTATCTCTCTGGTGAATGCATGCATTCTATAGCAAAAATCTCTCAAAAAATGCCATCATATACTGCATACTCTCTGTGATTATATTTTTTCCTTCTCAGAATAATATTTTTAGTCATGTTTGTTTCATTGCATATGTCAGTAGTTTATGCTTTTCGTGGGGTGTAGTGGGGAAGTGGTAGTATTTACTGTGTACATAAAACAAAATTTGGTTTTCATTCAACAGTTGATGAGTTTGGGGGTTGTTTCTAATGTGGTTCATGCTGCATGTTTCCATATCAAAATATATGCTTTAATTTCTCTTAGGTAAATATCTACAAGTGGAATTTACTGATTTATATGGCAAAAGTATCCTTAACTTTATATATTGTTTACCAAAGTGATATATTCTCATCAGCAATGCATAAGAGTTGCAGTTTCTTCGTATCTGACCAATACTCTCTATTGTCACTCTTTTAAAATTTTGTCCATTCTAATGTGTGCATTCATTTAAATTTGCATTTTCTAATAACTAATGCTTTGGTACATCTTTTCAGGTATACTTTCTCTCTCTGTCTCTAATATTTCTGTTTAAATCTTTTTCTCATTTAAAAAATTGTGTTGTCTTCATATTGTTGAATTGTAAGAGTATGATATATATTCTAGACACAAATTGTTTTTCATATATATGTATTGCAGATCAATCAACTCAGACTAGTATTACTTTATTAGTATATTTTGGAGAACAGAAGCTTTTAATTTTTATAAAATCGATATTATCTATACTTTCTTTTTTCTATTCTACCTAAGAAATCCTTGCTAAGGTCACAAAGATTTTTTCTTTTACCTTCTTGTACTGTTTTAGAGTTTTAAAACTTTCACACTTAAATTCATGTATAATGTGGGATATTAGTTAGGTTTTATTTTTTTATATGAATATCCAGTTGTCAGCATCATTTGTTGAAAAGACAATTATTTCCCAATTTAATTACTCTAGTCCCTGAAAATCAGTTGACAATATGTGCTTTGAATATTTTCTCACTGATCTATGAGGGATCTTCAAAAAGTTCATGAAAACCGAGTATTAATATTATTTAAAAAAAAAAAAAAAACTATGGATCCATTAAAATCTTTTCTTACCATAATGAACCTCTATTTTAATTTAATTTTCCATGAACTTTTTAGGTCCCTCATGTTTGACTATTCCTATATTGTTGGTGATTTTATAGTAAGCCTTGAAATCAAATTATGTAATTTCTTTATTTCCATTTTTTTCAAAATCGTTTTAGGTATTGTTTTGTAATTTTCTTCCTCCTCTGAAGGGTAGGTTGAATGGTGATACAGGGAATTAGATAAAAGTTGCAGCACACTGATGTCATGTTATTTATTGGTTGAATTCAAGGGGAGCTCACAGAGCTCTAGTAGCACTCACAAAGTTCTCCCTCCCTCTTGGAGCTTATAGTGCAGAGAACACTTTCTCCCTCTTAAGGCTCACAGTGCAGAACTGAACTGAGCTGAGTCAGGCTGAGCCAAGGCTGACCCAGGCCAAGGCCTCCAGAGCTGAGCTAGCTGAACCAAGGCTGAGCTGAGCAGGGCTAGCTAACTGGCCAGGTACTCCCTTTCTCTTAAAGGGGCTGCAGAAAATAGTGACTCATTGCCAAAGACAAACTGTCACATACACACATGCACATTACATGCAAAGGTATAAAACAGCTAAGTCACAATCATGTAACAAATGAGTAAGCACACTACAACTAATAATATAAGTGGTTTATTTTGTGGCCTTCAAACATGGTAATACATGAGGTGAGGGAGCCAGACTTAACCATCTTGAATCCATTTTCTCTACAGGCATTCTATATAAATATTTTTTTTATTTATTTGCATTTTCATATATATTTGAGACTCAAGTGATTTTCTTAAAACATCCTGTGGAGAATTTGGGTTGAGTTAAATTGATAGATCATTTTCAGAATTAATGCCTTGAGTCTTCCAGTTTATAAACATGTAATGCATATTCACTTATTTTAGTCCTTTTTAAGTTTTCAAAGCAAAATTTAGTTTTAAGTGAAGAAAATTTGTACCTATTTTGTTGAATTTATTCCTGAGTATTTAATTTTTGATGCTATTCTAAATGACATTTTTTTTGAAAACTCCATTTCCAATTATTTATTTTAGCATACAAATAGTTTTTGTCTATTAATCTTTTTTGTAACTCTATTCTAAAAGCTTTTATGTAGATTTATTAGGATTTTCTGTGTATATGATTATGTTACCTGTGAATAAAGGTCACTCTTTATTTTCCAATCTTTATGCCTTTATTTTTTTATTCTAGCCTAATTGAGCTATCTTAAACGTTTAGAAAAAAGGTCTGAATTATAGTGGCAAGACCAAATTTTTCTTGCCTTACTTTTGTCCCTCATAGAAAAGAGTAGTTTTTACCAATAAATATATTAGTTCTAGGTTTCTCATAGAAATCCTTTATTTGGCCAACAGAAGGAAATGGATATTGAATTTTGTCAAATAATTTCACTACATGTATTGATGGGATTATATTTTTTTACTCACTTTTTTTAATATGGTGAACTACGTTGATTGATTTCAGAATGTTATACCAATCTTATAGTGCTGGAATTAGTCTTTCTTTGTCATAATGAATTATTCTTTTTATATATTGCTGTATTTTATATGCTAATATTTTGTTAAGGAATTTTGCTTCTATTTTCATGAAGGATATTTGTCTTCAGCCTCCCCCTTCCCCCAATAGTCTTACCTAGTTTGGGCATAAGAATAATGCCAATCTCATAAAATGAATTACAAATGTTCTTAAATATTTTATTTTGAAAGTGTTTTGGTGTAGAAATGGCATTCTTTCCTTTCTAAATATTTGATAGATTTCAAAAGTTAAGACATCTGTGCCTATGAAGCAGGCCAGCTTGAGGTTCAGCAGGACTGCAGCCATTTTGAAATGAAGAAAGGCCTCTGATGAGAACAGTCTAACCAAGTGCTGAGCCATGGGGAGGTCTGTTTGAGAAATGGTCAGATGAAAAACCAGGAATGGATATTTGAAGAAAAACAGGAATCAGGACAATTGCTCAGAGGAAAGTGATTGACTTTGACTGATATAGTGAGAAATGATTTTCACATGCTTGTAGAACACAAAACCCTGATTTATTGTTTCCAGTGCAGTGCTTCAGATATAAGAGAGGTTTAGTGTGTTCTTCCACGAATCACATTACAGATGCCTGTGTTCTCTACTCTTTGGGCTCATTTAGGGGACCAGCCCTTGAGTTTCTCATCCAAGACCATGGTGTGGTGGTTTTCTGGGGAGGCCACTGGACTCAGGGGCAGAACTTTCTTTCTCTAGTTCTCAGTAAAGCTGGGCTTTCCATTGAGAGGAAGCACAAGCGAGGACAAGAGCAGATACTGTGTTCAAAGTGGCAAGCTTTGAGGGAACAGCAACCATTAGAGCTGGAAGGTAAAAAATTTTTCCAAGACTAGATTCCCCTAGAATAGAGGTTAGCCTAAAACATCAAGACCACTCTTTCTAAGGGTATATGACATAGAACCATCAGTTTCAACAGTGCTTCAGAAATCTCAAGAACTAAATGGTGCTGATCTTCCCAGCAGTCCTGTCCAACACAGGCTTGCTACCCACAGAGCCCAGCTTCCTGGAGAACAGCAAGCAGTGCAGGAGGTTAACACGTTGTAGTGTTTAGGCCATACAAGTATTAACATGTATTTTGCAAACACTATAGACATGCTAAATTGAGTTAATTTCCATTTCTTGAGTTGAAACACTGAATTTAAAAAACAATTTAAATGTTTCAGTCTTTTAGGAAAAAAAATCAATAACTTTCAAATTAATTTCATTTTTTAAACTCACTGTTAACTCAATAAAGCCTTTTGGGCTTTTTAAACTAATTGTCTTTGAACTCATTTTAAATTCAAAAGTCTCTATAATTTTGATAATATTTTAAACACTATCCTCACTAAAGCAGTTTCTATTATAAACTTAGAAAGATATAGAAAAAAATTAACAAGGCCCCAATACAAGAATGATATATATTCTTGAACCATTCCTACTATTTTTTTGGAATAGTAAGAATTATATTATCCTATTTTTGTTTGAGAAAATCATATGTGTACATATCTATATGTATAAGTATAGAGTGAAAATTTATATATTCATGAAAACAATCTGAAAGACTGTACGTTAAAATGTTATATCTAGGGGATGGGGTACATGAAGATTTTCCTATAACTTTTACGTTTCTATTTTTTCCAAAAGTTTATTTATTTCCCCTGAGAGAGAGAGACATGCACTCTCAATAGGGTTAGGGTTTTCATGCTGTGATCTTTCCCCCAGCTCTGCACCTAGCCAGGACTACAGCCATGACTGTGGCTGTTCCTGGAGTGTTTAGGTAATGCCTTTATTTTTTATTCTAGCCTTACTGAGCTATCCTAAATTAGGATGTGAGCCTGGAGCAAGCTTCCTCTATGGCTTCCAGCATCACATAGCAGTACCTTAACTGCTTCCATCACTGTCACTTTGTTACATTTCTACTTTAACTTGATTATTTTAGTAAGTTAAAAAATATTGATAATTGGCTAAAAAAAAAGAAACTAATTAAAAAAAAATCTTAACTCCTGAATCAGTTTGTTTGAATGAGATCAGGTTCAGTCTACACATGTGTGAATAAAACTGAAGGCTCTTCTAAGCAGTGCGGTCACACATTGTGAACATTTTCCATGCCATTAGTCTTCCACAACAGGCTTTTATGTAGTTTCATAATCAATTTTTACAAATGTATACTAATTTATTATTAATTTTTTTTTTTTTTTTTTTGGAGAGGTTTTTCGCTATAGGGCGCGTGCGCTCGCCAGACAGACAGAGAGAGACATAGAGACAGAAAGCGAGAAATCACCCCCCAGGGGGGATGGTCACGCCGCAATCCCTTCTCCTCCATTCTCCTCTCGGCATCTTGGGCACGCACGCACACGCGCCCGGCGTGAGTTGTAAGCCACCGGGTCCGAGACGCGAACCTTGGTCGACTACGTGGGAGTCCAGCGACATAGCCATTATGCTAACTGCTGGTTAATTTTTAAACTTAATTTTAATAGAAAGAAATATTTATTGGGACTAATACACACATTAGAAAAAGAAAGGTATGGGAATATT
This sequence comes from Tupaia tana, assembly GCA_026018925.1. NCBI lineage: Eukaryota > Metazoa > Chordata > Mammalia > Scandentia > Tupaiidae > Tupaia > Tupaia tana. The sequence continues at coordinate 210,455,695 of JAKSZU010000003.1, forward strand.
CTCTTCTCTGTTACTTTGCATTCCCCCATCTCTAGATAAATGTTTTTAAAAGTTACTTACAGTTTTTTGAAAGTTTATATTCTTTCTTTTATGAGAAGAGAGGAGAGCAGCCTAGACAGCATAATGTCATGCTGCAATCCCTTTTCTCCAGCCCTTCAGCCAGTCAGGATTTCGTGCCCAGAGTGTTTCAGGTCAAGACACAGTCCAAACCCATGGTCAGCCAAGTGGCTTTCAGCACTGCAGATTAGTATGCTACCACCTGTGCCATGGAGGCTGGAACTATTTTACATTTTTCTAGATATGATTTGGCAACTTAAAGATATCATTTGTTGATTCGTTAATACTTGAGAAACTTATGATACTTGTTATCACTTCTTTTTCCTTTCAGTTTTAAAATATCACGTTTTAGTTTACATCTATTGGTTTATTTTCTGGTTTTGAAATTATATTAAAATATCTATTTCTTGACCCACTTATGTGAAGTTGCATCCCCCCCCCCCCTTTTTTTTTAATTAGAACTCTTGCTCCTTTAAGCTCAGGGTTGGTAAGGAGTTAGGAAAATGGATTCTATACATTTACACAGCATGTGTGATACATGCCAGGCTTCTTGTCATTCAGTGACCTAAAGTTCCCTACTGGGGCATTTATAAACCTTAGAGTCTTGTAAAGGCCACTCTGTTCCATACTGAAAACGGGTGGGAAAATGTGTAGCAAAAGCTCTTGATTTGTCTTCTTTCAGAGTCCTAAATTCACTTAGGACCTCTGTCTGACTTATTTTAGTTACGGACACAGGCACATGAAGGCTTTAAGGCTGTGACTACAGAAAGTATTAATCCTCTGTTTTGGACATGCTCATGAGCAAGAAGGAAGATATGATCAGAAGATCTATCACCAGATGCTCTTCAATATTCCCCAAATTAATAACTGTCTCCAGGGGGGAAAAGGTCACCAAACCAAGGCTAGTGTTTTCTGGGAGCAGTTTTTCAGAGATGCATTATCTCAATACCCCTATCTGTCAGCTCAGGATCACAGAGGGTGACAGACTTTCAGACTGAAGGGACTCTAAGAATCTTGCTTAGTTCCCAGCAGAGAGACAGGGAGATCTCCAGGGAACAGTAATTGCTGTGGCTAAGAAAAAGGTATCTTGCTCACCCTTCTTTTCATAAATAATCTGTGCTTTGTATAGTACTTTTTTTTTTTTTTTTTTTGAGAGGTTTTTGCTATAGGGCGCTTGCGCTCGCCTGACAGACAGAGAGAGACAGAGAGACAGAAAGCGAGAAATAACCCCCCCCAGGGGGGATGGCCACGCCGCAATCCCTTCTCCTCCATTCTCCTCCCGGGTTCTTGGGCACGCATGCACATGTGCCCGGTGTGAGTTTTAAGCCACCAAGTCCGGGATGCGAACTGCGGTCGACTACGTGGGAGTCCAGCAACATAGCCATTACACTAACTGCTGGACCCATGTATAGTACTTTTTGAACCACTCTCAAATTGATCTTTGGGTGGATTACATGTGTTGGTTCTACTGGTCAGACCTAACCTACCCATTCTTTGGCCAGTGAAAGCAAGGCTAGGACACAGGCTGCTGATTTGAATCACAAGGTTTTCCCTACCCTGTTTCAACTATGCTCTAGTTCTTCCAATTTCTTAATCATTCCTATGGGTCCAGTACGGGCTCCATTTATGTTTTCAAGCTAAATCTTTTGAGGCTTTTTACAAAATGATTTTATTTCCTATCTTATACTGTAGTTTTCCTATTTAGTTTACTTGCCTCTTTTCATTTGTTTGTTTGTTTGCTTAAATGACTCATCTTATTAAGCCTTTTCAAGGCAATTCCTCTTGGTGTACATAAAAACAACTCTCTTTTCATGTTCATCTTTCATTGATGTATGTGACATTCAATTAAATTACACAATCGCAACAGCATATACAACTGGCATAAATAGGTTTGGGGACAATCACGACTGACGTGGTTGAGCATCTAACTCAATTGTTGGAAGTGACAGTGTGAACATATATCAGAAATTAGGAAACTAGCAGAGAGCTTTCAGCGTGCTGTGCCATCGGTCAATATGATTTACCAAAGACATGGAGATTATTCAGTAAGGGAGTAGATGCTTAAAGAGAGAGCAGATCAGAGGCTGTGTGTCAATGAATTCCACAAGATTTGTCTCATTTCTAAAATGACAGATGGCACTGCCCTAGTTTGTGTCTCTGGTACCTTAGTCTCGATCAACATATGTGACTAGAAACTTGGTATGATGGATGTGGAGTGAAGTGGGGGATGGTCAGACAACAGCCATTCTGGTTTGATATCCCAGTTTGATACCAGGGTCAAGGTTTGGAGCTGAGCATAGCTGCAATTAAATCTACTGTGGTGGGCAAATTCCTTTAAAGGTGTCCATAGCCTAATCCCTGGAATGGGTGAGTGCATTAGGTTACATGCCAAAAGAAAATTGATTGCAGAGAGAATTACTGCTGCTAATCAGTTAACCTTAAAATAATGAGGCCATCCTTATGGGTCCAATATAAGCAGTAGGGTCCATAGAAGAAAGAGGAAGAAAGTAAGTCAGAGGGAAGTGTAGCTACAGAAGAGCTCTGAGTAACCATGTTGAAGGACTTGGTCCTCCATTGCTGGTTGTGAAAATGAGAAGAGGCCACCATCCCGGGACTGTGGCCCTTCTATAAGCTGAAAAGTCAAGAAAACAAATTCTCCCCTTAAGCCACTACAAGGGAATGCAGCCCTGCCTATATCTCATCTTCTAACACCCAGAACTACAAGACGGGATGTGTGTGTGTGTGTGTGTGTGTGTGTGTGTGTTTTTTGTTCTCAGAGTGTGCATGCATACACCAGAAAGAGAGAGGGAAATTGATCGCAGAGAAGGAGAGAGCGAAAGCACTTTCCCAATAGGACATGGTCATGCTGCAATGCTTTCTCCATTTCTCCTTCCTATTGGGATTTAGGGCATGACATGTGCCCAGTATGTTTTTTTTTTTTTTTTTTTTTTTTTTTTTTTTTTTTTTTTTTTTGAGACGTTTTTGCTATAGGGCACGTGCACTTGCCAGAAAAAGACAGAGAGACAGAAAGCGAGAAATCACCCCCCCAGAGGGGATGGCCATGCCACAATCCCTTCTCCTCCATTCTCCTTTCGGGATCTTGGGCACGCACGCACATGTGCCTGGAGTGAGTTTTAAGCCACCCACCAGTCCAGCACGCGAACCGCGGTTGACTATGTGGGAGTCCAGCGATATAGCCATTAAACTAACTGTTGGTCCCCCCAGTATGTTTTTCAAGCCACTGGGGTCAGGATTTGAACTGCATAGTCTGCCATGTGGGATGTGGTTCCTTAATCACCAGATCATAGGGCTAGCCCTAAGTTTGTGTTTTTTTAAGCCACTAAGTTTACAGTAATTTGTTCTAGCAGCAATAAAAAACTAATGTATCTACCATCTTTTTTCCTTAACTTCCTCACCCTTCCTAATAAAGGAAATTACAGGATTTATGTATTCTAATCCCCAACATTTACAAACCCTTCCTTCTCCTTTCTGTATTTAAGTACAATTTCAGTGCTGCTGCTTGTGACTTAAAGGGATATAAAATAAAGGACCAAACCTCTTTACAACCAAATGTTTAAAATGATTTACATATTCAAGGAGAATTTTTAAACAGCAGTCATGGGTAGAGAAACAGCAAGAAACAGGTAGTGCTTTGTAATACAAGATGCCTGAGAAGCCAAGGTCTGAAGGAGATGAGAGGGACCCTCAGGGCTGCCAGCATCCCATCTCTGCCTTGCCCTGCTTGGCTTCATCGACTCCCAGAGCGACCTTGCAAACACCAGTTGCTGCCAAGTTTATCTTGGTCAGCGTTATCTCTTAGCATAGAACCTCTTACATCTGGACAGAGAGACCACAGGGCTTTGCAACAAGGAGAAATGCCAAAGAGAACATCCACTGTTAAACGGCAAAGGCTTTGTACAAAGCACCTGTGGAATCAGAGGAGTGGGCAATGCATCCAGCAACAAGTACAAGGCCTGTTAACATAAGGCAGAGGATTCTAAGGAGGTAGAACTTTCATCAGCTAAAATTTAACAGAGATGCAAAGAGAGGAGATATATGTTCAGAAGGAGTGGTGGAGTGGTGGTGATTCAGTCCTGAATGCATGCCTAGCTGGGCAAGTCTCTACAGTGTGGAAGAGGGGACTTTGCCCTTGGCTCAGATGTCGGTGGCCCAATGGGAAGGAATGAGACAAAGAGAAGAGGAAGATGGGGGAATTGTGGATGGGAGTAAGAGCATGAGCAAATATGATTATTTAGGGATTCTGGGTGGACCAGGAGAAATAATGTGGAAGGTACTGTTATAGGTTCTGCTTACTTGTCCTAAATGAGAAGCTTGGGTAAGAAGATTCTTGGCAAATTGTGGAAGTTCTTCAACTCCAAAGTAAGAAAATAAACCTGCTCTCAGGACCAGCAGTTAGCATAATGGCTATATCACTGGACTCCCATATAGTCGACTGCTGTTCGAGTCCTGGACCCGATGGCTTAAACTCATGCCGGGTGCGTGTATGTGTGCGTGCCCAAGATCCTGAGAGGAGAATGGAGGAAAAGGGATTGTGGCATGGCCATCGCCCTGGGGGGTGATTTGGTGCTTTTTCTCTCTGTCTCTCTCTGTCTTTCTGGTGAGCGCATGTGCCCTATAGCAAAAAGAAAAACAAAACAAACAAACAAACAAAAAACAAATGAACAACAACAAAAAAAAAACTCTCACCAAAAAAAAATAAAGAAAAAGAAAATAAACCTGCTCTCGTGAACAGTAGAGATTGGCAGTACTGGGTGATTTAAATAAGCATTCTTGAGATATAAACAATTAGATGTTCAAGAGAGACATTTACTGAGTGTAGATGTGTGGCCTGAAATAAGGTGTGTAATCTGAGACTTGATTTTCTCATGTGTAAAGTTGGATGGATGGACCTACCCTGTATCCTCAGACTTAAGTAAGATCTACATGAAATTATTTTGTAAACTCATGCCATAACTTACTTTGCTTAAGTTATGATTAATATTTTCATTTCTGTTAGTAGATTGACTTAAATCTATGACCAATTCTTTAGAATTACCAAAGTTTTAGAATAATTTTTTTTTTGTCAAAATGTGAGGGGTCTTCAGAAAGTTCACAGAAATGTCTTATGAAAAAATTAGACTTGGATTTCGGACTTTTTGACAGCAAAATAAACTTTTAGTTTAATTCTATTTTCCAACGTTCTTTGGAAGTGCTCTCATATTTTATGTTGAAGAAGAAGGAATTGTTTCCCCTTTGACCTCCTGACCTTCTTTAGTTATTATCTCTTATCTGTTCTCTCCCTCTTGCACAATATTCGTATTTCCATGTTCTCATTCTCCCTTCACTCATCTATCCACATCACACTGGCTAATCTATCCCAGATGGTTTGATGAAATTGCTTTGGACAAAGTCATTAATGATCTAATAGTCAGGTTCAATAATTATAATAATAATCATAAAAATGATAACAATGGCTAATATTTACTGAGTTCTAGTACGTCAGGCATGGCCCTAAGTGAGTTACATGTGTAAACTAATTTAATAGCAGTAGGGAAGCAGGTACTGTTATGGGCCAGATTTAAATGATAAGGAAACTGTGGTACAGTAAGGCTGTCTCTTGCTCAGGTCACAGAGTTAGAAAGTGGCTTTCCTGTAGTCTGACTCCAGAGTGCATCTGCTGCAGGCTGCAGACCCCATTGTTCATTCTCTGGCATCATACTTACAAGCATCATGCCATGCTGCTTCTTCCTTTGATGTCATTCTTTGGTAGCTGTGGCTATTGCTTCCATGAACCAGTCCTGTCTGGGGATGAACATTGACAGCTGAGTGGGTGGGTGTGATAAAATAGCAGAGAGGGTAGAGAAGGCAATCAGGTTTAGGAACACTCCTGTTCTTGACATTAGGAATTCTATGGCTTGACTGGAGTTCACATTCTTTCTGGCTCCTTGGTTATGGCTGTACAAGTGCAGAGGAACTGGCTGAAGAGGCTGGAACTTACTCATGGAGAGCCGAGGTGGGCATTTAGATGTGGCACTGGCAAGGTATGGGAGTCAGTTCCATCAGCTCTGGGGCACAGGAAGGTCAAGGGGATGGTCCATGGTAAACTGGGAGTTTTGAAATCTTTTTACGGTACTTTGGAGGCTCCAGGACCTGCCTGAGGTTTCCTAGTTCACGAGTGCCCTGTGTCATCATCATCTCCATGATGATGATAATGAGTGCCCAACCTACTCCAGTGGTGCACACATCTTCATGACTTGGGTGAAAATAGCAAACTAGCTAATCTACTCAGCAGTCTCTCTTACACCCTCTTTAGCTTCCTCTCAATCTCCAAGGGATACAGTGAGATTAGACAGAGCCTGTTGCAGTCTGCCTGGAGTAAAGATCTGCATCCTTCAGGGATAGAGAAAAAAGGGAGAAAAACAAAGTGATACTTTGGAAAGTTGAAGGAAAACCTTCATAAAGGTTTTTTTTTTTTTTTTTTTTTTTTTTTGAGAGGTTTTTGCTATAGGGTGCATGCACTCTCCAGACAGAGAGAGAGAGAGAGAGAGAGAGAAAGAGAGAGAAAGCGAGAAATCACCCCCCAGGGGGGATGTCCATGTTGCAATCCCTTCTCTTCCATTCTCCTCTTGGGATCTTGGGCATGCACGCACACGCACCCGGCGTGAGTTTCAAGCCACCGGGTCTGGGACACAAACCACGGTCGACTACGTGGGAGTCCAGCGACATAGCCATTATGCTAACTGCTGGTCCCATAAAGAAAGTTTTAATCAACTAGAATACACATGTGTTAGCTTGACTGTTCTAAGGTTATTTTTTTTAGATGTGTATAAAGTGGTTTTGCCACTCATAAATTTGACAAGTCAAGGCATAGTCCCTTAAAAAACAAGGTTGAAAAATCTGCTTGTTATTTTGCAGAAACCATTTAGTAACTATATGTTACTTTGTGGAAACCATTTAGTAACCTTATGAAGTAAGTGGGAGCTGATGATACCAATAATCCCAGCTCCCCTATCAATAAACTGCAGAGCTGAGAGAGGACTTGGAGCATGTGCTGGAGCATCCTTGTACACAGCAGATGTGGATGTTGTGGTGTACATGTCTGTAAGTGTTTGTGCATGTGTCTGTGTGCCTGTGGATGTACATATGTGCAGACATGGAAACACTTTTGTTTGTGTAAAATCACTTTATTTTGCAAACAGAATGCAAATACTTGGACTATGGCAGTTCTGATTCTCCTTTATAGGGGCTCTTTTGAGAGGTTGGTCTGTTTCCAGAATCAAGCACCATGGCTCTTTTCAAATCTTATTGCTACTTAAACAGTTTATTCAGGTGGACACCAAACAGGACAGTGTCTAATTGGGAGACAAATTTCTGCTGAGAGTTTCTCATCTCCTTTAGAAATCCATACCATAGGAGGGACCAGCAGATGGCATAATGGTTAAATCACTGGACTCCCATATAGTGACCGCAGTTCGAGTCTCAGACCCAGGGACTTAAAGCTCACGCTGGGCATATGTGCATGCGTGCCCAAAATCCCAAGAGGAGAGTGGAGGAGAAGGGATTGTGGCATGGCCAACCCCCCTGGTGGGTGATTCCTTGCTTTATGTCTCTCTGTCTCTTCAGCTAGCACACATACCCAATAGGAAAAATCCCTCTAAAAAAAGAAAAGAAAGAAAAAGAAATCCATACTATAGGGATTGGGAACATAGTTGGGAACACAGTTGCATTTTGCTAGGTGAATAGAAGCCCTTTGATCTCTATTTTCTGGACAGAGGCTCTAATTCTCTACCATTATTCTTTCTCATTGTCTTTTGATAATAGAACATTATCCTCACCCTGAATTTTAGCTGCAACATGGCCCCATGTCCACACAGATAGAGGCTCGTTACTTAACCTCCCCACTGTCTAGATCTGACATGTAATTAAGTTTTGACTAACAAACTAATAAAGGAAATGATATATGCAAATTTTCAGATTGACTTTTTAATTTGTTTGGACAAGTTCTCGCTTTGTGGTGCTGCACCTGCCTCAGCCTCCCAAGTAACAGGGACTAGAGTTGCATGCCACAGCACCAGACTTTTAGGATGGGCCAGGAATTAACCCAGGCCTCCCATGTGCCTTCAGCCTGCAGAGTAACAATGTCAACCAGCACATGCTGCTGAGCCCACAGTGTTTCTTTTAATTTTTAAAAAATGTGTTCATGATAGAGTGTGTGTGCATACACAGAAAAATGAGAGAGAGCACAGGTGAGAGAGAGAACACCCTCCGCAGGGTCTGGTTATACGATACCCTCGCCCTAGTCCTCTAGTCTGTCAGATGTCAGATGTCAGATCCTGGACATTCATACATGGCCTGGTGTGTTTCAGGATGACCAAGCTGTGGATACAAATGGTGGTCGTCATGTGGTATCCAGCTTCTCTTGAGTAGCACGTTACTGCTGTGTTGCAGAGCCCATCCAGAGGGAGATTTTATAATACTTCTTTCTTCCTTCTTTCCTTCCTTCTTTCCTTCCTTCTTTCCTTCCTTCCCTCCCTCCCTCCCTCCCTCCCTCCCTCCCTTCCTTCCTTCCTTCCTTCCTTCCTTCCTCTCTTCTTTGGCTAGAAAGTTGTGCCTTTGGACCCAGATATAGAAGCTGCAGGAAGAATGGCAGAGCTGTCTCTGGCTTCCTTGGGCTGTTCGATGAGAGGGAAATAAACTTCAATTCCATTTAAGCATCTGGACTTCGAGTGTCTTTGTTATGCCAATTTGTAATCTGTAACCTAAATAAGATATGTCCTAAAAGATCTGTATGTGGGGCTTATTTACACCCTGAAATATTCTGGTGCACATTTGCACAAACAGCTCAGATCTTCTGCTGAAAACCAGACCGAGTTTCCTGAGAGCACAGTTCAGAATGCTGTGGTTGTTCTAAACTATTCCGTGTGAACAGCTAAGAGACAAAATTCATCACCGCAGCTGGGAGGACATGATTAAGAAACATACAAATAAAAAGTTTTGTTGTTGCTGATTGCATAGTTTTTTATCTTGATATACTTTGTTCTCCTTTCTTCTCCTTGTCATTCTTCTCCCTTTTTTGTTGCTAGTGGACTTTTGTACTTTCCAGAGACAAAGAGACAGTGAGAGGAGAGGAGAAGACGTTTCCTCCCAATGGAGAATAGTCACTCTAATCCCTTCTCCTTCTCCATCCTTTTGGGATTTTGGGCATGCATATACATGCACTAAGTGTGTTTCTCAAGCTACCGTGTCCAGAACTTGAGCTGTGTGATTGGTCATATGGGAGTTGGCTGCATTAACCACCAGGCCATGGAGCTGGCCTAATATAACCTCAGACTTACAGAAAACTTATAGAGACCAAATCCCAGGTAGAGTGCCACTGCTCATAACTGGAGGTTCATGGGTTCAAATCTGGAGCCAATCTGAACATGCTGGGTGTGGCAGTAAACATACCTGTAATTTTAGGTAACTGAGAGGCTAGGGCAGGAGGATTATGGCATGGTGAGACCTTGTTGAAAATACCCCTCTCATCACAAAAGGAAAACATAAAGGTTGTAAGAATGATATTGGGACTTGTGAAAACTTTTCTAAATTGACCATTTGTTTATATTTTGTCCTATTTATCATATTATTTTTGTAGTGTGTGTGTGTGTGTGTGTGTGTGTCTATACAGTATTTTTTCCCTCAGTCTCTTGAGAGTAAGGAAACTGTGTTTCAATGATCTTGCTCTTTTTGAAATCCACAGACCACGTATGTGTAGAATGTCCCTTGGTCTTGATTAGATTCATGTTGGGTGTTTGGGGTAGGAATATCATAGAAGTGGTATTGTGTCTTCTAAGCCTCATCTCAGGAGACAAGTGATGGCCATTTAGTACTTAATCACTGAGTCAAGGTGGAATTCATCAGATTTTTCCATCAAAAGTTACTTTTTTATTTAATTAAAAAATGTATGTGGGCAGATACTTTGAGATTATGTAAATATCCTGTTACTCATCAAACATTCTTTGAGCAGGAGAATGGCCACCGTGCAATTTCTTCTCCATCATTCTTCTCTCAGGATTTTACATATGCACACATGTGAACCTGGTGTGTTTTTCAAGCCACCAGACACAGGACTTGAACCAAGAAGTCAGCCATGTGGATCTAGCACCTTAACTCCCATACTACCTGCTAACCCCTATTTACTACAAATTTTAACATCCATTGATGATTTTATGCAATGGATTTTTTTAAAAAAATTATTTCATGAGCAAATGAGAGACATACACAGAGAAAGAGAGAAAGAGAGACAATGTCCCCAATAGAATTTTGATGCTTCAATCCATCTCTTGTTTCAGCCTGAACCACAGGCACCCATATCTTCATTGTTCTCAGGGAAGTCGCCTTTGGACACATACCCAGAACTTTCCCATGCAGATCAGCCTTGCAGAGCATCGTATGTTACCACTGCACCACTGTCTGGCCACATTATACTAGGCACTAAAATGGATTTACTTGGAGAAAGTTTGTTATCTCAAAAAGAAATTTAGGGTGTCTAACTTGAAAGAAAGAGATCCAGAGTCTAGTTTCAGCCCAGTAGCTCCAGACAGATAACATTGGCTTCCTTTTTTTTGTAAAATGGATAGACGAAGGGGTAGTATTCTTGAGTGAATTGGCCTCAGAACTCTAAAGTTCTGATGTTTGTAGATGGGTACTCTTAGCATCCTGGGAAGGACAATTTTTTGAGGTATGAGACTATCACATGCTTTGTAGGGCCTTTAGCACTCCTGGACACTGTTCACTAAAATCCCAGACATTTTCCACAAGAGAGAAGTTTTAAAACACGGCTCCTTGTGCTTTGACACTCCTCCCACCACCAGGAGGGATCTATCTAACTACCTTTTGAACCTGGGTGTGCTGGTGTTGGCTTTGGCTAGTGTAGTACAGTCAAAGTGACACTACGTAGCATCTGAGGTTTGGTCACAAAGGCCAGCCACATTCCTCTCATTTTGCAGGAACTCTCGATTTTGGAGGCCTGAGATTCCATGTGAAAAGAGAGCTAACTGAGGCTGCCATGTTGTGAGAAGGCCCAATGCATAGAGACAGGTGACAAATACAGTCCTTGGGAACCAGCAGTTAGCGTAATGGCTATGTCGTTGGACTCCCACGTGGTTGACCGCGGTTCGCGTCCCAGACCTGGTGGCTTAGAACTCACGCCGGGCGCATGTGCGTGCATGCCCAAGATCCCGAGAGGAGAATGGAGGAGAAGGGATTGTGGCATGACCATACCCCCTGGGGGGGGTGATTTCTCACTTTCTGTCTCTATGTCTCTGTCTGTGTGGCGAGTTCATGCACCCTATAGCAAAAACCTCTCAAAAAAAAAAAAAAACAAAAAACAAAAAACAAATACAGTCCTTCAGGTCAACAGTCCCAGCTAAGCCCAGTCTTGGAATCATCTCAGCCCAGGTACTGAACATGTTAGTGAAGGGGTCTCCAGATGACTCCAGTCTCCAGATAACTGAGTAATGATGTTACTTGAGTCTTCCTGAGATCTTTGATAGAGTGGAGCAGAAACTGGCCATTGCTGCCATACTGTCTGAATTCTTGACCCACAAAATCTGTGAACACAATAAACGATTGCTGTTTTACACTATTTTAATTTGCTGTACAACTATAAATTAGTGGAGCACCCATAGATTTCCATCCCTCTCTAAATGGGACTGAATTGCCCTCAGGTGGGAATCACTCATAGATGCTAGCCCAGTACTTTTTTTTTATTCTACTTTGTCAACAAAATATATTTTAAATCAAAATATTGTAAGTGGGGTTTGTCTTCCCTGTGCCCTCTAACGGAATACAATCACAACTTATGTGTGTATTTTTAAATAATGTCAGCAGCCCTTAAATGTTAGCTTTAATCTGAAATTTATAAAAAATCATGGCATGTTTATAGGATACTGATAAGTTCTAAACAATAAGTCTAATACGAAATGTCAGTCGTACTCACTTTTGGAATAGTTGTGATTCTGAAAATGTAGTGATAAAATAAATATAAAAGGAATGGTATTTCTGTAGAGGCATGCCTTATAAATTTGGAGATGTATTTCTGAGTTTTCTATCTCCTTGCCTTGACATTGAAGCCTGGGTGATGTGGGAGCGTGAGAGCTTGTGAGTGATCCCTGTCTTGACTTGACAAATGTACCTAATACTGCAATCTCCTTTTCTTGACATTTAATGACTGCCAAACCTGAAAAGGAAGCCAAACCCCAAACATTTCACATTCACTAGCTCATTCATTCAACAAACCAGGAATTGTGCTAGGTTTTAGTGATAGAGCATTGAAGAAGGCAGGCATAGTTCCTGTTTTCATGGAATTTATATTTAGCCAAGTAGGAAGGACAATGAATAGGTAATTTGCAAGTTTAGTGAATATGATAAGACTGTGCTTCTTGAACTCTCTGTGGCACATCGTCTGTGGCAAAGGACCTATTCTTTCTACTTGTCTATCTACTCATCTATGTATTATTTTGATTTCTAATGTGTTGTGGATGTTTGTACCCTATTGTTACCAGCTATGTCAGTCCAGCTGCTGCTTTTCATGGTCAATGAAATGAGAGACAGAGGTTGGAGAAGAGAGTTTTATTTCTGTAACCAGTTACAAGGAGATAGTCAGCAAGTATCATCAAATTGTCTTGAAAAGCTCAACATGTCCTTGGGATTTATATATACAAAATAGAAGCAGATGCAACTCATTCCTCACTATAATCAAGCACTCAATCACTTTCTCCTAAGTAATTATCCAGATTCCTTCAAATACCCACTCCTGGTTTCTCATTTGACCATTCCTTATATAGATCTCCCTATGACTCAGTACTTGGTCAGATTGTTCTTGTTAGCGATCTGTCTGCATTTTAAAATGGCCGCAGTCCTGCTAAACCTTAAGCTGTCCTGCTTTGCTATTACACATTGTTAGAATATAGTTTAGCCAAGCAATTTATCACCAAAGTTTGTCAGCACCCAGACTAGTCTATACCCTGTTCAAACAGGTAAGTTCATAGATTACTTTCTTAAATATTGCATTAATTTCTAAGTGGTATACAAGTGTTTAGTTTTCGTTTATGGGTTTAGTTTTCATTTCTATGTTTGTCTCTTTACAGACCAATGACAATTAGTGTACACAGTGGCCCTAGTATCCAGACCACACTGATTAGCACGACTGTTGGAAACAGTGTAGGAGGCATTATGTTGTCATGGCCCTTCTTCACAACTTTCTCAACAAAAAATGAGAAAATTGGAGGTAGTTTTCTCACAATGCAGACTGTCTTTTATGTTCCACCTTTAATTCTAGGCTGATCACAAGAAGGATTCGTAAGCACAGGCCAGGAGTTGCTGCCTAGTCTATTAAACCTGCCAGTTGACAAAAGGACATGCAGCCAGCTTCCTTTTCCATTGTTTCTAGGATCACTCAGTTCAGGGTCTGGGCAGTAGGCAGACAGAGCTACCTCGGGATGTTCCTTTTGCAACACTGCCTATGTGCCCAGTGTTGCAAAAGGTATAGAGTTCTCTGGAGAGTAGAAGGAACACAGTGATTCCTAAAGTAGCTTTAAAGCATTCCATACATAAAATTCTCAGGATATAATCAAAATTTTATGGGGAAAAAAAGACAATAATGAGGGACTCTCCTGAGTGAACAGACAACAAAAGGAACATTCAAATCTAAAATTTTCCCCAGGATTTTAAAAACTAGAAAAATTACATCAAAGTTTGGAGGACAGTGGCTATTTATAACCTGAAAGGTAAATTTTTTTTTATAATTTCTCCTAAAATAATTAAAATCAATAGGTTATGTAGCAGCCTTATTTATTTATTTTATATTCATTCACTATATCATTAGAGCCTACAAAATGAATTTTCCTATCCAGAATGCACTGTATTATTGGCTCAGATATTACCATATATATTATCTTCAACAGATAATTTTCCATTTTGTATTTCTTAACTGGTTACCTTTTTCTTAAAAACCGTAATGAGCTTTGTGAAAATGGTATATTTCTCCCAGACTCTACCAGTTCAACATGAGGGAACTGGCCTTGGGGGCATTTTGGGGGTGTGGGCTCTGGGGATTGAAACAAGCCCCTCTGCTTCTCATGGGTATCTGTCCACAGCAGAACTTTGCAATAGAACAGAGAAAGCAGTTAATCATTGATGTCTTGCCAGCTGTGGAGTGTATTCAGTAAGGAATTGAAGCTGGCAAATAAAGTCCTGCTGCTTGTGTCCAGATCTATTTGTCTGAAAAAAATCATTCTCACCTGGAAAAAAAAAAAAAAAAATCCAAAGAGCAAACAACCACCATCTCCCAAACCAAACAAGAAATAAAAGGTCCACCCAATCATCATTTCTCCTGCTTTTCCTTCAAAACACCAGTGTTTATTTAATAGACCCGCAGTCCCAGGATGGAAACAAACAGATCAATCACTAGGGTGTTCCATTGTGCCCATCATCCTGAAGTCCGCTGATGGTATTTATCTGAGTCTGAAAGTCATCACACGGGGCACAGGTGCAGCTGATGCAGCATGACATTGGTGCTATATAAAGAGCTGTGAGTGACAGCAAGAGGGGAGAGGAAATTACGCCTGAGCACTCCAGGCATCCAGCCCATCTCCCTACCCTCCTACCACCTTCTGCCTCACCAGAGTCATCTCCTGGTCACGGCCACCATATCTCATCATTGACTTCAACAGTGTTGGCACTGTGCTTGCCTCCTGCTCTGCCTGTGGCCAAGGCTGAGGTGAATATCTAATGGGCTCTTCTTCCTCACCTGGAGTGAGCTCACTTTTTACTGCTCCCTGGCATGGAGCTGAGCTTGTTTCTAAGACAATATCACTTTCTAAGGTTGAGGGTTTGCTCATACTCAAGACAGACACTGAGGCTTGATATTTATCAGCTAAAGAAAACTCACATGTAAACCAGGAACTTAGGAACACTTAAGGCTAGATAGTTCTTCAGCATTTCAGGTATCAGGGAGACTAACTACCACAAGGGAGTCCAAGTAAGCTAGTACTTTACTTAGCTTAATTACATGAAAGGCCATCCTTATCTTGAGCTCTTTTGAATCACACTGGTGGGTTGTTTCAGTTGAAGGCCATTCCCTGGATATTTGGCCAAGGGCACTGTAGAGAAGGAGTGGCAGTTGGCCCCATTTTGGTGTTGAGCAAATACTCTATCCACTCTGGGTTTCACAGTTGAATCTCTGGCAGGAGCCTCTGTCTACAGATTATGCCTTTTGGGGACCACATGTGTGTTCTTAGGATATGGAGTTTTATAAAGAAAATTTCACAGATGTTCACAATCCCCAAAGAGCCCTGTTTCAGATCCTCCTCTCATAATCTAGCTCATGAAGGACACAGTCCAAATCATAGAATCCTAAAATCATTGCAACTCAAGCTCAGTCTGGATCAGTGTCATTATTCTCATCTACAAAATGGGCTGTTTTGAGGTTCCCAAGGGCTCAGTAGGAGCCCTTGTATTATAAAACATGTACCTATGATGTTGTGTCAAGGGGGCTGTGTGTGTGCATACATGGTTGGGGTATTAGTGGGGGTAGGGGTCCTGCAAGACTCAGAGAGGAAAGCTAGAATCTTTAATTCCATTCCTGAGGTGAGTGCTAACTGTGAACATGTCACAAAGCTTGCCCACTACATGCCTTCTCTCATGGCTTAAAGCTTGGGTATTTTCTAAAGTAACATGTTCATTAGTTCATTTATTCATTGAGTCTGCAACTCTTACATTATTTTATTCAATCATCCAACAGATGGTTATATGTTTTAGTTTTTTTTTTGGAGAGGTTTTTGCTATAGGGTGCGTGTGCTTGCCAGACAGACAGAGAGCGAGAAATCAACCCCCAGGGGGGATGGCCATGCCATAATCCCTTCTCCTCCATTCTCCTCTTGGGATCTTGGGCACGCACGCACACGTACCCGGCGTGAGTTTAAGCCACTGGGTCCAGGACTCGAACTGCAGTCGACTACGTGGGAGTCCAGCGACATAGCCATTACGCTAACTGCTGGTCCCCAGATGGTTATGTTAAGCAGTGGCCAACGTCCCTTGCTAGGGTCTGTATAAGTCCTCCAGGTCATGTTCTTTTGGAAGGTTTATTTACTATGTTCCTCTGTCATTCATTTATTCATTCAATAACATTCTGTCTCTTTAAAGAAAAACTTGTCAGAGGGCATGAGAGAGTGAGCGAGAGAGAGAAAGAAAGTATCTCCCCCATGGGGAATGGCCACAGCACAATCCCTTCTTCTTGATTTCTCCCTCCTTTTGGGATTTTGAGCATGCACACATATACACCTGTTGTGTTTCTCAAGCTGCTGTGTCTAAGACTCAAACTGGCAGTTCGCCAGGTGGCATCCTGTCATCCCAATCACCACACCATGGGCTGGTCTTCAATAATCTTTTTACTCTGTGAGCTTACATGGTCTCTTTAGTAGAGAAGAACTCATAATTCTTTGCTGAGGATCTCTGTTTTGGAACTGGGATGATTTGTGGCTATTTAAGAGACAATCTAAGCTGCTTTTTTTTCCTCCTAGAACTTATGTATTTCTTCTATGAGAGAGAGAGAGACAGGCACCCCTAACAGGGTCCCTCCTCAGTCTCAGCCAGCTCAGGTCATGGGCACGCATGTGCTCAGCATGCTCAGGGAGGTCCTGGGGCAAGTATGCAGAACCTTTCCCATGTGTGTCCACTTGTGTTACTGTGGCAACCCCACCTGGCTTGCTGAGCTGCAAAGTAATCCCAGAGCTAGGCAAAAGACTTGCTCACAGGATCCTCCAGAATATTAGGCGTGGCCCTGGAGAAGATATATTAAGAAGAAAAGTGATTTGTAAATTTTTAAAGCATTTCTTTAGCTGTTTTGAAGGCTGCAGCTGCATACAACATGGGAAGAGCAGAGTAATTGTATCTTTGAGTTAACTTTGCCATTGCTAATTACTCACCCTTATTGCTGTTCACCTTTACCTTCCTTCTTTTTTTCTTCTCTGTGATCCACTCTTCAAACTTCAGCCCGAGTTCCCTGGCTTCTGGGAAATACCCTGCTTTTTTGCAGCTTGATTATGTACAGCCTTTCTGAGCATTTCCATACCTCAATATCTGGCTGCACATTCCATGTAGGCCTTAAGAGCCTCACAATTCCCAGAGGACATGTTATCTCTCCTGTAGACTCTGACCTCCTGGGAGAGCAAGCAGCCTGCTCTTTTTTCTTTTCTTTCTCTCTCTTTTTTTTTTTTTTTATAGTGAGCACATTGTTCCCTGGACACTGCAATTTCATGATGCTTCGGTGACCAGGCCAAATACCAGGTTGGTAGCTGGATTAGACTCTGAGGGTACCTTGGTGGACCTTTCTGTGTGGGTAAGGACTTAACCTGTGCAACAGTTGAGACGAGTCTCCAGCTGCTTCTTCTCTATGTGCTTAACCCTTGGTAGTGCCCTGGGGGTCCTGAACCCATCCCTATAGATTTTCCTATTGGAGTGCTGCAAGTGTCAATTAGGCATAGACACTGCTATGGCATGACAATTGCGACTTGATGAGAGCAATTTTCCTAAATGAAACAATCGCAGTGATGAGCTCCAACTCCCTTCCGCCAGCCATACAGCTGAGATGTGCTGCACTGTCCCCTCACGAACGCAGACACAACCCAGGGGTCTGGTTTCCTGGGTGCTTTAGGACCCACTGGAGTTTCCTTTGTAAGCCGTCCCTCCCTTCCTGAGTTAACAGCAGTGTCCCAGATACATGCATAACAGGTTTCCAATTTATTTCTTTTCAACAGCCGTTGGCAAACACTTCTTCCCCCCTTTCTCTTTTTATTGCTTGCCTTTACTTTATCTGCTAAATCCATGCTTGTGGGTCTCCAGCTGCCTTTCTAGCACCTGCCCTTGTTAATATCTCCGTGTTGTTGCAGTTGCTGCCCTTGGGCTCTTAATGAGGAGCAGGTGGATATTATCAGGTCACTTTCAGGAACGAAGGTGGGAAGGGAATCTATTGCCTACCAAAGCATTATATGAGTTATCTCATTTAAAACCATCCTTGTGCGGTAAATATTAGTTCCCTGACTTTATGATGAGAAAATCTATCCCCAGGAAAGCCCCCAAATGTTATTCTTTTGAAACTCCCTGTAAGAGTCAATCTCTCTTCTGCTCAAGTTCTTTCAATGGAGTCCTATTATCTATTACAGAAAAAAAAGAGCACATTCCTTAGCCTGATATTCAAAAATCCCCGAGGACCTGGACCTTATCTACATTTTCTGTCCCCTTGCTTACTACTTTATAACTACAGTTACAATTAAATGGAGTATTTTACCCTTTTGCATAAGTACCCAACCCTCTCCTACCTCTCTAGTTCTGCCTCTGTGATTCCCTCCTGTATAATACGTTTCCCAAACCACTTTCGATACATACACATACTATGCTTAACTCTCAAGAAGCAACCCAAAGGTCCTAATCTTCCCATAAATCCCACCGACCTCAGTTGGAGGTGACCGCTGCCTGCTGCTTCTCCTAAGCTGGACCGCTCATGTCATCTTTATCACGTTGTGTATCATCACCCCTTCCGAAGCTGTGACCTCCCTGAAGGTGAGACTCATGTTTGACTTTAATTTACTATCCTACACTATGGTCAGGGTTATGCCATTCTTGGAGGTGATGCATTTAAAAAAATAGTTAAGAATTTTGAGTAAGTTACTCCGTTTTCTTACCACCATCTCCAACTGTGGTTAATACTTAGTACTAGCTAAGACAGTTCTGATTAAAATGTAGGAAACACAGAAATTGGTATAAATAGTTAGAGTTCTGAAATTTTGCTTAAGGAGCCCAGTTCTTTTATGCTTTCCAGATAGTTTATATTCAGTGACTATCTTGGTATTGGGTTAAATAGACGTGGTCTCTTTTAAACTAAATTTGAAGTTTCAAAATAGTTAATTTTTTCTCCTCAGTATAGGACATACAAGTTAGGTTCAAAGTAGACTTATCTGTTTACCAGTACACAATTGGTTATGCAAAAATGTACACATTAAATATGAAATATGCTTTGGAACTCCTTCAGTGTTAACTTACCTCTGAACATTCACACATTCATTCAGTCATTTTATTTGATCAACAAAACTCTCTCTTTCCAGACATACATCTTTTCTACATTTCAGACCTGTATATTCAATGATCAATTCAGCCACTCTATATGGAAGATCCTAGCCCTCTGGAATCCAAGATGCCTAAAGTTGAATTCACAGTTCCATGTCTCTGCCTAGCAGCTATGTCTGGTCTCATACAATCTATTCTGTGTACTCTATCCAGATCAAAGAGAAGAGCACATACCATCTCCTTATTAAATCTGGTAATTATCTTCTATTTACTTCTCTCCTCTTCTTCCTCAGTCCTGCACAACCCAATAAATTATTCAGCACTATTGATTATGCTGCAGAAATATTTGTAATGTATTTCTTTACCTCCACTGCTATCGCTCATGTGCAGTTTACTTGAATAAAATAAATAATGGATAATTAGCAATATCAATGTATGAAGTATCTATATGATGTCCTGATAATATACCAGGCATCCTGAGACAGCATATGTTATCTCATTTAGCATTCACAAAAAACTTCTTGAAGGAAGGCATTTTGAATAAAATGTTTCATTCAATGTGGAAACTGAGACTTAGAAAGTTAAACAGCCTAATGGTTGGCTTGAGGTTTTATTCTGTGTCATCCACATCCTCCCAAGACCCAGGACAATGGAACAGCCACTTTCTCGAACATTGCTGTATACTTTGACAGCGTGATAAGGGAGTTTGGTGAAGCAAGTGCTGGCTCTCAAAGCTTCTAACCAGAAGTATTGTCATCTGATTAGAAGCTCCTACTTCACTGGTCAAAGAAAGACACCTGACCACAGACGAGCATATTATTGAGAAGGACAGTATATATAGATGAACAGTAATATAGCTTACCAAAGGTGACAAGCACATATATTATTAAAAGTTAACCACATATATACTATTAGGAAAAAAAAGTTTCAGTCTCCTTTCCCATCATTAAAAATGTCTCAGAGAAGGAAAACAATATGATCAGAGTTCAAGGTATTGAATATACCCTTGAATAAACTCAGCCCTTAGGAAGGAACTAGCTTATGTCTTTCTTTCTGTTCTGTAATCTGGAAGACTTCAGAAAGTTCTTTAAAAAATTAGAAATTTTTCCATGCATAATTCTTACTTCCCACAAACTTATTGAAAATCTTTGTAGGATTTTTTTCCCCCATTTTCTCTTTCTCTCTCTCTCTTTTTTTTAATAGAACTGGAACCCTAAAATAGCTCCTTCTTTGATACCTACCTACCCCTTTTCATCTTTGCTCTTGTCTTTCTTGTTGTATGTTACCATGAGAAGGTGTTAAAAGACCAAGTTTAGACTTCACAGCAGTGGAAAGGAAGAAATAGGAGGCTCTATTTTGAAATCGAGCTAAACTTATGTCTTTAACCCACCTTTTAAGGGGTGATAATTGGGTATAAGGCACTTTTTGAGCTACCAGGAGTATCTTATAACCCACTTGGGTGTAGTTCCTTGAGTAAATGTGCCTTAGAATCCTATTTGGGAAAAGGAGGGATTAGTAGGATTCAAAGTTTTTCCTTTGGACCCTTGCCTTAATACAATCAAATTCCCAACATTATTCATGGAACATGCCAATGGAGATACATGCTTATTTTTTGGATCATAGAGGAAAGCAAAATGACCAGCACCTTCTGCGGAAAGGTAAATTAAGAAAAGGTGAGTTCCCTGGATTCTGAAGAGTGGGAGGAAAAAATAGGGCAGAAGGAACAGCAAATACACAGTCAAAACAGAGCATAGCACACTAGGTAAATAACATGTGAATAGGATGGATTCAGTGCAAAGGCTTTCTGGTAGGTTTGTCAAAAAACAAGGCAGTAAAAGTCAACTTGTTAAAGATTATCAGTTAGTGAAAATCTTAAACCTTTATTTTTTATTTTAGAATCTCCAATACCTATTGCATTACCTAAGACAAAATAGATCTAGTCATCATTAAGGAAGTAAGTGAATTAGTAAATGAATAAGATGCATCATATGTATTTGTGGATTTTTTTTTTTACTATATGTAGACATTAGGTTATTATATTGTTGCAAGAATACAACATAGTGAGATATTATTATGTCTATAGTAAAGATGAGAACACTGAGGCTTAGATATATTGAAAGGGTTTGATGTAGCATGCATCTGTTAAGATGTCATTAGCTGAAAGTAAAGTGTATATGTCTAAAATATTTTCAATAATAAAGTGAGAAATGTTTATTATTTCTTATAAAAATTATAAATTTTCCCAGAATTAGTTTTATAGTTCAATAATATTATTAGGGCTTTAGACTTTTCTATTTTTGACCTTTGTGTTTTCTCCTTGTGGTTACAAAATGACTGCCATGGTTCCAGACATCACATGAAAACATGAGGGAAGCTTATACTCTGTATGTTCTTAGTAGAAAAGGAATCTTTCATAACTGACCATATTAATGAAAATATCCCGACAGGCTCTTTGATGTGGCTGTGAAGGTATGTTCTACCTGTGGACAGCACAACAGTTACAATGCTCTGTTCATGGTATTAGAGAAAATTTAGAGTTAGGGCAAACAGAGGAATAAGACAGGGAAGTAAAGAGATCAAAACAGAGGAAGAAGAGTGGGTTAAATAGCATTATAGGTTTTAACATATAACTTGAGAACAGTCTTTTAGTTGAAAAGTTTTTCAAAACTTAAATTCTCTGATGATGTCTATCCTATTTTCCTAATTCCTTAGTAAAGCCTGAAGCTTATATAAATTCCATATGTTTGTTCTGGAGAGAAAGTCAAGGGACCGTATTTCCTGACCTTTGTTGGTATAAAGCTCTGAGTTTAGGTTGATATTGGGAAGATTTAGAGTTTGCTCAGTTACAGGAATTTAAAGGGTAAGCCCTGAGAAACACCAGAAATCTTGAAGAAGATGTTGGAATTTCCATAGGATATGAGATGGGGTCTTGGAATAACTTTATTTAATTTTCAAAGGACAGAAAGGCCTCAGATGACACATGGGTCATACAAAAAATGCTGCATGAAGTATTTCTAAATGTCAGTCTTTGCCTGTATTTCTGATAATTTCCTATGTATAAATTCCCATAAGAGCAATTACTGGTCAGAGGTTGTGGGCATATATAAAGCTCTTAAAATGTATTGCCAAGTGTTGTGACAGTGCTCACTCCCCTGTAACCTTAGTGGCTCTGGGTGGGGGGAAATATTGTGAGGGTTTAAAAACCCTGTGTCTGCAGGCTTTAAGTGCTGTGCATTGACTGATCGTGAGAAAGTAAGCACATGTTCGTCTGGAAATCTCAACTCACCTCTAGCCTCAGTCATTATCCATAGTCTGGGTGATTTTTAATTATATCTCTTATCTGGGAGAAACAACAAAATACATGAGGTGGTGGAAGGGAGGAACATGGAAGGAATGAGCCATCCAGGATAGTAAGTGTCTAAGAAAGAGAGAAATACCAAGTAAGGAGGTCTTAAAAGAAACGAGCACCTCTTCTCAGAAATTAAATTGAGGATTCTTAAGAATGAGATGTCTTAGTCTCAAACTTGAGGTTAGGTCCTATCTTCAGAGGATATTCTAATTCTCCTTCTCTCCACCCTAACCCACCACCTCAGTTGTCTGTCAGCACAAATACAGATACACTCGTGAGCCACTTTCTGAGATTGCAAAGCCATTGCTTTGTCCTGCAAATGCCCAGATCACATGGGCAGGTTTCATAAAATTTGAAGTGTAGATTACTTGGGAAGATTTCATTAAACACTTTTCTCCAATGTAGCTTTGAAGGCAGCACCTAAAGTGGCAGGGGCTGGGTGAAGTCCCCACTTTGCACTGACTAGTTCTTCTTCAAAGGAATCCATCTTTGTCTTTGACTATCTGGACTAGATAACTGTTTGGCCTCAGGGGAGAAACCTATTTTTGTGAATGGTATTTCTAGAAAAAAAATAGCTAATCAGGTGGTATTGTTTCCTTTCTGCATCCAACATGCATGCATATGCTAGCGAAGTTTGGGAATTATTAAATTTGGATGTCTGTTACTTCAAATGAACTATCATCATCATTCTCATTATCATCACAATTTCTGTTAAAATCACAGAAACCCAACTGGTTCACTTACAGTCCTCGTTCTACTCCACCAGCATAAAATTGTCTGAGAGAGGAGCCCTGTTGGTCCACTCACCTATGTAATCTTAGTGTGTTTATGAAGCACAAGTAGGCACTCAATGCATATTTGCTAAATGAATGAGTGAATGCATGTATAATAAATAGTATGATATTAATATTTTTTCATGCAAGATACCTATTTTGTTTTGTTTTATTTTAACTATTTTCCCTTTAAAATTCATTGTATTTTCTTTCCTACACAGACACTTTCTCCAGTGTATTTAATGTGTGTCTTTCCAATTAAACTTAGGACATTACCTCCAAGCGGGGATGGCCACATCACAGTTCCTTCTCCTCCATTCTTTTCCCAGGATCTTAGGCACATATGCACATGTGCCCTGTGTGACTTTTCAAGCCACCGGGTCTGAAACTCGAACGGCAGTCACCCATGTGGGAGTCCAGCAACATAACTGCTACGCCATCTGCTGGTCCCAAGAATAGACATCTTTTATTAGCCTTTTGGATCCCTTCAGAATTGCCAATTCTCATGTTTACCTGTGTCATATTGGTCTTATTCCTTTCTAGCTGACTCAGAGCAACTCATATACAAAGGGTCTTCAAAAATTTAATGGAAAATGTGTACTATGAAAAAATCTGTGCAAGGATTTTGAAGTTGTTTTGTACCAACATAAACTCATACTTTAATTCCATTTTTCTGTGAACTATTTGAAGTCCCTTTGTATCTAGATAGCAATTTCTCATTAATGTCTTTTTCCAGGCTGCTCTCATTGTTATCTTGGCACAGAGTGACATTTGAGGGATAGAAATATTTTTCTGTTCATATTTTTTTTCATAATGGTTTGTGCATTTTGAACTTTGTCTTATAAAACCCTTTACAATTTAAGGTAGATACCTTTCTAATCAGAGATAAATGTATAGTCTAAAAAATGTCTTCTATAAATTTCATACTATATTGCATTTTACAATCTTTTTTATTTTTTTAACCGACACATATATATCTGAACACATAAAGTTTTAACCAATTACATATCTGAACTTGGTCTATGACAGAATCTATTATAAGTTAGTGGAAGAAGAGTAGATCATTTAGTAAATATTTGTGAAGCATTAGGTCATACATGGAGAAATCTTAACAAATACAAACTCCAACTAGATTAAATGCATTCTTTTCAGTATGCATTCTAACTTCTACAATGGGTTGTTCTATTTATTTTATTTTTATTATTTTTCATAAAGAGTTTATGTTCACTTTAGCTATGTCACTTTTCTCTATGAACTCCTCATTTTTTAATTTTAATTTTTCAATCTTTATTTTTTTTTCATGAATGAGAGAAACAGAACAGAGAGACAAAGAGACAGCACCCTCAACAGGATCTTCGTGTTGTGATCCACCCCCAACCTCAGCCAGTCCCAGATAATGACTGTGCCTATGCTCAGAGGACTTGGGGATGTCTCCAGACAAACCTGGAACCTTCTCATTTAGACCACCTTAATAAAGCATACTTTTACTGCTGTGCCACTGTCAGCCCCCAACTCACCTTTTACACTCTAGGGTATAGGAGTTGTGTTGGTGAGTAATGGCCATCAGAATGGAGGAGCCGACCTTAGGTCCTAGAGTATTTCTCTGAGGAGTTTAGGGGGATGAAGAGCCTCTGGTGCTAACATCTGTGCTTGACCATTTTTTTTTTTTTTTTTTTGTGCTATTTCCCAGAACATTTCCTAATTCTTCCCTATTCCAGGGCATCTTCTCTCTATAGTCATTGTATGGGGACAGTTGAAGGAATATTTTACCCTGTTTTGAAGAAAGACAGAAAATGTTATGCCACGGGCCATGTTGGGACTCAGAAGTATACCAGCTGTCTCCCAAAAGGACCCTGAGCTGCCCCACCTGAGGCCACTGTCTAACCTTAACTACCAAACCTCCACTTCCTTATAAATTTGACACAAATGTTGCTTTGTTTTTGAGTACCCCTCTTAAATCCACAGGCTTCCATTTTCTCTTCTGGTGTCTTCATAGTTGATTGGGGAAACTGCCAGCAGGCTGTACACATTGGCTCTGATGTGGAGGACTGGAAGCCTGTCAGAAACTTGTCACATTGGGCATCTGGTGTTGGAGATTTGTGCATGTCAAACACAATTGTGGAATACTGTATGAGTTTTTAATGAATTAAATTGTTTTATTCAGATTCCATTTGCCATCTTTTAAGTTAAAAAATAAGAACTTCCAATATTTAGACTTAACTTGTTTGACAGGTTTGTTGAAATCATATCAAATATAAAAGTAATCTCCATGAAATTCTGTGCCCATAATTAATCAGTAATTTGACCTTCTGAGATTCTTGTAAGAACAGTTGGGTCTGTATTTTATTTTACAAATGAAAAAAAAAAAAAAAAAAAAAAAACAGGGTAAAGTTTCAAATCACATACTCAAAGACACAATAGATGGGTACTGGTGGTACCTGAGATCCATTTGTGGAAGTCTCTGTTAAAAGCCCTTTACTTCAATGAACACTTACTACTGGGTCTTCTGGTCTCATCCCAGAGTCATTCAAGAGTCCTGGCCTTATTGTTTAGGCTGATAGAAGTTGAATTCTACATTCAACTTTTTGTAGCAAGGACCAAGCTGTGATCTATATCACAAGAAGTTAAGGTATAACACAGAGGCCTCCTTTCTCATTCTGGACACATGGCCACCTAGATCATTGCTTTGAGCCAGCATCTTATTTCCCCTGGGTCTCAGGTTGCTACTTTGAGGGAGCTGCCTGGTTGCAACCCCTTTCTTGCTCAGCTCTAAATAGTTTGAGGTTTGTAACTGGGGGCAACAATTCAAGCAGTCCCTTGTCCCTAACTTCCCTCTAGGATAATGAATTGATTTATCTTCTGGACCAGAGAGTGTCAACATCAGAGATTTAGAAGAGCCTTTAGAGACAATATAGGCAGATGACCACATTGGGTTTCCTTTCCTTTCCTTTCCTTTCCTTTCCTTTCCTTTCCTTTCCTTTCCTTTCCTTTCCTTTCCTTTCCTTTCCTTTCCTTTCCTTTCCTGTGTGAGTTAAACTATGTATTGGGAGAAGGATACTTTCCTAGCTAGTTCTAGATTTTTCCATGGAAGGGAAGATGAAGCCTGTTTGCTCTGTGTTCACTTTCTTTAGAGTAAACCTGCCCCAACTTCTTTTCTGCCTTCACCCTTTGTAGACATCCAAAAGCTTCTTTTGCAAATGGGCATCCTGGCATATGGCCGTTGGCCACAGAAGGAGCTCGTGCAATATTGGTTGGTCATGTGCTCTTTGGTCCCAGTTTTGAAGCCATAATCTATGATTGTCAACACTACCAACACCTGGGCCACTTTTAGTATGTGAAGCCCAGGCATTTGTTAACCTGTTAAAGCTTCCCACCCTCCCACCAAGTAGTGGGAATGGATTTGAATTGGGTAGGAGGAGACTGTGTCATATGCAGCACCAAATGGAAGGATGAGAAGACAGAGCTGAAAGCCTGCCCCGGGCAGAGAGCTTCTGATGTTGGTGGATCAGCAGGGAATAACTAGAGATCTCAGCGTCCTTTCTTTCTGGGTTATTTCTGAGCTCCCTGCTGTGGCCCAGGTGACTCTGTTCCTTGTCTGGAGGCAACTGAGAGGTAAAGGGGATCTTAAAACTGCTCAGCAGACGGCCACTCCATAGGAGTATCTATTTTGACAAAATAAACTGTGGATTTGTCCTAAGAACTCTGGCAGCAGAGATTGCAGCCTCATCCCTGTTCTCATGCTTGAAGACTTTTTCTCCCCATAATGAGAGTGCCGAGCGAGCAGGCCTTTCCCCGACAGTGCTGGCAGCAGGACAACTTGTGCCCAGGATGGATTTTTCTTCATTGATTCTAATCTTCTTCCTGACTGTCTGTCTTGGCTGCTTTGACATATTGAACACTGAATAGTCCCTGAGTAATTCTTGAACATTTGGGGATCGTTTTTATTTTTACAAGACAGTAGAATCCAATGGAGTGATTTATACATGTACTAGAAGAAGATGAAGAAAAAAAAATAACAAAGTGACTGCGTTTTGGGAATAAACACACTCAATGACGATTAAAAACTACACTGAACAAAAGGTTTGTGGCCAATCTTCAATAATTTTATAATTTTGTAAGGATGCACAGAATTATGTAGAGATGAACAGTAATGGATAAAGGGCTTTCACAGCTGTGACTTCAGCCATGATTGATGACAAAATGCTACTGGAGGGAGAAAAGGAAAATGAATATTTATTAATGGAATAGTGTCATGGGCTTAAAACCCAAGGAGATCCATCATTTCAAATTCAAGGTTGGATGCATTCAAAACAGAAAGTTCAATACCACGGCCCCATAGCTGAGCCATGGACCAGAAAAATTCACAGGTACCACTGTCATTTGGTCCAAGGGGGACTTTCTGGAGATGTTATTCCCATTTCAGCCCCTATTAACATCACCTGAACGGAGCAATGTTACATGAGTTATCACTCCAAGAATGCTACGACAACAATTGCCTCACCTATTAGAATACCCAGAACTATGTGTTCTGGTCATTCATCCAGAAATTAATATATCATGTCTGCATACTTTCTCTGTATATGGTAGTTATGGTCTCTGTGGTGACAGCTTGGAAATTATTAGTAAGATTCTTTCTAACACGACTTCATCAGCTCTCCCTTGAACTTTATAAGGGCAGTGTTTAGCCAACCCATAGCATATCTCAACCCTCTTTGCAAATTTCCTCCCCACAGAACTCCTTCTTTGTGCTTATTCCCTTTAGGTTGGTTAATTAATTAAGACTTGGAAAAGACAGTTTTCTTTTGATGAAATGTTACCCATTTGACCTTAACATGTTAAAAAATTACAGTTCAAAATCTTAGGAAGGCACTGTTGATACCTTTTGTGTTGGCATTATTTCTCCACGGAAGCAGCCTGTTCAGATAATTAACAATAGTGATATTGTGGCATAGTGTTTTGACAGGGAAGGAGAAATTGACTGATGGCATTTAACTGCCTAATTTTACATGAGGTATTGAAATTGTACTGGAAGTTTCAATATGTAGATTTCAGCTAATGAGTAACCCCCTAGCACGTCATTCCTTCTTGTATAACTAGATACACAGAATATCTTCTGTTCCCCAGACTTCCTTGGGCTCTGTATTCTACTTTAGAATATGGCAGTGATGGCTCATTGGTCCTATAAATCTACTTACACTAAACCTTCGAAATTGCCGTCCAGATAGATGGTCTCAGTCTTTAGACTTTCACACACATGTCATTTCTAAGGATGGCTACTTCTGGGTGGCAAATCTTAGACTTTAGTGTTGGCTGTTACTAGTTTGTTGTGTAAGTTATGCTGGAAGAAAAGTTACTATTCTGTTAGACAGTGTGTTTCAATTTATTTTAAACTATCGATTCTACCAAATCCTTAGCAGTAGACGTGGATGAATTATCTCTGTTGGCCGTCTTTGGGAGAAAGCCAAGAGAGTATGAATTGTACTGTTATTCTTCTATGTCATGTGTATTTTCCACATTTCATGATAGACTGACCAGTTTGGTCCCAGAGAAAGAGCTGGACCTCAAGTAAGTAGCTAGCAAATATTTTGTAAGTTAACTAATTAATTTAATTTTTATTTGGACAAAAAACAATACTAGAATTATATTCTGCCTGGAAAGGAATATTTGGACTCACTGATAATTATTCAGGAATGGCAAGAAGATATGTGTTGAGGAAGGCTGCAGGTCACAAAGGATATTGTTAAAAAAGCCTCTGAGTTGGAGAAAAGATGAATGCTCTCTGCAGAGAGTTGTCTGGGATGGCTACAAATAGGGTTTAGGACAAATGTAGAAGGATGATGAGAAATGAAGCTAGAAGTTAGGAGTGCTACCCAGAAGACAGTAGAAATTTCTGACTAAAGACTTTCAAATAATAAAGGCTCTATTAGGTTAAATTCAGTAGATAATGCCTGACCAGATTTAGATTTTAGAAAGATTACTTAACAACCATAGATAAAATGGAAGTACACAATAATAGAGGGAAAAAAAAGTTATAGAATACAATATTCATTAACTAAAATAATAGCCATAGTGTTTGAATAGAATTGCATCCCATCAAACTCATGTGTTACTGCCTTAACCTCCATACCTCAGAATGGGACTGTATTTGGATATACAGACTATAAAAAGATAATGAAGTTAAAATGAGGTCGTTAGGGTGAGTCTCCAACCAATCCGACTAAAGACTTTATAAGGAGGAATTTTAGGACACAAGAGGCACACCAGGAATGTTTAAGCACAGAGCAAAGCACATGTGAGGGCACAGTGAGAAGATGGCCATCTTCTGTAAGCCTGAGGGGAGAGGCTTCAGGAGAAGCCAGCCTTGCTGACACGTTGATATTGGACTTCTAGACTCTAGGACTGTCTGTGAGAAAAGACATTTCTGTGTCTTAGCTACACAGTCTGTGAGATTTTGTATGGTAGCTGTATTTGTTTTCCAGAGAAGAAACAGGTTTCTTGTATATATATACAAGACATTATATATATGTGTGTGTGTATACACACACATACACAAATATGTATACACATACATGTATATACATATGTACATGTGTGTATATATATTTGTGGTGTGGGGGCGAGGGGAAGAGAGAGACAGAGAGAGAGAGAGAGAGAGAGAGAGAGAGAGAAAATAAGAAATTGGCTTATATGGTTATGGATGATTTGAAGTCCCAAGATATGAAGTTGGCAAACTGAAGACCCAGGATAGCTGATGGTGTAGTTCTAGTCCAGACTGGCAGGCTTGAAACATAAAACTTCAGTTACAGGCAGGAAAAGATTAATGCCTCAGTTTTACAATCAGAGAACAGGAGTTCCCTCTTCCTCTTCAAAGGATCACCCCCTTTTTGTTGGATGAGCCCTGTCACATCGGAGAGGGTAATCCACTATATTCGGTCTACTTTAAATGTTTATCTTATCCACAAATATCCTCACACACACACACTAATATTTGACCAAATATCAGGGCGCCCTGTGACCCAGTCAAGTTGACACACCAAATTAATCATGGTAGCTATAACAAACTAGTACACAAATAGCCAACGGAATACATTAGAGGAGATGAATTTGAAAAATATTTTCAGTTCAATATGATCAGATGTGAAGGTAAACAAGAGTGCTGAGTCAATAAGAACTTTAATATTCCTAGTATGGATTATAAAATAGGTGTGCTAAAAAATCAAACACACGGACACATGTATATACACACACAGGTTTCATCTTTGTTATATATTAATAGGAGTTAAAGGATAAGTTTAACTTCAACCACTCATCCAGAGTTCACCCATTCTTTGTAGCTATTTAGAAAACAGCTACAAAACTGTAAGGATCTGTGAAAATTCAGTAGTAAAATTAAATACGAGGTACTAAACCCATAGTGAAGGAATTGAAGCCTTAATTAGAGCATTTGAACTCCCTTATCATAGGTATATATTTTTTCCAGTATTTTCCCCCTGCAATCCCACAGTGAATAAGAAGCAACACTTGAGAAAGGTCTAGGGGTGTGTGTGTGTATGTGTGTATGCATGAGCATGTATGTGTATGTATGCATGTGTGAGTGTGTGTGTGTGTGTGTGTGTGTGTGTGTTGCAGACAGAGGCTTCTAATCAGGCTGATTCATCACATTTACATATAACTGTTAAAATCTTAGTTTTGAGATAAGAGAGAGCAAATCTTAGTTTTATGGATACATGAACTTAGAGGCACGAACATTTGGGGCCACTTTGACTCTGAACAAACAGATACACAATACATAGAAGTCATCAGTGTTTGGTTACTGAGTCATCAACAAAAGATTATACATGATTTCAGGTCTACTCTTAAGGCAGGGAAATAGTGAATAGCTTTTAGAAATAATGAAAATATAAGAGTTTTATAGTAAAACTAAACTGTGATCCATGATAGTGTTATAGTAATTAGCAGGGGCATAAAAACATCAGCTGTAATTCTCTCATGATTAGATGAGGGGGCCAGAGTGGGGGCAGCAGAAGAGGAAAGAGTCTTCTACAGGTTCATCCTGGGCCACAGACCTCCTTGAGGCTGTCTTCTCTGCACCTGCCACAAAGGCACTCATATGCAGAATGTCTGCCAGCAATGTGCTGCTGCCACTCAGTATGTTTTTTTTTTTCCCCCCAATTCCCCAGCTCCCTCCCCATCCCACCATGGTCCTTGGCAGGTGGAGGTGGGGATGTGATGAGCTTCAATGAAAAGAAAAACATGAGGAAATAAAACACACCCTATTCTAGAAGACTTTGTCTTTCCTTGTTATTTTAAAAGCTGTAACTTCACATTCAGTCCAGTTGCTTTTCAGGTGGTCTCTTGGGTGGAATGAATTGGTTGGCAAAAGAGTAGACACCTGTTTGTCGAGAGATTGATGGTCAGTTTCGAGAAGCCATTGGCATTCTGCTGTGCAAGGGACTGCTCCCTCTTTGGTCTTTAGTCTGTTAGTACAATTGCAAGTGAAAACTCAAAGAATTGCATTACAAGCTGGGTTTTGGTAAGACTCACATGTGATCCAGGAAGGCTGATTTTATATAAGCTGCTGGTTCAGTCTCCTGGAAAATAAATTGATCCTGTAATTAAAGGTCTCTATATACATGGAGCAGGGAAGGAAGGTGGGAAGTGGTGATCAGATATAAATTCAGGATGAGTCATTGGTATAATTAATAGAAAAGACAATGGCAGTTTTTGTAAGAATTTGTCTCAGCAACAGAAATAACCTTATGCAGGTACACAAATATATATATATATATATATATATATATATATATATACACATATTCATACACACATATGTGTGTATGTATGTGTGTGTGTGTGTATATATATATATATATATATATTTATACACACACACACACACAGTTGTATTTGCTGTGTGAGCAGGTCTGGAAGCATATACTACCTCATCTGAACCTTCAATGACTGCAGCCTAGGCCAACCTTGATTGCAGTTTCGTGGGCTATGATCTGAGGTAAAAGATGAGATAAAGATGAGACTCTGAGATAAAAGATGTAGCTCAGTAACATCCTGACCCAGAGACATTGAGATCTTAAGTGTGTATTGTTTTGACTGCTAAAATTTGGAGTGATGTGTTATATAACAATAAATAACAAATATCTCTTCTTTGATGTAAAGATTTTTGGATAAATAAGTTAGGTCATTGAAAAAATGACACATTTTTGCATAGAAAAAAATATACATATAAACATATGTGTGTGTGTGTGTGTGTGTGTGTGTATATATATATATACACACACACACACATTTCAGCCTTTTCTGATGACCTGATAATAA
The DNA here is from genome assembly GCA_026018925.1 of Tupaia tana. Classification (NCBI taxonomy): domain Eukaryota; kingdom Metazoa; phylum Chordata; class Mammalia; order Scandentia; family Tupaiidae; genus Tupaia; species Tupaia tana. Next base: position 210,488,311 of record JAKSZU010000003.1, read on the forward strand.
GCTAAGATTAAGTCAAGTACAGAAAAGAGATTTCTGTTGATACTAGGTATATTCACATTCATATTATCTTGCCACCAGCCCCATCCTTGACCCATAACCCCTACCTGCTCATGAGGATATGTGTCCCATGAATGATTGTTATTTCAGTTTACTTAGGTTGAAGAAGAGAAGTGATGGTCTAAATTTTTATTTCTAAATCTCCTTTGGCTATACTTAAATCTCTTTTGGAGAGGTTTTTGCTATAGGATGTGTGTACTTGCCAGAAAGACAGAGAGAGACAGAGACAGAAAGCAAGAAATCACCCCCCCCCCCCCCCCCCCCCGAGGGAATGGCCACAGCACAATCCCTTCTCCTCCATTCTCCTCCATTCTCCTCTCAGGATTTTGGGCATGCACACACACGCGCCCGGCGTGAGTTTAAGCCACAGGTCCAGGACTTGAACCACGTCGACTACATGGGAATTCAGCGACATAGCCATTACACTAACCGCTGGTCCCCTGGCTATACTTAATCTTAAACCCACTTTTTAAAGATAAGAAATTAAGACCTGAGATTCCATAGAAAGTAGTTATGGAAGCCAATAAAGAATTAGTTAAGCCACTCTTATTAGTCCACTGACAATTATCAGGTTAGGACTGGCTCTGCAGGTCAGCAGTTAAGGGAGCAGGGTTCTTTTTTTTTGGGGGGGGGGGACTGTCTTGACTCAAAATCCAGTTTGAATAGATATTTCTGATACTAGGAAAATAAATTTACAGGTAAATATCTTCCTCTTGGGTAATGAAGGCAGAAATATTTCCCTAGCAGTAGTAAAAATCAAATAAAAATTTGGTTGACTTAAATACATCTGAAGAAAATAATACTTGGTTTTTTTTTTTTTAATGTTTGGAAAAATTGATTTATTTACCCAAGGTTGAGTAGAAAGGAGGTAGCAATGTCAGTATTGGAGCCAACTTACCCAAATACAAGGCCATTGTTCTTCCCATTGCCATGCATTGCTTCTGAGAAGGAACACACAATCCACTTTCATTTCTTTAGTTTTGGGGGGAAGGTGTATAACCAGATAAATTCAGACTCATATTTCATCAATAACCGTCCCTGTGGTTATGCTTTAGATGAAAATCAGAGTAGAAACATACCCTTCCAGTCATCCTTGTATTCCCAGCATGCTCATTAGCTTTATGTTTGGCCCTCTGGATGCACTTATTCTTCTGCCCCACTGTGCCTTTGGCTGGGAATGCTGACCTACAAGGCTGTTTACTCTAAGAGTCTCTTGCCTTCTGGCTTCTGATTGGATTCCACCACATGACTAACCATGGTTCAAATCCTGGTTCTGGTGACTTGAAAAACATTTAAGTGTGGGACCAGCAGATGGTGTCATGTTTACTTCACTGGATTCCCAAGTAGTTGGTCATGGTTCAAGTCCCAGACCTGGTAGCTTAAAACTCACACTGGGCATGTGTGCATGCCCAAGATCCCAAGAGGAGACTGGAGAAGGGATTGCAGCATGGCCATCCCCGATGGGGTGATTTCTTGCTTTCTGTCTCTCTGGTAAGAACACGTGCCCTATAGCAAAAATCTCTCTTAAAGAAAAATATTTAAGTACATGCATGTATGTGCCCCAAATTCTGACAGAATGGAGAAATAGAATAAAAAGGATTGCAGCATGACCATGTTCCATTAGGAGGTGCTTTTCCTCTCTCTCTTTGGCCAGTGCATACTCCCTCTGGCAATTAAAAAATGGTTTTAAAAAATTAAAAAATATTAGGTTAAATAAACTAATACTATGAATGAGCCCTGCGAAGATAGAAGAAAATATGAGTAAAAGTATAACAGTTTCTGCTTAAAAAATCTTTTTATTTATTTATTTTTTGGATGTTCCCATATCCAAGTATGACAAATACTTTTTGACACTTTTCCTGCTTGGGGCTTAGGGTGGTCAGAGATCCTGAGACTGTGGTAATAGTCATACTGTTTATTTATTACCTTTAGACTCAGCTGGCAGTCCCAGGCCTCCAAGCTGTGGGAAAATGGCTACAGACATCTGGCCAGAAAATGGTGCATGCTACCATGAGGCTGCCTGGCTCAGGCACCTCCTTTTTTAAAGTGTGAATTAATGTTCTTTATTCACCTTGGGGATGAGAAATTGGACATCATACTCAGTCTAGAAAACATAGTTTAGATCCACATAGTCCAATAGAAATATAATGCAAATCATAAAATGCTAAGCCCATATGCAATTTTAAATTTTCTAGTAGTCACATAAAAAAGTGGGAAAAAAAGGTGAAATCAATATGAATCTATTTTATTTAACTCAACATATCTAATATTTCATCATTTCTATATGCAATCGATAAGAAAAATAGTTTGCATTCTTTTTTCACAGTAAATGTTCAAAATCTAGTGCGTGTTTTATTGTACTCACAACACATCTTAATTTACACTTTCCACATGTCAGGTGCTCCAATAGCCACTTGTGGCTGGCAGCTACTGCCTTGGGGCAGGCTGCATGAGAATGTGTGTGGAGCAGCCTCTGCCTCTCAGACGGCTCAGAATCTGGCTTCATGCTACTTTGTAGCCTCCTAATGAACTGTTGTACTCTTTCTGCCCCACGAATTCCTGCTCTGGGACTCTCCTCCTCTGACGGCTCTGTTAGCTTTCTTACTCTCTCATACCGTGCAGTCTATCTGCACTTGGGGATGACATTTAGCAGTAGGTTCTTGGGATGTTCCTCTACAGCTTATTTTTTTGAAACAGGAAACTAATAGTCTATGCATTATGGCAGCATTCAAATTGTTCATTAGCTATCCATTATGTCTGCCATCTCCTTTCTGCCAATCGAAGTAACTATGTTATTAGGGGGGAAAGCCCTTATTTTAATTATAATCCAATCAGAAGAGGCATCCATTATGTACAGTGCTTTTGCATGTTCTCAGGATTTAATTTTTGCACAATTTGCCCTGCAGAGGAAGGGGCTCATGTGCTTCTTCAATTCAGTTATTTCAGAAACAGAGTCCTCAGTGTGCGGAGTCATTGTGTTTGGCGGGGGACATAATGTTATACAGGCCATTGCCCCTCCTCTCAAGAAACCCACAACCTGAATGGGGAGATTCATCAGGAACAGATGCACATTTTGGCCACGTGCCTCTAAGAGGGCTCTGATTGGGGTGATTGAGGAGACATTCTGGAGGAGGTGAAATTGCACTAGGTGTGGAAAGCGTGGGTAAGACTTAGACGTGTCACCATGGATGGCAAGAGAAAGGCAGGGGATTATTTCAAACAGAGACTGGCATGAATCTGTGACAGAGCGAGGTAAAGCTATACATTGACAATTTCTGCAAGAATACATCTTTTTGACAGGCTGATAGGAAGAGGGGTGTGAGGCCCCTGTGGACAGTGAGGATGCACAACTAGGTCGAGCTGGATTGTGGTAGGATTTTCATGCTGGGTTGAGGAGACTGTATCTCATTTTCTGGACTGGGTGGAACCACTGACGATTTTAAGCGGGGCTGTAAAAAGAGCGTAACTGTAGTTTTGGGGGAAGGACCTGACATGTCTGTATATTTGTGCTCAACAATCTGGAGTAGGGGGGTGGCTCTGAACACTTTGTCTCTTGTGGGAACAAACAATATTAAAGTAATGGGTTTATGCATTTTTTGACCTTTAAAAAATGGTATTTTCAGCAAACTTCCTCCTCCCCACCTCGCCCTTGTTAAATATTTCATCTCAACTGGAAAATACCCACAACAATGATTTTTTTTTTATGGTTTTAGCCTTTCAGTAATAAACCAAAACAAACAGTGGGGAGCTTAAAAAGCCTTTCAGCTGAGAAAGATGAAAGCAGATGCCTCTGGTTTAGATTATTGTTAGAAAGCACAAGAGTCGGTTTCTTTTGGAAATCTTGGGAGGAGGACAGAGCAGGAAGGACGGATGCCTTGTTCACCCCATTCCCCACCTAATATTTGGTTATATTTCTTGATTGCCCAGGGTTTATACATGTGCCCTAGAACCTCATTTTCTGGGGAGGATCCTGCTTTCTTTCCTTGTAGCTAGGACCTTATGGTTTATCAACCTGCAGGGAAGCCCTAGTGAAAAATGGTGTGATGGGGATTCACCTTTCACAAAAACAGCTATGCATTCATGGCTTAGTGCCCTAAATGCAGTAATGAGGGTGCTTTCAGGCTAGAGAGCATGCTTTCTTACTGCTGCTCTTTGCCGGGACCACTGATTTAAGGTGTATCTGTCACCATGACCTTGAATTACCTAGAGCTCCTGTTACTAACAAGTGCGCATGCGCGCCATGTTGGTTCGACCCATTCCTTCCCACAAGCCTTTACTCATCCACCCCTCCCTCCCGCAGTAGCCTGCTGGTTCATTTGTTAAGATATTCATTGAGAGAAACATTTATTGAGATCTCACTGTGTGCCAGACCTCAAGGACTCAGAGATGAATGAAATGTGGTCTCTCAGGACTCACAAGTATATAGATATTAAAGTATCATACAGGGGGACCAGCAGATGGTATAATGGTTATGTCGCTGAACTCCCATATGGCAGACTGAGGTTCGTGAGTCCTGGACCTGAAGGCTTAAAAGTCACGCTGGTGTGTGTACATGCATGCCCAAAGTCCTGAGGGGAGAATGGAGAAGAGGGGATTGTGTCGTGGCCACTCTCTTACCCGGGGGTGATTTCTCGCTTTCCATCTCTCTGGCGAGCGCATGTACGCTATAGCAAAAATCTTTCAAAACAGAAACAGTTGTATCACATGGTAAGTGCCATGAGCTACATCATCCTCAAGGCTTTCAGGGACAGCCAGCCCAGGCTGAGCTGGGAGGTTTCTCAGAAGAAAGAATGTTGCATTTCCAATTAATGACCTAGATGATGATCGCAGCATGATCTGTACGTTTTCTCCCACCTGCCAAATTTGTAAGTTGAAAACTCACCTTCAAGCTGATGATATTAAGAGACGGCGTGTTAGGAGAGGATTAATGTACAAAGGCTTTGCCATAGATTACTGCCCTAGAAAGGGGCCTCTCCTGCTGATTCCCGAGGGGGACTGTGTGCCCCTTTGCAATGAGTGAGCACACAGAAGGTCCCATCTGTAAGGTCAGGCCTGACCAGACACCTTGATCTTGGACCTACCAGCCTCCAGACTATAAGCAATGCATTTCTGTTGCTCTTAGCGAACGCTGCCTAGGCTCTTCTAGTGTAGGAGCCCTGGTATTACTTTTTCTCCGGGACCTTTAGCCCTCAGCATGCCTTCCCCACTCAGGTGCTTCCTTTTATCAGCATTGCCAATGTTCTCTCACAAGCTTTTGTTGTTACATTACTTTTAAGACTCTTGCCTGCCTCTTTATTGAAGCAAACAATTAAACTAATGAAAATGTGTATGCATACGTATGTGTGTGTGTATATGTACATGCATATATGGTTTTTGTTGTAAGGCATGTGTGCTTGTTGGGAGAGACAGAGGGAAAGTGATAAATCACCCCCCTGGGAGGATGGTCATACCACAATACCTTCTTCTTCATTCTCTAGGGACTTGGGGCACAAACATACTTTGTGCCCAGCATGATTTTCAAGCTGCCAGGTCCAGGACTTGAACCACAGTAGGCCATGTGGGAATCTAGCACCTTAACTACCATGCCACCTGCTGGTTCTAGTGTATATTTTGACTTTTTAAAGAAGACTTCATGTGGCTGACTGGTGTTTTAGCCCCTGACCTGGCAGCCTGAAGACCACACTGGGCACCTGTGCCTGCATGCCCCAAATCCACAGAGGAGAATGGAGGAGGAGGGATTGCAGCACGGTCACCCCCCCCCCCCCCCCCCCCCCCCCGGATTGATTTGTCACTTTCCCTTTCTCTGTCTCTCTATTTCTTTCTAGAAAGTGCACACACCCTATGGGGGAAAAAAAAGAATTTCAGGACACAGATAAGTTTTATTATCTGTTGACGAGGATGTGTATGGTGGTCTCAACTAGGCTGTTCTCAGGTATATATCATGCTGGGTAAAGTCTCTTCACAATCTAAATGATGTATAGCAATTTAATGTATGAATAATATATATATATATTATATATATCATTATATACATTATATATAATATATAAAGATATATATATGTTAATATATATTTATATATATGATATATATATATATATGTTATATATATTTATATATATGTTATATATATTTATATATATATGAATTTACAATAATATAAATAATTTCTCTTTCATCAAATCATCCCAGGCCTTGTTAAATATTCTTTATCAATTGGGTGGCCCCTGACACCATCAAGAAGGGGATCATTGAGGTTGGGTTAGACGAAATGAGCTCAATCTTTTATGTTTTACTTAATAACCACATTCGAAGTACTTACATGTTTTATGGCACTAAAAATATGAACAAAATGAATCAGTTCTTTCCCCCAGAAAGCTTACTTACAATGGTAGTATAAACCAACAGGTAAAATACAGGAACAAAACAAACAAAACCTGGTGAGAAGTACCATGAACAAAAATGATGAAGAGTGAATCTTTTGGGGAGATGGGTGTGTGCTTCATGTTCTCCCATGCTGTGCTCATTTTCACATCTATGCTGGCCACCTTCCTGGCCTGCAGGGAAGATGGTGCTCATGGATATGGTTCATGGGCTTGCAGGAATGGCTCTGGGTCACATGGGTGTCCGCGGGGCAGGTAGTGGGCGCAAACTGGGATCTGCTCCTGGAGAGGCTTGCTGAACTGAACTCGCAGCAAGTCCTGAAACAGGCCTGAGGGCTCCGGGGTCCTGAGCAGGTTCCCGTGAGAGGGCACAAGCTTCACTCCCTTAGAGCCCCGCTCCGTTTCCTGGGGCATTTGATGAAATAATTCCCAGCTCCTCCTGCTCTTTCCATATCAAAACATCACCTCAAGCCAATGTTCTAAAGAGGTGCAAACTAAATAGTAGTTTGAAAGGAAGATGTTTGAGTGCTGGGAGAGGAAGATGTCATGCAGGATGGTATGGAAACGTGGCTGTCACCACAAGGACTAGTGCCTGGACTCCACTGGACTCCTTTCCTTTCTTAGAGTGAGGGACAGAAAGGGTCAGGGGGCAACCTTGGCTAGGGAGGGGTATCTGCCACTTGCTTGGTAGAGTTGGTATGAGGAGCCACCAGAACAACTTACCATGTTAAAGCAGTTCAAAGAACCTGTGAATATAGTGGGGAAAATTTTGCAGTTTGCTTATAACAAGGCTCAGAATGTCCTTAGTCCTTTTTTTATATTATACAGACACTTTAGCAGTACGGGGTGAAGCTTCAGGAAATGCCAACATTGGAAGAGATGTCCCACAGTTGGAGACTGCAAAAGAGCAGGACACTGTGGTACATGCCCAGGGTCTCTGGGCTCCTCTCAGGACCCAGCCAGAGTCCTTCTGGACAAGGCCCAAGTGTGTGGCCTGACCAGCTGGCCCAGCAGTCGGCCTTTATTGTGTGTTAGATGTGAGATGTGTGCAGTGAACCATCCCACAGCAGCCAACATGTTTTAATTGGTGCCTGCTGGGTACCTTGCCCATTCAAGATTACTGCAGGGCTGGACTAGCCTACAGGGCCATAGGGAGGAGGGACTCCACGCAGGCAGAGTGGCCTGGAGGGCTTACTGGTGGCCCTGGGCGGTGGTTCTCACCAGCTGGTGTAAAATAAGCATTGTGAGGATGCTTATCAGCATGGATTCTTAAATCCTACAGTAGGAGGGTAATTTATTGGGTCTGAGTTGAGGATTCAGATATCTAAATTTTTGTCAAACACCCGTCTATTGTAGGTGATCCAAGTTTGAAAAGTCCTGTCTTCACTCAGCTCACCTCTGTCTTGGATGAGAAAAGCAGAGCTGCTGGTATCAGGCTTTTTTTTTTGTTTTTTTTTTTAAAAGAGAATTTTTTTCTATAGGGCATGTGTGCTTGCCAGATACAGAGACAGAAAGTGAGAAATCACCTCCCTGGGGGAATGGCCATACCGCAATCCCTTCTCCTCTCAAGATTTTGGGCACACATGCACACATGTCTGGTATGAGTCTCAAGCCACCAGGTCCAGGACTAAACTATCCCAGAGCCCAGCGATGTAGTCCCTATGCCATCTGCTGAACCTGGGATCAGCTTTTGAGAGTAGGATGCAGGTCTGATGTAACTACCCTGATGCTAATTGTCTATACCTTAGGTCATGCTGAGTTAACCTGTAGTCTTTGTTGACTTCTGAAAAGGATCCTCTCCTGCAGATATCCAAAAGTAGAGGTCTTGGATGAAGAAGGGAAGTTGAGGCTATTTACTGAAATATCACAACTATTGTTATTACTACTACCAATATTTAAAATTTCAATCTGTTATTAAGAACTGCTAGATGTCAAGGATTCATCTATATTCTTTGTCTCATTGTCTTCTTTAATTTCAACATCCAGTTCTTGGGGTCTGTCCTATTATTGTCCTCATTTTACAGGCAAGGATATGGGGAAGAATGGGAAGAAAGAGGTTATATAGCTTGCCTGGGTCACTGAATAGGTCATGGCTAAAGAACTCAGAGTGGAGGTGTTTTCGAGCATGGGGATGACACAGGACTGGGACAGAGCACAGTTTCCATTTCTGGACTTTGCCTATCTCAGCTGCAAAATAGGGGGTTATATGGCCTCCAAGCAGGGCTGCTTTTGTGGTATGCCTCGTGTGCAGTCAAACATGACCCCATAGTCAAAGGGTCCCAGACTTGAGTTCATGTTCTCCTGTTGTCATCATGAGATAAACTGCTAATAATTTTTGAACAAGGAGATCCACATTTTCTTTCTTTTTCTCTTCTTTACTCATTTTCACTGAACTCTGAAAAATATGATCTTCAAAAAGTTCATGGACAATGTATTGCCAAAAGAATTATGTATGATGGATTTCAATTGTTTTCATTCACTCAAATAAACTTGCACTTTAATTCCTTTTGTTAAAAAAGTTTTTTGCTAAAAGGTGCATATACTTGCTTGATAGAGAGAAAGAAATCATCCACTGGGGGGATGGCCACACTGCAACCTCTTCTCCTTGTCTCCTTAGGATTTTGGTTATGCACACACATGTATTTGATTTCCAAGCGGCTAGGTCCAGGACTTGAACTGTGTAATTAGCCAGGTAAGATCCAGTGCCTTAACCTCCGTATTACCTGCTGGTCCTAATTCTATTTTTTATATGAACTTTTATTTATTTATTTTTTTGGAGAGGTTTTTCGCTATAGGGCGCATGCACTCGCCAGACAGACAGAGAGAAGAGAGAGACATAGAGATAGAAAGCAAGAAATCACCCCCCAGGGGGGGATGGTCATGCCGCAATCCCTTCTCCTCCATTCTCCTCTCGGGATCTTGGGCACGCACACACACGCGCCCGGCGTGAGTTTTAAGCCACCAGGTCCAGGACGCAAACCGCAGTTGACTACGTGGCAGTCCAGCGACACAGCCATTACGCTAACTGCTGGTTCCCTTTTTTTTTTTTTTTTTTTTTAATTATTTATTTAATTTTATTCATTCATTTATTTTCATTTGACCAGAAAGAGAGAGAGAGAGAGAGAATGAATGGAAGTGAGAAAGCAAGCCACCAGGTCCGGATAAGAACTTTTTAAACTTCCTCATATGAAGATGATCATGTCTCCCAAGGGCCCTTCTTGTTATTATGTGCTCTCTCTCTCTCTTTCTCTCTCTCTCTCTGTGTGTATGTATTTTCTCAACTCCCTGATAGTCATTCAATAATTCCCTGTGCATCTTTGGCCATGGAACTGTCTTCTGAAGTTCAGCTAGATTGGTGAGTTGAACTTTGGAATGAATGGTTTCTGGGCTGGTGACAGGTACCCACGACAGGTCTGTACAGATTCATGTAGGTGTCTTGTGAAGCAGAGCTTACAGAGAGCTCTTGGGTCTAAGGGTGCGGAACCATGTGAGCTGGAGACTGGCTTCTGTTCACAGACATCGCCTCTAGGCAACCTTGGTTACTTGTGAGTATGGTCTCTATGTGGGCTATTTATAGCATAAATAAGAATACACCTCTAAAGGTGTGTTAGCAATCACTCCATTTATAGCATAAATAACACACCTCTAAAGAGTGTGTTAGCAATCTCTCCATGAAGAAGATGGTGAAAGAATCAAGGAGAAGTCAAGGTTAATTGGTTCAAGTCTTCCAGAGAGACTCTCTGCTGACCACTCCCAACCCTTCTTTGGTTCTAGTCCCATCTCAACTTACTTACCAGGCACTCCACCCTACCACTTCTGAGCCCCAGGAGTCTATACGCGTGCATGGTGCCTGGGACAAATGTTTCAAAACATTCCTTTCTTCTTTACAAAAGCTATACACACAGTTCACAAAATTCATTATACTCATTGTCTAAAAGGGTTGGCTCAGGAATGAAGGAAGAAAATGTTTATTGAGTACTTATCATGTGACAATCCTTATTTGCTTCTTCCTGACTCTTCCTCTGAATAAAGTCTTAGTCCCACCTTCCTTCTAAGAAAAAAAAAAAAAAAGAATTAAAAGGGTGTTTAATGGGGTTAATAACTTAGATTCCTATCAGCACTGAAACATAAAATTTAGGCACAGATGATCCATCCAAACTGTAGGATAAAAGATTCATTCTTCACACCTTGACGCTTATAGGCAGAACAAAGATAAGTTATGAGGAAAGTGTATGTGTGTGTATATAAACTGAAAATGCAAAGAAAGGGAAGAGATTTTTTTCCTCTAAGTGAGATAGTTTTCCTACTCCTTTTTCCCTCTCCCCTTCCAACTTCTAGATATTTTTACAATTTTTTTTTTTTTTGAACAGTTCTCTCTCATCTAAGACACTGGTTCCTCTTGGAAACTGGCCTGCACCCCTGGTCAGGTCTGGGTCAGATTCTCCTTCTATATTTCCAGGTCACTTGATCCAGGCTCATCATCGCATGTTTTGCTCTGCATTGCAATTGTTATTTACTCAGACGTGGCCCCACTAGGCTGCATCTCCGTAAGGGCTGGCAGCAGGGCTGTCTTGTTCGCTGTTGCAGCCCCAGTAAGAAGTAATGGATGTTTGCTGAAAAAAAAAAAAAAAATAAATAAACAGCATGAGGAGGAGATACAAATGGCAGCAACTGAGTCTTGGTATCTCAGGTGTGAAGATAGATGCCTCGCATGGAAGCAGCTCTATCTGCGAGGCTCAGCCAAGAAATGCTTTTGTAGGTCTCTATTTCCAGAGCACTCATTGGGTGCCAGGCAACCATGCAAAGGACTCTGTTTGCATCATCCTTTTTAATCTTTATAACAACTGAATTAAGTAGGTCCTGACTGAGGTTTTATGGAGAAGGGTGACTGAACCTTGAGCTGAACCTTGAGAGGATGGTCAGGCATATAAGGCAGAGAGAGCTTGGCCTTAGGGGTATAGAGATGAGTTCAAGTAAAGGTGTATAAACCAAGGACAATGGAGAATGGGAAAGTGAAATGTGGTGAGGATGCTGAACTTTGCCTGAGCCCTGTGCTCCCGGAAATAGTGGCTGTAGGAAGGCTTCCATCCTTATGTGTTCCTAGGAAAGCTAACCACGAGGATAACCCTCTTCCTTCATATCCCTAGATAGACCCATCTCCATCATTCCTCATGCCTTCCAGAAGAGTGCAGGTGATACCCTCATTTACCTACCTCTATAGAACTCAAGGCCCCATTTTTATTCCTTGATATGTATCTCATTAGTGAGTATTGCAATAACCTGAATGGTATTATTTGAATTATCTCATATTGGCTTAGTCAGTTCAGGTTTCTATATTGTAAAGTGTCATGGACACTATGACTTATAAACAACAAAAATGTACTTCTCCCATTTCTGAAGGATGGATATCTGAAATCAGGTGTCATTAGGGCTGGTTCTGGGAGGTGCTCCTCTAGGCTGCACACTGAAGTCTTGCTGTCCTCTCTCAGGGTGGTAAGAGGTGTCGAGAGCTTTGAGGTCTCTATTATAAGGCCCTAACTCTATTCATGAAGGCTCTATCCACTTGACTTCATTACCTTCCTAAAGACCTGCTTCTTAATACCATCACATTTGGGATTGAGATTTCAACATATGAATTTTGGGGGAACACAAACATTCAGTTTATAGTTCATCTTACACAGGGGGTATATCTGGTGAAGGAGAAAAGAGTCAGATCATGGGAGCAAGCAGGAGTTTGGGCCAGTCCTGTAGGTGTGGGAAGCTGTTGATTGGGTTGAAGGGTTTGTTTGTTTATTTTTAGGTTTTTGCTATAGGGCATACATACTTGACAGAGAAAGAGTCAGAAAGGGCAAATAAAAATCAGACCCTACCCTCCCACCACCAGGGAGGATGACCATGCTGTAATCCCTTCTCCTCCATTCTCTTCTCAGGATTTTGGGCATATGCACACATATATCTGGCATGATTTTCAAGCCACTGGGTCCAGGACCTGAACCATGGTCAGCCATCCGGGAATCCAGCACCTTAACCACCAGGCCACCTGCTGGCACTGGGACTGAAGGATTTTTCATGGTGGAATAGCAAAGTCAAATATGCATTTTATAATAGAAAGATCATTGTGCTTTCTGTGTGTGATAAGGATTGAAGAGGATGGACCAAAGACACAGACATTAAATAGTCTAATGATATAATAAAGAATGGGACTCTGAACTAGAGCAATGTCAGCATGTATGGTATGTCAAGGACTGTATTCCCCGAGACATGATCCCTGGATATGAGGTAGAGGGAAGGGCCTAGGAGGGCTTATTGGCCTGCATGGGCATTCAGGTCTGGGCGGCATTTATTTACTGTTAGCCATCATGGGGGAGGCAGTCCTTAGTCTGTATATAGAAAGTGAACAGCCTGGAAAGCCACAGGCAGGTCAACTGCATGTAAAGGGTGAGGTAGGTTCTGATGACATCATCAGGAACAGAACTCAGAAACAGATGTCTGAAGCTCCACAATGTCCTAGGAAGTGGGAAGGGGTGGGAGGCTTACCATACACATGGCCTCCCTCAGTATGATCAGGCTATGGTTTTCATTTTCACGAAACTGCAGTTACTAGAGAAGAGATCCCCCAGCATCCTGATCTCAGCTGAATCACTCAAAGAAAAACAAAACAAAACAAAAACAAAAAAAGCCACATTGAAAGACATCAAGGCACCCAGAGAGTCGGTGCTTGTAGTTTATGTTCGGTCCACTCTCTGGTCCATGGCTGAATGGAAATAATCAGGCCTAAATGGAGACCTGGGTTCTGGATGCTTCCGCCTGTCATTTGCAAACCAACACTAAAGAATTCCAGGTATCTTAGGTCATTCCAGGGGAGAGCTATTTCACTAGGTGCCACACTGGAAGGCAGTGATCACTGAAGTGCTAATTCCTCAGGGAGGAAGGCACTTTTTCTTAGAGATCTTCACAAGCTTGTGCTCAGGATGGAGCTGTGAGTTGTAGACAGTCTGGTAAAATGTTCTTCTTAGTTCTCAAGATATTTTTTAAAGTGTTTTTCACACATTAATACCATTTTCAGGCTTTTTTCCCCAGGTCTTTGAATGCCTGAAAGCTGATGTAGTTGTAAGCACTTCCCCGGGTTCTCAGTGAGAAATGTTACATTAAAGTAATTACAGCCACGATGATTCATATTGTCCTGGTATGGCAAATCCAGAGCTACAGAAAACTCCCCACATAGAACCCTGAATTAATCTCTTTCCTCTGAACGTGGCATCTCTCCTAGGCCTGGTGGCTACCTCGGGACCTCCTCCCTGCAACTGCCTTCATGATGGTTCACATGCTGGGGCCTTCCCGGTTGTCCAGAAGACTAAGGCCAGTCTTCTTTCTGTGCCTGACATCCAGGCCCAGAGATCTAACTGTTAACTACATTTTACCACCTGACTTTATATGGAAACCTCAAACCTCATATGTCTCAGTGGGGAATTAGTCATGTTTCCTTTCATCCCTGTGCCTCTCCATCCAAACTACAACATTCAAACATCAGATGGGAAGCGTCTGTAACAGATTTCTAGAAGACGGGATGCTAAGCTTAAAGAATAAATACGTGGTAGACAGGTAGTGCAATTGGGCCTGGGAGTAGGCCAGGAGCTTGGCTAGTGGCTTCTTCCTGAGTCTTGGGTGGGAGGTCAAGCTACATAGCTAGATCATCCAAGATCTCTTCCTACATGAAGAACTGACATATGACTAAAGTGTGCTAAAGCTGGGCTATTATATATGCTCCCGTATTTTATCCCTTTTCCTCTTCCTTTCATCTACATATTTTCATTTTGAAATGGAAGCTTATTATAAAAGTCTGAGGGCCAGCTAGATGGCATGGTGCTTAAGGTTGTTAGATCCCACATGGCCAATTGCATGGTTCAAGTCCTGGACCCAGCAACCTGGGAAACACCAAGTATGTGTGCGTGTGTACCCAAAATCACAAGAGGATAATGGATAAGGTATTGTAGCATGGCCATACCTCCTGGGAGGAGCTTTCTTTCTCTTTCTCTCATGAGTGCACATGCCCTATAGCAAATTTAAAAAAATAATATTGAAAATTAAAATCTTGACGCCTTGACCATTAACAAACTTCAAAATTTTAAAACAGTCTTTCTTATAAATAACTTGAAAATACAGATTTCTTGAAGCAGTACCAATGTCAGTGACCAACTCTTATAGAACAAGAGACTCTCCTAGGAATTACAGTAAGTTTGTGTATATTTATGAGAGACAGAAATACAAAGTAAATTTTGAAGATGGGGGGGATAGTAAGATGATTTTCAAAGGTAATATTTTTAATGAACAATTTCTCTTTCTTCCAGGACTTTGTTTTGGGGCTATAAGGTATGGGAATTCAGAGTAAGGGAGGCCAGCAACAGCTATTTGAGCATTTATTTGTCTCTCAGTGAAGACACTGAGGATAGTAACTCCTGCTATTTTAGGGGAGACAGTGTGTGCTTGGTGGAGGTGAATGGTAAAGATTTGTTTGGGACTGAGCATTGTTTTTTAAATGTGATGAAATTATATGGTCAGTTTTCTAACTGTTCCATGTACCCAAAGTGATTGTGTTCCGTTGAATGGTGACAAATTTTCAGTTCCATCTAATCCATGCTTTCTCCCCCTGCATGAGAGCATAACATGTTCTTTGTATGTGCATGTTATAAATCTATGTGGTCTGTCTGGAACCCCAGTGCCAACTGGTAAGGAGATTGTGGTGCATAATTAAAGGTGAAGGTAGAGGTTTTTGTGTGTCTGTGTATGTGAATGGGTTTGGTTGGATATGTGTGCATCATTGTAGAACTGTGAGCTGTGTTCCTGTATGAATACATTTGCAAGGTGTTTTGCAAGTGAGGACCCATTTCTTTTTAAAAATAGAATTGCTTTTTTAAGACAGAAATGCTGAGTAAGTAGAAGGATGGCTCTGAGTTTTAGAAGAAGCTTTCCAGAAATTGGTGCAAGGAACTCGCTAATGGTACTGAGAGATAGAAGGGGAGACGCACAGACCACGCTGTGTTTTGCATTTCAATCTCTGCGGACTCTCTCTCCCTGCCTATGCATATTTAAAATTCTTTTCAATATATAAATAGGATAATTCTCTCTCCTCATCTCCACCAGAGTTCATTTAGCAGGCACAAAAAGGATTGTACATCCAGGCCTGTCTTTTCCTGATTCCTGTTTTTGCTCTTTATTGGTTTTTCCCATCTTCTTTCCTCCTCCTTCCCTTGTTGCTCCCCTTAGATTAAACTGTATTTCAGGACTGACCAGAGGGAGAAATGCTATTCCTTCTAAATAAGGATTGAGCTTGAGGGAGGTGATATCTAGGCTTGCTCTGTCCTTGGCATCAACTCAGACCTGCCAAAATCCCATTTTGAATAGAAATCTCTGAACCTCAAACAATCTGAATTTTTGCTATCTTTCTGTAGTGCAGTCTCTTCCAATAATTGATGATAATTGCCCCTTTGACCCCTGAATGAAACTCTGGCACTCTCCAGTGTACCAAAGACACAGGTCATGGATGGGAAGAATCATGGACAAGGAGATGAACTGGGCTCTTCGGAAAGGTGCCTACGATGATAGCCAGTCAAGCTCTTCTCTTCTTCCTAAAAGAAGCTCTAGGAATATTTGGTTGAGTCTAATGGTCCTGCCTCATACTGATAATATGAACAGTTCAAGAATTTAGGAATCCTTTTGAGAATATCCTGAATCACAAAAATATTATATGTAAATATCAAAAGTCTATTATACTTAAATAGTAAATGTGGAGCAGAGGATTTGGGCTGCTGACCTCTGGAATATGCACACTCTCCATTTTTGTTTTTGTTGTAGTAGCTGTTTTTTTTTTTGTTTTGTTTTGTTTTTTCTGGACTTTCTGTTTATTTGTTTTAGGCACTATAGATACTGGTTCAGAGCATGGACAATTGAGCCTAACTTCATGGGATGAAATGCTAGCTTGCTCCATCCTATCTATGTAATCTTGAGCAAGTTACTTGACTTATGTGTGCCTCAGTTTTTATTTTTTCTTTTTAAATATTTATTGTAACTGATGATTTACATATAATCATACATATTTTTGTGGGGCACAGAATGGTCTTTAAAAGCATGAATATGATATGTAATAAACAAATTGAGGATTTAAACATACTCCCCAGCTACAACATTTAACATTGTGTTGTGAACATTCGAAACCTGCTCCATTGGTTATTCTGCGGGTATGTTGTGAATTGTCTGTGACATTCTTTACTGTGAGGTACAATTCTAAAGAAGAACATACTCGTGAAAAGTGAGACAAGAGGGACCAGCACATTGCATAATGGTTATGTCACTGGACTCCCAGATAGTCAGCTGTGGTTCGAATCCCAGGCCTGGTGGTTTAAAACTCACACCAGACATGTCTGCATGTGTGCCCAAAATGGAGAATGCAGCATGGCCATCCCCCTGTGGGGGCTGGGGGATGGGAGGGTGGGATGGGTGGTGATTTCTCACCTTCTGTCTCTCTGTTGCTTCAGTGAGTGCATATGCCCTATAGCAAAAGTCTCTCTCTTTAAAAAAAAAAATCAGGCAACAAACACTCTCATAAATTAATGAAGATAATCTTAACATAGGCAGTAAGAGAAAAATTTGGAATTTCCACGTAGAGGACTGTGGGAGGTAAGAGTTTATAACATGAAAAAAATCTGTGGTTATCAATCATTGGTCCAATTAGAGATAGGTTAAATTGTACATAACAATAGCTCATTAGGAAGAAATAGTAAAAGAATACTTCTACTCACATACTGAGTTCTTGTAAGACCATAGTATTATACTATGCATAAAGAAGTAAGTCCTTGGCAAAGCAAAGATAAAACAAAATTATAAAGAGATGTTTAAAAATGAAGACATGTAAAGCCAGTGATTTGGTGATTTATAGGCTTTACAAAGTTCTTGATTTTAGCCTTTTTTTGAATTCATTACTAAGAAAGACTCAGCTGTAGCATTTTGGATGTTTTCTCTATTATCTAGTTTTATACAATGAGTAATGGCTATAATAAATATATAAATTAAAATCTGTGGAGACAATTATCTATTAAATAATTGCTGGATTTGTATTTAAACCAGCTTGTGTATAAAATTTTTGAATCCATTGGGTTGTTGGAAAAGTCAGGATGCATTTTTGCATAGAAAAAATATGTCATGACCTTTCTGACAACCCAATACATTCAGTCCTGACTTTCAAAGTAATTAACAATATATGGGAACTTACCTTTTTTTTTTTTTTTCCTAGTTGTTTTGTGTTCGCTTTCTTCTATTTGTTTCTCTTTAGTCTTCCTGTTATGGTAGTCCCTTAAGTAGTTGCTTAAGAGTTGATTTCATTTTGGTGAATTTTTTCAGCATTGTTTTTCTAGGAATGATTTTTATTTCTCCTTCTCATTTGAAGGAGAAATTTTCTGGATATGGTACTCTTGGCTAAAATTGCTTTTCTTTCAGAGTTTTAAATATGTCCTCCCACTTTTCTCATGCCTACATTGTTTCAGCTGAGAGATCCAATATTAGTCTAATGGGGTAACCTGTAAGTAACTTGTTTCTCTCTTGCCAGTTTTAGAATTTTGTCTTTGTATTTTATTTTTACCCATTTGGCTATGATATGCCTTGTAGAGGATCTTCCTATGTCAAATTTATTTGGTGTCCTTTGTATCTTCTGGATTTCAGTGTCCACAATGCCTGTCTAAATTTGGAAAGTTTTCAGCTAATATATTATGAAAGATGTTTTCTCTGCCTTTACCTGTCTCTTCACCAAATGGATTACCTATTATGTGACTATTTGACATTAAATGGTGTTTAGAATTTCTTGTTTATTACCTTCATTTTTAATGATTATTCTTCTTTTCAGTTGCTGGGACTGAATCAGAGATCTTTTTTTTTTTAAGATCAGAGTTTCTTTCTTTTGCATGGTCTAATCTGCTATTGATACTTTTGAGGGAGATTTTAATTTCTTGCAATATATTCTTTATCTCCAAAAGTTCTGTTTGATTCTTTTTTAGTGTGTCTATCCTTCTGGAGTTCTCCTTTATGTCATGGAAGGATTTTCTCATCTTCTGCATTTGGTTCTGTTTTCTCTTGTATTTTGTTGAGCATTGTTTTACAACTGATATTCTGAATTCTTTTGCTGATATTTCTTTGATCTCTTTTATTTTACCCATTGTTGGTGAGGAGTTACGATCCTTTCAGGGGGAGGTATTTACTGATTTTCTCCTTTTTCTTAGAGCTTTATTTTGATTCTTATCTGTGGTTGCTCACTGCTTCCTACTTCTTTGGAGTATGTTTCTGTTACTGTGTGCTCCTGTACTTCTTTAGGATATGTGTGTGTAAGCTCTATTCCAAGTTCCCTCCTCTGCTGTGGGTGGAAATGTGGAATTCACTGTAGGAGTTTAGGGCTTAGGTACTCAGAGGGGAGTTTCTCTCCTTTTACTGCTAAGGGAGTTATGGGGAATGAATTCCTCCAGAGTCTCTTATTCTCAGGTGTTCAGTTCTTGTATACTCAAACCTAACTGCTCCCCATATAAATGGAGATTGCACTGACAGGTAGAATGTAAGGTGGTAGACTATTTCAGTGGTGCACAAGCACACTGCATGGGCTGGAAAGCCTCTCCTCCCCAAAAGCAGGCTGGACAGGAGTCCCTGTTGATAAGCTCAAGCCAATTGGCTTGGCTTGGGCTTGACTGTTGGTCCTGGATAGGTGAGGGGCAGAATGACTTTAGCAAACATGGGGCAGCAGTTCCTACCATCTTTTTATGGGATTGCAAGGTTTCCCTGTTGCTCCTTTGTTTTCTGGAATTACAGAAACCAGTCTTGGTTCTTGAAGGCCAGAGAGTCTGTCCTCCCCCACCAGGCTGGGCAGGGCTCCCAGCTGATGACTTAAAGCCAAGTGGCTTGGCTTGGGCCTGCCTGTTGGTCCTTCAATCTCTCCGACTGCAGGGTCTCCCTATTGTTCCTTCTTTCTTTCATGCCTCAGTTGTTGTATGTGTAAAATATGGACAATAGTAGGGTTATAAGGATTAAATCAGTAAATATGCCAATAGCTCTTAGAACTGTGGCCGAAAGCTTAAGCACTGTATAAGTGTTAGTTCCTCTTATGGTAAGTCGCCATTGCTGTTACAGTTGACATCTGGAAGGTGTGCTGAATAGCATGTCCTGCATGAAAATATGATAGTGGCTCTTGTGTTTGCAACTAGTATCTATTAATTAAGAAACCGTCATTTGTGCTCTGTAATTATATTTATTAAACCCTAACTCCTATCATAACAATAATTAGTTCTTGCTAATTAAATTTATCAAATTCCCCCAGGATTCATATCTTAGGTAAATATTTAGTAGCCCTACACTAATTATTTTAATCAACATGGAGTGTATTTCAAATGACTACAAATAGTTCTAACTAATTAGATCGAGTACAAAATAATATCTTATGTAATAAATTTGCAGGTGCTAAAAAGAGTGGGAATGAGCCACAGGATAATGTCTCAGCAACCTAACCACCTGACTTAGCTAGCAATTATAGCATTTTCAAAGCCCAGGCAACATACTAGGGGAAGGAGCCTGAGGTTTATTGTTTCTGTCCTGATTTGTGTTCTACTGCCAATGTTTTGAACATGGAGCAAGCACTGTGCGTGATTCAAAAACATGCCATATGATTTGAAATTGGACCCATCGACACTAGTAATTAAAGCCAAAGCAAGAAGCCAGTAGCAACAGCAGCAGCAACAGCAGCAGGATGGGTCCCTGTTTGTTTCAAAGAGTCTGAAGGAAGAAAGAAAGGAAGACTCTGACGTTCATCCTTCTGCAAGCTTGGTCTTCTCATCTTCACACTGCACTCTGCCACTTCTACTTCATACTAGAAAGTCCTCTTACTCCCTGCTTCTAGACCCTTTATACAAAGAAAATTAATCTTTGAATTACAGCTGGTTGATTGGCATCCTGTTGCTAGGAAACTGTAAAATGAATGTATCAAATTTCATAATAAAAACATCTCTGATCCTTCCCTACAAAGATGTGGACATTGTCCTGTGGCTTCCTCTGGGACTAACCAGCACTAAATGTCCACTTTTCTTTTGGGTACGTTTACTTCTGGCTCTAGTTAATAGTGGTCAAGCTCTGGCCCCACACAGGGCTCTCTGTGGTCTGAACTGTGTTCTGTCCATGGTTAGGTTTGGGAGAGTGGCTATCTGTGGTTGAAGTAGGGGTCTCACACATGACCCACATTGGGACGATGTACAATTTACATCTGAATTTCAATACTCAATCTGGGGTTGAAATTTTGATTTAGGTGATTGTTAAGTTCCATTAGGGAGAGAAAAGGGGAAAATAACTATTGAAATATAGCCATGCATTGCTAAATAACAGGGAAATGTTGTGAGAAATGTGTTGTTATATGATTTTGCTGTTGTGCAAACATTATAGTGTGTACTTTCACAAACCCAGAGGGTATTGTCTATGACCCTAGTTTTCATTAGATTCTATTGGACCTCCCTCATTGACCAAAACATCATTATGAGCTATACGGATGTATTGGCAGTTGGATCACAGTATAATAAAAATGTTCCTCTTTAAGAATAAAAACAATGAGTTCAAGTATCAAACAATCCATCTACAGAAATTCAAACACTTTTTTAGCCCTTTTTTGTACTGACAAGTGAATTAATCATAAACTAGCAGCCAGCAGTGGATGTCCAGGCATGGTGTCCGAGATCACACCAGGCTATCCTGACCTTCCATTTTCATAAACTGACAGCTAAGGAGGGAGCTGCTTCCTTGTAGCCCATCGTCTTTTATTTTTGTGGAGGAAGTGCTTGGGGGTGGGCATGGGGGAGATCATGGGAAAGATATTTGACAGCAGATCTGCACTTCCATCTCTTGGAGAGGAGTGCACCCACATGAGAGTTACAGAGAATGCACGTGCTTTATCTCCTTCTCTCATTAAGCTGTCATCCTCTTTCAGTGAGGATCTGTCTCCTGGCTTTGAGTATCACTTCCTCCTTTTCTGGCTCTCCTTGGAGTATTTGTGATCTCATGTAGCCACCTTTATGATAGATGAATCATTCCTATGGCAACCGCAGTCATCATGAACCTCTCAGTGAGCTGGCAGGAGAAAACAGCTTTCAAGAAAACAGAGATCCTAGGGGGCTGCAGAGCAGTAGGGAACCCTGAGAATATTGAACTACTGATGGGGATAGGATCAGATCATGTGGAGCTAGGAAGGAGGAGATGACTGAGGCTCAGAAAAGGATTTTGTTCAATATAATGCAGAGCTAGAATTCAGAACTCCCCCCTTGTGTTCTTAACCACGACGTGTGAGTAAATGAATGAACGCAAATTCGCCATGCGTCAACTGAAGGTAAATAGGCCGTACAATAGAATCTTGAGGTGTTCTTCACTTGAACCCATTGGCCTGATGATTATATTTTGTATGGAGAGTTTAAAGCTTCAGAACCAAGACTACATCTGGGCTTAAGATAAGTTGCCTCTGAAAATCTCATTCTCTTCTATCCCATTGTTTTATCAAAGAATGTGCTCACTGGTAATGGATGTAGAAATGAGGCCTCCAACCTAAGGAGGCAGCTCCACAGATGGAGATGAGAAAGCCTCTTGGAGGTGGGTCCCCGTGTGAGGGAACTGAGCAGCATAACAGTGTCCTTGCTGTGTTTAGTGAAAAATGTGTACTTTATTTAAATAATTGAGCCTTATAGATGGTGTTTAGCATTCATTTTAATGGAGAGAAGATCTTTCTGAATGAAGCTGAGATCAAGTAATATGTGTAGGACTTTTTTACTTATAGCCATAAGGTTATCCGTTCACCTGTGCTTACCTGTTAGTTGTGAAGAGTCACCATTGATAGCTCTGAGCACGAAGCATGTTCCCTATCCTGCCACTGTCCAAATATGTCCAGGGAATCCTTTTTTTAAAGGATGAAATGCCTTAGTTGATGCTTTGAACAATTTTTATCCCAGATTGTGACTGAAGAATAGGAAGAAAGCTTGCATCTTCTGAAAGAATCCACTACAAAAGAGTATGATGTGCATGGAAGGGAGGCATTGCAGCTGTTTCATTTCTGGGCCTTCCCAGGAGTCTCCTGAGATGGCACCCCACAGCCTGCCAATTATTCTTTTCCCTTTAATGGATTAGCCAATAGAGATCCAAAGCCTGTGGCAAACTGGGCAGAGAACCATAATATCTGAGCATATCACTCCTCAAACTGAGGAAAGTGGAGTTTCAATAGTCACTTTTCTTTCTTTCTTTCTCTTTCTCTCTTTCTTTTCTTTTCTTTTCTTTTCTTTTCTTTTCTTTCATTTTTTCTTTTTGGAGAGATTTTTGCTATAGGGTGCATGCGCTCGCCAGAAAGAGAGAGAGACAGAGAGACAGAAAGAGAGAAATCACCCCTCATGCGGGGATGGCCATGCCACAATCCCTTCTCCTCCTTTCTCCTCTCAGGATCTTGGGCACGCACACACACTTCCCTGGTGTGACTTTAAGTCACCGAGTCCAGGACTTGATCCGCGGTGGACTACATGGGAGTTCAGTGACATAGCCATTACACTAACTGCTGGTCCCTCAATAGTTACTTTTTAATCCAATGTCATATGGCTTCTGTCCTGCTAATGACACCGTTTTTCTACATCACTCCAACAGATATTGTTTTAGTCCTGAACTTCCACAGAATTTAGCACAAATGGCCATGTAAATCTTTATTCTCTTCTTTTGGATCTCATAAAAGTACATTTTCCCTTCCTATTGACTGTATCTTTCTTTTGTTGAGTTTTCCCACTGTTTTATTCTAAACCTTTTCTCCTATATTTATATCTTTCAAAGAATTCAGTAATCGCCTGTGCCTACAATGTCCACCATGGTAACCACTATCCAAATGTGTCTACTGAGCACTTGGAATGTGAATATCTGAATAAAGATGTGCTATAAATAGAAAACACAACAGATTTTGAAGACATTATAAATAAATGACAACAAAATGAATTTAATGATATAATTAATAAAATTGTATTGATTATATGTTAAAACGAAACTATTTTGATATTATTTTTTAAGAGAGATTTTGCAATAGGGTGTATGTGTTTGCCATTGAGACAGAGAGAGAAAGTGAGAAATCACTCCCCAGGGGGAATGACCATGATATTATTTCTTCTTCTCCACTCTCCTCTCAGAATGGTGGGTACATGTATGTGTACCCGACGTACATTTTAAGCCATCAGGTCTGGAACTTGAACTGAGGTCAGCCATATGGGAGTCTAGTGCCTTAACCACTAGGTAACCTGCTGGCCCCAATAATACATATTATTAAAATTAGTTCCACATGTTTCTATTAGACGGTATTGATCTGTGCAGTAAATATACCCAGACTTATCCCTAGCTCAGACCTTTCCTTTGAACTCCAGACAATAACTAATTGCCAACTTAACCTTTCAGTTAGGCTGACAGGCACTCAAATTCAATGTGTCCAAAGTGAAATGTGAGAAGTTTCCCCCTAAATCCGGTTCTATTGTAGTGGCTGAGCCCATCATTTTTATTTTCCTTTTCTTCTGCAGAGAGGTTTCTATTTCCAGAATTAAAGAAATGTGGATTACCTGGATGGGAAGGCTAAGTACATAAATACTAATTCTATGCTTGAACCTTCTTTGCAACATATTGCTTTTACGTCAACATCTGTAAAGATGGGAAGTTCATTTCCCTATAAGGCAGCTTTTTACATTTTTGGACAGCTCTTTTCTTAGAAAGTTTCCCAATAGAACTTAAATTTGACTTTTCAGAATTTATATTTTAATTCTTTTTTAAAACAAGTTTATTTATTTAATGAGAGAAGTGGAAAAGAGAGAAATTCACTCCAGGCAGCTAGAATCACAGATGTGTGAGCACACCCAACATATTCAGGACTATTCAGAATCCAAACTGGGCCTCATATATTCTTCCAGTATCATGCCCTGGTCCCCTACTACCTCCACTGTCACCGCTAAACTGTCTTCATATTTTCATTGTGTCTCCTGAAGCCATACAAAACAAGTTTAATTCTTTGTCTCCTTGTAGGGATTGTTTGATCTCTTGACTGCATTGATTTTTTTCTTTCTAAATTAAATCTCTTGTTCCATTGACATAATTTCTCATCTTCTCATTCATTTTTGCCTATTATGTTTGGACATAATATAGTTTGCCTATTAAAAATGTAGTTCTTTGGGGAACCAGCAGTTGGCATAATGGCTGTGTTGCTGGACTCCCATGTAATCGACCGTGGTTCGGGTCCCAGACCTGGCGGCTTAAACTCACATCAGGCATGTGTGAGTGATGCCCAGGTCCTGAGGGAAGAATGGAGGAGAGGGGATTGGGGCATGGCCATGCCCCCTGGGGGGTAATTTCTCGCTTTCTGTCTCTCTGTCTCTCTCTATCTTTCTGGGAAGTGGACATGCCCTATAGCAAAAATCTCTCTCAAAAAAAAAAATGTAGTTCTTTGGGATGAACTAATGGTGTAATGGTTACATCACTGGACTCCCACATGGCTGACCATAGTTTGAGTTCCAGACTCGGCAGCTTGAAATTCATGCTGGGCATGTGTGTGTGGATGCCCCAAATCCCAAGAAGAGGATGGTGGAGAAGGGATTGTGGCATAGCCATACACTTGGGGATTATTTCTCACTTTCTGTCTCTCTGTTTCTCTCTGTCTCTCTGGTGAATGTACATGCCCTATAGCAAAAACAAAACCCAAACCAAAAATCTCTCTAAAAAAAGAAGAATGAAGTTGTCCAATGGTCCACCAATTTCCCCAGTTGCAAACAAGTAAGAGACTCTTATCTTGGCTGCCTTAAATTCTGTGCCTCTGCTGATATAACTTGGGTGTGTACCCATTTATTTGGGAGCCAAATCAAACATTGCCATTGGTTTGTATGGAACCCATTTTTACGCAAATCTACTACAGTACTCCCCTGTTAACTATGGCTGATATGTTCCAAGACTCCCAGTGAATGCCTGAAACTGCAGAGAGTACCAAATCCTACATATACTACCTGTTTTCCTATACGTATGTACCTATGATAATATGTTATTTATAAATTAAGCACAGTAAAAGATCAACAATAATAACTAAAATTAAATTGGAACAATTATAACAATATCCTATAATAAAATTTATGTGACCATGGTCTCTTTCTACATTATGATTATATTATATTTACTCTTCTTGTCAGGTTGTGAGATAGTAACATGCCTACATGAGGAGACACAGTAAGGTGACTAACACAGGCATCACGATGGAGCATAGGTTACGATAGCCCATCTACAATAACAATGTCAGAGGGAAAGGTATTTGCTCTGGGTGTTTCTGGATAATTGAGCCATGATGAGAGCCATGGTGGCATTCTGGACAACGGTTGTCTGGCCATGAAGAACTGAAATTGAGGGTCAAGAGCAGATAAGAGGGGCATCTGGGAAATGTACATCTGGGATATGGTGTGTAATTGAGCCAAGTCTCACTGATCATCTGCTTTTTCATGTTTATATAATGTAAATTTTGTGGTTATAGTTGTAGCTTGGCCCATTGTACTAGCAAATCTATCTAGACACCACTGATTCTGACTCCTTCATTCACTGTAATTTGTTTTGTGTCATAAAACCGATGATATTCACTTTGTAAGCTAAATAATGTGACTGAATGTATAAAAGGAAATGAAATTAAAATTATATATATACACACACACACACACACACATACACACAGATATCACAGATATAAATAAAATTTGCAATCCTACATTCAATCTAGAAAATTAGGTCCATCCCAATCTACATTGAAAAAATGACATCAAAACTCAGTTGCTAAACCTATACTTTCATACAAATCACCAGAATGTATCATTGAATGTATAAAGGGCAGAATGAATGTAAGAACTCTGGTGTATACTAAAGACGTCTGTCCAAGTTATGTCAGCCCATAATTAGCCCCCCAAAGTGAAATGGCATGGTCATTTAATAAACTATAGGTCTAAGTGACAGTAATGTCCTTGCTAAATTCTTTTTATTACCATTAAACATTTTCTCTGCTTCATTCTATCCATCTTCTTCTGGACTCCAATTACATTTCCATTGACCATTTAATATTATTGTACTGCTCTTGGATAGTTTGTTCTTTTTTCTCTGTCTCATTTGAAAAATATCTGTGTTTTAGTTTGGATAAGTTATATCAACTTTGAGATAATTCCAAGTGAATTGAATTATTCCTGTGCTGTTTTCACTTTTCTGATGGACCCATTGAAATAATTTATCTGACATGATTTTATTTGCAGCATTTCCACTTGAATTTTTCCTTATCATTTCTATTTCTCTATTTCTATGCTGAATTCTATATTTATTTATGCACATTGTTGAACATTTCCATTAGACAAAGGGTTGGCAAATTTATCTTTACAAAAGGAAAGATGGCACATATTTTAGGCTATATGAACATTGTGGTCTCATAACTATTCAGCTCTGTTATTTCAATGCAAAGGTGGCCAAATCATCATAAATAAATGGTTGTGGTTATGTTCAATACAACTGTATTTGCCTGTAGCCTATCGTTTGTTGATCCTGCCTCTAAATCCTTTTCAAGATTCATTGTAGTTATTTCCTTTTCCGATAGTTCTTGTGATCTTTGAGTCTGATTATATTGACTACTTTCTCTCTTGACAGTGGGTTATTTATTTATTTTACTTTTTTTGGTCTCATAATTTTCAATTAAATGGCAGAAATGGCATGTGTATGTGTATGTATATGATAGCACATGCATATGCATGAGAGAGACAGAGACAGAGAGAGAGAGAGAGAAAGGACACATCCTCAATGGATTTTATCACTTCACAATCTCTTTTCCCAGACCTCCAGCTCCTTAGGATTTCAGGTGCCTGTGTGCCTACCTGGCATGTTTTTAGACAGTTCAGGGCTCTGAACTTGGGACTGGTCATGTGGCTGCCAGCACTGCAGTCCAATACACTATAGCCTATGCCACTGAGTCTGGGCCAGAAATGATTTGTGGGAGATTACAAGAGACTGAAGTAAATATTATTTGTTAAAGGACATGGGTATAGTTCTTTCTGTCATATAATTAATATAGAGAATTGAATTAATCTGGTAAACATTTCAGTTGGTTTCTTTTATTTTTTTGTAGTTGTTACTATGGTTACCTCTACTGTAACAAAGTCTTTAGCATCTTCTAGTGTTGAGCTACTTTTATCTAGTGCTTTGGATAGGGAGGGCTTTTTCTCAGCGTTAT
Organism: Tupaia tana; assembly: GCA_026018925.1. Lineage (NCBI taxonomy): Eukaryota > Metazoa > Chordata > Mammalia > Scandentia > Tupaiidae > Tupaia > Tupaia tana. The sequence continues at coordinate 210,516,052 of JAKSZU010000003.1, forward strand.
GGCTCCACCCTTAGCTTCCAACAGTCTTATTAGGTAGGTATGCATCACAGAAGGAGTCTCTGTCCTCCTCTCATCCATTTCTGGTGGTAGACTGCTGTTTCTTGTTTCTTGGGATTAGACTTACAGTATGGATTAGGGAGTGGGGTTCTTATGTAACAAAATGTACTTGAACTAACTCATAGGTTGGTATCTTTCTTTCTTTCTTTAAAAAGCTATTATTTGATAAGATTTTTATTTATAGTTTCCTCATTGCCCTAAATTATCAGATTAGTAACTTTAAGAGGGAAAAAATAAATAGTGATTGTTATATGTGATGTAATTTTAGGGAAAAACTGCTGGCTCCTAATAATCATTGTTTCTTAGGTCATATTAAATCGTAATTGATTCAATAATTGATTCAAATTTTTTTGTTTTGTTTTAGGCTTTGCCATAGGGTATGTATGTTCATCAGAGATGGATAGATAGACAGACAGACAAACAATGAGAGGGAAAATTATCCCCGGGGGGTGACCATGACTCAGTTCCTTCTCCTTCATTTTCCTCTAGGAATTTTGGGCTTATTCACACACATACTCAGTGTGATTTTCAAGTTGCCAGGTCCAAGACTCTAACCGTGGTTGGTCATGTGGGAGTCCAGACCCTTAACACTGTGCCACCTCTTGGCCTCTGATTCAATAATATTTTATGGAATGTTGCTAGAAGTTTATGTAAAGGTATCTTTAGATACCAGAGTCAATCTTATTCTTTTTTAACCTGGAAAAATAATTGCTTTTCTGTAATTTTGCCTATCTTCCTCACATTCTCTAGAGTTTAATGTGTTTTATAGAATCACACATTTGAACTTCTTCTTAGCCCCATCTCATTTGGCATTAAGTCTTCTTGTTTTATTTATTTATTTATGTATTTTTTTTCTTTAACTTTATTTATTTTAATTTGATAAGAGAGGGGCAGAGTGAGAGAGAGAGGGGGGAAACTGAGAAAGCAAGCTGCCAGGTCTGGAACTCGAACTATAGGTTGGCCATGTGGGAGTCCAGCGCCCTTAAGCACCATGCCACCTGCCAGCCCCAAGCCTTCTCCTTATTTTAGTAAGTATACTCTGTACTACCTAAAGATTATTGAAATTTAATTAGTACAACAAGCAACTACATTTAAAAAATTATTCATTTAACAAATGTTTAGTTAGTGCCTAATATGTATCAAGTTTTAGGTTGAATGCTTGAGAAATAAGCTTGAGTAAAATTTAGTCCCTGTCTGTGTTCAAGAAACTCCCACTCCAGACATGAAACAAATATTTTGGCAGTAACATATGATAAATTATAGGGGAATAACTGGTAAATTATGATGAGGGGTGGGAAAGGAGATCTAAAATTTCGGAGTTGGTGGTAGTCTTTTTATTATTTTAAAACATTTATTTGTTGTCATTATTATTGAATTTGCTACAGGGCACATGTGCTTATGAGAGAGAAAAATTGAGAAAGCAAGCCAGCAGGTCCGAGGCTCCAACTATGGTCAGTCATTTGTGAGTCTAGGACCTTAATCACCATGCCACCTGCTGGCCCTGGTGATAGTCTTTGGAGATTAGCATTTAGCTTGACATGAGATGAGAAAGGATATTCTGGATAATAGGAAAACGTGTACAGAGCAGTGGAGGTTGAAAGTACCCGTGTGTCTTCATTTGCATAGAGTCCAGCAAAGGTGGAACATGGTGGCATGCTTTGGTAGGAGATAAGTCTGGAGAGTGTACTGGGGACAGGCAGTGAATATCATGCTTGCACATTTAGGAATCTGGACTTTATGCTGTGGGTGATTAGGGTTAATGAAAAGATTTTAAATAGAGGTTACGTAGGGTCAGATTTACATTTTAATAGTACACATTGGCTGAGTGAGTATAATGAGTGAAGTGATGTTGTTTCAGCTAATCAGGCACAGTGCCTAGAGTCCCTGATCTTTACAGGAACCCACATATTGAGACATGGGGGAAGAGAAATATTGGATTCAAAATTGAAGACCTGTGAGGGTCAGAAGATGGCGTAGCGGTTATGTCACTGGACACCCAGATAGCCAACTGCGGTTTGAATCCTGGGACTGGTAGCTTGAAACATGCTGGACATCATGTGCATGTGTGCCCAAGGTCCCAGGAATAGAATAGAGGAAAAGGAATTATGGTGTGGCTATCCCTCACAGGAGGTGATTTCTTACTTTCCCTCTCACTGTCTCTCTCTCTCCCCCCAGTAATCACACATGCCCTAAGGGAAAAACCTCTATCAAAAAGAAGGAAAATTATCAATTCAAAATAGAGATCACCACCATTTCCATGTATCTGCAGTTCTGCAACTGTGGATTCAGACAACACTGGACTGAAAATACTAGGAAAAAAAAAAGAATAACAATACAACCAAAAAATATAGTACGACTATTGACATAGCATTTGCATTGTATTAGATAGTATAAGTAAGCTAGAAAGAATTTAAAATATGCAGGAGTAAGTGCATGGGTTATATGAAAATACTATTAATTCACCAGTTTATCCAAAGAAATTGAGCTTCTGAGGATTTTGGTATTTGGAATAACTGTATTTTTTGGTTAAATGCCTATAAACCATGGAATGATGTTAACTGTTTAATTACAGCCTAACATCCTAAATAATTTCACCCAAATTAGATAAACATTTTTTTTAAAAAAAATAAGAGCATAATTTGGGGGCCAGCAGATAGTGTAGACATTACATCGCTGAACTCTCACATGGGAGACTGAGGTTTAAGTCCTGGACTAGGTGGCTTCAAACTCACACTGGGCATGTGTGTGTGCATGCCCAAGATCCCAAGATGAGAATCGAGGAGAAGAGATTGCAGTGTCCTCACCTCCCTGGAGGGTGCTTTCCTTCCCTCTGTCTCTGTCTTTCTGGTGAGCAGACACGCCCTATTGTAAGAATCTCTCCAAAAAAAGGGCATGATTTGTAGAGACCAATCATAAAGCAACTTTACTTTAGTCTTTTCTGTCTTTCTAAATTCAATATCTGGTAGTTCATTCCCTTCCCTTTAGATAAAAATATAAGGAAAATTCCATAGTTTCTCTAGTCACTTATGGGGAACTAAAGGTCCTATGGTCACTCTACTCACCCCAGCAGTCTTAATTCAATAATTAGAATGACAATCTCCATTAGAAATCAAAACTAGATACTTATATAAAGTTAATGATTCTTCTCTTCCTTGCTTTGGAACTTTTTTGGGTCCATTGACGCACATGGAAAAAAAGATTTGCTTAGCTTCTGTATTTACCTCTGAGGGTTTTTAATCCTTTACTCACTAACTGTTTCTGGGTCTCCCAGAGTTGATGGGGGTGGGCGTTGGAAAAAGGGGCAAAGAGGGGACTGGTTAAAATTGGATGTGTTCAAAATGAATATACAAAATGTTCATAAGTTATATAAGAGGTAAGTAAATAGAGAGCTTGATGACTTATCAGGACAGAGAACAAGAGAAAGAAAGCATTTAGAATAACTTCTGGCTTGTGTGACATGCTATGATAGTACCTACAGTTGAACTATTCTCTATTTATTTATTTATTTATTTTTATTTTTATTTTTATTTTTTGAGAGGTTTTTCGCTATAGGGCGTGTGCGCTCGCCAGACAGACAGAGACATAGAGACAGAAAGCGAGAAATCACCCCCCGGGGGCATGGTCATGCCGCAATCCCTTCTCCTCCATTCTCCTCTCGGGATCTTGGGCACACACGCACACGTGCCCGGCGTGAGTTTTAAGCCACCGGGTCCGGGATGCGAACCGCGGTCGACTACGTGGGAGTCCAGCGACATAGCCATTACGCTAACTGCTGGTTCCCCTCTGTATTTGTTAATTGAGCAAACATTAACTGCCTACCTTATATTGGGTTGTTGGGAAAGTTCTGACTCACTTTTGCATAGAAAAATACATCATGACTCAAAGGACAGAAGAATACTTCATCGGAAAAGTATGATGAAGTATTGAAACACTGATGCTTGCACATCAATGTTTATTGCAACACTATTCACAATTGCTAAGTCATGGAAACAACCCAAAAGCCCAAGAACAGATGAATGGATAGAAAAACTGTGGCACATATGCTCAATGGAATACTATTCATCCATGAAAAAAACAACAAAACCCTGGCTTTCGACAGGAAGTGGATGAATATGGAAGACTTACTGCTGAGTGAAGCAAGCCAGGCTATGAAGGAGAGGCACTGTATGTCTCCACTTAATATGTACTGAGTGTCCACACTCTATGACAGAAATTAATTATCTAAAGGATATAGAAACACAGTATATAGATGTAAATACCAGATACAGTGTGTGTAAAAGAGGAGGGTTTGAGGAAGGACATTTGGGGGAGGGACAGGGAGGCAAAGCATTAATGGCACAAAGAGGTGTGGTATTATCTGTTGAAGATATTTTGTAGTTTTATCAACTGTACTGGGGAGTAATGTTCACCTGTTGAAATATCCACTTTGTAAGACAAATAATAATGTGATTGAATGTATGGAAGAAAATGAATTGAAAATATATATACATATTAATTAATTAATTAAAAATTGAAAAAAAGAAAAACACATCATGACTGCCCTGACAACCTAATATTTGCATCTACATACATGAGACCTTTCCGATCTTTGAGACACTCACAGTCACAGCTCACTGGCAGAATAGTAAACAAACAATAATGTGCTGTGATGAGACCTGTGACGACACTTTGGCTTGGACACTACAGGAGCTCATCAGTATATTACGTGCAGCTGCAGTACAATAAGAGCGGCAGCCTCTGGAAATGTAGACTGGCCACTTTGGTCTGTCTGGCCAAGTTACGAGCGAGATTAATTCAGCAAATATTGATTGTGTACATGTGAAGATGTCAAAAATTTTATTAGCTATATAGACTTGGGACTAAGGGGCTTGGTTTAATATAGAAGTTTATGAGTTATCAGCGTATAGGCGTAAGCAGAAGTGAGTGATATAGATCATTTAGGGAGACTAATAACTGTCTAGCTAATATTCATGAGGTGTAAAATGGTGGCATGAGGAAATACGTAAGGGGAAGGAAAAATAGAGAAGGATGCTGGGAGAAATGAAAAAGAGAAGTAGGAGAACCCAGAGAGAGTCCAAAGGAGAAAAACTTTTCGGGATGAGAGACTAGTTACCGTAAATGTTGCAAAAAAGGTTATGTTTTGGGTAGAGAAAGCAGCATGGCCACTGGCCAGAGAGATGGTTTTTCTTAGCTCCTACTCACTCCATGACTCTGGGCAAGTCGTCTAACTATGTAGCAGTAAACTGTGGGCCTTTGTGCTCGTTCTAGTTGTTTCATAGAGCACAGGGTGCTGACTCTGTCTCCAACAGAGCCATATCATCATTTGTGCAAAAAGCCCACCAAAACATTGTGTGTTTAGAGATCCTTCTCCTTTTCTAACCTCTGTGTCTTCACTTTCAGTCCCTCCTTCCACATTATCTGAAACCTTTTAATTTCTGACTTCCTCTTGGGTTGATTCCGCTCCCTCCATGCTCCTCTCTCTAGGTTCCCCCATCCTGCAAGTCAAGGCTCCTGGAATACGAAGCCATGCACAGATGTTTTCACCAATGCTTGCCTGTGTCTCAGGTGGTGTCTCTGAGCAGGTGTCCTCCTGTGTACCTCCCCCTTTCTCTGCTGCTGTATTTTCTATACAAACACCAGATTGCACTGCTGCTTCCTTCTATCTGGAGAAAAGCCAGTTCATGATGATGATGGAGTAGGTTGTGCTTGCAGGCTGTTAGAGAAGGGCGATGGTGCAAAGGTTTTGCAGAGCAGTGTGAGGACAAAAAGGCTTAGAAAATGCAATTTTGTGCTATGACTTTATCTGCTCCTGACCTGCTGTCTCTGGCTTTTCTTCCATCGGGCAGGTGTTCTACAAGAACATCTCTTTTCTCTGCTTCTTATCCTTCCCTGTGTTCCCATGCCTCTCTAGGTCTTTTGTAGTTGTTCACCTTCATGTGAGCCTCCTCAACACGCTGGATTCTTTACCTCCTGACAAGATGTGAGGTTAGAAGATGGAGTCAATGAGTCCGTAGAATCATTGTACTTTACAATAACAGAATTGAAGAGCCTTGATGAAAATAAGGAGGAAGCAGGGTTACCCACTGGGCAGGCTTGTGGGAGGGTGAACTGTCCACATGAAGGTCAATTGTGAGCATGTTGCAATGGCCTGCCTTTCCTCTCTTCATTTGTGAACTTGTCTTTGACTGCTGACTGAGAATTCGACTGTAGCAAGGGGGCCAGAGATGCAGAGGACAAATCCTTGCCTTCAAGAAAAGATGCTGTTTTACCTTACCGCCTTACTTTCCTCTGGGAATTCATGATTTTGGCAGAGGCCTCTCATTCCCGCCTTTGTTCTATTTATGGCAAGTGAACACCTTTCTGTCCTTTGTGTGATAGAATGAGTTGCATTCAGCTGACACTGGCCATCTCTCCGTACTGAAAAGGAGACTTCTTGAAGCTTCCCATGGTCCCTAACCAGATGCTTATAGACAGAGCACACTCAGATATGATTATTTAAATGTTTTAAGTAGAAACATGGCCAGTTAGAAAGAGGTCCCAGACAGAATGCTGATGGAGTCAGGGGAGCTAAAAGAGGTAGGGCCCAGAACGATGACGAGTCAACCAGTCTAAAGTTTTACCCATATCTAGATGAGACGACTGACTGATGAAAGACAGGAGTGCCACTCATACTGGAGGGGGGGTGGTCTTAATGCCACCACTGTGCCACAGTCCAAGCTTTTCTCACTTTATTTATTTATATTTTTGGAGAGGTTTTTTTTTTGTTTGTTTGTTTGTTTTTTTTTGCTATAGGGTGCGTGCGCTTGCCAGACAGACAGAGAGAGATAGAGAGACAGAAAGCGAGAAATCACCCCCCAGGGAGGATGGTCACGCCGCAATCCCTTCTCCTCCATTCTCCTCTCGGGATCTTGGGCACGCACGCACACGCGCCCGGCGTGAGTTCTAAGCCACTGGGTCCGGGACGAGAACCGCGGTCGACTACGTGGGAGTCCAGCGACATAGCCATTACGCTAACTGCTGGTTCCCTCTCACTTTACAAAGCAGGTCATGTTTGAAGAATTTGTATGCTGCCTAATTTTTATTTTAGATGCTTGAGGCTGACATTTTCTCTTTGAGAGAAGCCCATAATACATTTACTTATGAAGAGTAAGATATAGGGGAAAGAAATGTATGACCTTTAGGAGTTGGCATGTCCGAATCAAACCACAGCTGCTTGATCACTTCATTCATTCATTTACTCAGACATTCATTCATTCAAAAATGTTTATCAGAAGAGCATTCACTGTTCCAGGCATAGCGCCAAGAATGAAGGAGACAACACTGGTGCATTTTCCACGTCAACTTGGATAATTTAGTAACTTCTCTCAGCCTCAATTTCTCATTTATAAAATATGAATGCTATTACTTACCTTGCAGGCTGCCATGAAAGTTGAAATAAGGATACAGTTTCTGGCATATATCAATTTTTTATATTGAGGATTATAATTGTGTGAGTAATACCTTATTTCACATATTACATGAGTTACATGAGTTTTTTTTTTTTTTTTTTTTTAAAGTGAAGCCCACCTATTTAAAATGATTTATGATAATGTTATTCTTATCAATATTCCCTGGGTAAATATTTCTCTCCCACTGATAGATTAAACTTCTACTTACTCAGGCTCACTGAGATTGAGATTCCAGAAATCAACTCAAGTTGTAAAGGTTACAGCTATAACTGGGTTTGCCTTCTCCAAAGAGCAAGGACTAGAAGTCTCCAGGCCTGGCTTAATCTTATTTTGCCTCCATATATCCTAGGCTTTTTGTTGTGTCTTTCCTCTTTTCTGGACTCCACTTTCTCCAGTTGTGTAAGAATCACAATAATAATTTCATTGCCTAATTTTGTAGAGATTAAATGCCATGAATGACAATGTATTTTACTACTTTAATTGTATTTTTTTGCCTTTTTATTTTTGAGGAATGAAAATAACTAGGAATAATTTGCCCAGTTCTACATTTCCTTATAAATTATCCTATTTTACTACCTTTTTTAAAATGTGCATACTTAAACTTCTGTTCTGAGTGATAAGCAATAATGACGGTAGATCTTGATAGAAGGAAGACAGGTTGGCCAAAACTTAAATCTAGAAACTATATTTGAAAATGAAAGTTTATATTAGTAAGTATTTCATTTTACAAAAGGTTTTCTTTGACTTTTGTAAGTGAGTAGAGGCCAACAGCAGTGCATTTAAAGAATGATTTAATATTTTAGAAATGTAACTGTTATACAATTTGATCTCTACCTGTATAGTAATATGAGATCACAGGTTAATATCTGGAATTTTGTTCCAGTACCCATTTCAGCATACACAGTGATGAGACACAGCAGCCCCCACATCTACATGAAACTTGTTTTTTTTGTTTGTTTTGTTTTTTAAAAATATTTATTTATTTAATTCCATTTATTATTGTGTACCTTGATCAGACAGAGAAGCAGAGAGAAAGGGAAAGCAAGGAAGCAAGCTTCCAGGTCTAGGACTTGAACCATGTTTGGCCATGTGAGAATCCAGCTCCTTTAACTGCCACAGCACTTGCCAGTCCCTGAAATTTGTTTTTTATGCTTACATTCTATCATTGCATGAAACAGTACTCCACCTCCTACTATACATTCAGATTGGGACTTTTTTAGCTTGAAGTAAGTTTTGAATAAATTCCAAGTGAACCTTTGTCGTTAGGGGGACTCAAAAGAAAATAAGTCAAACAGATTATAAATATAATCATTCAATCCACAAGTCTGTTATGAGTGCTCATTGTGAGTGTTTGGTTCTCTGTTGGTGGATGTGCAGTCCAGAAAGCTTCACCGAAGAAGTGGTCTTTGAGTGAAATCTTGAAAGTTGCGTAGGTGTTTACCAAGTGAAAAGGGAGACTAAGGAAAAACCAGACACAGAAGATTGTATGATCAATATTAAAAATATATATATAACCTGGGGAGTTGGTTTGTGTGTAGAAATTTGTGTAGGAAGTATGATGGGTGGGAGACTGGAGAGATACTCAGGAGTCAGACTGGGAGAACCTCCTGGGCTGTGTTGTAAGATTTCTGTAAATTCAACAGAAGGATGAGTGCTTGATCAAACAGCACTTACGAAGCACACAAGCCATGCTTCTCCAGACATTTGTTCTATGAATTTTCTCATTGAGTCAAGGCAAGGGCTCTTCTGTTATTATGCAGAGGGATTACAGTTTCTTTGTTAAAGATTGTACTCATTGGCCCAGCATGCTGATGAACTAAGGTTTATGAACACATACTCCTGCCTGAATAAGCCATGTTCAGTATGTTCCACCCATTAATTTTCTGTAATGATAAACCATATGGATTATTTTTTTTCCAAAGTGCTTGCCATCTACTTGGTGTGTACAGCGTTTATGGGGTTATTAAAATATTATCATATAATCATATAAATGGAGGTTGGCAATGCACCTGATCTCTAACAGTATGCTAGCTAGCCTAGGTAAAGCCAGTCAGCTCTGACATGGACACCGAAGAGGAAGGGAACTGGCAGTAGAGGACAGAGGGTGGAAACTAATTAAGATTCTGAAAGAGAACGTGATGCCAGCAATGAGCAATGGTCGAAAATCCAAAAGTTCAAGACCAGACTTTAAATGTGATTTTGGAAGCACATGGAAATATAGAAATTTGCAAATGTTCATTCTTGCTGCTCTGCAAACTTCATTGGTGGGAACCATCTGGAGACTGGACACCATCAGAAAGCAAAAGTAGGCTTCTAGTATAAGGTGGGAGTGTGTGAGCTTGCTGAAGATTGCAGAAATATAAAAGAAAAGGGCCTCCAGAGAAGCCAGAAGTTGTTGGCCACAGCAGTTGGTGACAGACTGAAGGCAGGGAGCAACTGAAAGTAGAATCTGGGAGGACTCCTCAGCTACTTGGCTGCCAAGACCCAGCAGGGAACGGCACTGCTCAATGCTTTCTTGTTGTTAATCATTTTTCTCATTTTCCCTAGTTGTTAACCCTGGGACCATACTAATCAACTTCTCGTTTCCCTGGTATCAGCAGCCTGCCCGTGGCTTACATGGTTCCTTGGTTATTACATCCAAGTTTAATCATTGTCCAAACCGAGCTCCATGTCTTCCTTGCAATTTCACCCCTGATTCAGTTTGTGTTTTGCTAGGAAATGTAGCTGTGTAGAAATGGAATCTATTGCAAGAGGAGAATCAGGAAGGGAAAGCCCTAATCCAGAAAAGGGAGGTGTGACTCTGGGGGAATATATGGATGATTTTTTTTTTCCTGACCCCCAACACAGTGATGCAAGTATTTAGAAAAAGAATGGAAAAAAAAATCAATGCTGTTTATGACTTGCTGCATTTCCTCTTTGCTCATTGCATGAAGAAGTCAGAGAAGTGAGTTAGGAAGCAGAAGAGTGATTAAATCAAAGCATCAAATTGCAGTCAACTTGACATTTAAGTAGGAATTGTCTGGAAGTCATGTTTGGCATCCCCTCCCATCTTTCTCTGCACAGCCTCCTTCACTCTAGGAGTCCTTCACGTTTCAGAAACAGAGTGTGGAGGAGGCAGAACTAAGTCAATCATAGGTTCTTCAATTACTAGGAACTGTCATGCTGGCCAACATCAATTGATACTGTAACACATCAGAGATGTTATTTATCTCTCTCCTCTCTAAAGTTGTCTAATTTGGAGATTGCAAAGATTAAAATCAGCTTCCCAGAGCACAGCTCTCAAGATCTTAAGGGAATTTATGAATACATAAGGGTACATTTTTTTTTCTAGAAGATATCAAGATATTCTGATACCATGAGGAATGTTTGACTCCAGAGAATGGCATATTTTCTACCAATATACAAATAGCTTTTATTTGTCCCATCTAGAAAACAAGTAAGCATATATGTCTTGACTCCATTTTTCACTTCAATAAACAGTTCATTTTGCTCTTTTGAATTTGTCTATAATAACACTATGTTCAATTTTTGTCTTCCCATTTTTCCTTGAATCCACCTAAATGAGGTGTTCAGCTGTGCCACGCCAATAAAAATGTTCTTGATAAAATCACCAAGAAGAACCCATTTGATAAACCAAATAATCAATTTCTGGTCCTCACCTCATTAGTAGCAACTAATACAGGTCTTTATCTTTCTCCACTGGATACACTTTCTTAACTTGGCTTCTAGGTAAAGTATACCCTGTTTTCCTCCAACTGGTGGACTGCTGCTTCTGTCCTCATCGTTATCTCCTTCCTCTCTGCCTGACTTGTTAATGTCGGAGTGTCTCATTTTCCACCACTCTACCACATGCATCTGTTCATGATCTCATTCACCTGTGTGGTTTTTACCTACCACCTAAAATCATGATTTCCAAGATCTCCTCCATTCGGGATCTCCTCCCTGAGTTCCAAACTTAGATATGTCCAAAGGACTAATCAATATCCTCCCTTGAATGTTTAAAAGAAATATCAAATGAAATATTTTTACAACTGAACTCTGGATGTTTTCCTCATCTGGCTCTTCCTGAAGTTTTCCTCTACTCAGTTAGTGGCAAGACTGTCTTTCCTGTTGTATAAGCCAAAGAACTTATTAGAATCCTTGACTCCTCTCTTTCTTAGTTCTAGGCTCACCATCATTGAATCCTATTGACTCTGCCTTTGAAACAGAGCCAGCATGATATTGCTTCTTGCCCACACCCCACGTTGCCATCCTGGTCCAAGCTATTAATGTTATATCTGGACTATCTACTACGGTTTGTTTGCTGAATAGCAGAGAATAGGCATGTCCAAGTCAGATTGGAGGAGAAAGATTAGAGTTCAAAGGATAATTTAGGTTGCTGTTTTTTGTTTAGTTTTGTTTTTGCCTTAGGGCATGTAAGCTCACAGGAGAGAGAGAGACAGAGACAGTGAGAGAGGAACTGAGAAATCACCCCCAAGGGTGGTTGACCACACTGCAATCCCTTCTCTTCCATTCTCTTCCCAGGATCTTGAACACACATGCACATATGCTCTGCATGATTTTCAAGCCACTGGGTCCAGGACTTGTACCACAGTTAGCCATGTGAGAGTCCAGTGATGTAACTGCTACACCACCTGTTGGTCCCTAGGTTGCTGTTTTAATGACCTGAGAATGATGTGAAAGGTACATGGACGATCTGAAGAGGGATCATGTACATATCGAGGACTGTACCAGTTATTTTTGTCCCTTTGTCCACTTGCTCACTCAAGTTCCATTGTCTACTCTTCGTGTCTTGCTGTGTTCTAGACGCCCTGCTTCTATGGACTATATTTCATAGACTCCTGGCCTCTGTGTTGTTTGGGTTTAGGCCATGGGAGACACGGGCAGGATCTCAGAGGGTAAGAATACAGAAGGCCAGAGTGTGGTTTACCTGCACTGTCTCTCCTCCCCAACCACACATTTGACACTGACTGCTCCTCCAGTTGCAGAGTAGGATGAATTGTCTTATTGCGTAGTTGCAGCCCTGATTGGGCTTTGGAAGCACCATTTATTCCCTTCACTCCTTCAGGATCACAGGAGTTAATAGCTTTCTTCTGTTTCCCATCTTTGGAAGTCTCACCATTTTTTGCTGGTTCCCTTAATGCTACACACACCTCTTTAAATAATCTCTTTATTAGGCCCTTTCTAGTTAACTGTTTCCTCTGTTTTAGTCTGAGAGCCTAACTAACATGGGTAGAATTATTTTTTTCATTATGCTATATACATTAAATTACTAAATTAATTACATTTGATAATCATTGAAAAGTAAAACATTAGTAAACATGTTACTCATAGAAATAAAAATAATATAATAATCTAGAGTGAATAAAAAGAATTGTCTCTCACTCAATGTCACTAGATAATCACTGCTAACATTTCAATGCATTTTATTTCAGGGCTTTAATTTTTAATTGTATTCAATTTTTTATTTATATAATTTCAGTTTTCTTTTGATGTTCGAAAGCACTTATATGTATTAATACATAAAGAAATGTAGAAGATTTGGCATATAGAGAAAATACAAAGAACAGAATCAAAAGTTTATTTATAGTTAAGCTAGAAAAAATTGTAATATTTTTATAAAGTCTTTCTTTGGGTTTTAATATAATTTCTATTTTACCTATATGGTGTTTTTTAAAGTATGATAAATACAGATCAGACAAAATTTATAGAACAAAGAGTAAATAAAGAGAGGCTTTGGATATCAGCCACTGGTTAGTTTTATTGTATTCTCTTAAAGCAAATTTACTTTAGTCACTAAATTGGAGTTTAAATTATAAAAATCAATTATCCAATTACCTGAATATTAGGACTGCTTCTATATATGCTGTGCACAACTCCGCTCTTGTGGAGAGAAAAGAAAGACTTTACTTGGTAATTCTCTTGATAGCAAACTCAGAACTTGTAGATATTGTAACTGTTGTTTGTGTTCTTTGTCACCAAGCAGTTTTCCCTTCAGACAGATTCCCACACAACTGTGGGAAGAAGGATGTGTCTTATGAGGAGGGCCTGGTTCTGGGGAAAGAATGAATATTGCTGAGAAGTCACTTTGTGAAGCAGAAAGGGTCCAATTTTGTACCTGGGTTACATAAGAGAAATTTTAGCATGTAAATGAACTGATTCTGAGGCAGTGATCCAACTGAGCAATGACAGGCCTTCAAATTTTTAATTCCCCCTAAATCATAACTTTCTTATCAAAGTTCACTAATTTCTATTTTTTTCCTCAGTCACTTCATATGTCTTTAAATTATTTTAATGGCGATTACATTTGAATCTCTTGAATATTTAACTTCTCTGTTGCTTAAAAGCTTGAAAGACAACTTACTTGTGTATTTTTTTAAGAATTATTTTAATTAACTTTATTTTTATTTATTTTTTATTTTGGAGAGGTTTTTGCCATAGGGTGTGTGCACTCGCCAGAGAGACAGAAACAGAAAGACAGAAATCGAGAAATCACCCCCCCGGGGGGATGGCCACGCCACAATTCCTTCTCCATTCTCCTCTCAGGATCTTGGGCACACACGCACATGCACCTAGTGTGAGTTTAAGCTACCAAGTTCGGGACTCAAACTGCAGTTGACTACATGGGAGTCCAGCGACATAGCCATTACACCAACGGCTGGTCCCAAGTTTATTTAATTAGTTTATTTATTTTAATTTGACCAGAGAGGGACAGAGAGAGAGAGAGAGAGAGAAAGTGAGAAAACAAACTGTCAGTTTCGGGACTTGAACTGTGGACAGCCATGTGGAAGTCTAGCGCCCTTAACCACCACGCCATCTGCTGGCCCCTCTAAGCTTTTCTTTCTTTCTTTCTTTCTTTCTTTCTTTCTTTCTTTCTTTCTTTCTTTCTATTTTATTTTATTTTATTTTATTTTATTTAACGTTATTTATTTATTTATTTTTTCATTTATTTATTTTTACATTTTTCCACAAACATTTACTTTACATAGCAAAAAATTTTAGCTCATACTCCATAAATGGAGTAATTCTTGACAGTTTACAAACAACTTTCAAAATTTCAAAATACTGAATTTTACAGATAATGTTCAAAATATGTCTTATAATTTTGTATAAGAAAGTGAGAAATCACCCTCCTGGGGGGGATGACCATCCACAATCCCTTCTCCATTTTCCTCTCAGGATCTTGGGCACACATGCACATGCACCCGGCATGAGTTTAACCCACCGGGTTCAAGACCTGAACCATGGTCGATTACATGGTAGTCCAGCTACATAGCCATTACGCCATCTGCTGGTCCTCCTCTAAGCTTTCCTAAAAACTCCATTTGTACTTTAAATGGACCAGCTGAATGAAATACGGAGCATAATAATAATAATAGTGTTTCAGTATTTTTTTTCTTCAAAACTTTAGGTATTTTATGTATGTGTATATTTTTTGGTTTTTGCTATAGGGAGCATGCACTCATCTGAGACAGAGAGAGAGAAAAGTGACAAATAAACCCCTGGGGTGATGGCCATGCAGCCGTCCTTTCTCCATTTCTCTCAGGATTTTGGGCATGCTAGCAAACATGGCCAATGTGTTTCTCAAGCCACCAGATTCAGGACTTGAACCATGCAGTCGGCCATATGGGATACAGCTGCCTTAGCCTCCACAACACTTGCTGGCCCCAGTATTTTATATTTTTTGACATAGCATAACAAAGAGGCAAGTGACCAAGAGAGTCCTATACCTTTGTAATACATATTGTCTGATTTTTTTCCTTGAAAGTTTAGTAATTATTTTTTAAATGACAATTTCAGATCATTTCCAGCAGGTATCTACCTATATATGGCTTTTCTATTTTATTTATTTTACCAAGAATGTAGTTTAAGCCCTGTCAACTCAAGTGATTATAATACTTTTGCCTTGATTTGGGATTTATTATTAAATATTCTTTTCATAAAAGTTATGTGTTCTTTAATTAGATCTCTGTATTAAACATTTTCCCCTCATTATTAATTTCTTTTTCATTTTATGCCCCATTCTCCAAGAACTTCTAAAGACTGTTTTAAATATCTGCTTTGATTTTTTGCAGGATCAAATCTGCTCTTTACTGCCTTCAGAATAGAATTTAATCCCGCTCTTCCATTTTGATTTTATTTACAATATTTTATTTCCTCAACCATATCTCTTTATATTTTATCTTTTAATTTTGACCTCCATTGCTTTTTTTTTTCCTGCATGCATTCTTTTACAGGCAATCTATTACTCCATCTTATCACACATGTCATATACTCTTCTAATGCTAGCTTTTGAATTCTATACAAAACAGTTTCAGAAGTGTACTTTTCCTGTTTATTCATTTGTAGTTTACTCTTTGAAATCTGAACTAAAAATATTTTGTCTAGACTCAGTATCGCACTGTATGAATTTCTCATGGCCTCACTATTATTTCACTAGGGTACTAGAAAAATAATCTGAGATTTATGCATGGAGAAAAATTGATGTTCTTGGGAACCAGCAGTTAGCAAAATGGCTATGTTGCTGGACTCCCACGTGGTCGACCACGGTTCGCGTCCCGCACCCGGTGTCTTAAAAAACTCAAGCCGGGCACGTGTGCGTGTGTGTGTACCCAAGATCCCAAGAGGAGAAGGGATTGCGGCGTGCGTGACCATCCCCTCTGGGGGGTGATTTCTCGCTTTCTGTCTCTATGTCTCTCTCTGTCTGTCTGGCGAGCACACGAGCCCTATAGCAAAAACCTCTCAAAAAAAAAAAATTGATGTTCTCAATTTTTTTAAAGAATCATTTATTTAGTTTTCTTTATTCATTCATTTATTTTAATTTGACCAGAGAGAGAGAGAGAAAGAGTGAAAGTGAGAAAGCAAGCCACAAGGTCCGAGACTCGAACCATGGTTGGTCATCTGGGCGTGCCCAGTGCCCTAACCACCATGCCAGCTGCTGGTCCCCAATCTTCTAAAATCTTATTATAAAACTTATCAGATTAAAAAATAAGCTTTATTGAGGAATAATTAATGTTTAATAAACGACATACACTTAAGTCTACAATTCAATATATTTTGACATATATATGCACTATGAAGTTACCAACAAGATTCAGGAACAGCAGTCCAACCACTACCCAAAACATTTTCTCATGCCTCTTTGCAGTCTATGCCTCTTTTTATCCACAAATTTTATTTTTTTCATAATTTCCTAATCTCTCATAAAAGTGAAGTTGTAGATTATGAAAACTTTGGTGTTTGGTTTCTTTTATTTCACATAATGCTTTCTACTTTCATCTGTTTTGCTGCATGGATCAATTATTCTTTCCATTTTGTTGCTGAGTGTATCATTGTATACATACCGATTTTTTTATCCATTTGTTGATGGTCAAATGATTTTTAACAACTGGTAATGAAATAACTGGATATGTACATAAGGAAAAAATGAACCTTGATCATCATGTCACAAAAATGAACTCTCAATAGATTATAGACTGTGACATAAGAATTAAGCATATAAAACTTTGGGAAGGAACATAGAAAAATGTTTATGATAATCAGAAATGACATTTTAAATACAACATGAGTTGTAAAAGAAAAAATTGATGAAATGATCTACATCAAAATTTTTTAAAAATTGCACTCAAATGGCACAGTTTAAAACATGAAAATATAAGCCATGAACTTACAGAAATGATCTTCAAATGATATGTCTGATAATGGGATTGTATCCATAGTATGTATGTATGTGTATGTATATATATATGTGTGTGTGTGTGTGTGTGTGTGTGTGTGTGTATACATATATATCCAACTCTCGACTCACTAATAAGATAACCAACCACATGGATCAACTATTCAAAGTGATACTTTACCAAAGAAGAGATATGAATGGCCAATAAATAAAATAGGCTCAATACTACTCAGAAAAATAAAAAATTAAAATCTATTAGAATGGTTAAAATTAAAAAAACTGATATTGTCATTTGATGACAAGACTTGAGAGCAACTGGAACTCACACAGTACTGAGAAGAATCCAAAGTAGTACAGCTCTTCTGAAAATGTATTTGTCTGTTTCTTGCATTGTTAAGTATACACTCACCATAGATATAGTAAAAACGTTATGTCCACTGTCCGCATAGATACTTATATGTATTTGAATGTTTTTCATCATAGCCACGAACTGAAAACAACCCAAATATCCATTAATTGATGAATATATAAATAATTACAGTACTCCTTACCATGGAATACAATACAGCAATAAGCTGTTAGACACAGTATGTTGATGGATGAATTTTAAAAATACTATGCTAAATGAAGCAAGTTTTACATACACTTCTAAACACTGTATGATTCCATTTGTAAAATTTAGAAAAGCTAAAACTATAGTGACACAGCAGATCACTGGTTTCTGGTGGTTATATTTGGGAATGGGGATTAACTGCAGAGGGGTGAGGGAATTTTCAGGGTTATGCAAATTTCTCATATCTTATCATTGGTGGTGGTTGCTTGACTAAGTATAAATACAGAAGTCATCAGAGTATAGACATAAAATATGTGAATTTTTTTGAGAGGTTTTTGCTATAGGGCATGTGCTCTCATCTGAAAGAGACAGAAAGTGAGAAATCACCCCCCAGGGGGATGGCCATACTGCAATCCCTTCTCCTCCAATCTCCTCTCGGGATCATGGATCTTGGGCACGCATGCACATGCACTCAGCATGAGTTTAAGCCACCAGGTCTGGGACTTGAACGGTGGTTGACTATATGGGAGTCCAGTGACATAGCCATTACGCCAACTGCTGGTCCCTGTGAATTTTATTGTATATAAACTCTACCTTAGTAAAACCGGGTGATAAATTATTATCTACTTGATTTTATTATTTCTTCTGATAAGTTATATTTTTCAAAGAAATACTTAAATTGTCTTATTTTTACTTTTTAGAGTAAGGTTTTAGCTAGTACTCCCTTGGAACTTATTTTATTTTTTCTGGGGGGGGAGAGGTTTTTGCTATAGGGTGCGTGTGCTCGCCAGACAGACAGAGACAGAGAGACAGAAAGCAAGAAATCACCCCCCAGAGGGGATGGCCACGCCACAATCCCTTCTCCCTTCTCCTCTTGGGATCTTGGGCATGTACGCACATGCACCCGGCATGAATTTTAAGCCACCGGGTCCGGGACACGAACCCCAGTCAACTACATGGGAGTCCAGCGACATAGCCATTACACTAATTGCTGGTCCCCTCCCTTGGAACTTTTTAAAAATTGCTCTAATATTGAATTCTATGTTCTCCATTGAATATTGCTTATTAGTATCTTCTCCCTTGATCTCTTGATCACATTTAAAACGTTTTTGGTTTTGCTTTTTTAATATATATTTTTAATTCATTTTTATTTTATTAATCATTATTTTATTTGTTATTTTGCTGAATGACACACACACTCACCAGAGAGAGAGAGAGAGAGAGAGAGAGAGAGAGACAGAGACAGAGAGAGTTGCTGGTTAAGCCGCCAGGTCCAGGACTTGAACCATGGTCAGCCATGTGGGAGTCTAGAGCCCCAGCCACCGTGCCATCTGCTGGCCCCGATATTTTCAATTAAACAATTTTAAAACTCTCTTTGCAGTCATGTCCTATTTCTATTTATTTTGTTTCCATTTCTCTTCAATTAAGTTTATCTTATTGGGTTGATTTTATTTTTTAAGGTGGGCATACAGACCATTAATTTTCAGCCATTTTCTTCTAAATATTGTGATAGCTTTTTATCTCCTGTTAAATAAGCAGTTTCTTTTTCTAACTTTTATTTTTCATTATACTCTTTTTTGAACATGAGTTATAACAGGAATATTTTACAGTTACTTTGCTGATCTTGAATCCTAACTTAGTTGTATTATAGTCAGCTCTCTATTCTTTATTTTATCTTTTAAAATTTCATTTTCTTTTATACATTCAATCACATTATTATTTGGCTTACAAAATGGATATTTCAACAGGTGAGCATTTCTCCCTAGTACAGTTGATAAAAGTACAAAATATCTTCAACAGATAATACCACCTTTCTTTGTGCCATTAATGATTTGCCTCCCTATTTTTCTTCTAAATGTCCTTCTTCAGACCCTCCTCCTTCACACTCACTATATCTGGTATTTACATCTATATACTGTGTTTCTATATCCTTTAGTCAATTAGTTTCAGTCACAGAGTGCGGACACTTGGTATATATTAAGTGGGGACATACAATACCTCTCCTTCTTAGCCTGGCTTGCTTCACTCAGCATTAAATCTTCCATATTCATCCACTTCCTGTCAAAAGCCAGGGTTTTGTTGTTTTTAGGGCTGAATAGTATTCCATTGAGCTCTGTATTCTTTAATTCATTCATAGAGTATTTTTCGATGTTCACTATTTTCAAGGTATCATATTAGGTGTTAGGATTTCTTTAATATATAAGCTAGATAATCTCTTAACTCTTAGAGCTCTTGTTACACAATGCTGGGAGAGATGATAAATGTAACTAGTAAGTAGGAAGTAAGTAGAAATTTTAGAAGGTTCTAAATTCTACTATGTAATAATAAGTCAAGGTAAAGGAGTGTAGCTCTGCTGTGTATGCATGTGGATCCATGTGTGCACAAGAACATGCATGTAGCATATGTGTGTTGTATTTGTTGTAATAGAGAGATGGGGGTTTAAATAGGTAGTTATCAGAGTAATCCTTCCCAAGAAGGTGTTATTTGGGTCTATTTTGAAATAGAAAAGGGACTCTTCTCTTGAGAACAATAGTCAAAAGGAATACTTAGTGAAAAAGCTCTGGGTCAGAATTATGCCTGACATGTCTAAAGAAGCCAGTGTAACTGTGGTTTAGTGAGTAGTGGAGAGAGTGGTATAAAAGGGGGTTAGAGAGAATGGGAGAAAATGGATAGTTAATGTCACTAAAGCAGTAACAAGGGGACTCAAGATAATTTTTAAAAATAATTATTTAATTTTATTTATCATTATTATGTTTTAATTTGCTATAGGGCATGCACACTCACCAGAGAAACAGAGAGAGAGAAAGAGAAAGAAGGCTGCCAGGTCTGGGACTTGAATCACAGTTGGCCACATGAGAGTCCAGCGTCTTAACCACCTTATCACCTGCTGGCCTTCAAGATCATTTTTATGTGATCCTCATAAAAGAGTAATTTATTCAAGAAATTATTTTTTGTAGTTATTTACAGAAATGGCCTTCTTCTGATATTAAGTAGTAACTGGATGACTCCAATAACATAGGACCTTTTAGGCCCTTGTAAAGACTGTGAGTAATCACTTTGTGTTAAACCCAGGGTCTTGCCGTCTTTCAAGCTCATCTTTATATAGGACTCATAGACTCATTCATTTACTTTGTCAATAATATTTATTTTGTCAAAATTATTTATACAAGTTTTTCTTTTATTTTAGAAAGGAGAGAGAGAGAGAGAGAGAGAGAGAGAGAGAGAGAGAGAGAGAGAAAGAGAGAAAGATATTGATTGATTGATCTTTGCTGTAGGGAGTGTGTGCTCACCGGAGAAACAGAAAAAGGTGGAGATACAGAAAGCGAGAAATCAATCCCCAGAGGGGATTGCCACAACACAGTCTCTTCTCCACCATTCTCCTCATGTGATCTTGGGCATGCACACACATGTGCCCAGCATGAAGTTTAAGTTACCAGGTCTGGGAACTGAACCACAATCAACTTTGTGGGAGTCCAGCAATGTAAGCATTACCCCCATCTGCTGGCCCTTACACAAGTGTTCTTATAGCCCTCAAAGAGATTTAGATCAACCAACATGCAGCTAGTCTACCTGGTAGTATAAAAATTGTAGGATTTCAGTAGTCATCATAATGACCACTTGTTTTCCAACTTTTACTTGAACAAGTCCACTAGTTCCTTATAGCTGAATCTATTGTATCTCTGAGTTACTTTAACTTTGGATGATTTTTATTGTGAGATATGTCAGATATTTGAAAATAATTCTTATATTTTTAACGGGTTATATCTTGTCTGGCCTTTGTATACTAGATCTTTCTTCTAGTGTACTGGTGTTCCACCCTCCTGGCCATTTAGTTCAACCTCCTTTAGATAAGGACAATTTAGCTCATACATTTTTATGTAAGGAGTGTTTTTAGCCTTGAATTTTCATTTTAACTTTTTTTTTTCCATAAGTAAAACTCCAATAGTAGTTATGGTCCAAAATACGATACAAACAAATTAGTTAGATTTCAGTGTTGGAAGTCAGATTAAGTATTTTGGCACATTATGGAAAGTGTTTCCTTCCCTCACATAAATGACCCATAATAGATCTTCATTCAGTTCTAGTAAAATTGATTACTCTAACTTAATTGATTATATGCAGTTTCTTTTCTCCATGTGTCTAAGATCCTAAAAACCAAACTCAGTCATGAGTCTACGTTTTCTCATTTGGTCCTATTTGTGTTTATGACCTGTAAATTTCCTGGTACCAAAGCAAGTATGTTCATGGTATGAATGAAATTGAGATGAATCTAATGAGGTGTAACTTTTCCTGTTCTCACTTTGCCCTGGAGAATACTTAAAAAAAGTTGATGAGTATCACATTCTCTGAGTACCATGTGAATTTGCTCTGTTTCAGACAGAACCTTGATTTATTGAAAAGTTAAGTTGGCAGAGAATCTCTCAAGCTATATATAAACCATCTTTCCATTCATTCAATCCTTTACCCAACAAAGTTTCATTTTATATGTGGAAAGATCTTCTAACATTATAGGGGAATTTCTTCCTTAGTATGTCTTTTTAGGTTTTTTGAAATCCTATCTAACATTCAAGTTTCAGTTAAAAATTATTTCAACTTAAAATTTTTCTTAGCCTTCAGCCAGAGTAGTATTTTCTTTCTGTAGGTGCCAAGATCCACCACTAGTGTCTCACTGATCATCTATCCTACTTTGTTGGCATCATTGTTATGTACATCTATACGTAGTCATACTTCCATTCCCAATTCCTACCTCATACTGAGATTTCCTAGAGACATTTTTATTTCTATCTTTATTATCCTTTTTTAAAAAAAGTTTACTACTTCTTCTGAAAGAGAGAGGGGGGGGGAAATTATGTAGTTGGGCAAATCATGATGCATTTTTGCATAGAAAAACAGAAAAAACCATCAGGATTTCCCAATGACCTTACAGTTATTCCCCCAACAGGGTCTTCACACTGTGGTCTACCTTATTTCAGCTGGCCTAGATCACTGGCACATGCATGCATGCATGCCCAGTGTGTTCAGGAAGGTCTCAGGATGCAAACCTAGGACCTTCCCCAGGTGGATCCAGGTGAATTACTGCTATGCCATCATCTGACCTGATTGTCTAATATTTTAACATCTCTCCTCTGATAGAATTTATTGCCAGGTAAGTATGGTAAGAGGCTTTGCTTCCAACTATGGAGGAAAAAAGTCTATAAAATTGTCCTTTCCTGCTCCCAACTACAGGGTATGGGTACATGCCTTGAATTAACTGATGGTTTAGTCCTACTCAGAGCCTTTATTTGGAGCAAAAACACTCACAACTAGTGATGAGTGCTTGGTTGAAAATTGGTTTTAGCCATGATAATGGCAAGAGTCATTATCTAGTGGGAGTCATGACTATAATTGAGCTATGGCTAGGAGCCAATATTCAATGGTGACCTCAGTAGTGTCTCATTCAGATTATGCCTTTGACTCTAGTGCCTGTCCATTTTCTGAGGCTAACTCTTCATTTTTATGTTGTGATCATAAATTATCTACATCTAGCACTCTTCTAATAAACCATTTTTCAGTTCATTTTTGTTATATGCAACAAAGAACTCTGGTAGAATTATTTTATTCAGATTTGATTAGCATATATGCAGTATATACCTAATTATTATTTGTTGAATTGCTTTGATCATGCTTAATTTCTGTGGGAGCCAATGTATGGTTGTCAGAACAAACTTTATTTTTAATATAATTTTTTATTTAAAAAATTATTTATTATTATTTACACATTAAATCTTTATACATCAGTTATATTATAAAAATAGCTTACCCAACATGATATACATCTCAGACCAGTCCATAATCAACAAATAATAAACTGTATCTGTGTCCTACAAATGTCTTACCTCTATTTTTTCCTCCAAATTTCCTTCCCTACACTCTTCCCGTCTCCCACTCTCCTTCCACTTTATCCCCAGTGTCCATAACAATTTTCAATGCTTTTATGTCCTCCAGTCTTTCAGTCTCCACCATAGAGTAAGGTCAGTTGGTATATGTTAAGTGGAGACATACACCGTCTCTCTTTCATAGCCTGACTTGCTTCACTCAGCGATAGATCTTCCACATTCATCCACTTTCTATCAAATGCCAGAGTCTTGTTATTTTATTGCTGAATAGTATTCTATGGAGTATATGTGCCACACTTTTTCAATTCATTCATCTATTTGTGGACATTTAGGTTGGTTCCATGTCTTAGTAGTCGTGAATAATGCCACAATAAATATAGATGTGCAATTGCTTTTCCGACTGAGTGTTCTACTGTCCTTTAGGTAGATACCCAGGAGTGAAATTGCTGGATCATATGGCAGTTCTATTTGAAGGTTTTTGAGGAAACTCCATATTGTTTTCCACAGTAGCTGGACAAATTTACATTCCCACCAACAACATAGAGTTCCCCTTTCACCACAACCCTGCCAACATCTACCATTTTTTGTTTTTTAATCTTTGCCATTCTGATAGGGGTTAGGTGGTATCTCATTGTAGTTTCGTCCTGCATCTCCCTTATGGTGAGAGATGTTGTGCATTTTTTCATATGCTTTTGGGCTGTTTGTATATCTTGTTTAGGAAGTTGTATATTCCACTCATTTTCCCATCTTTTAATTAGGTTAATCATCTTCTTTTTTTTTATTTGCTATGTTTTTTTAATAAATTTATTTATTATTCATACATTAAGTTGCTATACATTATTTAGATTGTGAAGAGACTTTACGCAGCATGATATACACCTCAGTCTAGCCCATTTGAGACCTCCATACACATCCTTGTCAACAGATAATAAATCTTTTTCTTCTGGATAAGCCGCTTGCATTCTCTGTGTATTCTGGTTATCAGTCCCTTATCTGAGGCATAGTTTACAAAATTTTCTCCCATCCTGAGAGCTGCTCATTCACACTAATTACTGTATCCTTTGCTGTGCCTAAACTTCTTAATATGATGTAATCCCACTTGTCTGTTTTGGGGATTATTGCCTATGCTTTGAGGGTCTTATATAAGAAGATTTTTACCTACCCCAGTATCTTGCAGAGTTTCATCAGTGTTTTCCAGCAGTAGTTTTATAGTTTGAGGTCTTAGGTTTAGATCTTTAATCCACTTTGAGTTGATTTTTGTTAATGATGACAGAAAGGGGTTCAGATTCACCTTTCTGCAGGTGGATACTCAGTTGTTCCAATACCATTTGCTAAAGATGTTTTCTTTTTTCCCACTGGATTGACTGGTACCCTTTGTCAAAGATGAGTTGACTGTATGTTTGGGGGTTTAGTTCTTTGGTTTCTACTGTGTTCCATTGGTCCTCATGATTGTTTTTTTATTTTTTTCCCCAACATCATGCTGTTTTGATTATCACAGCTTTGTAATGTATTTTGGGGTCAGGAAGTAAGATGCCACCCATTCCATTCTTTTTGTGTAGGATAGCTTTGGCAATATAGGGGTCTTTTATGATTCCAGATAAGTTCTGTGATTGTCTTTTCTAGATCTGTGAAGAGTGTTCTTGTAATTTTTATAGGGATTGCATTAAATATGTAGATTAATTTAAGTAGGATTGCCATTTTGATTATATTAATTCTCAGTCCAGGAACATGGAGTGTCCTTCCACTTCTTTTGTGTAATTTTCTATTTCTTTTTAAAAGATTTTCATAGTTTTCCTTATACAGGTCTTTGCCTTCCTTGGTTAGATTCATTCCTAGGTATCTTATACTTTTTGTGGTTATGGTAAATGGGATTGCTTTCTTCAGTTCTGCCTCTGTCTGCTTGTAGTTTGTGTATAGAAATGCTATAGATTTTTGTAAGTTAATTTTGTATCCTGCCACTTTACTGTATGTATTTATTATTTTGAGAAGTTTTTTTCATGGATACTATTGGGTCTTTTATGTATACAATTATGTCATCTGCAAACAGAGATGATTTCAACTCTTCTCTCCCTAATAGAATGCATTTTATTTCCTTCTCTTGTCTGGTTGCATTGGCTAGGACTTCCAGTACTATATTGAATAGGAGTGGAGAGAGTCGGCAACCTTGTCTTGTGCCAGTTTTTAGTGGAAAAGCTTTCTGCTTTTCCTTATCCAGTATTATTTTAGCTATATGTTTTTCACAGATGTTGTTTATTTGGTGAGAAATGATCCTTCTATGCCGATTTTACTGAGTCTTAATCATGAAGGAATGTTGTATTTTGTCAAATGCTTTTTCTGCATCAATTGAAATCATCATATTTTGGGACCAGCAGTTAGTGTAATGGCTATGTCGCTGGACTCCCACGTAGTCGACCACGGTTCGCGTCCCAGACCTGGTGGCTTAAAACTCACGCCAGGTGCATGTGCGTGTGTGCTCAAGATCCCTAGAGGAGAATGGAGGAGAAGGGATTGTGGCGTGGCCATCCCCCCTGGGGGGTGATTTCTTGCTTTCTGTCTCTCTGTCTCTCTCTGTCTGGTGAGCGCATGCGCCCTATAGTGAAAACCTCTCCAAAAAAAAAAAAAAAGAAATCATCATATTTTTTTTCTTTCTTCCTGTTAATATGGTGTATTACATTTATCATTTTGTGTATGTTGAACCACCCTTGCATCTCTGGAATGAAGCCTACCTGTTCATGATGAATAATAGTTTTATATGTTATTGGACATGATTTTTAAGTATCTTGTTGAAAATTTTTACATCTATATTCATCAGAGATATAGGTCTGTAGTTTTCCTTTCTTGTCATATCCTATCGGTTTTGGGAATGAGGGTGATGGAGGCTTCATAGAATGAATTTGGAGTGTTCCTTCCTTTGGATCTCTAGAAATAGTTTGAGTAGAGTGGGGGTTATCTCTTCTTTAAAAGTTTTGTAAAATTCATAAGCAAAGCCATCAGGACCTGGACTAGACCAAATTATTATCAAGTTAAATTTCAGAGGATAAAACCTTGGACCAGGCTTTGGAATAACCTTACCCTCCTTCTCACTTCTGAACATAGGATCTCAGCATAGATTTTCAGCCTTTAGTGGGTTAGTTTGTAGACTGTTAACTTTTACAGAGTTGCTGTTTGGAGCTGTGCTAGGAATCTGAAGCCTGAGAGCCAGTATACTTTTGAATTTCCAGAGAACTAGAGTCATTAAAGGATTTAAAATATAGGAAGTGTGTAAAACAAATGGATTACTCATTCCTCTAGCTACATGGCCTGGAGTGGCTTTGGCATGATAAGAACCAGAGACACAAGCACAAAGGGAAGATAGTGGTGCTAGTTGTTTCTCCGTGTAGATTTGCCTGGTCCTTACCTTGACATGAAATTGGCGAAGATGAAAGCTACCAAGTTCTGAACCAGAACACTGAAACCAGAAGTGCAAGGAAGAAAAAGACTTCTCTTTGCTGTAACCAGATCCTCAGTGCCCAATATCCCTTGGGTCTGCAGAACAGCCTGAGGTTTCCTGGTGGTCCTACTGTCCTGACAGCCTGTCACCTCCTGCCTAGGGTCCCTTGACTCTGGCAGAGCCAAGTGTGTGGGCATGTGGGGGTGGGGATGTCAAACCATCTGGAGGACTCACCTCTGACAGCGAGTGATGAGCTTCCTAATGGACCAGTCATGGCTGCAGTCCTGCCTGGAGGCTTGGCTTCTGCTCAGCAGCTGCCACACAGCCAAGCTGCTGGCCTTCCTCACAGCCTCTGGGGAGCCCTGCTCCAGGTTCGTGCTGCACTTCACTGACTCCACAAAGCTGTATGTTTCCACCATGGGGAGTGAGATAAGTGTGTTTATTTACCTCCAGACTTGGAATGAGAGTCTTCTCCTTGTAGGGATGCATCATTCTCTTTGTGGGACTGACCTTTTGTGGTTGTTCTCGTGTAAATGATGTTTTGCTTTTGCTGATTGCAGAACAAAAATGAGAGCTTCATAATTAAGCATGTGGTAAACAATGTAGTAGTGGCCCTTCGTTTTCCCAGTCCTCTCAAAACAGCATTCTAAAGCAAAGTTTGAGGGTAGCAGCTTTGGAAAAGATGAGATAGATTGAGGATTCCTTTGGGCTTTATGGCTACAGTTGGCCAAAAGAATAGTAGGTGGTTTCTATGTGACACTTGACCTCGGACAGTGCTCTAGGTTTTTGCCCAGGAACCTGTCATGCTTCAGTGTGTGCCAAACCCTTTAAGTGAAAACCTCAGCAGAAGCCGCCTGTGTTTATACTGCATAGTGTGCAATGGAGCCTAAGCACACAGCTTGCATTTCAAAATTGGAACAAAGGGGCATTTGTTCTCTTTTTGAGAGGCTACAAAGCATTTTCAAGAACATTTTCAGACATAATTATGTTGATTTGACTTAGGCCAAAATCAATGGGTTGTTTTCCTGAGAAAGATGAGAGGCCATCACTTCTTTCCACACCCCCTCCATCTCCTTTGGAAATAGACAGCCTGTGAGAATATTATCCCTTGCACTTATTAGCAATACTTCTAGGGCTGTTCCTATTAGATAAATTGTTTTGAGGTCAACATGAAACACCAAGTGGAATGCAACAAAAAGATATCAAAATAGAACAGCCCTCCTTGTGATCATTAAGACAATGTTAAAAAGCGAGAAATCTATACTATTGACTCAACTTTGATATTTTCTGCTTTAGTTTAGGGTCGTCACCACAAATCTCAGCCACTAAACTCATTACATGTTGCAGAGACTCACTAAACTGTGTGATGAATAATCATCTTCAGAATCCGAGCACTGCAGATAGTATATTACTTACTGGTGCAGAAGGAATATGGTCACGAGGGCCAGATTGTGCCATCTACGCCCAGGACAGTGCCTTTTCCTGTGTAGCTACTTTCTGACTAACTCTGAGGTGTGGAATCTCATAACTATTTATACATTAAGCTGTGCTGAATGATGAGCATTACCGATGGTATTATGGATCTTTGTCCTTTACTGGCTTCTGTTAAGTGTCATTGAGGAGACTTCTTGGGCAGACTCCCTTATCTGGTGGTAAAAGGAGCCTAATTCCACATGGCCAACTGTGTAGTTCACATCCAGCCCCAGTAACTTAAAAAACATGCCAGGTGCAAGTGCATGTGTGCCACAAATCCCATTAGCATGGAGAACTGAATAAGAAGGGATTCTGGTATGGGCATGCTGAATAGGCAGGTGCTTTCTTCCCCTCTTTCTCCCTATCTCTCTCTGGTAAAATTAAAGAAGAAGAAGAACAAGCCTTCTTATGAACAATGAGGAATGCTTAGAGGGTGTCAATATCATAACTCAGCTGACATCTGTCACTACTCACATTCTCTACGAATATTTTAACCTTGCAATTAAACTAACTCATAATAATAAGAGCAATAGAATTAATTGCTATTTATTGAGTATAATTATGTGAAATAATTAAATTATACCCTGATACTGTATATGATAGTTTTCTTTTTAAAATCCAAGTTATATTATTGTATTACAATATCCTAAGGCTTGTTTTGATGTCTCCTTAAGGAATTATTAGTAAAGATTGGTTTTAGCCAGGACAAAACAAACAAACAAAAGACACACAGAATTTTGAAGTTATAACCTAGATAGACTGGAGCGGCAAGACTCATGGACATTCTAACAGCTTTATTCCATTGCATTAAAAAAAAATGGAACTTTAAAAATGGAGAGGTAGCTACTTAATTGTGGTTCTGTGATCAAAGATGGGGTGGGGTCCAGGTTTTAGGAACCTCAGAAGACAAGATATATTTTGTAAATAGAGTATCAAGGTATGTACTTTGTGGGATTTGGCTTATTTTCTTCTTTCTCTCTCTCTTACAATCTAAGATTCTTGAAAAAAAAAAAAAAAACTCTTAGTTTAACTCATCCTCAAATTCTCAAATTCTAAAATTGAAGGGTAGTAAAGGAA
Organism: Tupaia tana; assembly: GCA_026018925.1. NCBI lineage: Eukaryota > Metazoa > Chordata > Mammalia > Scandentia > Tupaiidae > Tupaia > Tupaia tana. Next base: position 210,545,642 of record JAKSZU010000003.1, read on the forward strand.
GAACTTTCCCTACTGGGTTTTGCCTCAATGTAGAACTTTAGAGGAGAAACTATGCCTGTTTGTTTGTTTGTTTTCTTTTTTTTGGAGAGGTTTTATTGCTATAGGGTACATGCACTTGCTAGAAAGACAGAGACAGAGAGCGAGAAATCACCCCCCAGGGGGGATGGCCACTCTGCAATCCCTTCTCTTCCATTCTCCTCTCGGGGATCTTGGGCACACATGCACACACACATGCCCAGTGTGAGTTTAAACCACCGGGTCCAGGACTTGAACCACATTCAACTACATGGGAGTCCAGCTACATAGCCATTACGCTAACTGCTGGTCCCAAAACTATGCCTTCTTGAAGTCAGTATAATCACAGCAGCAATTTCAGGAAAAAACACCAAAAGAATCATGATGCTGGCTCCAGGAATAAGGCTATTACATATATTCCTCTGGAAATATTCCCTGGGAAATTGTCTTTTGGAAGTCTTGTTCTTCATTTTTTAAAATTAGAAAAAATAAAAAAATTAAAAATTAATTAGAAAAAATTAAAAAAAAATAAGAATATCTCTGTGTTACAAAGAAGCTGAAGCACAAAGGGAATAAGTGGCATTCCAGTAACATGGCAACTAAGCACAAGAAAAGGTGAAATTGGGACCCATTATAATCTGATAATAAAGCCCTGACTACATACATGATGATAATGTTTCATGGCTTATAGTGGAGACTCTAACTTGGCTTGGTCCTCAAAGAGAAACTCAACATTCCTCCACACCTCTTTGTCCAACAATCTTGTACAACACTACTTAAATTAGGTCATCTAACTGCTAAGCAGTTAGCCCTTTCTATGCAACTTTAGACCAACGTGTGTCCTAAGGACTAAAGTTGAATAACTATGCTGTTTTTTCTTAGCAATGTAAAAAAGACATCCCTACAGTGTTTTCTGGCTCATCGTAGCCAGTCAATAAATTTTGTTAAATGCAGTAGGTGATTCCAAATCTGATAGTCTTTCTGTGCAAGCCTTGGGAAGCTTTCTTATGTGCATAATACCTTTGTTTTTCTAAGACCCTGCACATGAATTATCTTATTTGAATTTCCTTATTAAATATCCACATTTTGCAGAGAAGAACTAGTTTCAAGGAGACTTGAAATTTTTCTTTTTTTAGCCTTATTATTTTATTTTACTTTTTAAAAAAATATTCAATCAATAAGCATAGTTTGCTTTGTAAAGAGAATTTTCCCAACTTGAAATTTACCTCAGAATAGTCCAGTTGAGGAAACAATACACATTATCATCAACAAGCAAAAAACCATTTCTGTGTCCCACAAATGTCTTACCTCTATTTTTCCTTTCTGATTTCCTTCCCTGTCCTCTTTCCTTCTCTCACCCTCCTTCCACACTTCCACAGTGTCCATAGCTATTTTAACTGCTTTTCTGTACTCTAGTCTTTTCATCTCTACCATAGAGTATGAACAATCAGTATATATTAAGTGGAGACATACAATATTTCTCTTTCATAGCCTATCTTACTTCACTCAGCAATAAGTCTTCCATATTTGACCACTTTCTATCAAATGCCAGGGTCTAGTTGTTTTTTATGGCTGAATAGTATTCCATAGAGTATATGTACCACACTTTTTCAATTCATTCACCTGTTTGTGGACATTTAGGTTGGTCCCATGTCTTAGCAATTGTGAATAATGCTGCAATAAACATTGATGTGCAGGCCCTTTCTGGCTAAGCGTTCTCCTGTCCTTTGGGTAGATACCCAGGACTAAGATTGCTGTATCATATGGTAATTCTTTTTGTAGGTTTCTGAGGAACCTCCATATTGTTTTCCACGTGGCTGGACCATTTACATTCCCACCAACAATGTAGGAAAGTTCCCCTTTCACCACAACCAGGCCAACACTTACCATTTCTTGTATTTTTAATCTTCACCATTCTGACAGGACTTAGATGATATCTCATTGTGGTTTTAATCTGCGTCTCCCTTATGATGAGAGATGTTGAGCATTTCCTCATATTTTTTGGCTGTTCATATGTCTTCCTTAGAAAGCCTTTTTTTGAGCTCATTTTTCCATCTTTTAATTGAGTTAATTTTTTTTCACATAGGTCTCTTGAGTTCCCTGTGTATTCTGGGTATCAGTCCCTTAGCTGAGGCATAGTTTACAAAGATATTCTCCCATTCTGAGAGTTGCTGATTCACATTAATTAGTGTGTCCTTTGTTGTGCAGAAACTTTTTAATCTGATGTAATCCCACTTGTCTATAGAGACTTGCAATTTTTCCAACATCATAGCACAAGTCAGTGGTAAATTGGGGTTAGAAATCAAGTTTTAAAACTTATGATCCAATGTATGTGTCTCTATTTCTTTCTGAGCAATTCCAGTTAGTCCTTAAATATTATGAATCAAGAGTAGGAAGCCAATATTTCTGTAAGTGCTGAGTTCTCGTCTAAAAGGGACTTTGTGGGGCCAAGTGGTAGCATTGGTAATGCAACTGATCTCATATCGGAAGATCCAAGTTTGTATCTGGGGCCTCCCTGTACGTTCTGGTGCATGTGTGTGCTCATGATCATATGGCTGATGATGGGAGTGGACCATAGCATGAATACCCTGCGGAATGACTGTCTGTTTCTTCACTCTCTTTCATTGAATAAATAAATAAATTCTTTAAAAGAGGAACTTATAGCAATGAAAATGATGGCAATACCAAATATTTCTGTTTTAAATAATTAATACTTCTATGTGTATTCTTATCAGTACCCTCCTGATACTAGATTTCTTATGACTGAGATCAGAGAAAATTTTTCTATGTTCTGTAATCATGGCTGGATATACACACTTCCCATTAGATTTTATTCTGAAAATATGGCTGGTTCTGAAATAAAGATACAGTGCCCTTTTTAAGATAAAGAATTCTTATGACTTACAGTGGGGTGGTTGCCTTTTGCTTGTTGTAATTTCAGGTCTATTCAAAAACCTGTCCTCAACCACCATATGATCCAGCAATCCCACTCCTTCCCACCCAAAGGACAGAAGAATACTTAATCGGAAAAGTGCTTGCACATCGATGTTTATTGCGGCACTTTTCACGATTGCTAAGTCATAGAAACAACCCAAATGCCCACGAACTGATGAATGGTTAGAAAAACTGTGGCACATATACTCAATTGAATACTATTCACCCATAAAAAAGCAACAAAACCCTGGCTTTTGACAGGAAGTGGATTAATATGGAAGACTTACTGCTGAGTGAAGCAAGCCATGCTATGAAGGAGAGTCATTGTATGTCCCCACTTAATATATACCAAGTGGCTGCACTCTATGACTGAAACTAATTGTCTAAAGGATATAGAAACACAGTATATAGATGTAAATACCAGGTATAGTGTGTGTGAAAGAGGAGGGTCTGAGGAAGGACATTTGGCGGGGGGACAGGGAGGCAAAGTATTAATGGCACAAAGAGGTGTGGTATTATCTGTTGAAGATATTTCATAGTTTTATCAACAGTACTAGGGAGAAATGTTCACCTGTTGAAATATCCATTTTGTAAGACAAATAATAATGTGATTGAATGTATGGAAGAAAATGAAATGAAAAAAAAAAAAAAAAACCTGTCCTCTAGCAATGCAGTGAAATTTTGATCAGAGATTATTAAGTGCCTGGAAGTTGCTTCCTAAAAGAGATTAAGAGTCAGGGTTTTGGGACCTAACTGAGTGAGTGAAACAGAGAAAATTCTTCAGTTGGGGAATCCAAAATCAAAGTGCCACATTGTTTAAAGTCAATAAAACGTCCCCTAGATCCTTTTCTTACTCAAAGTGTGGTTCTCAGTCAGAAATAGTGGTATCTTCTGAGAACTATTGATAGTTAAAACAGTGAACTCTTGAGCCAGCTCTGAGGCCTACTGGCTAAAGAAGCTAGATCTCACATTGCTGCCCTTGCAGTTCTAATTCTGGCTCAAACAGCTTAAAAAACTTGCTGGACATGTGTGGGCATGCCCTAAATCCCAACAGGGTGGAAAAATGAAGGAGAAGGGATTGTGGCTTGACCACGCCACACTGGGGAATGCTTTCTCCATCTCCCTTTCTGTCTCTCTCTAGAGAGAGAACGTGGTCTCTAGCAATTATTTTTTAAATGTAGACTCTCATGGCCTATCTCAGGTTCAGTGAATATAAATCTCCATTTTAAAGAGATCCTCAAGTGATTAACTTGTACATTACAGTTTAAGACATACTTTCTAAAGATCCTTAAGGGATAGTAAGACACCTGAATGTACCTGCTTTGGGATGAGAATTACATTGTTGCCCTCAGAGAACAAGAAGAGTAAGCTCTCTGGGTCCATTAATTTCGAACCAAGGATACTGCTAAATGGGTGTTAAAGTTGGTGGAAGGCTATGTTAATTAGTTAACATAAGCTTGAAGTTATAGCTCTAGCTATTTCCGTGAGCCACAGACCAGTAGCATTGGCATCACCTGGGAGCTTGTTAGAAATGCAGAATCTCAAGCCCACCTCAGCCCTACTAAATTAGAATCTGCATTTTAACAAGATCCTCAGGTAATCTGTATAGACATTGAAATGTGAGAAGCATTGCTGTAGTTCAATTCAACTAAAAGTGCCTGTCCTAGTTCCTTAATGAAGTAAAGAAAACTCAGGATCTACTACAGGCTATTTTTGGGATGAATTTTTCAGAGTGAGGGTGTCCTGAGATAAAGAAAATAACTCAATGTCCTACAAGAGAGTGGCTCTCAACATTGGCTGCCCATTAGAAACATCTAGAGAGCTTTGATAGAATCCAGACACCAGGTACCCACTCCCTGATAGTCTGGCTTAGTCAGTCCTTGGTCTGGCCTGGCTTAGAGGTTTCCAACCTTTGCATGTGGGTGTCACATACAGCCGTTTGAGAATCACTGCTATAGGTGGAGCATGGAAACCCATCCTTAATCTAGCTTCAATTCCGAGCCAGATATGAGATGAACTATTTGAAAGCTTTCTTATGTTTTTCCTAACTCTAAAGTAAAAATGGCATTATCTTCAGGATCTAGAGAAAATGTGAGAAGAGTGTAAAATTCTAGGAAGATAGATTGAGGAACACAACAAAGAACTGAGACTTACATGAAGAGGCACAGGACAATGAAGCCTGGTCTTAGTTCTGCATAACCAGAACTATGTGTGATTCTTGTTTATTCTGAATGACAGGAAACACTAGTTAGAACACCAGGTGTTGTAAAATCTGAAAGGCAAGAGGAACAGGAAGAAACCGTTTTGTGCAATCTCTGTTTTCATGTGATGGATATGTATTCTTTCTACCTCTGTGTAATGATTACTCCCTTAAAGGTCAGGAGGATTTTTAACCATAACACACTTACTTGTTCTCTCTCATAATACTATTTATTTTCCTTTTTTCCTTTCTTTTCTTTTTCAATTTCTCCTTCCTTTTTTCCTTCTCCATTAATTAAATTATTATTAAACACTTTCTGTATGCTAAGACATGCAGTTTCATTTTTTCCTCTTGATTATGTGTACATTGTGCTTTTCTAAATCCTTTCTTATTTAATCTTATTATTTTGAAGATTTGGTGTCTAAAATGCAATTCAGATCTTAATGAAGTTCTAGAAAAGACAGAAGGTGAGGGAAACTTGACTTCCGTGCCTACGATGTTTGTATTTAGCTTGTGGACAGCTTGAAACCCTTATTTATTTTTCCGTTTCCCAAAGTGACTTACCATAAAGTCACTTCATTTTGCCAAGGTCAGTTAGAATTTTATTTCTGTCTTGTGGGGGTATTAGCAAATCTGCCTAACTTAGTCTAGTCTGCAAATTTGATGAGCACATTGTCAATACCTTCATCTCAGCTATCAATAAAGATATTGAATAGGTAATAAAGATATTGAATCCTGTCATATGCTGGGACAAAGGCATGGGTGTTTACAATAACACTTATGACCCAAGCAATCTTGCCAATTGAACTCATACTTTCTTCTCAGAATCAAGGTGTCAAGCCCTTGGGAATTTTATTTACACAAAGGACTTCAAGTGTGATTAAAACTGTTGCCAACCAGTCCTCTTATCTGCCTGCCCTACTGATGTATAATGTGCTTCCAGTTGTCCTCACGGTGTCCTACTGTCCTTCATTTCATCCTCTTCCAGTGGATCTTTGTTGGTATAGGCAACTTGGGCTCTGGCTCAGGCCAGTGTTAAAGCACCTGTATTTTACCCTTCATGACTTAGGACTTTTAGCCATGACTGTTTCCACAACTTTTCCTCCTCTCAATTTGACCACTTACAAACTTCAGATAAAATTTAGCGCCTAAGGGCCAGCAGATGGTGTGGTAGTTAAGGTGCCAGACTCCCACATGGCTGACCACAGTTTGAGCTCTGAGCCCAGTGGCTTGAACATCATGCCAGGTGCATGTGGGTGTACGCCCAAAATCCTGAGAGGAGAACGAGGAGAAGGGATTGCAGTGTGACCATCCCCCCTGGTGGGTGATTTCTCACTTTCCATCCTTCTTTCTGTATCTCTTCAGGAAGCACACATGCCCCATGGCAAAAACCTAATAATAGTAATAATAATTTAGTCCCTGAAGTTCACGTGGAAAGAAGCACAGGATACTGTGGTAATGTTGCTAGGTGTCCTGAAGCACCTTTGTCAAGGATCCAAAATAGAAGTGGGCTTTAATTATTTTAAATGCTTGAAATATGACACCTTATACATGTGGAGAGGTGGCAGATTGGACACACTTTTGAGTTTTATTGTAACAGTTCCCTGACTGGGGTGTAGAAATGCTCAAAATATTTCTGGGGCAATGATTCTTCATTCTGAAATGTCAGATAGTCAGCAGCCTGTGGCAAGGTATCTTCTCAATACTTCCTCTTTGCTTGGCCTCAGATCATCCCCTAACTTAGAAATAAAATGCCAGTACAGTTAATAATGTGACTGGCGGAGAGACATAGAGTCATTTGTCTCCATAGAGTGAAACAAAAGCCTCTATCAACCCAAACAAACAGATGACAGTTCCTCTCCTGCAAAGGAACTTTTGCTTATCACTGTCCATCCAGGTAACATTCAGTTTTTGCTTTAATTTAAATCACCCATTCGAATCACCAATCATAGCTGGAAATAAAGACAAATGATGTATATCTCTCTAGACTTTTAAACTTGGCCTTTTCCCTGGTTTCATAATGACCAACAACACACCATGGGCTTTAATTTCATTCTCCTATGGTAGGCTATGAATCTCTCTTCTGCTCTCTGTAGATGAAATACTCGCTACAATTTCCAAACCCTAGAAGGGATTAAACCTCATCCCCATTCCCATACTGTTTTGTCTATCTAAATTCTGTTTTGGGTCCCATAATCCCTTCTGTGGTCATTATCTCCTCAAGGAAACCATCTCCATCTACAGCTTCTTTCTCTTTACTCTTGCCTGTCTGATGCTTTGACACTTGTTACTGGTGACGATCTCACTTGTAACATTTACTTTTCCCTCACTCATCCATCAAATATTTACTGAATACTTACGATATTCAGAGAATCGTAATAGGATCTGTGGCACAATGGTGATCAAAACCAGATGTGAACAAACTTTTTTTTTTCTATAGGGAGCATTTTCTCACTAGAGAGAGACAAAATGAGAAATCACCCCTTGGGGAAATGGCCATACCACAGTCTCTTCTCCTCCATTCTCCTCTTCGGATTTTAGGTATGCATTTTTCCAGCTGTTGGGTCCAGAAATTGAATGGTGAAGAAAGCCATGTGGGATCCAGTCACTGTAACCACCATGCTACAGGCTGGCCCATGGACTTACCCTTGTAGAACTTAACAGTTTGGTGAAGATACAGCTGTCAAATAACTGGGAATGGTAAAATTAAGAACTATTTTAAATGCTTTTTAGCAATTTTTGAGAACGTATATGATGTTTCACTGACAAAGTAATTTGAGTTGAAGCGGAAAGGATAAACAGTTATTTCAGAAAAGGGTAGGGGAAAGGTACAGTTGTTTCTTGCCACAGGAAACAGCATGTGCATAAAATTCTCTGGTGGAAAGCAGAAGGTCAATTTGATTCAGAGAATAGCCCAAGTATGCTGTGAGACAAAGCTCCAGACAATGGCAGGGTCTAAGCAGGGAATCTCAGAGATGTTGTAAGTAACTTACTTCTTTAATCTGTGAGAAATTGGAAACCATTAAAGGCTTTACAGTTGGACAAGAATGTGAACTCTTTTGTTTTGCAAATTTCACACTGGGACTATCTGAGAAAAGATTAGACAAGAGCAAAAAAAATTTGGAAAAAGTTTGGCAACACCACTCCAGGGAAGAAATGTTGGCAGCTAAGCCAGGGTGACAGTAGTAGAGACAGAGAGAGTTGGAATCATTTAGAAGTAAGATGAATTGAACACAGTGATAGAATGGGTGTGGGCTTAAAAGGAGATAATGCCAAGGGTTGCTCCATGACTTTTGGCATGCACAACTAGTTGGAAGGGGATTTCATTAAAGAGACTAAAAGAGAACCATATTGGAGAGAGAGGAGAAGACAAATTTGTTCTCTATGCTGTTGAGTTTAATACATTTTCAGTCATTCAAGTGAACCTCAACATATGGGTCAGGAGTTCCGAGAAGAAATCTGGGCTAGAACTATCATTGTGGAAAGCTTACATATGCACACTGGCAACTGAAGCCCTGGATGTAGATAAAAATGCCTAGAAAAGGAGGAGAAATACTAACTAGACCATGCAAAATTATATTTTCTTTTTCTCTTACACTCATCATTATACCAGCAGAAGCCTGAGTTCATTCATTAAGTTTGGTTAATATTTACAAGACACTATGCTAGTCACTTTTACCCATCTTTGTTTAATCTTCATAGCTTTCTTGTGCTGTAGATTTGATTACAGCACAAGAAATACAGAAAATGAAACTCAGGAGCATTAAACAAATATTCAACTCAGATAACTAGAAAATGCCGAAGCTATATTAGAAACAAATCTTCACCCCCCCCCCCCCCCCCGCCCCTCAAATATCCATCCTGAGTGCCTGTTTATAAAGCCCAACCACATGCCAGCAGGTGGCATGGTAGTTGAGGAGGCTGGATCCCACATGATCAACTGTGTGATTCAAACCCCAGACCTGGTGGCTTTACATCAAAGTGGGTATGTATGTGTACATGCTCAAAGTCCTGAAAGGAGTAAGAAATGGAGGAGATGAGACCAGCAGTTGGCATAATGGCTATGTCGCTGGACTCCCATGTAGTCTGCGGTTCAAATCCCAGACCCGGTGGCTTAAACTCACACCAGGCACATGTGCATGCATGCCCAAGATCCTGAGAGGAGAAGGGATTATGGTGTGGCCATCCCCTCTGGGGGGTGATTTCTCACTTTCTGTGTCTCTGTCTCTCTCTATCTTTCTGGCGATCACACGTGCCGAATAACAAAAAACTCTCAAAAAAAAAAAAAAAAAGAAAGAAAAGAAAAGAAATGGAGAAGGGTCGTAGCATGACTGTCAAAAGTGGTGGGTGCTTTCTCATTTTCTCTGTCTCTCTCTGGTACGTGTGTGTACCCTCTGGCAAATTGCAAGAAAAGGGAGGAGTTTCACAATTGATTCCCATTTCTTCATAGATTGATGCTGGATAAATGTCTACGAATTAGTAAGATATTACTAATTACTGATGTCCTGTTTTTCTAATTATTAGCTGTGAGTAATAACCAAAGAAGAGGTGGCCCTAGGATCTAAAACTGAAACAATCTACAACACGCTGCTTCTTTGCTGCCTTCATCAAACACTCCCAGTGTGGAAGACCAAGTGTATTTGAGGTTATAAACATAGACATTAAAAAGCATTTCTTGGAAGTCACATGTTCACAGAGAGGAACATGGAAGCAGTCCACCTCAACAGTCAATTTGCCTGGGGCTGAGGGGTTCCCAGAAGGTGCAACTTTTAGTGCCACAATTGGAATAGTCCTGACAAAACAGAGATTGGTTACCTTCTATGGCAGTGGTGGTGGTGGGGATCTCTCTTTCTCTCTCTCTCTCTCTCCCTAGTTATTCAAGAAAATCTTCATGGAAGATTTTCTAAAGGATTATCTAAAGAATAGAAGGTAATTGAGAATGGTATTGAATTGAAGAAAGGAGAGGAGATTCATGTTGCCAGCCAAATTACCAAGAACATTCACCTGTTCAAATCTATTAATGAGATACTATTAGGATATAATCCCAGAGTAATTGTATTCTTTCTCCAAGGCCATCCAGAGACAATGACTGAACCGTTATCCCATGCTCTTCAGATATTCCAGTGGGAATTTCTGTCCTGGTGGCTAGAGAAGACATTTCATTGAAACTGAAGAAATGAAATTATCTTTATCTATTCTTTCTTAGTCTTTTCCTTGGACTAGTCCTATTTTTTAAAGGAATATAAAACATTTTTGCAAAACTACTAGAAGCCTACTACTGACAAGACGAATATTACATACTTAATTCATTACATACATTAATAAATGAGTTGTGTGTTCATGAATAAGTAGGGTATCTCCCAAATCAATTATAAAGGCTGTAAGAGGACCCCTGCAGTCTCTAGATTAAGGTCCTTGTGTCCTTAATCATTTCTAGTCTGTCCTCAGTACATGCATGGAATAGGTACTGAAGACAAACACTTGCCAAAACAACATAGACAGACCGCGTATTACAGGAAAAGAGTTATTGACAAGAGCCGTATGCAAACGTGAGACTAGGCAATGTTTGCACGCAGAGTTCATTTGGTAGTTCCCATATTGCAGATGAGAAGTGTCTCTTACTTTACCTGTTCTTTTCCTTAATGTTTTCAGGCTAGACTGTATAACATTACTATGTGTGCTTTGGCAATAATCAGATAATATAATTCACTGCCCAGAAATTGATTTTTTTAAAAAATTCAAACAATATATAAAAGAACTACTGGGACCAGCAGTTAGCGTAATGGCTATGTTGCTGGACTCCCATGTAGTCGACCACGGTTCGTGCCCCGGACCCGGTGGCTTAAAACTCACGCTGGGCGCATGTGCGTGCGTGCCCAAGATCCCAAGAGAAGAATGGAGGAGAAGGGATTATGGCGTGACCATCCCCCCTGGGGGGTGATTTCTCGCTTTCTGTCTCTCTGTCTCTCTCTGTCTGTCTGGCGAGCGCACGCGCCCTATAGCGAAAACCTCTCAAAAAAAAAAAAGAAAAAAGAACTACTATTCTTTGGTGAATCACTAATATATATATATATATTAATGATTGCAAAGCACCAACAATATCTTTGTTTTATGATTTTGTTGTGGTGTTATGTTTTGTATGTTTGTTTTAAAGAATTATAGATTATTGGCTGTGGAAGTAACCTCACAGGTCTATGGTGCAACACCCTTGTTTTTATAATAATGGGAAAGTAGTGCCTGGCTTGAAACTACACAGCTGGCTAGCCAACATGATAGGCAAGCTTGCTGAAATCCTACCCTCATCCTAACCCATTGTAGGTTCTGTCTACTCTCCCACATGTCCATCATTATATTTATGGGAAAGCGTCCAATGCCCCTCGTCTGTTCAAGGGAGGAGCGTTGGCTTAGCTGGAGAGTTTGGAGAAGGCATATTCATTCATAGTAGAAATGGAGTTGGATGGAGTGGGTCTCTGTCCCATGGCTATAGGAGAGAGAAAAATTAGAGGAACAAGTGTAGCCAAGGGCAGAATGGGGAGCCAACGGCCAGTAAACCAGTTCTAATAGTTTAGAGCCCGAATTACAGAGCCAAAAATCTGAGGGACCAGGGAACAGTAATAAGATTAATAGATAATATACAAGACAGAAATAACCTGGGAAATTGCTTGGCAAACATCATTGTCTGAAGCTAGCTTTTATGTGCCAGCTGCTAGGCAGAGGATGAGTAGGCCAACTCATTTAAAGGGCCAGGTATGGCACAGATAAGAATAAAAAGAAAAAAGGCAAGAACAGAGAAGGGAATGTTGGTTTTCTGTTGCTTCCTGAACAAAAGACAATATGATGAAATAGAAAGGGAACATGGCTTTGGAATTGAGCTAGCCAGGGTGAAATCTTAGCTCCCCCACTTATTAGATGCATGGCTTTGGGTTCTACCTGTCAGAGTCTCCTCTTTCTTTTGTAAACTGGAGTTTATGATAACCCCAAGGGTGAGTTTATGTTGTTGGAGTCCCCAGCCCAGAGCCTACAACAGAATAAAATTTCAGCCTAGCACATGTTAGTTTTTCTTCTTTCCATCTCTTCTCTCACATTCTCACCTCACCATTCTTGTCTTCTCTGCAATATACCTCCTACATCAAAATGTACAAGTCTAGGAACCAGCAGAGGGCATAATGGTTACATCGATGGATTCCCACTTAGTCGACTGAGGTTCAAGTCTCAGACCTGGTGGCTTAAAACTCATGCTGGATGCATGTGTGTGCGTGCCCCAAATCCCAAGAGAATGGAGAAGGAATTGTGATGTGGTCATCCCCCTGGAGGATGATTTTTTGTTTTCTATCTCTATCTTTCTGGAGAATGCACATGCCCTATAGCAAAAATCTCTCAATTAAAAAAAGAAAGTACAGTTCTAGAATAACAGGTGAACAACAAAGCAGATTGTTCTCCTTAAGTGAGACACCATGACTACACTTTCAGTAGATGAGCCATCAGTAGATGAAAAAAAGGTTCAGGCACAAGGATACACATTCCTCTTTTAGGAAGGGGAGAATGCTTGTGTGTGTTTGTTTGAGTGCACACCCATGCATGTGTATGTTTCCTTTGTCTTTTTTTGCTTTGTTTTTGTTTTTTTTTTGCTGTAGGGTGCGTGTGTCACTGGAGAGAGACAGAGGGAGAGGAAAAGTGAGAAATCATCCCCTGTGAGGGATGGCCATGCCACTATTCCTTCTCCTCCATTCTCCTTTTGGAGGCATACACACGTACCTGGTGTGGTTTTCAAACTGCTGGGTCTGGGACTTGAACCATGATTGGACCTGATGTAAGTCCAAACCCTCCCCCTTTTCTGCTGAAGATTGCACAGATCCTTTTAAAGCTTTCACAGCCATTCTAGTTGCTGCCAAAATTCCTCTTCTATCTCACACTAAACAGTATCTGTGGCATGAATTTTCCAAATCCCTCCCTGCCATGTCTATCCTAATTCTGTCTGTAATCTGGAATTATGGGCACTCATTATAAACCCAGCATTGTTCAAGGGACTTGTAATTTAAAAATTAAAAAGAAAAAATGTTTTGGTTTTTGAAGAGTTATAATCCAAGAGCATAGTCCGTCATTTCATAATTCATCACACCACTTACATTGCTAGGGCTGCTGTAACAGAATACCACAGACTGAAGGACTTCCACGGCAGAAATGTACTGTCTCATGGTTCTGGAGGCTCGGAGGTCAAGGCCAAAGTGTAGGCAAGCCCATGCTCCTTTTGAGGATGCCAAGGAAGGCTCTTACCCACGCCTCTCTTGTAGCTTCTGGGGGTTTTCTGGAGCTCTTTGCCACCTTCATCTTCAGGTCCTGCTTTCCTACATGTGTTCCTGTGTCTAAATTTGCCCTTTGATTAACCAGTAGTCATTAGGGACCCACTCTAGTCCATTATGATCTTAATTTAACTAATTCTACCTGCAATGACCCTTTTATCAAATAAGGTCATAGAAGGTCACACCAACAGTTACATCTTAGGAATTTGAAAGGACACAATTCAACCATGAAGATTAAGGTAGGGGAAGTCAAGAATGCTGTAGGACGTTTGTTTTTGCTCCTTTCCTAAATCCTGCCTTTCCCATAGGGTTCCCCTTCTCCCTAAACTTCTCTTCTCCCAATTTAGTTCACAATTCTTCCACAGGCCTGTGTCCTCTTTCCTCTAATAGGTTCTTGATTCTGTAAAGCAGAGAATGTATCTTCTGCTTCCCTTTTAATGGCCTCAGCTGCAATTAATCACTGGGGCCAGGACTGTTGAAGACCTGGTGACATGGTGACTCTCCAGGATGGGGCAAAGTGACACCCAATGCAAAGTCTCCTCTGTCCTCACCTCCATCTTTTCACTCCAGTCTGTATCCTGCAACCACTGGGGACCTCTAGTCATGAATTTGAAATGAACCTTCTCAGAATAACATAGGCTCCTCCAAAACCCTGCCCTGTGGCAAGGACTCTGGGGAGAGTATTAGAATGAGGCATTGGCAAATGTTGCAGCACCTGGACCACTCTCTGTGATAAAAGCTACAACACAGTAGCAAATTACATCCTTCATTAATGAAAAAAGGCAACCTCATCAGAGATCCTACTGGTATCCTTAAAAATCACAGGGTGTACATACAGCACTCATGCTTTTAGCAGGAATATCAGACTCAAGGATGTATGCATGGAGCTGTTAGTGTTTTGACACATAACACAGAATGAAAAGAAATAAAAAGAACTCATATGCATCTTCATTTGCATCTGTAAAAAAACTGAGAAAAATCTATGTCCTTAATCTACATATAATATTCACATATTGTATAGAATATTGGGCCTGATTACAGACTTATGCTTCTGCGACCTTTTTGAATAAACGACTGGGTTCTGTGGACCTGAGGTTAGAGATCCTGGATGCTCCTAAGGCAGCAAAGCAGATGGTGCATTAATAATGGGGATATTAGGAGGATCGGCTTCCCAATTCCAGTGTATTCATTAATACACTTTAGACAGTTTAATTGCTTCCTGAAACACTAATTGAAAGAGGTTCATTTGCAAATGCCTAGGTTCTAATAATATAAATCTGGCACGGTGCCACAAAAGCCCCTTAAATACCATTATAAGATGAATTGTGGCATTTAAATAAAGGCAGCTAGATTTAAAAAATACATTCGGTACAGTGAAATACAATGTATAAAAATTTTTCTGAGAGGGAAGGAAACACAGTGGGTGCTGAATCCTTCCAGTATTGAGGTTTATGAAATACTTACCAACGTTGTGCAACTGAGCCTTGGGATTGTGAACATCTGGTATACTCTGTGACTTCAGCAGCACAAAACAGAATGTTCTCGTTTACATAAACTCATTTCCTAGAGGAACAGCTATGGAATCTGTTATTTCAAGAGAATATGTGACTAAACGTTGTTACACCTTTGAAGGAAGGATTTTCTCCTTAGAATCACTCTGCCTACTGACCTTCCTTAAATTGTATTTCATGCCTTTATAGGCATATTGATTCTACACACACTTCCCCAGTATTTACCAACCAAAACTCTGAGCCGTTAGGCTAGGAATACATAAGAGTTGGCTTCATTGTGAAAAGATAAACACAGATTGATCAGCCCCTAGATTATAGCAATACTGTTTCTTTTGGCGGAGTCACTTTCTTCAGTTAAGGCCATGAGTGTTGTATGGGTTGCTTATTGAATGATAAAGCTACAAGTAAGCCATGAACTTGTTATTAGATAATAGTAATTAAAATTTAAAATCTTCCATGAATGAGTATGACCTTTGAGGGTTTACTTTACTTTTGAAGCAGGAGCAATATGTTTTACATAAATTGTCATTGAATTAACTTCCAAGAGCCATTTGGTTTGGTGTGCAGACAGTTTCGAGAATAGTTCGTGTCTACATAGAGGACAGACAGAAATCCAGAAACAAGCATGGTGTGTTATGTGATGAGAGAGGGAGTTAGAACACTTCTTTTCTAGCAGACAAGTGACAATTAAAGATGAGGGCAGAAAGACCTCCTGGAGCCTTTGCAATAAGGCAGCAAAGCTACTTAATGTCAGGATCTATTGGACGTTTTAGGAAGGAAATAGAGTCCCTCAAGAAAATGAGGAACAGCTAGTTTAAAATGATTTCTCAGTCCTGTTGATTTGTCCAGGTATAAATCTTTGCTCACGTTTCTGTTTTGAGTCTCCCATGTAGTAAGGACCTGTGGCTTAGTAGAATCTATGTATAAATGTGTACAGTTCTGGCAAAACCATCAACTTATAATTGTGCTTTTGAGTTTGTGCCATTATTATCATTTATATATTAAACTCAAAAGTTTTATTTTGGGGTCAACCCTGTAGTATAGTTGTTAAGCTCTGCGTAGAGGATGCTGGGTTCCACCTGGTCAGCATGGGTTGGTGTTCATTCCTGGCCCTGGTGGCTTGAAAAACATGCATGCACATGAGCATGTGTCCACGATCCTGATGGGATGAGAATTTGAGAAGGGATTACAGCATGACCAGGACCTGGGAAAAATGTGTCCTCTCTCTTTCTCTCACGTGTGTGTATTCCCTTTCTCATTCAAAAATAAATTACTTTTTCTTTTTATTTCGTTTAGAGGAAATTAATTTATTACTTAAAATATTTTATATAAATAATAAAATTTATTTCTTCACTCCCTCAGCATTAAACTTCTTTTTTTATATATATTTTTTTTTAAGAGAGGTTTTTGCTATAGGGTGCGCGCACTCGCCAGAGAGACAGAGAGACAGAAAGTGAGAAATCACCCCCCAGGGGGATGGCCATGCCGCAATCCCTTCTCCTCCATTCTCCTCTTGGGATTTTGGGCACGCACGCACACACACCCAGCGTGAGTTTAAGCCTCCGGGTCCGGGACTCAAACCATGGTCGACTACATGGGAGTCCAGTGACTTAGCCATTACACCAACTGCTGGGCCCACCAACATACCTTTTTAAGTCTGAACAGCTTTATTTTGCTGTTTTGTTTTATTTATTTAAATACAGCCCCTCATACTTTCTATCACCACATAACCAGAAACCATCAGTCAGGCTCAGAATAAAACATGCTCCTGGGAGAACCACTGTCCGCCTCATCTCTTTCTTCACTCATCCTCTTTGTGAACTCAGACAACTCTGAATAGTTCTCTACTCCTCTCCTTTCTCACCATAGTCTGACCTCACTGGCCACTAATTTTTTTCTGCCCTGTATCTTCAACTTCTGACTGGTTTTCTTCTTCTCTGTCTTATCTCCTCTTAATCCTGCTTTCCCACTTTCACAAACGATGTTTCTAAACTTCAAGTTGAATTTCATTGCTCTCCTGCTTAAAATCTGCAGGATAAAGTGCAAGTGCTTTAGGAAAGTGCCCTTTCTTTGCATCTACCCAGATCTTTCTCAGGAGTAGAGTTCTGATCCTTCCTCCGGGTAATGTTACTCTCTCCTCTAAGCTTCCCTAGAGTCTATTGAGTTAATTGGTTATAATATAACTATACTCATTGTAATTTCTTATGTATCTCTCCATAGCTCTAATGGTTGGTCTTTCTCATTTTTCTATCCTTAGTTACAAGCCAAAAGGTTGGTACTAAGTAAATGACTGTTGACTTTAATTGACAATAACAGGAAGGCAAATAGTAAGTTTTAATTTTTGGTAAGAAAGGAAACTTAAGCAAAATAAAAGCCATGTAGTGCCAAATTAAAGGGATCGAAAGTATGCCAGATACTGAGATACGGTGTGAACTCTTTGAGTGATGTGACTATACAATGATAACTATATTATATAAACCAGGCTGTTGATATCTGAGATCTATTTCATTTTGTAATTCAGACCTTCATAGCTTTTCTGTGTATCTAGCAATTATAGAAATACATACATTTATGTGCATAAGGGTTCTTCAAAATGTTTATGGAAAGTGGATATTATGAGAAAGCTATGCATATATTTATTTCAAAATTCGTTTTTCACCAAAATTAATGTGCTTTTTAATTTCATTTTCCATGATATTTTTGAACCCCCATATAGCTACATGTTTCTACATATTTTTATTGGGATATATTTCTATGTGTTTTCAAAGTCTGAGGATACATCTTGAAGTGTATAAAACATGGTATACTTCAATGAATGGAAAAAACATTACCCAGGAAGGTTACAATGATATCAAATGTCCTTTCTCAACCTATTAAATCATATCAGACTAGAGTTCATTCATCTCAAATTATTTTAAGAAGATGCATGTGTAATAAAAATGATCTCATAGGTAATGTTTGCTAAGATGAAGTTCATGCAATACTTTTAGATAAAGACTATGACAGAAAATAGGTTAAAAAACCAGGTGACAGATCTAAAGGGGAACCAGAAGCTCAACGGATATTATGAAGAGAAGAGGAAAAGGCAGGAAGAAGAAGGGATATTTTGGGGCCATGTTTTGACTGCAAGTTCCTCGTTCATATTTGATTTTGAGAAAGTAACTACTTCAAAAAAAAAAAAAAACAATCTCTTATAACTGCTGATTAGGGAAAGCAGATTCAAATTATAAGAGAGCATCTAGGCAAGGATACATGTATATGATAAGAGTAAGAGTACTTGAGGTTAGGTACTTTAGAGCTTGGAAATCCTGGATTATCATTGCAGATCTGCCATTAATCAGGGTCATTTATAACAGGGTAACCCACTATGTTTCAGTATTTAAATACTTGACAGTTGTTTTAGCTACTCTTATTATTATTCCTAATTATTTTTTCTTCTCCCCAGTGACTATTACAGACATCAAAAAATCATTGTGTTCCAATATCACGTGGAGCATTGACTTAAGGGTGGTTGTTAACATTTGGGTCAAATCAAATGAGTGTTTGGAATCGAATTAAAATTCAAAAGTTACATTTTCCAGGGACCAGCAGTTAGCATAATGGCTATGTTGCTGGACTCCCATGTAGTTGACAGCGGTTCGAGTCCTGGACCCGGCGACTTAAACTCATGCCGGGCGCGTGTGCGTGTGTGCCCAAGATCCCGAGAGGAGAATGGAGGAGAAGAGATTGCAGCGTGGCCATCCCCCCTGGGGAGTGATTTCTCGCTTTCTGTCTCTCTGTCTGTCTCTGTCTTTCTGGAGAGTGCACGTGCCCTATAGCAAAAACCTCTCCAAAAAAAAAAGTTACATTTTCCAGGGAAGAATTATAGAAAAAAGTATCTGATACTGCTTATGAGTCCCAAAACATTATTTTATTTTAAAAGTTTGTTTGTTTGTTTGTTTTTATTTATTCACTTATTTAATGAATGAAAGAGAGACAAAGAAAGAGAGACAGTAGTCCCAATGGGTTCTGACTCCATGGTGTACCCCAAACCTTAGCCAGCTATACATTATGGGGACAAACCTGCTCAGCATTCTCTGGGAAGTTTCTGGACACAAACTCAGAATCTTCTCACATGGATCAGCTACTCAGAATATAATGGTTTACTGAGGTGCCAGTATTGAATCCCACATTCCCAAAACATGTAATGGAGAAATTTTAAAGTTAGTTGACTAGGAATTATATCTACTGACCTAAGTTTGATTAGTTAGTGTTAATCATAATCATAAGGAAACTATTAATCACATCTGTCCTTTTCAAACCCAAACCAGGGACCAGCAGTTAGCATAATGGCTATGTTGCTGGACTCCCATGTAGTCGACCACAGTTTGAGTCCTGGACCCGGTGGCTTAAAACTCAAGCCGGGCGCGTGTGCGTGCTCAAGATCCCAAGAGGAGAATGGAGGAGAAGGGGTTGCGGCATGGCCATCCCTCCTGGGGGGGAGTTGATTTCTCACTTTCTGTCTCTCTGTCTCTCTCTCTCTCTTATAAGGCGTGTGGCAAGCACACACGCCCTATAGCAAAAACCTCTCCCCCCAAAAAAAACCCGAACCAGACCTTCTTCTCTCTCTCTCTCACATGTATGCACACACACAGAGTATAGTTCACTAAAATCAACAGTAAATGATTTCTTGTTTTTATTTATGGTTTTGTACAATCTTGAATTAGTCTTGAAAATTAAATACCACTATTGAGAGAGAAAGGAAGCATCTTTGAACTAGAAAGAAGATTAGTTTTGAGGACTTGGACTGAAATGATCTGCATGTAGGTAAGTGTATCTGTTATGCTCATTAAAACAAGTTCAAGTAAATTTTTTTGCTAGAGGACACTTATTATAAGTTGTCTCTACTTGAACATAGTGAAATCACTCCTTTAAATAACTTCAAATTTCACACTAAACACTTTAGCTGGATTCATGGGAAGGATATTTGTCATATTTAGGTGGCCTAAATATCTTAATACCCTTCCTGTTTTGGGGGTATTTCATTCTTGTAAGTCTTGATGGTAGGTCCCATTTTGGAATTTAAAGGAAGATCGAGGATCCCTATCCCCTCCTCTTGTTGAAAACTAACAATCTTATGAGGCAGGCTTTAACAATTGGTCACTTCTGTTCCCACCACATAAAGATGGAACAGAAATCTTGAATTAATTTTCATAGTGATGGTATCCAATGTAAGAGAGTTGTCAGTGGAGTCCTGCCTGTATTTTCCTATGACCCTAGTTCCTGCTCCCATCACATTCTAAGAATTTTTTTTAAAAAAAGGATTATTAAAAATAATTCTGATGACTCTTTTTGGTCAATTTATATAAATTAGGTCAGTTGTTTCACATGCATACTTTTTATCTTTCTATGATTTGCCTAGAATACTATAGGCATTCTTAAATATTTTAAATAGTTTTAAATAAGTGCATTTCTATAAAGTTTTACCAGAAAAAAAAAAAAAGCGTTGTGCTTGTTAGCTATCTCTACGTGAACCTAATGGGATGTCTTAAATACTCTAAAATTTTACACTATCTGCTTTCTCTTCTCACAATGCATGTCCTAAATCTGTGAGAGTTTATTATAGTTAAATTTTATAAAAGAGTACAGTTTGTTCAGTTTTTATATTTTGGTATATTGAATTATCACTTGACATTATTATCTAATCTAGGTTATGTTTAAAAGTCAAAGTCATTAAATATTTTAAGTTTCCTTAGAGATTTGTCTTTTCTTATTAGGACTGGGGCATGGAGAAAAGGTATATCTGAAAGAAATTGGTAATACATTTGCCAAATCTCAAGTGTAGAAAGGGTCAACTTCCTGTGCAAGACAGAAAAATTCTAGTTCCTGTAGTGAAGAACTAAAGAGAACTTGATTTCAGATCTGAGAGTTTCAAGGAGATTTAGAGGTCAACACTTTTCTCTGTCTACCTAAATGTACAGAGAAAGACTCTTTCCCCCTTCTCTTCCCTACTCCACTCCTTACTCTCCCAGCAGAGAAGTGAGGCCTCAAAGAGGGACAGTGGTAACCTGTAGTCTGGCAATGGCATCATAGATAAATATCCAAAGCTAAATCACTTTCAAAATCTGTTAAGCTGTAGTAGAAATCCTGCTTTTCTGTGGGTAGTCTGTCTTACACTAACAGAAAATGGTCAGGCTGCATTATAAGAAAATGGTACTCTAGGGACCAGCAGTTAGCGCAATGGCTATGTCGCTGGATTCCCATGTAGTCGACCGCGGTTCGAGTCCCAGACCCGGTGGCTTAAACTCACGCCGGGCATGTGTGCGTATGTGCCCAAGATCCCGAGAGGAGAATGGAGGAGAAGGGATTGCGGCATGGCCATCCCCCCTGGGGGGAGATTTCCTGCTTTCTGTCTCTCTGTCTCTCTCTGTCTGGCGAGCGCATACGCCCTATAGCAAAAACCTCTCCAAAAAAGAATTAAAAAAAAGAACGAAAGAAAATGGTACTCTACATTTGCCTACTGGGGGCATTGTCTTAATTGTAAAATCAAGCTAGCCTCAAAAAAAAAAAAAAAAAAAAAAATTCCTCTATGATGCAGACTGCTTATCCAACAGTGTGGAAATATGTAATTTAAAGAGTTTCTGTTTGTATATAGGCTGTCCGAGGTCATATAAAGAATGACTTACTCTTCTTTTTCTATTTCTTTTTTTTTTTTAAAAGGCTACAGGGATTTAGCTATAATCTTATTCATGTTTCAAATGTAAAATATAGACCTAAAGGGAATTTGGATGACAAGAGGCAAATATGAATTTCTACATGGCTTCAAGTAACTGACTTGACAGTTGTAGACAGACATATTGATTAATAATTATGTCCCTGGCAGTAAGTATCCCCACTAAGCCATTCTCCATTTTATTATAGTGTAAATATGTAATCTGCATAAAATTAAAGCTGTTATGTGCTTGAAACATTGCCTGCTCAAGAGATGTTCATTCTAAAGAATAGCCATAGCTATTCTGAAGTTGCCAACTTAAAAAAAAAATTCAATACTAATTTTTCCTCTCCTCACTTCAAAAGTGTATTCCTTAGTCATTACGCCTTCTGAGCTATTCTATTCTCCAGTTTAGACATCTCTTTATGAAGCTGCAAATGATCTTGAGTGTGAACATTCTGTGTTCGTGTCACCACCTCTGCTGAATACTGAACTGTTAAATTATGAATTCATGGTCGTGTTTCACACCGTACTAGCCCAGGCTAAAGCACTCCCATAAGACATGTCAGTTTTCATCTAAATGCACTGAACAGTAAATGTCTTCTCCCTGGAGCATGCCCTATTTGTTGAAAAGAAACACAGAAATTTCAGAGTTCACATGTCACACACAGGGATCACACAGCTGGTTTAAAAATTAGTGCATTTGGAATAATGGATGGTTGACTGGAGGCATTCGCTGTTAAGTGTAGTTCAGAATGTTCTTGACAACTAGAATGTTAGAAATTTCCCTAAGATTCTTAGATGTCAGAATGTTTAGAAGACAGTGTAAATGAATGAGATTTGGAAAGTTAACAGTCTTAATAGAAGCACAAAATTTCCAAGCTATGACAAAATCTGCTCTAATATATTGTGAGAATTAAATCATATTAAAACATGTAAATAATTTGTAACTGTATCTCATACATGTTAAGTGCTTAAGAAAATGATCTATTATAATTTTTCTTTCTCTTGTTCCAATAACTTATGTCCTGCTTTAGAGTATTTGTAAACTAAGAATATTAGGATTTATATTATGGGGCATACTGGAGAATGATGTACTTTTCATGGTCAGAGTCATTTGTAGGGCTATAGAAACATCGGCTTGTATATTTGCCAGCACCCTAAAGAAACAACCTTAAATACTTCTTAAAGGTGTCTCTTAAATGTTTAATTTTTGCATATATATATATATTTTGCATATATATATTTGCATATATATATATGTGTGTGTATATATGTATGTGTGTGTGTGTGTATATATATATATATATATACACACACACACATATATATGAGAGATTTTTGCTATAGGTGACATGTGCTCACCAGAGAGACAGAGGAAGAGAGACAGAAAGTGAGAAATTGAGAAATCACCCCTCTTCTTCCGTTCATCCCCTCTTCATCCCTTCTCCAGTCTCCTCTCTGGATCTTGGGCATGCACGCACACACACCTAGTATGAATTTTAAGCTGATGAGTCAAGAATTCGAACTGTGGTCAACTACGTGGGAGTCCAGTGATGTAACCATTATGCCATCTGCTGGTCCCTAATTTTTGCGTATTGCTGCTTAGAGTAGATCATAACATCAGATTTTAGAAGAACTAGATAGAACCCTACTTAGGAAACTTGGGTCCAGGTTTACAAAATTGTTTCTGCAAATAGTTCATGCTCCATTCAGAAATGTCCAAAACTAGACCAGTGAACAAACTTTCCTCCACTTGGTTTAAAGTCTCCTAGTGACTGCTCTATTTGTAACTATTAACTGCAAAAGAACAAGGAGTTACACAGATATCTAATTTTAAGAATGGTAATCAAATGTTGTATATACGGGGTAGAATTTTGGGAAAAGGTGGACGAGAAGCACCTTCTTCAGTTCAGGAACCTTCTTACAGAGGCTCAGCTCCTGCTCTTCACTTTCTGCAACCTCCTACTGCAAAGGGCAGAAAACCAAGATTATTTCAGGCCTGCTAGTTTAATTTCCTGAGTTAAGACTGAATTCAGAGAGTACAGGCACCATATCTTAGATTAACACGGGATGTAAATCTAAGCAAGTGCTGGACTTAGGCAGACAATTGCTGAGATCGAATCTGTAAAGACTTAACATCAGCATTCCTGGAAAGAAACCAGAGATCAAGGAGATAGGAGATAGGAGATCTGAGTTCTTGTCCTTTCTCTAACATTTTTGAGCTTGGACAAGCTTGCTGAATGTTTTAGGCCTCTACTATAAGATCATAGAACTTTGAACATAAAAGGTACTTATTACATTCTTGTTGAAAGGATGAAGGAATAAAAGAAATACAATAAGATTTTTTTAAGGCTTTGATAAGACTTTTCTTAAGTTTCTCATCCCACACCACTTCATAGACCCTGAGAAGTGTTTTCTGTGATTCTTCCCACTTTAAATATAAGATGCCATGTGTGATTCTTTCCGCTTTAAATATAAGACGCCATGGTGTTAATGAATTAGAGCGCAGGTGACTGGGGTTCAAGCTTTAGCTGGCTCCTCTTGGCTTGACCTTGAGCAGTTTTATGAAAGACAAGTTCTGATGATGACAAAAAAAAAAAAAAAAAAAAAAAAAAAAAAAAAACTAACCTAAGTCACACTGGCCTCACTAGGACAGAGTATAGATATCTGCTATTTGATGATCTCACATTCATGCATTCATTTATCCATTTATTCATTCAAAATATTTATGGAGTGTATGCTCTGGGCCAGACATTGTGCTGGGTGCTTGGCTACAGCAGTTAACATGACTGACAAAAATCTCTATCTAAAAATAGTTTATATTCTAGCAAGAAAAAGGGAAAAATATCAAGTAAACAAGTGCTGTACAATATGTCAAACACTGAGCAGTTCTATGCAGAACAACAGAGCAGGGTAAGGGCTGTGGGGTTTAGGGGTTAGGGAGACAGTGACTCCTTAGAGGAGAAGAGAATCAACAATGATTGAAATATGACCTGAAGGAAGTGAAAGAGCAAGAGCATGAGCTATGTGGGTGCCAGGAGTTCAGCAGTTGGAGCAGGTGAGTGGAAAAGGCCAGTTAGATATTTAGATAAAGATGTTGAAATGGCAGTTTGGCAGCTAGATATTGTAGCCTGCAGGTCATGACTTATTACATATTTTGGAATTGTCAACCTATAGGAAGCACTTACAGCCATAAGGCTAAATGGGTTTACCAAGAAGAGAGTGTAGGTATAGGGCAAGAGGCTCAAGGACTGAGCCCTGAGGAAATCTAGAAAGAGAGAGGCTGGGATACGAGAAGAAATGCCTTAGGGAGGCTCAGAAGGAGTAGCTAGTGAGATTAGAAGAGAGGCAAGAGAGTGTTTCAGAAACCAAGCAAAAATATATTACTATCTAAAAAACTAATATTGTGTAGATTAAATATTAGGTTAATATCTAATAGCAAATAGACTGATGTTTAATATACTTTATTTCTAATATTACTCCAGGTAAAGGGTTTCAAATTTTCTTTATATTACTAAGCAATGATTTCTAGAATTGGGACGATGATCTTGGTGTTTGAGAGGCACTTTTACTGGCTTGCATGAGAACCCAGTGTTTCTATCCAAAATAACGGGAGAATGGCTGAAAAGTCATGGTGTATTTAACTTCATTTCCAGGGAGGTATGCCTTATCTTTGACAAAGTTTTGATTGGTCCATTTAATTCCCATCCATATTTCAATTTTAGCAGAGCCTGAAACAGTTGTCTTATATCCACCATCTGGAGTGAAGCATACATTCTAGTAACATTAGGTACCTCCAGCCAGGGCTTTTTCTGCAGGCATTTCATGGGAGAGTGTTCATGTCAGCTCAGGAAAACTTAAGGCTGAACAAAACAAACTCCAGTTATGATTGAGCTATATGTTTTGGGAGAAAATTATGTGATTCATTCAACCAATTGGGATTCTGATCTCTGCCACAGACATCTCACTACCAGATACATTAAACAAAATAGAGACTAGAGCTAAGTGAGCAAAACGGGATATGGGGTATTAAGAAAAAAAAAAAGTTAGTATCTTTATCTATGAAAGAATCTGGAAGGAAAAAAATACTCAGGAAACTAGCAAGTATTCTCATTTCTAACCTATAATTTTCCATATTTTTCCCTTGTTTGTAACATGAGTATAATTGCTTTCATGCCAGGAAGGTCAGCTGTAATGAAAATGTAAGAAACTACGACCTGTATATGTGTATTTTTTC
Organism: Tupaia tana; assembly: GCA_026018925.1. Taxonomy (NCBI): domain Eukaryota; kingdom Metazoa; phylum Chordata; class Mammalia; order Scandentia; family Tupaiidae; genus Tupaia; species Tupaia tana. Next base: position 210,571,533 of record JAKSZU010000003.1, read on the forward strand.
TTTAACATTTAGTAGGAGCAAAAATGGCTCTTACTCGTGCTTATTTTTTTCCATGAGGTTTACACCCTATTTATGAAATTCAACTTCAGCTGTGCTAATGGCTGTGAAAATCAGGCAGCCGTCCTACCTTGCTCTCACAGTGGATTGCCTGGGGTGCTGCCTTCTTAAGCTGCTGTTTTATTAATGATCTTGAAACTGAAATACTAAGGAATGAAGAAGTGTTAAAAAGACTTAGTGATATACTACCAACATTTGCCAAGAACATGAAAGATGCTAAGATGAGAAAGCACTGAGGGAGCTAGTGCAGTACCACTGTTCCATTTTCGGAGCCTCTGACCTCTGCAGTCACGATTCCTAAAGACCAGCCCTTCTCAGGCCAGGCTAGTGCTGCCCATCTTCTGCCTGTGTGCAGTCATCAGTTTTCTGAGAGGGACAGTTTGTCCTTGTTAAGCTTGGATTGATTGATTTTGTTTCTAAACATGTTTAAATTGCATCATCATTGTAATTTGGGAAGAGGAAAAATGTTTTAGGTGTCATGATACTCTCACGTTATTAATATTTTTTAATAAAGGGGAGAGATTATTTAAATGTGATTATCCAGTGGCCTAGTTTGCCTAAGTTAAATTACATATCATTAAGTTTTATAAAATTAAAGAATATTATTAAATGATACCAGGATCATTTTTTTTCTTCCAAGCTCTATGTAGACATAGGTTTTTCACTTGTTTTACCTAAACTGAGAAGACAGTGTGTGTTCAGAGTTTGTAATGGGCACCAGGAGTCATTGTCAGGACAGCTTTGCACAGGAATAGCCAAGTCTTCGGCATTGCCAAGGTATACTTGGTAATACCAGACCACGAGGCAAGATCTGGAAAGTAGCAGTAGAGTTTATTCAGTCCTCAAAGTAGTCAGTGTCTTCTGTGAGTAAATAACCAAACTAGAGAGTTCGGGCTTGAATTCTTGCCTCTCTGGGTGGTCAGCTGTTAACCATTGCTATGTGGGTCTGATTATTACTGTTTGATGAAGCTGAAGTGGGCAGAGCAGGACTAGACAGAATGTTTAGTGGCACTTACTGTTATTTGGTTGGCACTTGACATGCTCTATCTGGTTTGCAACTTGGGTTTTTTTTTTTTTTTTTTAAGAGTTTTTGCTTTAGTACGTGTGGGCTCACTGGAAAAGACAGAGAGATGATAAGAAGGAAAGTGAGAAATCACCCCCGAGAGAGGATAGCCACACTGTAATTCCTTTTGATCTAGTCTCCTCCTAGGATTTGGGGCATACACACACATGCACCTGGTATGATTTTTAAGCTGCCAGGCCTGGGACTCAAACCATGGGGAAATCATGTGGGAGTCCAGCCCTTAACCACCATGATACCCACTGGCCTTCATGTATTTCTTAAGAGCATAGTAACTTTTCATTTTCTCAGACAAAGAAGTGGAAGTTTAGAGAGATTTGATTGTTTTCCAAGGAAGATATTGCAGAAGCTTTCAAACTTTAAAGTCCAGAATCTTGTTTTTTTTTTTCTTTCTTTTTAAAGTTGTATATATTTCTTTCATGAGCGTGAAAGACAGAGAGAGAGAAAAGCACCCTTAACAGAGTCTCACACTGTGATCCACCTCCCAGACTTTCCAGTCAGCCAAGGTTATGGGCATGTGCTTGGTATATACAGGTCAGTCAGGGAAACTGAATCTGGCTCCTGTGTATGGATTCAGCATCATTCAAGCAGCATGTTTACCACTGCAGCACTGAGCTGGTCCACAATGTATTTTTTTCAAAACACCACACTACTCCACATTTTGACTTTACTACACTCTGTGTCTTTCTGTTGCATTAAGTTCTTTATTCCTACTTAAAAAATGTTCTTAAGAACTTTTAAATTTTTTTCTGTTCTTGCCTCCTGAGCATCTGCAAACAATCAACACCTCTAAAATGAAATTCACCCAAAATAGCAGGGCCTTCTAGTAAAATTAAACCCATAAAAAGCACACCTGGTATTCTTGAAAGAACATGTTGTTTTGATGGATTTAAATTGGACTTCAGTAATAGACATCTTTAACCATGTTATATTTGACCTAAAAATCACCTTGAAGTTGTCAGTTGTATGGTGAACACTTATAGACAGTGTATGCTGATGCCATTTACTGAAAGAGATTTGACATGAATGACTAAATTCTCAGAAGTAATACAGAGGTTTACTGTATTGCATTGTATGTACTGTCGGTTCCTCCACCTACCTGGAAATGATGAGATTCATTAACATAAGTATCTCTGCTGTGGCCATCAGTCCTTTCCCGAGTGCCTGGCAATCTAATTGGATGGCTTCTAATCCAGGACTGTTCAGGCTCTTCATCAACTCCCTCTCCTCAATTGATTGGACAGTGATGGGTTATAAGGATTTTCTCGGAAAGTGTGTCCCTAGGCTTCCAGACATCAATAGCCTCAAAGAGTGTTGTTCATTGTTCCTGAGACTTATACTCCCAGCTTCTCATAATGGAATAAAATGATTTTAGCATCTTCTTTGTTGCTTATTGACCTGTTCCATCTGTTGCTGTCCTTCAGTTTCCTGACTTAGAATCCCCTTCTCTGCTTTGCCTACCAGAGGTCCTGCCTCCTTCTCTCACAGTAATTAGACTTTTCATTATTTATAATAAACTATCAAGGATATGCCAGCACTAAAGGGGAACACAGTTTTGCATTGATTCACTAAACAAATATTTATTGACCTCACATTAGGTACTGTTATAGGCATCACAATGATATCAGTGAAGAAAAAAGGCCCATAAAACTCATGTTCTTGGGATGAAAGGAAACAACAAGCAAATAAATAATAAGAAGGTCAGATAGTGACGAGTACCCTGGCAAAAAGTAACATCGTGACAGGGGTTTGGAGGTGCTGGAAGGAGTACCATTTTATAAGAGAGGTCAAGGAAGATCTCATTTGTATCACTTGATCAGAAACCCAAATGAAGTTAGGGAGAAATGTATTTGACTGTCTAGGAAAGAACATTCCTGGCAGAAAGATCAGCAAGTATAAAGGGTCTGAGAATGATAGTGAGGTGACTGGTTGCAGAGGAGAGAGCAGGGAGAAATGAGGTTGAAGATGAAGGTGGGTAGAAAGCTAGATCATGTTACGTCTTGTAGACCATTATAATGGCTTGGGCTCTTACTGCAAGTGATATATGAAGATTCTGGCTGGATTTTTAGACAAAAAGTAACATAATCTGACTTTCATTTTAAAAGAATCACTGGGACTGCCAAGATAAGAGTAGGCAATATGAAGGCAAGGGATAAAGCTGGGAAACTATTGCAATAACACAGGAGAGTGATGATCGTGGCTTACAGCAGGTGGAAATAATGGAGGTGGAAAAATCAGCTGAATCTGTTTGTACGTTATAATGGTTCTTTCGGAAAGCATGAAATTAGTGATTGCAAATGTTTTAAAATTCTTGACCACTTGAATTTGTATATCCAGGAAGAAAATTTCATATGTTCTAAATGACCTTGACTCTCTATCTCAGGTGAAAAGCTACACTATACCATAAAGAAAAAGGAAATGAGAGGAGAGATTGGCAGCCCTAAGCTGAACCCTGGTTCAATAGATTCACAACTCTGCAGAAGTTAACTGACCTCCCAAAGCCTCAGTTTCTTCATTTATAAAATGGAAATAAGAGTAGTATCCATATCTTAGGGTTGTAGTGATGATTTAATGACATACATTTATGGAAAGGACTTAGTGTTTGTACTAGCTTGTAGCCAAAATTCAATAAATGCTATTGTTAAAATTATTTTAAATTATTGCACATATTTACTTTTAAACCCTTAGGAAAGGCCTAGTGAACTCTTCTCTGAGTCCAAAGCTTTATTTCACAGACTCCAAAGTTGTCTATCCCAGCCACACTTGTGTCTCAAATATTTTGCTCACAGCATCTATGGATTACAACTTCTCTATTCTTTTTTTCCTTTCCTCTACCTTCCAAGTAGCCCTTCCCAATCGCATCAAGCCCTGAGGAGTTTCTTTTTTACGTTGCTAGAGAGTGTGTGTAGTTGCTGAAGAGGGAAAGAGATTCAGAGAGAGAGAGAGAGAGAGAGAGAACCTTCCTTGTTGGGGGGATGATTAGAACACAATCTTTCTCCTTGTCTCCTTTCAGGATTTAGGGCACACATGCACATGGACTTAGCATGATGTTTTTTTTTTTTTTTTTGGAGAGGTTTTTCGCTATAGGGCGCGTGCGCTCGCCAGACAGACAGAGAGAGACATAGAGACAGAAAGCGAGAAATCACCCCCCAGGGGGGATGGTCACGCCGCAATCCCTTCTCCTCCATTCTCCTCTCGGGATCTTGGGCACGCACGCACACGCGCCTGGCGTGAGTTGTAAGCCACCGGGTCCAAGACGCGAACCGCGGTCGACTACGTGGGAGTCCAGCGACATAGCCATTACGCTAACTGCTGGTCCCGGACTTAGCATGATTTTTAAGCTGCCTGCATACAGTAGGCCATGTGGGATTCTGCTGCCTTCACCACCACTGGCTTTATTTATTTATTTATTTATTATTATTAATACATTCAACCTTTATACATCACATAGATTGTAAAGAGACTTTAACCAGCATGGTATACACCTCAGCCCAACAAGCAGACAGAGGCAGAACTGAAGAAAGTAATCCCATCTACCATAGCCACAAAAAGTATATGATACCCAGGAATAAAACTAACCGAGGAAGTCAAAGACCTCTATAGGGAAACCTATGAAAATCTTAAAAATAAAAAATAAAAAATGACACCAGAAAGTGGAAGGATATCCTATGCTCCTGGATTGGGAGAATTAATATAATCTAAATGGCAATCCTACCCAAATTAATCTACATATTTAATGCAATTTCTATAAAATTACAAGAGACATTTTTCACAGATCTAGAAAAGACAATCATAGACTTCATCTGGAACTAATATATTTATTTTTAATCAAAATTTCTTCCCTCTCTTTTAAAATGTTTTAAATTTTATTGTGATAATTTTATATTACATCTAATCACATTTACTTTACAGTGTGTTACATTTCTTTTTCCAGCACAATTATTATGCATATCAGTCAAGACAAAGACATTACTATCCACATCATCATCATCAAATAGCTTTTCATTTTTTAAGATTATTATTATTATTTATTCTCAATTTTTTTAAACATTAAATCACTATACATCATTTGGCTTGTAAAGAGAATTTACCCAACATGAAATACTTCTTAGACCAGTTCAGTTGAGAATACTATACATGTTATAATCAACAGGCAATAAACCATTTCTATGTCCCACTAATGTCATGCTTCTCTATTTGTTCTCATGCTATCCTCTATACTCATCCCTTCTTCCCTCTCCCCAACAGAAATGCATATTCTGAGGCCCCAACCCAGATCTACCAAATGGAACATTTGGAGCCCCAGTGATATGCATTATAGCAAGACCCTGGGGGATTCTGATAGACCAGCATATCTGAAAATCAGTGCTGTGCAGCTGTCTTTAAGTTTAGCCTCACGTTAAGCCTTCTGAACTGAAGGTTCCACCTCCATCCAACCCACACACACTCCACCTCTCAAAAGTAGACTTGTTTTACTGCCACACACCAAATGGCTTCACACAAAGTGGCAGGAGACATTTATCGAGCCTTCGCTCTGTGTCCATCATCATGTTAATCTCTGTATTTGGATTTTCTCGTTATATAATAGGGTGGTACTTAACATGTCTGTCCTATGATTAAGGAAACTGAGGCCCTGAGGTCTTGAATGATGTGTCCAAAGTGGACAGTCAGGAAGGGCTCAAGCTGGGATTTGACCCCAGTTTTAGCAGATTCTAAAGCTGAAAAGCCTGCCTTATGTCTTTTGCCATCTCTCTGACACTGTGCCCTGTCCTTGCAACTCAGCTGGCTCCTCATGTTTCTCTCTTTCTCATCCTCCCTAAGAAGTTTTCCTAGACCCCCCCCCTCCCAAGGGTAGGGTCTCTGAAGTGCCAGAACTACTTAGGAATCATGGAGGGAGAGGGAGACATGAAGAGTTGGGGAAACCAAGTGTTGTAGGTTTGTCATTTTTTAAATTAATTTTTAAACTATTATTCATACATTAAATTGCTATACATCATTTAGATTGTGAAGAGACTTTACCCAGCATGATATACAGCTCAGTCCAGCCCAGTTGAGACTATTATACACATCCCTCTTAACAGATAAAAAAACTTATTTGTATCCCACAAGAGTATTTTCTTGATCCATGTAGAAGCCTCATTACTCTTGATTTCATAGATTTCAACTCTATACTAACAAAGCCCAATCCTGAGGAGTAGCATTAGATTCGTATCAACTTACTTTTATGAATGGCTCTTTTCCATTTTCCTGCTCTTTCCAAACTTTCCTCCTCTTTGCTCCTGTCCCTGTATTTTATCCAACAAGTCAATCCCCAAATGATGCCAAGAACGTTGTCTGTTGATTCCTTTTATTTCCTGCTTGCTAAACTTCTGGTGCAGTCCCAATTCCTTTCTCATCTCTAAAGATCTGAATGCAGATCCCCACTGCAGACCCCTCCTTATGCGGGTGGGAATACCTAAATTTTTTTTTTTTTTTTTTTTTTTTTTTGAGAGGTTTTTCGCTATAGGGCGCCTGCGCTCGCCAGACAGACAGAGAGAGACATAGAGACAGAAAGCGAGAAATCACCCCCCAGGGGGGATGGTCACGCCGCAATCCCTTCTCCTCCATTCTCCTCTCGGGATCTTGGGCATGCACGCACACGCGCCCTGCGTGAGTTGTAAGCCACCGGGTCCGAGACACGAACCGCGGTCGACTACGTGGGAGTCCAGCGACATAGCCATACACTAACTGCTGGTTCCCTAAATTTTGAGGAGTTGACATAAAACAACCAACTCCTGTTAATACAGTTAAAGGAAGGAGCTTACCTAATATCTCCTTTGCTGGCTAGGGGTGTTCTTACACCAGTTAGGAAGTTACTAAACCCTGATGGGGTTCAGCTTTATTGATACATTCTAACAGAAGCAAAGCTAGATGTTACTGAGTACTTCACTCTGAGAATACTGACCCTATTCCATAGCTCTGCTCCTTGAGGATCTAAATTACTCTAATGCACTTGTGGTTTTATGAAGTTGGGTGTGATCTTTTTAATGCTATGCTTATGAATCATGCTGTAAATCTTCCCACATCTTGGGATCCATCCGTGATCATGGCAATGCACTATTGGCCTGTTTTCCATTTCACATTTCATGATTGCCTGATGACTGCACTTGTGTTCTAGATGCATTCCGAAGAGGACTCAAGTGCACTAATGCACACTCAATTTTTATTAAAAAGTAGATAAAAGAGGGTCCTCAAAGAAACATGACAATATTAACAATTATTATAGAGTATAAAATTTTGTTTCTAGGGAGTGACATTGATATCCTTAAATTTCCTGTCTTTTTTAAATTTAAACTTATATATTTTCTCTTTTTTTGCTTTAATTTCTTCCTAAACAAATGAAAGAAGTTAAACATTATAGTTTGTAAAGCACACTTATGCGCATTCTATTTTTCAAACAGTATGTATAACACCAATATTCTTCTCATAAATAAACGTACATGAATTTTCTACTTTCAAGGAGTTTATTTGGTGGGACAGAAGCAGACATAAAATAACCATCTCCTGTTAATGCAGTTGGAATCACATTTTTCGAGCATCAGGTTAGGGCTCTTAATAGGCAGTACATCTAGGCCAGTGTGAGAAGAGCTGAAGGAGCTTCTGACACATCTCTCTCTTTGCAGGCTGAGCAGACAGCTTAATCCTCAGCTTCTCCACCTGTCTTTTTGGGAGTGCCAACAAGTCCCCACCCATTCCCCCAATTCTGGCCAACTGTGCTGGGCTGGGTTTGTGAACTGATTGCATATGTTACCAAGGAAATTATTGGGATGTCAAATGGCAGTGTCATCTTTCTGGCAACACGTTCTTGAGCAGATTGTGATCTAGTGACCTACAGGCACATCATTCAAAATGCCAGTCCCATTGCTGGTTCCCCACCTTCCCTCTCCAGGCAGGGACCCCATCTGGCAATGGGGAAGTACAAACAGGTCCAGAGTTCTATTTCCTCAGTCTTTTTTTCTACAGTGGCTGCTTTGAGATTATCAGCATTACCAGTATCTGGCAAAGTAAAACTGGACCCATGGGTATTCAATGCTGCTTTGGCCTACATGAGCTGTTCACATATTGCACCAGAGATCTCACTGCAAATGAAGTAAACTCTATAAAAACCAAAGGAAGAATTAGCATTTTCTTAAAATATATTGAACCAAGATTTTAAAAAATATTTTAAAAATATTTTAACCATGGGGCTGGCAGGTGGCATGGTGGTTGGGGTGCCGGACTCCCACATGGCTGACCACAGTTTGTATCCCAGACCTGGTAACTTGCTTTTTCCTTTTCCCTTTCTCTCTCTGTCTCTCTCTGGTCAAGTTAAAAAATAATAACAACAAATAAAAAATAAAATAAATAATTCCTAAAAAATATTTTAACCACATAATAAATAAATACTTAACATATGTTAAAATATTTGCTCAGAAAAGTTCCTCATTCTCTCCCCCTACTAATATCAGACACTTTCTCATCCTTTTCTCTTTTCTTGAGATGATTGTATGTATGTATTCTTGTACTGCCCCAGGTTTTTCCTACATCCCTTTGATGTAGACTTAGTTTGATATTCCAGATGAATATTGTGTTTATTTTATTACATGAAAACATAATTCTCTTCAAAAGTCAACAAGCATGTTCAAGCTCTTCAAAGCCTGCATTATACACATCTAGTATGAAAGGCTAGCTTGTGTTCATTGATATGCAATCTTCCATTAATTTACTCTACAAATTATTATTGTACATCAAATAAGGCATGATGCTAAGCAATATGAGGTTAGAAAGATAATCAGACAGATCTTGTTGACAAGAAATATACAGTGCAAAAAAAGTAAGTATAATTTAAAATTAAGAATGGCAAATACCAAAAGAGATGCTTAAAAATATTATGGAGGTCGGGACCAGCAGTTAGGGTAATGGCTATGTCGCTGGACTCCCACGTAGTCGACCGCGGTTCGAGTCCCGGACCCGGCGGCTTAAACTCACGCCGGGTGCGTGTGCGTGCGTGCCCAAGATCCCGAGAGGAGAATGGAGGAGAAGGGATTGCGGCGTGGCCATCCCCCCTGGGGGGTGATTTCCTGCTTTCTGTCTCTCTGTCTCTCTCTGTCTGTCTGGCGAGCGCACGCGCCCTATAGCAAAAACCTCTCCAAAAAAAGAAAAAAAAAATATTATGGAGGAGAGTAGGGTTAATTAGTATTTTCTTTCTTTATTAAGGTCAAGTGAAACCTTTCCATTTTTCTTAATAATGGTGTTCCTTGTTTATAAAAGTCATTTTTATAAACGTGTATTTAACATGTTGACTGCATCTACATTTGGGCAGGAAAATGGTTATATTGTAGATCCATTTTAATATAGATGTAGACTTAACTAGTGAGTAATGATCATTGTCACTATGATGCTTTTTTGCTTTGTAGATAAAAAATTATTTTCCTGTTTTGTGCTATTTAACATTTCAAATAAGGTCTCTGTCAGCACAAGGTGAAAAACACACTACTTTGATCCTCAAAGAATTTGTGGTGGAACTGAACCACCAGAGAAGCACACAATAGTAGCTCAATTCAGACTATGAATGATATATATATTTTGAAGATTTTTTTTCCATAGAGCATGTGTACTCACACACACAAGAGAAAGAAAAAGTGAGAAATCATCTCCTGAGACAATGGCCACACAATAATTCTTTTTCCTCCATTCTCCTCCATTCTCCTCTCAGGATTTTGGGCATACATGCACATGCACCCAGTGTCTTTTTCAGGCCACTAGATTCAGGACTCAAACCAATGGAATTGGCCATGTGGGATCTAGTGCCTTAACCACCACACCACCTACTAGCCCCAGATCATGAATGATTTTATGGTATACAAATTACTTCGAGTCTCTTCTTCATTTTCTCATCTGTAAGTAGGGGACATAAAGACTTCCTTACAGAATTCTCTGCTATTCTTTTGAGAGCATGCAGCCACTGTGACTAGCATGAATTATAAATTAGAGGCACTCCGTTCTTTATGGCCGTGCTATTAAGCTGTGCTGACCTGTGGTTTCATGATGGTTTATAAATTTTGAAAGGACAGTTGAAAAATTTCACAAACACATAGAGATGAAAACACAACCTGCGACATCTTCATTACCCTGAGGGAAAAGAAAGCCTTCTGGACTTGGGTGTTGCATAGTGGGAAATTGAAAAGTTAAAGAATTCACATGCTTGCCAACTGTGGGGTCAGATTTTTTTAGCGCTCTGTGTAATGAATTCAGATAGCATTCAACTGAGTATTTTATAGACAATTGTTTTCTTTCTCTCTTTCCTCTACTCAGAATCAAGAAGTTCTGATTGTTTGATGATAATTTTTTTTTCTGTATGAAGCACCTTTATCTAATTACCAATATGGAAAACATTTTCTCTTTTGCCCCCTTGTTACATTATCTCTGATCTTTTCGCTCTCCTCAATCGAACTTTACCACTCATGTGTCTGCGTTCAGATCAGGCGTTGCATTTGCCTGTACTTTGGCACTACAAGAATCTATTCTTCTAGCATAATTGTTTATTTTTACATCTTTCCAATAGGCACTAACATCCATAGCCTCAGTACCTAGAACAGGAAATAGCTAGTTCATAGAAACCATCCAATAAAGCTTAAGGGAAGAGAAAGAGACAGGAAAAGGGACAAATAAAGAAACAGGGAAATAAGAATAAAGAAATAGAAAGGACAAAAAATATCTTTTGGTTAAATCATGTGAAGTATTTTAATTTTTGTTCTTTTTCTTCTTTGGATTTAAAACAATATACAAGTGAAATATAGCCATTGTAAAACAGTCAATAGAATTATGTATAGTTAAAATTTAGAAAATTAGAGTATGATCTTGTCTTTCTACTTACATGTATATGGCCTCATTTAATAGTTCTACATGCAACTCTATTAATTTATTTTTTTGACAAGCAGAAAAACATTGTGTAGTGTGGGTGGAGCATGAATTTAAATTTCTCCTTGCCTGTCAATGGTTATTAAGATTGTTTCCAATATTTTCCTTTCAAACATTACTGCAATAAAAATCTTTATATACCTAAGTCAATATTTATGTAGAAATAATTGTTAGAAAAGAATTGAGGGATTCAAGAAAATATGCTTTAATTTCTCACCAAAATGACTTTTAAAAAATGGTTTTGGGCCAGCCTGTAGCATAGTAGTTAAGGCAGCCAGCCACCCACATGGCCCATTTTGCAACTTGAATCCCAGACCCAGCAGTTCAAAAAATATGCCAGGCACGTGTGTGAAAGTGCTCACTATCCCAAAAGAAGGGAGAAATGGAGGAAAAGGGGTCATGGTAAGGCCATGCTTTCTTACTCTCTTCTCTCTCTTGCACAAGTGCAAACACTCTCTGGCGTATTACAAAAAAAAAATAATAAAAAAGATGGTACCAATTTTCACCTTCACCAACATTTTCCTTACCATTGGAGACACTAAATATTTTTTTAAGTTATTGTATACTTGTTTTTAAATGACAGAGACAGAGATAGAGACAGAAACAGCAATCCCCAGGAGGGTGCTGACAGCCACAGCCTTGGTCAGCTCCAGATCATGGGCATGATCGGGGAGGTTTCTGAGTTGAGTTTGAAACCTTCCCATGTGGATCAGCTGCAAAGAACATTCCATCTCATCCTTGCACTACTGGTCAGCCCTAATGCTGGACATGTTCAGCCCGATTTTTCTTCTAGGTCACTTTTATCGGTTAAAAAAAAGTTTTACTTGAATTTGCATAGACTAGATTATTAGTGAGGTAGGATATCTATCTATCTATTCAATGTTCTTCATCTCTACCATTTACTTATATTATGCTATAGTAAAATTTTAACTCTGTGTCCATTATATATGTGATGAATAATTTCTTCCAGTCATTTACTAGGATTTTGGATAAAATTCTCATAAAGATTCGCTGTTGAAGGTAATGTAATTTCTTGACAGTTGCTGATCCATGTGTCATTTGCACAGTACTTCTGTGTCAACAAGAATTAGCCAGAGCCCTCCAATCCCCAATGGTGCTGTATAACAAGGATTTCTCACCACTTCAGTCCCAAAGGGAATCAAATCCTATATGTAAAACAAGGAGTTTCTCATAATGCTGAATATTTAATGAAATTGTGCACTGGGCTGAACTGATGTGATATGCATGTACTGCTTTCTTCCTGGTGAACTCCTGAGTGTTCTGAAAAACATGATAGTGATTCTGACATGTCCTTCATGGTTTAACAACTTCTTTCAAGAGAGAATCTGCACATCTGCCAATTGTGCTTGCCTCTTATCTGGCTCAATCAGAACCCCCAGTACGTTGTCCTGAGTAGATTCTTACAAGGATAATACCAAGGCCTGAAGGTTTTCATTTACTTTTGTTTCTAGCTACTAGGTCAAAGGCTATTTATTATATTTACAGGTGCATTTTCCTTCTGCCCCTGCTTGATTTGACTGTCAGATGTAAAATTTAGCCAATTTACATCCTCTTTAAAAAAATTCATTAAACTCATTAGTAGCTTTGGGAAATTTCTTTCACCTGCTTCCACCTCTCTGCATTACTAGCCAGTTTTATTATATAAATAAAATGAATGTAATTTTTATAACTTCTTTAATGAAGGAATATCCCAGGTGTCTTCCCAACCAGGAAAAGAAGAAAATACTGGTACAGAAAACAATCCAAGTTCTTTGTAAAACTCAGGATTATCATTTATTTATGATGCACAGATACACTAATCTTTTATTGATATTGTTCATCATACCAAGTTCAAGTGCAACTGTCTGGATTTTAAGAGTAGAATTGGGCCCTACTATATCAACTTTTACCTAATTTATCTCCCTATCTTTTTATTTGATTATTAAGATATAACTTGAACATAATAAAATTAATTGCATCAAAGTATATATTGGGTCGTCAGGAAAGTCATGACACATTTTGCATAGAAAAACATAGAAAAAGATGTCATGACTTTCCCACCAACCTAGTAATTTGATTAATTTTTACATGAAGTCATGTAACCACAATTAGGATCCAAAATATTTTTATCACCCCAATATGTTACATGATGGCCCTGCCCAGTTGAAAGGACTTAAAACACTTCAGACAAACACAACTCTTCTGTTGCTATAGCTTCCTGTACTATAGTTTCAGCTTTCCTAGAATTTTATAAAGTTGAATATGACAGTTAGTATACTTTTGTTATCTTTTTTTTACTTAGCATAATCATCATAATATTTCACATATACAAATAGTTTACTTTATTACTGAGTAGTGTTCAATTGTGTGAATGTACCACAATGTCTTTACTTACTAATATAGGTTGGTTTCAATTTTTATATGAAGAAGCACATCGCTGTGAACATTCTAGTTGAAGCCTTTGTGTGGTCACATGTATTTACTTATATGTTTAAATACCTAAGAGCAAATCTTTCACATCATTAAGTAAGAACATGTTTAAATAGCTGAGAATTGCTAAGTTATTTTCCAAATGATGGTATAATTTGCCTTTTCTTTAAAAAATATGAGAGTTGAAGTATCTTCAATTCTTTCCAAACACCTGCTATTGTTTGTTTTAATTTTAGCTGTTTTAGGGGATGAGTAGTGATACTTCATTGCAAGTTTTATTTACATTTCCCTTGTGACTAATAACATTAAATGTCTTTTCATTTGCTGATTTATCATTCATGTCTTTTTTGGTAGTGTCTGTTCAAATATTTTGCCCATTTAAAAAATCCAAGAATTTAGATTTTTATTATTGAGTTGAAAGGTTTCTTTACATACCCTGTATGCAATCCTAAGTGAGATATATGTTTTGAAGATAGTTTCTTTTTATTTGTGACTTGTCTTTTTATTATTCTTTTAAAGAGCAAATGCTTTTAATTTTGATAAGATTCAATTTATCATTTTTTTACAGTGTATGCTTTTTGTGTGCTGAGTAATCTTTACCAATCAAGACTAAAATGTTTCTTTTAGAGTGTTATAATTTTAGCATTTAAAATCTATAATACATTTCAAGCTAATTTTGACATTTTATGTGAAATTACCTTGGCATTTTTATTAAAAATTTATTGACCGTGTATGTGTCCTTCATTTAAGGACTCTATTCTGTTCCAGTGATTATTGCTTACTCTCTCTCTCTCTGTGTGTGTGTGTGTGTATTTAATTAACATTTCCCTAATGACTAATGTTATTAAATACATGTATATCCTCATATCAATACAACACTCTCTTGATTACTGTTTGGGGGAGAGAAAGGGAATCAGGAGAGAAATAAAGATGAAAACATTTAAGGGACACAAATATATATTTACCTATACTAATATACCATGTATTAATGCTGGGAAAAATGCATTTTACAAGCTGTAATGATATACAGTGATTGAATGTATAAAGTAATTTTTTAAAAATTAAATTAAATAAGGGACTAGCAGTTAGCGTAATGTCTGTGTCGCTGGACTCCCACATAGTCGACCGTGGTTCGAGTCCCGGACCCGGTGGCTTAAACTCATGCCAGGCGGGTGTGTGTGCGTGCCCAAGATCCTGAGAGGAGAATGGAGGAGAAGGGATTGCGGCGTGGCCATCCCCCCTGGGGGATGATTTCTCGCTTTCTGTCTCTATCTCTCTGTCTCTCTCTGTCTGGTGAGCGCACGTGCCCTATAGCAAAAACCTCTTCAAAAAATTAAATTAAATAAAAAAAATAAAAAGGCATTTAACCTGTTATGACTCTTTACTTGAACATAGAAGCATTTCTAAAATTTCGTCTACAGTGTCATGCTTCTGTAATTCCATTTGGCAAGAGGACTCTCTTAGCCCAGAAGCATTTGAGTACTTTTTCTTAATCATTGCTGTTATTATTATTATTTTGAGAGGTTTTTGCTATAGGGTGCTTGCCCTTGCCAGAAAGACAGAGAGAGACAGAAAGTGAGAAATCACCCCCCCCCCCCCCCCAGCGGGGATGGCCATGCCTCAATCCCTTCTCCTCCATTCTCCTCTTGGTTGCCAGAAAGACAGAGAGAGACAGAGAGACAGAAAGTGAGAAATCACCCCCCCCCCCCAGGGGGGATGGCCATGCCTCAATCCCTTCTCCTCCATTCTCCTCTTGGGATTTTGGGCACGCATGCACACGTGCCCGGCGTGAGTCCAAGCCACCGGGTCCGGGACTCGAACTGCGGTCGACTACATGGGAGTTCAGCAACATAGCCATTACACTAACTACTGGTCCTAATCATTGCTATTATTATGCTCATTTAAAAGTAGTTATTGGGCAGAAAAAATATTTTTTTGTCAGGCTGTGTAAATATTCCAACTTTGTTATTTTTTACAATTGTTTTGGCTGTTCTAGGTTCTTTGCATTTGTGTGTAAATTTTAGAGTCCACATGCCAATTTCTAAAAAAATGAAAAAAACAAAATAAATTAAAGCAAACTGAAAAGCCTTAGACCAGTTAAGAACTGACATTCTTAACAATTTGGGTTCCCTGATCCAAGAACATGGTCTATCTCCCTATTCAGGGGAGAGAGGTTTCTTTAATGTTTCTCCACTAGGTTTATCAGTTTTTAACGTTTAGTTTTGCATACTTTCTGTTAAATTTAAATCCAAGTATTTCATTTTAATGGTATTGTAAATAATACTGTCTTTTAATTTTTAATTTAAAAAGTTTTATTTTAGTGTATAGAAATATACTTGGTGTTTTGGGGTTGACCTATTTCTGACTATGGTAAACTGATTTATTACTTCTTACAACGTATTGATTTTTTTTGGAATTTGTAAAATATACTTCTGGGACCAGCAGATGGCGTAATGGTTACGATGCTGGACTCCTACATAGTTGTCTATAGTTCAAGTCCCAGACATGGCAGCTTTAACTCATGCTGGATGTGTGTGTATGTGTGTGCGCTCAAGATCCTGAGAAGAGAATAGAGAAGGGACTGTGATATGGTCATCCCCCCAGGAGGTGATTTCTCACTTTCTGTCTCTATGTCTCTCAGTGAGTGCATGTGTCCTATAGCAAAAATCTCTCTTTAAAAAATATATATATATATATATATATATACATATATATATATACATATATATATATACATATATATATATATACACACACACACACCCACACACACACACACACATACACACACACACACACACACACATATAAACATACACTTCTTAGACAATACATCATCTGAAAATAAAATTATTTCTTCCCTTTTCAATATCTAGGTTTTTATATTTTTTCTTTTCTCTCTTATTTCATCAGCCAGGACCTCCAGAACAATGATTAATGACAGTGAGATTTTTTTTCCTGCTCTTTGTCTGAAAAACTATTTTACCAAAATAGTTGCAAAGTATTTTTCTTGGGCATAGAATTTTAGATTGATCACTTTTATTCCCCTAATCACTTTAAAGATGTTGTTCCATTATTTGCAGAGGTTTTGGTGGAAAGTTTTTCATCCTGACTGTTATTTTTATCTTCATGCTTTTGAATACAATTTACACTGACCATTTTCAAGGTTTTTTTCTTTATATTGGGATTCCCACAACTTAATGATCTGAGGGTTTTTTAAAAAAGTTCATAAAAAATGAGTATTATGAATAGATTTCAAAAATTTTTGCACCAAAATAAACTCATACTTCAATTCCATTTTTCTACAAACTTTTTGAGTTATCCTGGAAGTATGTTTAGTTTTTTTGTTTGTTTGCTTGTATTTTTTTAATGTCTAGTCTGATTGAGGGTCATGGTGTTCCTCATATCTGTGGGTTTATAATTTTTAAATAAATTTAGAAAATATTCAACAATTTTTCTGCAAATCAGTTTTTCTGTCACTTTTTCTCTCCTTACCTTTCAGGACTCTAATTATTCATCTATTTCGCCCACTGTTTTCTTTTCTCCAGTTTATTTCTATGCTTTATTTTATCTTGTACCTATTACTATACTTTTAATTTTATCAATATTTTCTTTTTATTTTATTTATTTATGCATTCAATCACTGCTTATTATTAAAGCTTGTAAAATGAATTTTTCCAGCATGAATACACTGTATATTAGTCCAGTTAAAGGTATTATCATACATGTTGTCATCAACAGATAATTTTCCATTTTTGTGTCCCTTAAATGTTTTGATTCTTTTTCCCCTTGATTCCTTTCCTTTCTCCCTTATACAGTTCCTGATTTGTTGTTAATCTCACCCAGTATATTAATCATTTTATATCTTTTTTTTTTATCTTTAGAAGTTCAACTTTTGGTCTTTTTAGAAATATTCTCTGACTTATCCTCTCATCATGTTTATGTTTTTCTTTACCTCTTTGAATATATGGAGAATATGTATAGAAGTGTCTTAATACTTCTGTCTGCTAATTCTACAATTTTGATTTTGTGTTTTCTATTTTAGGTTTTTGTCATAGGGTATGTGCACTCACCAGAGAGAGAAAGAGAGAGGAAAAGTGAGAAATCACGCCCCTCCCCACCCCCTATATATGGCAATGACTCAAGTCCTTCTCCTCCATTCTCCTCTTTAAATTTTGTACATGCTCTCTGGCATGATTTTAAAGCTGCCAGGCCCAGGACTTTAACAGTCAGTCACATGGAAATCCAGAGCATTAACCACTACGAAACCTGCTGGCCCATGATTTTGCCTCTTTTCATGCCTCATACTTCTCTATTTTATTCCAGATACTATAAATTTTACGTTTTTCGAGCTGGATTTTATTATATCCTTTATACAGTGTGAATATTTTTTTGTTATTATTGCTATTAAGTTTAATTCTTTTGAATTAACTGTAAACTCTCAAGTCTTGCTTTACAGTTTTTGTAAAGGCAGGTCCAGAATTAGAGAGAATTTGTTTGACTACTAAGAGGATATCATTTCGAGGGAATAGCCAATGACCTGTTTGTTATTAGGTCTTTTCACTCTGACTGGTGAAACATCAACTGTTTCTTTCCCTATAAAAACTGGAAATTTTATGTTCTGCTGCTTTCCTATGATTCTTTTTCCAGCCTCAAATAGTTTCTTCTTGCCTATGTGCTAATTACTCAGTGAACAGCTTAAGGGAAACCTTCTGCTGATCTCTGGCACTGTCTCTCTGTATAGCATTTTATTTTCTGGTATGCTTTCTTGCAAATTCTAGCTTTCTTGGCTTTCTGGAACTTTAACCTCTGTCTCTTCAACTCAACTAGATTGTGAATCACCCTTTAGGCTTTACTTATTCAACTGTGGCCAAGAAAATATTCCCAGACCCCAGTAAACTATAACAATTGTGAAGCTAACCTTGTTTGTTTGTCTTTCTTTAGGGATCACATTCCTATGCTATGCTGGCTGTTTTCCAATGTCTTTAAAATTCTGTTACATGTTCTTTTTACAGTTTTCTAGTTATTTAAGGTAGAAGAGTAAGTGCGAGCCTTGTTAGTCCATTTTGAACAGTTTCATAAATATATTTCCGTATGTTTAAACACATGTTTCCTAACTATATTAGTTTATTGATTTATTGATTGCATGAGTGAGAGAAATAGCACCCTTAACAGAGTCTTTGATACAACCATCCACTCCCAGCCTCAGCCTAGATCATGGACATGTCAGTGCTCAGTGCACTCAGGGAAGTCTCACAAAATGAACTCTAGGAACCAGCAGTTAGTGTAATGGCTATGTCGCTGGACTCCCACGTAGTCGACGGTGGTTTGCGTCCTGGACCCAGTGACTTAAACTCACGCCGGGCGCGTGTGCATGCGTGCCCAAGATCCCAAGAGGAGAATGGAGGAGAAGGGATTGCGGCGTGACCCTGGGGGGTGATTTCTCACTTTCTGTCTCTCTGTCTCTCTCTGACTTTCTGGCAAGCACATGCACCCTATAGCAAAAACCTCTCCAAAAAAAGAAAAAAAAAAAAAAAAATGAAATCTAAACCTTCTCTGAGAGGTCAGCCTTGCAGAGTTTTTTGTTTTACTATGACACCATGATCTGGCTCCCTCTTTGGTAAATACATCATTATTATATGTATGTGTTTTTAATAACACTTTCCTACTTATTGTATTTTTTGCTCTTCTTTGTGAAAATACTACCTAGTCTAAGGTGTTTCAAATTTCAATATGTTCATGTATTTAGCACACAGTATTTGAGTACTTATTATTTCTTAGATCCTGTGATAGACACTAATATGACATATATGTGTGTGTGTGTGTGTGTATACATAAATATATGTATACACATGCATATACTTATTATTTCTTAAATCCTGTGATGGACACTAAATATGTGTGTGTGTGTGTGTGTGTGTGTGTGTGTACACATGCATGTATATATAAACACATATATAAACACACACACATGCACACACATACATATATGTATTTCTTTTTTGAGAGAGAGATTTTTGCTATATGGAGTGCATACTTGCCAGAAAGACAGAGAGAGACGAAAGTGAGAAATCAGCCCCTGGCTGTTTTCATCCCCATGTTTTCATCATGGGGATGATCATGCCACAGTCCCTTCTCCTTCATTCTCCTCTCTGGATCTAGGGTATGGATACACAGGCACCTGGCGTGAGTTTTAAGTCATCAGATCTGGGACTCAAACCATGGTCAACCATGTGGGAGTCCATTGATGTGACCATTTCGCCATCTGCTGGTCTCAATGCTAAAATTTTATTAATGAGTAAGAAATAAGTCTTGCCCTCATCAATATGGTGGGTTAAAACATATATATCAAGAGAAAAGAGAAAAAAGCAAAACATTTAAGGAACACAAAAATGGAAAGTTACCTGTTGGTGATAATGTGTATAATATGTTTGAGTAATATATAGTGTATTCATGCTGGGAAAATTCATTTTGCATGCTGTAAAGATATACAGTGATTGAATGTGTTAAAAATAATAACATTAAGTTAAAAATTTTAAAAAATATATATAAATTAAAGCGACAATTTGTTGGTTGGATAGATGCATGTAAAAACTTTCAGAAATGTTCAACATCTTATTTTTACATCATTATTACACAGGTATATACAACGGTAAAATTTCATGAATACATAAGATCTGTGAATTTTTGATGTAAATTATATCTTAATAAAAATACACATTTTTTTTTTTTTGGAGAGGTTTTTCGCTATAGGGCGCGTGCGCTCGCCAGACAGACAGAGAGAGACATAGAGACAGAAAGCGAGAAATCACCCCCCAGGGGGGATGGCCACGCCACAATCCCTTCTCCTCCATTCTCCTCTCGGGATCTTGGGCACGCACGCACACGCGCCCGACGTGAGTTGTAAGCCACCGGGTCCGAGACGCGAACCGCGGTCGACTACGTGGGAGTCCAGCGACATAGCCATTACGCTAACTGCTGGTTCCCATAAAAATACACATTTTTATGCGACACATGCTATTATGTAAGTTTTTATGAAGGGACCAAGAAAAAATTTAAAAGCAGGTGAGTGCTGAAGGATGACTAGGAAATCTCTGGAGAAAAGAGCTGAGAAAATAAACTCCAGTTGAAGGTAATAGTATGTACAAATACATCCTCCAAGATTAAGGTGTTTTCAAGGGACTTCACATAGTTTAGTATACATGAGAAATACTATCGACTGTAGGGGTAACCACAGGAGAAGGCGGCAGAACCAATACCAAAAAAAAAAAATTCCGTTTTTAATCAAGACATTTGGCTTTATACTATAGGCCATAAGGAAGCACTAAAGTGTTTCTAGAAGATTCTGGGTTACCAAGGCTTGTAAATCTACAATGTGTGGTAGAGATTTTAGGTCTTTTGTGAAAGAAAATGAGATGGACTATTTGACCCAGTGGTACTCACTTATTCCCTAGCGAGGATGACATTGCTGTGAAAGGGGGTTTATCATTCAAAGTCACAGTGTTGAAAAGACCACTGCACCTTGTTTCCTCCAACTTTCATTTTACTCTGTATTCCTCCTCAAGGTTAACATTTGACTATTATCCTTTCATTTGACATTCCCCCAATAATCTCTTTCCATTGCTTGGTAGTAGAGCAACATTTCTCCAGCACCTTACATGGCCCCTTGTAAGCCTCCTTGGACTAAATGTACTGGGTAGTAATTGGAAGAAGTTACAAGGTCACCTGAAATAATCAAAGTTTAAAAAATAAAAGGAGTGAAATAAGCCAATGCTCGTGGAAATGGAAATATATAATGTGATGATTTGAAACTTGTGGGGATGTTGGAATAGAATGAATATATTTTGCATGCCTGGCAATCATGAATTTTTGGAAGCTAGAGAGCCCACTGTGACAGATTAACAAGTACCTTTCTCCATCATATCCTGAGCTCTAGTCTTGTGAATATATTCCCTGACATGGGAAAAAAAAAAGTTTTTTCCACATGTGATTAAATGAAAAACCTTGAGATGGAAGATTATCCTCTATTATCCAGTAGGCCCAATGTAATCATGAAGATACTTTTAAGAGCATAATGAATATTGAATCAGAGGAGTTGTGACAAAGAAGGCAATGGCATCGGTGATGTGAGCCACACGAGAAGGAACGCAAGCAGTTCCTGGAATCTGGAAAAGATGAGGAAATGGATTATTCCCATGAACATCTAGAAAAAAGTTGCCCTGTTGACTCATTTTGGGCTTCTGAGTTCCCGGACTAAAAGATAATAAATTTACATTTTTTTAAGCCACTAAATTTGTGGTAATTTGTGATGGTAGAAATAGGAAAGTAATAAAAAGTCTACTCTTAATTATTAATTTTATCATTTATCAAACTGGTCTTGGAGCTTAGAATATTTTAAACTCCATTAACCCCTTCCCATTCTGTATGTTCCTGTTTTCACACATTATAATTCAACAGATATTTTAAATCTCTAATGCCATTAGTATTGTTGTTTTGAAGTCAACAAAGTTTAGATTAACCTATATGTTCTTGTTTCTAATTACTTTTTGTTCTTTCTCAAATACTTCTTTATTTTTATCTGGGATTACTCTCATTTTGCTTGAAAACCTCATTTTAGTATTCATGCTAGTGCACATTTATTGGCAACAAATTCCATAGGCTTTTGTTTGTTTGGTACTGTTTCAATTTTATCTTACCTTTTGAAGAATATTTTTGAGGGGTGTAGAATTTTAGGTAGAAACTATAGTACTTTTATTTCAGCATTTTAACAATGTCATTGAATTGTTTTTGGTTTTCATATTTGTTAAAGAATCAATTTTCAGTGTAAATGTTTTCTTTGAAGTTAATACATCTTATTTGCTCTGTCTTCTTTTAAGATTTTATTTTCTGTCTTGGTTTCTAAAGATTTTACTGTAATGCACCTGATTTTCTTTCTTTTATTTAATCCGCTTGAGGTTTGTAGCACTTCATGAATATGTAACTTGATACTCTTTAACATTTTAGAAAATTCTTAAGCTCAAAATGTTGCTTAAAATATTGCTTTTATGCCATTTTTTTTCTTTTTCTTTCAGGTGCTCCACTTATGATTAGATTTCCTTCACCAGATTACACACAGTTGGTAAGTTTTTATCTGTGCATTTCATTTTATTTGCTGTCTATAATTCAATCTGGCTATTTTCTAGTGGCTTTTTCTTCCAGTTAACCATCCTCTCTTTATTTGTGTCCTATCTACTATTAAATACATGTTATGGTTTCTCAAAAGCAGTTATAATTTTTAGTTCTAAAAGATATCTCTGGGGAACCAGCAGTTAGCGTAATGGCTATGTCGCTGGACTCCCACGTAGTTGACTGCGGTTCACGTCTCGGACCCGGTGGCTTACAACTCACGCCAGGCGCGTGTGTGTGCGTGCCCAAGATCCCGAGAGGAGAATGGAGGAGAAGGGATTGCGGCGTGACCATCCCCCCTGGGGGGTGATTTCTCGCTTTCTGTCTCTATGTCTCTCTCTGTCTGTCTGGCGAGCGCACGCGCCCTATAACGAAAAACCTCTCCAAAAAAAAAAAAAAAAAAAAAAGATATCTCTGAATATTTGAGAATTTAGACTCTTTTTTTTTTAGAGGTTTTTGCTATAGGGAGTGCACTTGCCAGAAAGACAGAGAGAGACAGAGAGACAGAAAGTGAGAAATCACACCTCAGGGGGGATGGCCATGCCGTAATCCATTCTCCTCTCGGGATCTTGGACATGCATGCACATGTGCCCAGTGTGAGTTTAAGCCACTGGGTCCAGGACTCGAACCACAGTCAACTACGTGGGAGTCCAGTGACATAGCCATTAAGTCAACTGCTGGTCCCAGGACTTGACCTTATTAAGGGCTAGGTTTCAGGCTTGGACTAAAATGGCTCATCCAGTCATGATATATATCAGAAGCACCATTTGAAACTCAGATTGTCTCTTACAATCCCACCCACCCCCCCAGAAAACTCGATGCTATTTTTTTCTTTGTACCCATGACTTGAAAATTATACCTACGTTATCCAGGTTTTTTTGTTTAGTTTTTGCTATAGGACACATATGCTTGCCAGAGAAAGAGACAGGGAGAGGGACAGAAAATGAGAAATCACTCCACAGGGGGATGGCCACGTCACAGATCTACAGGGCCAACTGCATGGTTCAAGTCCTGGACTCAAGAGCTTGAAAATCATGCCAGGTGCTTCTGTGTGTGTGCGTGTATGCTCCAAATCCCAAAATGTGAGAGATGAAAAAGAAAGAATTGCAGTGTGGTCATTTCCTGTGGGTGGTGCTTTCTAACTTTTCCTATCTCTCTTTCTTTCTCTCTGGTGACCATATGCCATTCTCTGGAAAATTAAAATATATTTTTCCACTCCATGACATATTAAGTATCTTTGCTTGATTTCTGTCTTGTGCCAGTGAGGCTTTGCCAGGCATCTCAACTTTACTGTCTATGTGGAGGATATGCAAATCCCAAGGGTAAACACGGCCTCCAGAAAATCATGCCCACTTAAATATGCCTCCTTTTCTCTAGCATCTATCTTCTCAAATCAAATTTCTTCATTGTATCTCCAAAGTCTTTGAAATTTTTAACATTTTATCTAGCTTGACCAAATTGTTCATGACTGAATTATGGTTTCTATAAGTTACTCATTAATAGCTAAAGCTCTTAGTCCTCAGCTGAGGAGAAAGCAAGCTGCAGTAGACAGAAAGTTCAGCTCTGAGGAGTAACTATAAAGAACATTATTTCATATCATATTGAAGATAGGATACTTCTGTCTCCTATAGGAGATAGAGCGTACTGGAGGTAGGCTCAGTATCTTCTTTACAGCCATTACAGGAGGCTAAAAAATTATTTTCTAAGAACTGTGCTGGATCCAAGGCTCTAGAGGAGCCTGTAGAGCTAGGTGGTAAGAAGAAAATGAAAAACAAACCTCATGAACAAGAAAATCAACAAAGTCCCTCAATGAATCTGTTATACTCAGAGTTAACTATGAGGCAAAGCCCCCTGCACTCTGCCTAAAGCTTCGTCTGGGACCAGCCCCATAGAGAATTGTGCTGAGGAAGCTTAATCCCACATGGATAGTCAGGGTTTGAGTTGCATCCCCAGTGGCTCACACACAGACACGTGCATGCAAACACAGGATTCTGATGGGATGAAGACTTGGGGGAGAAAGGATTGCATGACCAAGCCTGGATGGGGGATGCTTTCTTTCTCTCTACCTCTTCCTCTTGTATGTGTGTACCCTCCAGCACAATAAAATTTATATATAAATAACTAAAATAAAACCTGGTTTGAAACCTAGAATGGCAATCTAATTTTCTACATCGTAAGGACTGAGTATAGAAGTAGGTGGTCTCTGTACCTCAAATGAGGCTTTGAATATAATTCTAAACCACATGAAGAAACCAATCATTAAGAAAGCAAGCCTGCACAACTAATAATTCCTCTGTCAACCCATTCTTGTGAAATAAATTTTATATCACTTAAAATAATTAATATAGTTATATTTGTGATATCAAAGGATAATTAGATTATATTCATTAAAATAAACAAGAAACTGACTAACATAAACTGTAAAAATATAAAAGGGTCAAATTAATACCTTGCTGTGATGGTTAATTTTATGTGTCTACTTGGACAGAACTTTTGGATGAGAGTAAGAGTGAAGTCAGTGAATTTTGGGTAAAGTAGATTGGCTTCCAAAATGTGGGTGAGCCTCATCCAGTCAGATGAAGGCTGAATAGAAAAACAAAACAAAACAAACAAACAAACAAAACTGACTTCCCAAGTAAGAGAAACATTTTCTAGCAGACTATCTTGGTTATTCTCTGAGCCATTGGCACTTCTGCGTCTCTACGTGCTGGTCTTCAGATGAGAAACGCATCATCGGTTCTCCTGAATCTTTGGCCTGCTAACTCACTGCAGGATTTTGACTTCTAGTCTCTAATTCATGTGAACCAGTTCCTAATAATACCTTTTAAATCTGTATCTATATCTACATTTGTTCTGTTTCTCTAGAGAATCCTATCTAAGACATTCAGCATTTATAAAAATAAAAATTAAAGAGCAGAATAAATTGGAGAAATCAAATCCTTAAGTGAATGGAATACAGGTCCACAGGCCTTCTTATATGTCTACTAGGAATTCTGGACAAAAAGAAGGGCACTGCAAGATATGAAGACATAGTAGGTGAGGTTTTTCAGAAACTGAGTCCTCAGTCAAAAGAATACATACCAAACACCATGCAGGATAAATAAAAACAAATACACAACTTGACATAGTGGAGTACAAGTATAACACATTAATAAGAGAGACTTGTTAAAGGCTAGCAGAGGAAAAAGACAGATTATCTACAGATTAACTGTAGTTTGAGAGCAGATTTGGCACGTGCTAAAGAGAGTGTCCAGAAGATAAAGAATCGCATATTGGAAATTCTGAAGAAACTCAACTTTTATACTCTGTTAAATCTTCATTTCTGTGTGAAAGTTTTGTAAAGGTATTTTTCAGTCTTATAAAGACTCTCATGTACAGAATAATAACAAAATATTTATTATGGTGTGCAGTAGCGGAGATGTGAACTCCATAAACAGGAGGAAAAGATAAGCACAGCAGTCCAGCTGTGGCAGCAAAGGCAGAAGGGTGCCTCTGGATGATATTGAAACCATGTGTGAAGTCTCAGGACTCAGGTCAGTGTCACCCCAAACACACAGATGTGCCTGTGACCTTGGTTGGCTAAAGGGCTGGGAGGAGCATCGTGGTATGGCAAGACCCTGTCTGAAGTCCCTGTTTCTCTCAAGAAATAAATAGTACATAAAACTTTTAAAAAATGAACACACACACAAATTATGTCAGTAATTTTAAAAGATTTCTTTTTATTGTTTTCAAAGGTGAAACTAAAATTATAGACATCAATAACATAAGAGGGATGCTAATGCATTTTAAAGCATGCTAAGATTCATCCCAAGATTTGAAAGACAGAAAAAAAAAAACATTGAATAGCTTTAGACAGACCCTACATGGAAAAAAAGGTATAGTTAAATTTGGGTATGGGCCAGCAGATGGACTGGTGGTTAAGGCGCTGGACTCCCATATGGTTGACTGTAATCCGTTTCTCAGACCTGGTAGCTTGCTTTCTCACTTTCTCCCTCTCTTTGTGAATTTTAAAATAATAATAATAATAATAATAATAATAATAATAAAAATAATAAATTTAAATAAAATAATTCTTTAAATAAATAAGTTTGAGTAAAGTATCTGAATATCAGATGTATAAGTGTAACCTTAAACCAGTGGTTAAAAGTGGGGAATAGAAAATTGTATTAGTGCAATGAAAATCAAGAGAAAGAAAAAAGAAAGCCAAGAAATGGTGGAACAAATAAATTTTAAATTTCCTATGATGCATTTTAACTTTCCTATGATATAATTTATTTCAGAAAATAGAAAAAATAGGAAATCATCCAACTTACTCAATGAGATATGTAAGTTTTGTGCCCAAACAAGGAAAAAAAGTACAAGAAAAAGATAGACCTATTTCATTTGATTGTAGACTCACGGGTCCTAAATAATTACAAGGAATACTATTCAGCAGTACGTTAAACAGTAAGAAACTATGATAAAGTTCATTTTATTTAATAATGTGAGAACATTTTAATAGTAGTAATTATATTTTATTTATTTATTTTGCATTCCATCACTTTGCATCATCACAGCATACCAAATGTATTTTCTCAACATGAATACACTGTATATTGGTTCAGTCAAAGATATTACACATTATAATCAATCAGATTTATTTCCATTTGGGGGCTATGTTAATGGCCAAAAAAACCCAGAAACTTGATAATATCAAATGTTGACAAGTAAACACAAAATTTCTTTGAAGAAAATAGCCTTTGTCCTATGAATTAAATAATTGCTACAAGTAATTGTGTCATAAAAGTGCACAGTGCACAAAGAAAGAAAGCACTGTAAGAGGCTTACTCTAAGAATGCAAGATTACTTTAACATTAGAAAACCAGTGAATTTAATGTATCACATTTAAGTTAAGGCAAAAAAAAAAAAAAAAAAAAAAAAAAACCCAAAACATTATACCGAGTGAGGAAAAGCATCTTATAAACTTTAGCATACTTTCATGATTCTGAAGACAACTTAGAAAATTAGGACCAGAATTTACGAATACATTGGTTGCTCTCAAGCAGTCTACAGGAAGCAAAGCACTGAATAGTGATGTGCTGGAATCTTCCATCTGCAGTTGGAAACTTTGATCACTAATTTTATTTGCTTGCATTCAGCAGGTTTTGGACAGAGTGCCACCACACCAACATTTTTTACCTGGATGACTGCAGCATTCATATGCAGTTAATGAGAAAAATCTAGAACATTTGTCAAACTGTGGTGGTCTCTGCTCAATTCCCTGCAGGAACTCTCCATTTCCAACTAGGGCAAAATGCCCTAAAAACAGAGAGAGAGAGAGAGAGAGAGAGAGAGAGATAGATAGATAGATAGATAGATATCACTTCCCAGATGAAATGTCCATGCCGCAATCCTCCTCCCAAAATTCCTCTTGGGATTTTGGGCATACGTGCACTTGTGCCCAGCATGATTTTCAAGCTGCTGGATCTGGGACTCAGCCATGTGGGATTCATGCCACTTGATGGCCCTATGTCCTCTTGTAACCACTTTTTTATTCTCCACTTCGTCAGGACAATTTTTTTTTCATTTCCAATTTGAGTGAGAACATGTAATTTTTCTCTTTTTGTGCCTGGCTTATTTCACTTAACATAATGTCTTCCATGCTCATCCATGTTGCCTGACAGAACTTCATTCTTTTTAAAGACTGAATGCACACACACACACACACACACACACACCTACACCTGTGTACACCTGTGTGTGTGTGTGTGCATATGTATATTCTCACATTTTCCTTACCTACTCAATTGATGAAAAACACAGGTTCATTCCATGTCTTGGCTATTGTGACTAGTACTGAAATAAATGTGGGACTGTAGCTGTCTCTATGACATACCATTTTCCTTTTCTTTGGATATATGCCTAGTCGTGGAATTGCTGGATCATATGGCAGTTGTATTTTTAGGTTTTTGAGGAACCTCCATACTGTTTTTCAGAATGGCTATAATAATTTACATTCCAAAACAGTAAAAACATTTCCTTTTCTCTGCATCCTTGCTAGCATTTATTTTTTGTCTTTTCGATGATAGCCTTTCTGACTTGGGTGGGTGAGGTACTATCTCATTAGGGTTTTGATTTGAATTTCCCTAATGATTAAGGATGCTGAGCATTTTTTTTTCATGTTTGTATTCTTTTGGGAAATGTCTATTAATTTAACTTAATTTATTATTTTAATTTTGCTATAGGGCACAAATGCTCACCAGAGAGAAAGAGAAAGTGAGGCAGCAAGCAGCCAGGTCCTGAAGTCAAATCACATTTGGCCATGTGGGAGTCTAATGTTTTAACCGCCATGCCACCTGCTGGCCCCTCATGAAGAGGTTTTATATTTTATCAAAGCCTTTTTCTGTGTCTATTAAATGCCTATTTGTCCTTCATTCTGTTAATGTGGAATATTACATTTACTAATTTTCATCTATTAAAACATCCTTGTATTGCTGGGATAAATTCTATTTAATCATGGTATGTAAGTATTTTAATGTGATATTTAATTTGCTAGTGTTTTGTTGAAGATTTTTGCATCCATGTTCATCCATGTTCTGGTCTTTGGTTTCTTTTTCTTTCATGTCTGTCTGGTCTTGGTATTAGGGTAATGTTGGCCTCATAAAATGAGTTAGGGAAGATTCCTTTTGCTGCAGTTATTTGAAGTAGTCTGAAATAACATTCAATGCGTCAGTATACCCATTTGATTTTTTTTTTCTATTTGCTTCCTTGCTTATATGTTTATTTGTGTCTATAAGTTTGGGTAGACTTTGGAAATTTTCTTTTTTTAGGTATATTTATTTTTTCCATGAGTGAGAGAGATGGAAAAAAAGACAGACAATGGCTCCAACAGGATTTATTATTATTATTATCATTATTATTATTATTATCATTATTATTATTATTTTAATTGCTATGGGGTACTTGTGCTCACCAGAGAGAGACAAGAGGGAAAGAGAGAAGGAGAGAGAGAGAGAGAGAGAGAGCAAGCAAGCTGCCAGGTTTGGGACTTAAACCGCAGTTGGCCATATAGGAGTCCAGTGTCCCAACTATTGTACTACCTGCTGGCCTCAGTCTAACAGGATCTTGATACCACAATCTGCCCCAGCCTTCGGCCATCCCTGGATCAGGGGCACAAGTGTCTCCTGAATACTCAAGGACGTCTCTGTACATGAACTAGCATGCTTTCCACTTGTGATTGCCTCATAGGACCTAGCTATCCTCTGACCGTAACTTTAGAAATGTTTATACACCATAGTGAAGAGATATGTCACTTCTTGGGTTCAGATTTCAAATCTCTTTACATTTGGTAAGGATACAACTAGAAGTCACCATCTATGAGCCAGAAAAGTGAGCCCTCAACTGATGCTCAGTCTGCAGGTGCTTGGATCAGAACTGTGGGAAACAGTTTGTTGTTTATGAGCTACCCAGTCTATGGTATTCAGTTATAGCAACCCAAGCGTACTAAAACACAATAATACATTGACCAAGATGGCCTTAACATTTTCTTCAGCTCGTCTAAACTTTAGACAGGCCCCACAACCCCCTTTTCTTAGAGTATTTACTTTAAAAAGCTTATAGTTGTAAGTTCTTTTTTTTTTTTTTTTGGAGAGGCTTTTCCTATAGGGTGCATGCATTCATCAAAAAGACAGAGAGAGATAAAGAGACAGAAAGCGAGAAATCACCCCCTAAGGGGGATGGCCAGGCCACAATCCCTTCTTCTCCTTTCTCCTCTTGGGATCTTGGGCACTCACGCACACGTGACCCGTGTGAGTTTAAGCCACCAGGTCCGGGATTCGAACCGCGGTCGACCGCATGGGAGTCCAGCGACATAGCCATTATGCTAACTGCTGGTCCCCTAGTTGTAAATTTTTTGCAGTCCCTTTAAAATATAAACCTTCTCTCAGTTTCTTGCCAGTTTTACAACCCATGAATTTTCTTCAGGGACTGGGAACCATCTCTTCAAATGAAAGCATCATGGGAAGCCTCCCTATACCCTAGTCTCTGCTATGAGGTCGGGACCTAACTTTGACGAGACACAATTTGCGAACATAAGTGTCCTAATCACATTGATCAGCCTCCCTGCTAAAGTCGTCCAGTGCTTTTCAACTCACTCAACCCAAGGCTTAAAAACTGCCCACCTTCAGTTTCAGAGTTTAGTTCACTTTCTCTCACTGTAAAATAAAGTCTTCATTGTTTATGTAACTCTATCTGATACAACTTTTCCTTAACAATTTCACAGCAATTTTAGGCAATCTCTCTTGTCTCTCTCTCTCTCTCTCTTTTTCTTTTCTTTTTGTAGAAAGGTTTTTGCTATAGGGCGTGAGTGCGGTCGCTGAAGAGACAGAGAGCAACAGACACAGAAAGTGAGAAATCACTCCCTCCCCAGAGGGGATGGCCATGCCTCAATCCCTTCTCCTGTGTTCTCCTCTTGGGATTTTGGGCACACATGCACATGTGCCTGCCATGAGTTTTAAGTCACCGGGTCCAGACTTGAACCGCAGTTGACTACGTGGGAGTCCAGTGACATAACCATTATGCCATCTGCTGATCCCAGAAATAATCTGCCTTTTCTAACCTGGCTTATGGGTAGTAGCTTTGGAACATGGTCAATAGGTAAACATGAAAATTAATGACTTTGGGCATCCTCCTGCCTTGACTTTCCAGTAGCCATTTTCACTAAGTGACTATTTTCCTCATGAATATTAAGACACTTCACATTATGCATAGACTCCAGACCCATTTTTTTTTCCTGTTTGGTTGATATAGTGACTGTCAGTAATAAAGGATGCCATATAACATTCTTAGAATGATATATGCCAAATAATTATTCATTTTATTGTACCTTTTAGGAGAAGTTCCATTTTAACAAGGAAATTTTCCTTAATTCCAGCGAGTTTTCTTAAATCATGTAATTGTATCACCAATTTCAAGCTGGAAGAAGAGGCATTATTAGACATTGGCATTTCCTAGAAACTTGCAATTAAACTAAACAAGTCACAACCTATTTAGCCTACAACCAGTCTCTAATTAGTAGAAATAGACAGAGAATGCACTTATCCAGAAATTAGAAAAAAAGTGAACAGATTCACTGTGAAACACAGAGAAATTAAAATCTAAGTCATGTGGGCAAGATGGGATTCTCTGAGACTTGGAAACAAACAGATAAAATGAAATGTATCTTCATTTGCAATTGTCCAAAAGGTTTGAAAATAATGTAGCTTATATACTATACAAATGTCACAGAAGCATTATTTCTAAAGTAGAGGCAGAAAACTTGCCAATTTAATACATAGCTTCCCCGGAGAGTAGCTCACTCTCAATGGCTAATGATAATTTCAGAGGACACCAATGCTCATATAAATAAATCTCTTTAATTGAAAGAATATGGGACTGCCTTAATCTGTTATTGTGCCACTAAAAAGAAATACCTGAGACTGCATGATTTACATAGAATAGAGGTTGGGGCCAGCCAGTGGCATGGTGGTTTAGGTGATTGACCCACATGGCTGACTATGCAGTTTGAGTCCCAGATCCGGTAGCTTGGAAAACACTCCAGGTTTACGTGTGTGTGTGCTTAGAATCCTATGGTCTCATCACCTCTGAAAGCCAATACACTGGGACCAAGCTTCCAGAACATGAATCTGTGGGAGACAAATCATTATCCAAACCACAGCAGGGGCCAAACAGCAGAAACCTCTTATGCACAAGGATGTGTGTACATGTGCATGTGTGTGTATTTATGTTTCTTGGGCTATTCCTTTGGAATCTTACAGAGTTCACTTACTCTAGCTCTTTCAAATTTAGGAAGAAGGTGTAGAGAACCAATGACAAGATATTTTTAGAAAGAACACAATATGAATATCAAAGTGGTATCTGCATTTCCAGAGACAATGTTGGTTTGGTGTGGCTTTTGATTTTGGAAACTTAATTGGTGTCATGGGTTGCACTTACAGAATCCTGATTATTTTTTAAAGAATTCTAATTTTACTCATCACTGTTAGTATTTTTTAATTTGACAGGACGCTCACACTCACCAGACACAGAGAGAAAGAGAGAGAGAGGGAAAGTCCAGAACTCGAACCGTGGTTGGCAATGTTCAGTGCCTCAGCCACCATGCCAGCTGCTGGCTTCTCCTTACTAGAGAATTCTCTTTCTAGAGGCTCATTTTTGTGAAATTAGAAAATTTTAGTAGAACCAAGAGTCAAGTAAAACCCATTATGAATCAAGTTTTTACTTTTTTTTTTTTTAATGTTTTAAGATAGCAAGAAAAATGGTGGGCTTAAAGAAAATGAATTGAAAAGGTAAAAATCCAAAAATGAGTTGTAAAACAGTCTTCTTTAAACTCAGATCAGTGATGTTGTCTTGATTTGTCTCCTCTCTGGTGTTACAGGATTTTCTTGACCATCCAGGAACCTTGTTCTTACAAAACTAGTTTCATTCCAGCTGTTTTTGAGACCTGGGATTTGCAGTGCAGAGACAGGTTGTGACCTAACCCCGTGGCTGTCATGCCCTTTCAGCACATGAGGACTCAGAGTTCTGAGTAGTGTGCTCCACTTGCTAAGGGCAGCGCTGTTCCATGGAAGACAGAAGTGCTGGGGAGAGGAGAGTTATGTTTCAGAGGCAGCGTCAGTTAAGTAGCATGTTAGGCACCGTTCCACTAAAGGAGACCTCATGAGCAAATGCCAGCTCCTTAAATCTCCTTGCACTTTCATGCATGAGACGATGTCAGTGATAAATGACGTGGAAACTACAACACGGTGAAGTACTTCAGACAGTCTCTCTAGAATTAAGCTGGTCACGTATAGATCTAGGAGTCAACCTTTTCAATCTGCAGGGAGCAGCCAAGATCATGACCTACAACCAAGGCAAGAAGAAAGGCTTAACTTGGGTAAAAGGAAAAGCGCTGTGAGATAGGCAGCCTCTCACTTTATTAAACAGAGAGGCTGGGGCAGGAAATTAGGTCCTGGGTTAAGTGTAGACAGATTTTTGATACATTTCAAACAACTTAGACTTCCTGGAATTATTATGTGTGTACACGAGTGCATGTGTGTGTGTGTGTGTGTGTGTGTGTGTACACATGCCTGTGTGTATGATTCCTGAGTGTACCTTTAGCATGCACCTTCTTTTTGAAGGATTTTGTATGTGCTGGAGGTAGGGTCTCCTGTATAGGACTGAGTAGGAAGAAGCATGTGCAGTGCACGATTGACCCGTCACATAGAGCATCGGTCGTTCAGTCTTAGTGAAGTGGAGCCTTCAAACAGGGACCTCTCCCTCACTGACTGCTGTCTGCCTGGGGGGTGCTACCTGGATCAGCCTTCCGACCTGTGCAGTCCTGTGCTGCTTCTGGGAATGTGCAGTGTGCAGACAGTAAAGGAAGGAATTGTGGCATGTTGGCTGTTCAACAGAACTGTATAATTTTATGACTTTCCAAATGCTTTTCTCAAATCTTACTCCATACATAGGAGTTAAGCCTTTAATTTTGCAGAGATGAGGGCTAAAACTATGAGTCAGCCTAGTCAGGAGCACAGAGAGTCCCTCCTAGCTCAGAGATGTGAGGTTGGAAGGAGACTTGAAAGGAAGGTTGGCAAAAGGGATTGGAGGCTTGAAGGAAAATGGGGCAATGCAATAAATGCGCATTCAGGAGAAAGTCTGGGAAGCACACAGCCCAGCTGGGCCCTCTCATCAGGTTTTCCTGAGGCCAACTCAGCAGGGGTTTCAGTAAAAAAGGCCTAATAAAATCAGGAAATGATTTCTGCTCCAAATATCTCTCCATTTCCAATGGCACCTTTCTTTCAGTCTTGTGACATTATTCACACCTCCAATCAAAACTGACATTATAAAAAGTTACACACAAAGCCTATTTCCCATAAGCTGTGGAGAATCAGTCTGTTGACTAGAATCTCCCCAAATGCACAGACGGCTCTCCTCAATGCTTGGAGTATAAAGACTGTTTGGCACAGCAAAGAACATTGGGCAAGGTGTGAAAAATACTGGTTCAAGCCAAGGACCTGTTGTTTCACCCCATGTCCAGGGAGCAAGAGGTCTCTGAATATTTCAATTTCACTTGGAAAGTGGAGTTGGGGAAATTTGTAGCCTATCTCGCCTTACTGAGCATCAGTAGGAAGCAGCATGTAGACATGTCCTGTGGGTCCAGAGCAACTGATTACAGCTCATGCTGACTTTCGTTCTTTGGCCACGTTGTGTCTGCGTGGCATGGAATTAATGGCAAGGACAGATAATTATGAGCAGCCACTGCCTGTTCTTTCATGACACCCCTTTTGAGGCAGTGTCTCCAGTGTATTTTGCATGTAATCCTGATGTTTCACTGTCAAAACCTTAGACTATTTATTGAACCTAAAAAGCATTACTCATACTCCTACTATATCTTTTTTTTTTTTTTTAAAGTTTTTACCTTAAGGTCACATGTGGTCAGAGGAGAGAAACAGACACAGGGAGAAGGAAAGTGAGAAATCACCCCCCCGGGGAGAGGGCCACAACAAAATCCCTTCTCTTCCATTCTTCTCCTGGGATTTTGGGCATGCATACACATGCACCTGGTGTGATTTTTCAAGCCTCCAGGTCTGGGACTCAAACTGCAGTCAACCATGTGGTGTCCAGAGCCTTAACCACGGCCCCCATAATCCTACTATCTTAATACAAATGTTTAATGCCTTGTATATTAACTTTTTAAATGTTCATTATATTAACATTGAAATGTTCACGTTTTTATTTTAAATAGATACATTCACATTGTTTTATTTTTATTTATATTTTATTATTATAAAGTGCATTTACTTATTTATTTTCTATGAGGGAGAGAGGAAGGAAAAGAGACAGAGCAGCAGCATCTTGTAATAAGTGCTGCACTCTATAATCTATCACAGTCTCAGCCAGCGCAGATCACTGGCATGTGAGTTCAGAGAGGTCCCAGGACATGAACCTAGGACCTATCCCATGTGGGCCTAGTTATG
The DNA here is from genome assembly GCA_026018925.1 of Tupaia tana. Lineage (NCBI taxonomy): Eukaryota > Metazoa > Chordata > Mammalia > Scandentia > Tupaiidae > Tupaia > Tupaia tana. Next base: position 210,607,197 of record JAKSZU010000003.1, read on the forward strand.
CCCCTGCTGTGCCACTACCTGGCCCCTGCTTTATTCTAAACTTTCTTCCGTGCTTCTCTCTAATCTTCGTCTTTGCTATTTTTATAGAAGCATGGTCTCACATCAAGTTCTCAGATCACACATGAAGAAAACCCTCTTATTGACTGTTTATATTACTGGTATTGTTTTGACACAAAAGCCTGTGAAGAGCTACTTTTTATCCATTTTCATAAAAGTGGCTATGGAATCTGCAATGCATGTTGTGGATTTTGGTTCTCACACTAAGGAGACAGTGATGCGACCTTCATTCCAAGGGCTGACCAACTGAGGTTGAGTCCCACACACTCTGGTTCTTCTCTGTCCTTTCTTTTAGGCCTCTGTCCATGAAGAAATTAAAGCCAAAAAGCAAACCCACTGTGTGTAGGTATTGAACCCTCTATTTCTCACAAGAAATCTAATGTGTTTGGGAGTCAGAAAGATCTAGGGTTATAGTTCTGTTCTGTTGCATATAATCAAAAAAAGCCAGAGCAAGTTACTCTTTCTAAGACACAGTTTTCTCAGGTTTTTTAAAATTAAAACACATGATATAATGCATGCAAAATATTTAGCAATTCTATGGCATATAGTTAGTGTACAATAAAGCACAGATACTATTATTATTATCAAAATCATTATGTGTCATCCAGGCTAAATACCTTAAGCAAATTACATAATTGCTCTAAGCCTCAATTTCTATTAAACGGAGTCCACACTAGGATCTATCTTATAGTCCGTTAGAAAGATTCAAGGAGGCACTACATGCAAATAGTTCAGAACAGTGCCTAGCATAAAGCAACCCTTCAAGACATGTGAGTAATTGCTAATTTTTCTTTTCATGCTAGCACAACCTGGCTAGGCGTGCATCATGATGTCTCCTTGTACTGGTAAGGAATTGGAACCCCAGAGGAGACCAATAAACTGTCAGTCACCATTTGGATGTAAGTGCCAGAGTTCAAACTAGCTCTGGAGACTTCGATACCATGCTCTTTCCATTCTTGCAAATTCTGGGGGAATTCTACAAGAATCAGACAAAGTTTTTGATGATCAGGATTCTGTAATCTAACTGGGGAACTACTGAAAATGAATATCCAAGACAGAGATGTGAGAGCCAGTGCTTGGGGGTACCAGAGCAAGATGAGTCTGCCTGGGGAAACAAGCACGGAGAAGACCTTTTAGAGGAGGTGATATGTCCTGGTTTGCTGCTGCTCCCTGGACTGATACCGGTTGTGCATTCCAGGAGAGCAGTGTTGAAATGAACTTAATATTTCTTCAGATGAGAAAAGGTGCCCTTAGGGAAGAAAAACCAGGTTGGGCTTTGACATTCAATTTCCAAACACTTTAGCTTCTAAGAGAACTCTAAAGATGCCTTCCTAACCTACTTTTCTACTGCATTTCCCAGCCCCCTTTTCCCATCCCCACCTTTTCCCTGGAGCTACTGCTCCTGCCACAGGCCACAGTTTTGTGAAACAGAACACTTGGACTAGGGTGTTTTAGTGGGGAAGCCAAAATGGAGGATAGAAAAGTGGCAGAATAGGCTCAATGACTGAAAAAGGAAACTGCACATTCCTGTGTCCTCTTCTTTAAATGACTAGCAATTTAATGAAATTACATTAAAAAAAGAAAAAGAAGAAAAACATTGACAACTAAAATTCTTATAGTTCGAATGTTCATTTTTCACATTTGATAGAGAATTAAAAGTCATCTCTCTATTTTTAAGAAAGTTTATTTCTCCCATAAGCATTTATGTGGTGTGCGAGAGAGAGAGAGAGAGAGAGAGAGAGAGAGAGAGAGAGACAGTTTCCTCAACAAGGTCTTGACTCTGCTATTAACTCCTACCCAGCCTCAGCCAGGCCTGGATCGGGTCACATATGTACCCTGAATTCAGGGAGGTCAGGGGTGAATGCAGAACCTTTCTATGAGAGTCTGGGTCACAGAGTTTAGTGTTTTACTGCTGCACCCCTGTCTGGCCTGAGTGCCTTGCCACTTAATGCTACACTAATATTTGGAATAACCCCTCTTTCTTCACTTGGTGTCCCAGTGTGTTTGCCTGGAAGAGCTCCTGAGGACATTCCTGAATATTATCTTTTGAGTAAGTTCCAAGGAAGAGTGAGGTTAAGGAGGTACTCTCTGGAAGTGCATCTCTTGCCCTTTATCAGCACATACTAAGGAGAACATGTTTAAGGTATGAGGGCAGGAATGGGATGCCATTTCCACATTTTACCCAGGAGAGCCTTTTCCTGTACTAAATCTCGAGCGGAGGCAGTAGGCACGTAGGCCGGAGTTGCCGTCCTTGGAAGTAGACAGGCTTGGTGCTTGGTTGACTCCACCAGGATAAATGGGGCTAAAGATTCAAGTCCACAGACATTTTTCTACTTCGTACATGATTTTGCTGGTGCGATGATGGCAACTGCATTATACTGTCCCTTCCTGGATCTACCTCCCCTAGTCGACTGTGAGCTCCATTTAGGAAGATGTGCTTTATTTAGCAGAGTCTCTGGCACCTGGAAGCCCTTCTGTGTCAGTCTGGCCTAATGAGTGGTAAAAGCAAGTTTGGGGGGAAGCAGGTTGGGTTTTAATGCTTGCTCTCCTGCTCTGCAACCACGGCCAAATTACTTCACTTTTCTAAGCATCCATTTCTTCATCTATAAAATCAGGTGACTGTTGAGTGCTTGTCTCCAAGGGCAGATATCTGGATTAGCTGAGATACAGACAATACGAAATGTAATCCTTGACAGCTTGAACCTGTTCCCTAGATAGAAGTCATTGCTATTATGTAGTTGCCTCCATTGTTGTCGTTTTTATGTTTAATAAACATGAAAATAGGCATGTGCTACAGTGAATGTTCTATTAGTGCTCTGTTTTCTTCTTACTGAGTTTGAAAACCACAGGTTGATTTCTTTGGAAGCTGGACTTGGGACTCATCCTGTCAATATCCTGTGCATTTACTTGCATATTTATTCATCATCTGTGTTCCTCTACTAGCAGGCAGAGGCGTTGATACTCTCTCCTGCATGGTGTGTTGCGCGTAGTAGTGAATTAGTGACCACATGATGGAAGACATCTCTGGGGTTTTATATTTTCCAGCTTCAGACATTGGCAAATCAACACTCTCATCAATTCCAATTTCGAAAATCCCAGGGTAGGGGGTTCTTGGCCCAGTTTGAATCAGATGCCCATGCAGTGGGTATAGGACAGGATTGTAGGCTAATGTGGCCCTTGTAAATGTGGAATGGAGGGAGGGGGACAATCCTAGAACTAAAGAACAGTGCTGAGCAGGCAAAACAGTAGGTGCCAAGCAAAAATTATATAGTCTTGGGGCCCAGTGCTGGCTCAGGGGTAGCACAATGTCCTGCGAGACTGACCCATGGGAGGGTATTGGTTCTAGTCTAGAACAAGCTGGGTGTGTGCCCATGATCTGGGACAGGCTAAGGTTGGGAGTGGATCTCAGTACGGAAGTCCTTTGGGGTGCCCAACCCCCATCTCCCAGAAGAAATAAATGAATAAACTAAAAAGTTATACAGACCCATCTTAGAAACAGTTTACCTAAAGTAATTTCATTCTTTTCTCTCTGGCTTGAAATTAAGAAGGGCAAGACATTTTGACCCAGAAAAGCCCTGTCTGCATTTACCTGAGAGATGATCGCTTCCCTCGTATCCCACAATCAGGCAGCGAGCATTCACTGAGTAATGATTGCCTGCCAGCAGCGTGCAGTAAGTACCCTGTGATGTAGAGAGATAGACATGCAAAGTAGAGAAATAGATTTGGGAGTCATTTACATCCTGGTGAGAGAGGGAGTGTTGAAAGCAGATGAGCTCTCAGAGAAGACAGGTGGAGAAGGGAAGGAATAGAATCCAGTCTCAGGAGACTCCTCCACAGAAGGCGAGAGGTTGGCGATGATGCACCAGCTGGAGCTGAGGGAGGGAAAACTTCAGAGAGCCCTGGGTCTGCAGGACCTGGGCTGGGGGAGGGATCTCCACAAGGAGGAGCTCCTCCCATAAATGCTGCATAACAAGGAAGACCAGCAGGCCTCTAGTTGTGGGTACCTCAAGGACACAGGTTCTGTTTTACCCGAGTTTATTTTCTCACTGTCTAGCACAGGCTCTGTTTTTTAAAGCACCCCAAGTGATATACATATTAATAAGAATTCCAGAGCTTAAGGTGCCTATTGCAGCCTTTAATGGTTGCAAAGCAACAATACCAGTTTCTCTGGCCTCCAAACTGAAAGGACAAATGGAATCTTGTTGCTGCCCTTCCCTGTGTGATGTTGGTTATTGTTAGTTACCTAACAAGTCTCTGTGAGGCATCTCCTGTGCTTTCAAGAGATCCATAAACATAGTAATTTCAGGAATACATGGTGTCCTTAGGGATATTCAAGCACACAGAATTCTTGCAGCATCTGAGCTAAATTGATAGACTTTTAAAAATGATTGACAATTACCAATAGCTGGAGGTTTTAAAACTTATTTCATGGACTCTGAATACCATACGCTGCTTCTACTTCTTAGAGGGCTCATGATTCATCCACTGAAGAATGAACATTTTTAAAAATTTTCAAGAAAAATTTGGTGAGTAAAATAAACCAGGTAAGGCCAGATACTTGTTTAACAACTGAATCACATCTTGTTTACTTGGTTCATCTCCATGAGCCCTCCCACTGGGCTAAAGGCAAATTGCTCTTTCACATAGCATCTATTAAATACCTTATGATGGAAAAGGTATATCGTTCATACTCAAGGAAGTTAATAACTACTAAAGGAACGTTAAGCCAGGTACACAGGGACCTATGACACAAAGCAACAAATAGGAATTCCCAAATATACAGTATGAGCCAGCATGATAAAGATTCATATTTTTGAATAAATGAACGAATGAAGGCATTGACTAGGAGAGTGTGTGATTTCAGAGGAAGGAGAGAGGAACGTCACGATGTGATAGCATGCATGCCTTCTTGTTGGGTATAGATTAGGGGAGGAAGGAGAGAGTTCAGGCAGGTAGAGATGAAATGGGGAAAGAATAGCAGGTATTTGGGGGAAGTGTAAAGGGAAAAGCACTGAAATGGAAACCAGAACAACTAGGGAAGCCATAGTCTAGCTACATATAACAGCCGAGCTATTCAGAGGATATAAAGGATCTTAGGGAGTCATGGTATTTATCATGGCTAAACACAGTGTGCTAGGGGACTTGATTTTCATTTATAAAATAGATAATGAGCTGTCTCTGGACTTAATAAGTCTTACACTGTTCAGGCTAACATACTGCACATAAGTCACTCGATTATATGGGGTATTCAACACATTTTTTGTGCCTTTTACAATCACAAGCTTAGGTAAAACAGTGATAATCTATAAATAGTCTTTAAAAATAACCTAAATAAAGAAGACAACGATGTCTACAACTGTATGTATATAGTATCCTTATTAGAAATTCTTTAACAAATACAAATTGTCCACTTTAAATAAAATGGTACATGGTGTTAACAACTGAATCACATCTTGCTTACTTGGTTCGTCGCTGGGAGCCTTAAAGCATGGGCTCCTTAACGCCTTCAGTGTTCAGAAAACTGTTGCTACCAGAAAGGATTTTGTGATTTCTAATATCTCAAACGTATGTATGGAAAATAATCCACTTTTGTTGTCTTACTTTTCATTTTAAACAAACTGGATAAAAATGGGGACCCTCTTATAAGCATATGGTATCTGAGCCATCAGAGATGGAAGCTAGCACTGAAGGCCTGACTTTGCACACCGTGTTTTAGTAACAACATATTCTATAGTGCCCTCCTCGCTGCATGATAATTTGCTTAAAGTTTAGATTCTAGTAGCTATTAGAAGAGAAGGACAGAAGCATGCATGATTGAGGGAGATGTTTCATTTGAACAAAGCAACAAGTCTAAACAGACTCTCTTTGATAGGGCACATGTTCTTGCTAGAGAGAGACAGAGAAAGGGAGACAGAGAGGGAAAGTGAGGAATCACCCCAAAGGGAGAACTGCCACACTGCAATCCTCTCTCTCCTCCATATTCCTCCTGGGATTCTGGGTGCATTAGCACATATGACTGGCATGATTTTCAAGTCCCTGGTACAGAACTCCAGCCATGCAGTCAACCATGTGGGATTTGGCTCCCTCAACCTCCACACCACTTGCTGGCTCAACAGACAATTTTTTTAAGTTTTTTTTTTTATTTTTTAAATTTCTTTTCAGTTTTTTGCCATAAGGCATGAATATTTGTTAGAGAAAGAGACAGAGAGATGGAAAGTGAGAAATCACCACCCACCCATATGCTACAATCCCTTCTCCTCCATTCTCGTCTCAGGATTCTGGGCATGCATACATATACACCCAGGGTGATTTTCAAGCCGCCATGTCTGGGACTCTAACCACGGTTGGCCATGGGCAATCCAGTGCCTTAATCACCATGCAACCTGCTGGCCCTGATGTTTTGAAGTTTTTAAAAAATTTCTTTCATGAATGAGAGAGACACACAGAGAGAAGTCAAGAGCTAGAGCAACAGTGGGCTTACACCTCCAGCAGGGTCCTGATGTTGCAGTCTGCCCTCAGCCTCAACTAGCTCAAGCTCAAGGGCACTTTTGCACACACCTAGCATGATCAGGGAGACCTTCTCATGTGACCAGCCTTGTAACGCGTTGCATCACCTCTGCTGCTGTCTGGCCTCAAAACAGACAATTGTATTGGCTTTCTTCATTGTAGACCAAATTTCTGCACATTGCAGCTTGGGCCATTGCTTGGCTTTTATAATATTTAACCACCTTATATTCTATTTGAAATAAATGGGGATATAAATAAATAAGCAAATGGATAAATATTTAAACATGATGTACCGGTGAGATATCCAACTAGTTTCAGCAAAGGAGGTCATCACTTTGTATCTGACACAGGAATTTATGCTTGCTAAGCAAGGAGGAGCTTTGCTCCTAAGGCCACTGTGAGTTTAGAGGTTCAGGAACTATGGAGTTCAGGGAATGAGAGAATTTCAAAAGTAGGGAGGTTGGATATTGGTTATCCTTTAGCTGTGAAGCATGGTTACTTAAAGATTGTGGGTATTAATGGGCTGATTTTTGGAAACATTGGGCTATCATTGATTGGCTAGCTCTCAAAACGAGGTTAAGTAATGATGTAAAATTGCTACTGATCAATCAGGGTGGATGTAGTTAGTTCTGGTGACATCTTGCTACCATGGCTGAAGAGAAATTACTCCTTTCCTGTAAGGAGAGGAACTTTTATTGTCACTAAAAGCCATTGTTATCATCTTCCATGTCTAAAATTTAAAATTCTAGTCTGACCTTTTTTTTCCATGTTGAGGAATATAGTGAGAAAGGGATAAAATTCTTTTTACAAGATAAAGTATGAAAAAATACCAAATATTAAAATAGGCTGTCAGAAGTGTTGACAGGTGAAGATAGCAAGTGATATATGAATCGTTAACTTTTGAATTAAAATTTTCTATCTCTGGTTATATTATGGTCGTGGAATAGTCTAAGTTTGACTATGTATTTGCATTGCCTTCCAGATTATTTAAAGCACATTCATTTACTTCAGATCTGTTGGAGAAAAATGGACATGATAAATTGAATTAGTTTGACATATTAGTTTGGAAAAAATAAAGGCAGAAAAAAAGTGTCAGGTTGAAATAATTATCCTTTTTATTTCCCCTTTGTGAAAGCTCTCTTTTGCAAGAACTTGGTAATCAGAAACTGTGCAATAATGAGGATGGTATTCGGGTCATTGGCTGGTGTGTGGCTTTAAAGAAGAGGTGGAACAAATGAAATAATTTAAGAGTGGCCGAAAAGGCTCTTCACAGTATAATATTTACTTTTTTCCTCCATAAAGATTTTCTGTATGTACCAAGCCAAGCACACATCTTGTGAGGATACAGACTTCATCTCATGGTGCCTTATTTCACACTATTGGAAGAATTTGTTATATCATACCCCTGAGATCATGCTGAGGACTACTTCAGTATCCTTTCATTTTTAAACCTCCATAATTGCTAAAGGACCGCGTGGGCCTCTGGGGAATCTACAGTCTTGTTAAGGAAAGAGTAGACGCATGACCATCACATTATACTGAGCGGACTCTGGAAGTGCATAAGCAGGAACAGTTGGCAAGGTAAGAGATGAGGGGATCCCCTGGGGGAGGCATTAGCACAGGCCTGAGGGGAGTTTGAAATGGGCTGGTAGAAGGTTGTCCAGACAGTAACTAGAGCATCAGCCAAAACAGAGCCACACAATGAGTGTGTCTGAAGCAGCTTCATGTTCCTGGTAATTCCAAACAATGCAGAGAGAACAAGACAGCAGAGAGAAAGGACCTTTTAGGACCTTTTCCCTAGGCTGGAGCCATACCTTTGGACGATTTAAAGCACTTAGAGTCATCCTACTTAGCATTTGCTCACTTGGTTGCATCTTGTCTTATATTGTTCTCTAATTGTTTCAGGTGTGTCTAAGTCAGGTTTCCTAGAGGGCAAAATGATATTCTACCTTCTTGGCTCTTCATGGTGGAGCTAAATACAGAGCTGAGAGCATAATTAAGCAAGCTCTCATTAAAGACTTGATTAGCTGACTGATTAAAATGGAAGCAAACAGCTCAGCTGCTTATTTTGTCCACTGGTAAAAAGACTGGAAGACATTCATTTTATAATTGTTGCTCTATGGGTCTGAGGAAAGGTATGGCTTTCTTCCATCCTTGCGCCTCAGTTTGACAATCTGTAAAATATGGTGAGTGAACTTGGGCAGCATTAGCAGCATCCCAAGAGGCCCAAGAGTTAGAGGGACCGACTGGGCTTCCATCCTGTTAGCACAGAGTTGGTTGCATTGAACAGAAAAGCAGTTCTTATAGTTTTGTGAATGGAATGTTAATGCTTGGAGTCAGTATGAAATATACTGTTTCTCCTGTATTTAAATTCTTTTTTAAAAAATTGGTGAAATTGTGAAAGCATCTTGAGAAATGTTTTACTATTTTACTTTTGGTTCCCAAGTTATGCACTGCCTGGATTTGTGTACCCCTGGATAATGAGGGAACATCACAGACTGGAAGATAACAATGACTCCTGAATAGGGTGAGAAAGTCGTTTATCTTTCTGTTTCCACTCTGCCAGCAAGCATCTGAAAATCACTAACATTCCTATTTGAATAAATATTTTGGTAAGATACGTTCATTTGAATTTCTACCCTCAATAACTTAGATTGTGATGAGAAGAAAGGAAAGAGATGAAATAGTTTTTATTAAGAATTTCAACTGCATTTCTGAAAGTGCTGTTAATATTAGAACATCTTTTTCTATTTGATATTTTCCCTTTTCCTGAACAGGTTTGACTCAAACAGTTAGAGGTATACTGCTCAATAGGGATGCGTGCACAGGGAATGACAACAGGAAAAGATTGGAGATATCTCTTATCCTCCTCATACATTTATCACCTGCTCTCTGCAGGTGTTACCAATTAAGTTATAGCTTTTCCTGCCTCCAAGACTTTTTATTTCCTCTTTTGGATTTTGAAAGGTAGATACTAGAGTATGTAAACTCAATTGAATTCTATGCACACGTGATATAAAATGCCTAACTTCTCCAATTAAGGTGTTTAAGGGGTTGCTAATGATAACAAGTCTTGATGGCCCACATGAAAGATCATGAGTAACAACTAAGTTGGAATAGGAAGTTTCCTTCAGATTGTGAAGAGTGTTTAACCTGACTGCCTCCTGAAGTTAGTCCCATCTTCTGTGGAAAATAGAGAGCTAAACAAGACAGAATCCCTGGCCTTTGGAAGCTCACAGGAGATTCAAGGAGTCCAATTATAAATAATAAATTGCAAAAAAAAAAAAAAAGTGGCCCAAGAGTAAGTGAAACTTAGCTGAATTATATAATTTCAGAGGTGGTAGATATGTCAGAAAGTGATTCAGGGCATGCTGAATTCAGCTTGAGATTCCAGTAAAAAGTAACTATAAATATAACTATTACTATAGCATTGACATAATTTCTTCCCTTTTACTCTGAGACACCTCTTGCCCATCTTGCATTTCTCAGCTTTTGCCTCCTTGCTCATATAACGTCTTTTGGAATCAGGCACCTTTCTATCATTCTAATATTTTCTACTGTCTATCTATAAACCGCCTAAGTTTTAGATTATACAATTCCAGCACAGAACATATTCTAACTATTGCCTACCGTGGCCTGAATAGTCTGTCTCTTTTAACATGGTTCAGGATTGCATCAAATTTTGTCATGCAGCATTGCGCTGCATGACATTTAGCTTATGGGCAGTTAAGACTTTTGCTTCATTTTCCATATGAGTTCTTATTAAACCATGCCACCCAAGAGAATATGGAGAATTGATATTTGGCATCCCCGTACAGGATTAAATTTCTATTTTTGTTAAAATCCAACTTGTTTTTTTAAAAATCTATTTTCTCACCAGTCACATGAAAAAAAAAATCCTGATAATATCAAGTATCATCTCTGTTTTTATGTAACCACTATAAAAATTCCTCAGAAATCCATGCTTGTTTTAAAGGAATTATTTTATTTTATTCATCATTATTATGTTTTTAAATTTGATCAGAAAGAGACGGAGAAAGAGAAAGGGAAAGTGAGAAAGCAAGTTGCCATGTCCAGGACTTGAGCCGCAGTCAATCCATGTGGGAATCCAATGACCTTACCAACACGCCACCTGCTGGCCCCAATCCATGCGTGTTTTTTTGTTTGTTTTCCAAATCTCATTATATACTTCTTAGAAAGATTTAGAAATTAGATTTATTCACTCTCTCTTCTATACAAAAAATGTTACATATTACAAAAAAAACATTTATCCCTTTTTTATCATAACAATCTGTTGGCCTCAAGTCAAATTTCCAAATGGTCTCTTATCATTGCCTCTTATTTTTCTTCAGTGACTAGAAAGAAGATTTTGATTTGAATTTGGTTTCTAAAGAGTTTGCCTTTTCAGAGGTCAGTGTTACTTAGTGCAGAAATAGTCAGCTTAAGTATCCAGAGTCGTAGTTTAACACATTTCTGAAAAGGAGCAATAAAAAATACTGTCTCCCCCACTGTGCCTTCCAAAATGACTTATGTTGCTTTATGCTAATATTAACAGGCTGCTTCAGGCTGGAACAACATGCTGGAAAATTGTGGTCTGCCATGCATTTCCTTTGATGTTATTCTGTGCCAGATCAGCAGGGAGTTTGCACAACCTTGGTTGAGTGTAGTTCTCAAAAGTTCAGGACTCTTACTTCAGTTCCACTCATAGGAACAGCTCCCTATACAAAGATAACACTTTCCATTGCAGGTTAGACTGGTCCACAAAGGATAGCTTATGGTTTCAAAGGAACTATATTGTCAGTTCTCTTCTTTTATGAACACTTGCTTACTGGTTTGTTTGTATAGAGCAGCTTATTATTATTACTTTTTTTTTTTTTTTTTTTTTTTTTTTTTTTTGGAGAGGATTTTGCTATAGGGCACATACGCTCGCCAGAAAGATACAGAGAGACAGAAAACGAGAAATCACTCCCGGGGGGCGGGGGGGGGGGATGGCCACACTGCAATTCCTTCTCCTCCATTCTCCTCTTGGGATCTTGGGCACACATGCATATGCACCTGGAGTGAGTTTAAGCCACTGGGTCTGGGACTCAAATCACGGTCAACTACATGAGAGTCCAGCAACATAGCCATTACGCCAAGTGCTGGTCCCATTATTATTACTTTTAAGCACAAAGAAATTTGAAAGAAGGAATGGCACATTGATCATAAAAGATGTATTTCTTTTTTTTTGAGAGGTTTTATGCTATAGGGCGCATGTGCTTGCCAGACAGACAAAGACAGAGAGACAGAAAGCGAGAAATCACCCCCCAGGGGGGATGGCCACGCCGCAATCCCTTCTCCTCCGTTCTCCTCTCAGGATCTTGGGCACACATGCACACACGCCTGGTGTTGAGTTTTAAGCCACCAGGTCCAGGGCGCAAACCGCGGTCTACTACGTGGGAGTCCAGTGACATAGCCAATACGTTAACTGCTGGCCCCATAAAAGATGTATTATTAAATGGCTCTAAAATGCTCTTGTAATATTAAAACATTGAATACAGTCTTTTCTCTAATAACACCATAACCATCATCCTCTCAAAACACAAAAATTACTACCTGACTAAAAACCATTACTTAATGAGTCTAAGCATAATGATAACATAAGCACTGAAAATACATGTGCTGAATGCTTTGCCTGCATTAAAATCCCCATAATGAGATCACAAGGTTGGTACTATGATTGAAGTTAATTACTTAGGATCTTAGAGTACTCGGTTCAAATCCTGGCTCCACTTCATCACTCCTGTGTGAAATTGGTCAAATTCATTAACCTCTTTAAGTCTCAGTTTTTCCATTTGTTAAATGTAGCTAAGATAGTTTATATCTTATAGGGCTATATTAAGAATCAACATAAGATAGTAGATGTCTAGTATTTCTGAATTGCTTGGGAAATGGTAATAAAAATGGCCACCATTTAATATGTACTTCCTGTGTGCTAGCAACTGTCATAAGAGCTTGATGTGTAGCATTAATTTAATTAATTTAATCGCAGGACAATTATCATTTTCAGTTGACATATTAGGAAAATGAGGGTTAGTGAGGTACATTAATTACACCAAGGGTATAGAACTCACTTGAAAGCATGTAGCAAAAATAAAGCTTGAATTTAGACATATATGCACCTGGCTCATTAAATAGTCAGTAAGCATTCATTTTTGTAGTTGTTATTAGCAACTCAAAAAGAAAGGTAGAAACCCTTCCCCAATGTAAGAAGAGAAAAGGTAATTCAATAGTTGTTTCACAGAACTAAAAGTATGGACACAATCTAGTAAGCATGACTGTTAGTAGTTAGTATAATTAAACCACTTACTGAGCACTTCCAAGCTGGACGATACCTTAGGCTTGTTTCTTCTAGAGTATCTTCACATAAGTCCCATACAGCTATCAGTGCGGCCTCTGTTTTGTTAGGTGGGAAACTAAGAGTAAGACTGCCTAAGGCTCTGTAGCCAATTAAGAGCGAAGTCAAACCAGGAGTGTATATGCTAAATTTCACTTGTATACTAAATCTGCACGATGTTTCCTTTGAAAAGCATATATCCAATAGAGTTGTTGAGTAAGTGAAAAGATAACATGCACATTTTTAACTCATTGTAATAATGCTGTCTGGTAGAATATTGGGTAATGAGAGAAATGTTCTGTATCTGTGAAGACCCGATATAGTAGCTGCTTAGACACATGTGGCTACTGAGTAGGTAAAATCTGATTGCAGCAAATGAGGAATGGAATTGTAAGTTTTTATGTTTTAGTTTTAACAGATATAGTTACTCAAATGCTTTATTCTTTTCATGTGGGCAACCTTAAATAATAGTCTAACTTCTTCCTAGACCACCTCACCCATATCTTTCCCCTGAAATCTCTTCTCCTAGGCCTGCAACATATGCTTAAAATAATACAGTGTTGGATGCTGGTGAATGGTGACTCATTTTCAATGAATAGTAAGACAAAATATAGTCTTTACTCAGACTCCATCAGTTGCAACATCATAAGCTACATTCTATTTATTCAGTTTTCTGTTGGGGAGGTTTTCTTATAAATGATGTACACAAACCATCAGCTACAGCATTGAGAATGTGCAACTTTAGCTTAATATCAGGCTTAGCTTGGAGGCTCAGTGGTAGTCAACTGAATTGCATGGTTGGAAGTCACATGCTGACTGAGGGTTTGGATCTTCAGTCCTTGGATCAGTCTGAAAACATGCTGGGCGCATGTGTGCATGGCCAGGATTTTGACAAGCTGGAGTGCTGGGGAAAGGAGACTGAGTGTCATGAGATCCTGCACAGGGTCCTCTCTGTAATGCATGCACATGCTTTCTTTCTTAAACAAAATAAATAAAGTTGAAAAAAAGATACAATAATGCAATACATTTGCTACTTTATTTTTTTTTCCATTGGCTGTATCTTTATTTGTGGTACTTTCAACATGTTGTGGATCTTTGTCTGGCTGTACTTGATGCTGCATAGCTCTCAGCATCCACTGTTGACAAGCTGTCAATGACCTTGTCGAATTATCCGCCAGGTGCATGTAATTTCTTGAGGACACCGCTTCCAGTAACAAGGAATAAAGCATATGTGTTGGAACTCTGCAGATATGAAATATTCTCCTGCTTCTTAATTTGCAAAATCTCCATCCCAAGTATGAATTGAGGGAGTATTAAAGGACAAAGCTGGAAGTGTTGAATAAAAGAAATAAGGTAGCATATGCACCCTGAGATCAGTTATATTTTTGAATAAGCTTTCTCGAGGAGTGATAGAAATGAATTCAATCAGATGAAGCTGTGAGGACTCTTTCAATTGGCAGAGACTCCATGCTATATCTCAGAAATGATTTTACCGTTGACAGACAGCTTGGGGAGAAGAGAGAATGCGCCTCTTCTGTTCTTGACTTCTGGTCCACAGGAGGATCAGATTCTATGCTGTCCTCATTTACCCGATGTCAGTAAAGTTTCTTAGTCATCTGTTCCAACAGAACAACATATTACAAAAGTATTGCTTGATTCAGGACTACATTATACTAACATAGCATAATCAACACAAACATTTTTCTGACCTTAAGTCCTATGTCACAGAGTTCACTAATTGAAAGTAGATAATTATGGCCTCAGAGTCTTAAAATAAAATTGCTTTTCGAACATGAAATATTCTTTACAGAGGTGCACTTGTCTGCAGTAAGTGACTTTTGGAAATGGTTTATTTTGGTGATGTATCTATCCTCAAATATTTGCTGATATGGAAAGAAATAATTAGGTGTTGCTCTAATAAGAAGCCAAGTTTAACCATATGGTCAGAAACCATCAGTGAAGAATTTATGGAAGCTGAGCAATAATAATAAAGGTCTTCTTATGTCTTTTCATCTCTGCTAATAAAGACTGAAGAATAAGTCCTCATCTGGGGGGTCAGGAGAATTGGGACTAGCCCTGGCACTAAGATTTAGGAAAGCTAGATCTAACCCAGATATAGCTTAATTCCCTCTTTCCATTTTTTTTTGGCAAGAAACAGATGATAACCTTTCTTAGCTATATCTCAATGCAGTCTGAACATCAAATAAAACAATGCAAAAAATATTCTGGGAGTTATGCTAATTATAAAATGCTGTGATTTATGTACAGATAGGACTGTAGATGTATATTTTTAGCAGTTTGATTTATGAAAGGATGGCATAGGGGATGATAAGAAAGATCTTTTTTGGGGAAAAAAGGAACCAAATCCAGAAAATGATTGTAGGACGGAGAAAGACACAGACAGGATTTCTATTACCTTTAATTATGGAATGTGATAAATTTTTCCCAGGTCCAGGGTAAATTATCAAATGCATTGTAGAATAAATCCCAGTAATAACTTTATTCCATAAATAATAGAATCTCTCTAATTCAATTTGGAAGTTGTTAAACTTTCTGTACACCAGGATGGTTTATATGCATTATAGCTATAAGCATGAATCTAACTATAAGTAACACCCATATGTTAGGTTGAAAGGATAGTTTTTCCAAAGAAAAAAAGATCTCTAATGAAGTGCCCTGAGTTTTCAGGGTGTGTGTTGTGCTTGGATTTAGCTCCATAATCAGAAAAAACATGATGTCGAGTTCCTGTGCGCCATCAGCAAGGTACAAGCCTTCGTGAGTTTTCCTGGAAGAAAAAGTCTATGTGTGCGGCAATAATAATAATGTAAAGGGGAAAAAAGATTGTAAAATGAAAGGACAGAGTTTCCTGTTTGTTATTTTTCAAAATAATGACTGTGGGTTCTCTCCCCACAGAAAAGATGCTATTTATTTTTTAATGATGAGCTGTTTCCCAGAGAAACAAAGTGGCATTCTGTCGACACCATATGGCGGCGGAAAAACAGATTCTACCGTGTTCCATTTGTTAGACTGTCTTCTGCATTTCTGTATCCATAATTTATGTGGGGGCCTCTGTGATTGCCAAAATATTCAAATGGATTTCTCTTAGCAGGGCAGCCTGCATGGGGGGAGAAAGGTTTTCAAAACAGCAGGACCTGAACAGTCTCCTGCTGCTCTGAGAAGAGAACACTTCCAAGCTTCTGTCCTTCTGGCGGCTTTTATTGTAATACTAATTTACATCCTTGGTTTAGGGACTGTGTTTGCATTCAGAAAAAGCAGCTTATGTTCTTTTATGCTAATACAATCATACTTGAATTATAACCCACACCCTTAAAGTCATATTACTCCTTCTGCCTCGGTGTAAGTAGAGAACCTGGCCTTTAAGAAATTAATGGGAGCTGATACATAGCAGTGACTGAGTGATACCATTTTGAACACATTGATTCTGCAGCTGGTTTCCAAAAAGACATCTGAAGTGGTTATAGATACATTAAAAATAGTCATGAAAGGCTTCCTTTGCTGTCTAAGCATATGATTGCCAGCGACATATTCAGAGGGCATTTTCAGTGAAGTTCGAGTGGTGTTCTCTGGTGCATAAATAGAAACATGTCCAATACATGAAACAGAGTATAAAGAGGGGAGTGGATGAGTCAGACTAATTGATGTTTTGGCAAAATGGACTGTCTGAAAAAAGTTACATGTTCACATGCAGTACTCAGACAGGAATCTAAGACATGCTCCAGCCTGTGGCATGGTGGTTAAGGTAGTTGGAGCCCACATAGGCTGATAGCATGGTTTGAGTCTGGGACCCAGTGGCTCAAAAAACTTTCCAGGTGCATGCACATGCGTGTTCAAAATCCCAAGAGGAGAAATAGAGGAGAAGGGATTGTGACGTGACCATCCCCATTGAGGGGTACTTGCTCTCTCTTTCTCTGTCTCATGAGCTCATGCACCCTCTGGAAAAAGTTTTTACAAAAGAGTCTAAAACTTAAGTATTATATTACAAACTCTTTTTTTCTTTGAGAACTTCTCAGATGCTCTTTCAGGAAGTTTAGTTGTTACATGTTCCGTTGTAGTGCATCAAGTGCATCCAATTTCATATGGAAAAAGAAAAGACATAGTAAATACTACTCAGTGAAGAGTTGAAGATATAGCAATAATGCAATAATGCCTAGAAGGTTCTTTTCCTTAACCCATAGTAGAATAGCCAGATGTTTAGGCTACCAATATAGATGAATCATTATTTGCTGATTGTAAGTAAAAATACAAGATTAAGGCTTTGGATTATAAGGGTTACTAAAGGCCTGGAGACAATAAATACTTCCCATTTCTTTCAAACCATTTGGACATACCACCCTAGGAACTACCATTTTTCAGGATAGGGGTAGGAGAACACAGTTGAGCTCACTTTCCTGACGTTTTCTTTGTCAGAAAGCAGAATCTCAATGGGCCCAAGGTTTGGTCTTGCTGGGTTACATGTCCTAAAATTTTGCTTTTCCATAAGAGTTTTCTGATGGAGACCTGAAAGGCATTGAACTATAGGAAACTCTCGGGGTTTATGAAGACAGTGATCATTGGGCTATCCAAGTGAGGTATGTGAGACCTATCTTTTATTCTTATTTAAAATGTGATTTTTGGGACCAGCAGTTGGCATAATGGCTATGTCGCTGGACTCCCATGTAGTCGACCGCGGTTCAAGTCCTGGACCCGGTGGCTTAAACTCACGTGGGTGCGTGTGCATGCATGCCCAAGATCCTGAGAGGAGAATGGAGGAGAAGGGATTGAGGCATGGCCACCCACCACCCATCCGCGGGGGTGATTTCTCTCTTTCTGTCTCTCTGTCTCTGTCTTTCTCGTGAGCACATGCGCCCTATAGCAAAAACCTCTCCATAAAGTTATAATAATAATAGTAATAAATAAATTAAATAAAATGTGGGGGGGTTTTTTGGGGGAGGACCACCAGATGGCATAATAGTTACATTGCTGGACTCCCACATAGTTAACCATAGTTTGAGTCCCAGACCCAGCAGCTTAAAACTCATGCTGGGCATGTATGCATGTGTACCCAAAATCTTGAGAGGAGACTGATGGAGAAGGGATTGTAGTGTGGCCATCCTCCCTGGAGGGTGGTTTCTTGCTTTCTGTCTCTCTGTCTCTCTATGTGTCTCTGGTGAGCATGTGTGCCCTATAGTAAAAATCTCTCTAAAATAAATAAGATAAAATAAAATAAAATGTGATCTTTTGGGGGGTGATGGAGCCATAGTCTAGTGGGAGCCGGATCCAACATGGCTGACTGCATCCCGAATCCTAGCCTCTGTAGCTTAAATAATATGCTGGGTGCATATGCATGTTCCAAATCTTGAGGATGGGGAAATGGAGAAGGGGATGTGCATTACCATGCCCCGTTGGGGGGTACTTTTCCTCTCTTTGTCTCTCTATCTCTCTCTGGTACACATGCCCTTTAGCAATTAAAAAATTATATATTAAGTAATTAAATATAATTTTTATTTTGGCCTGGAAAAGGGTAGAAATGTGTGAGACAGAGTTGACAGTCATCTCAACTGATTAGCCACATTTTTTAGTGTCTCGTTGCTTTAACTTGGCTCTAAACCTTGTTGCAGTAGATGATATTACACAGACTAATGTCTCCAAATTCCAGAATACTTGATGTGTGCATTGATGATACCTGACAATTAGGACATTTCTAAGAGCTCCAATTCTCCCTGAAAAGCATGCTGGAAGAGAAAGATCTAACTCGAGTCCCATCCTATTGTTAGAACTCAAATCTCATACTTTTCCCCTTTTCAATTAAAAAGTTATACATTCAATTAGACTACATCTGTGAACCTGCTTTAGCAGTAATTAAGATGAACATTATGATATGAGTAATAAAAAGTAATAGTTTCCTTCAATCTCTTGGGCTTTTTGAAATACATTTTCTTGATGGAAATCAAATTATTTTATTGCATAGAAGTGATTCCTCTTTATTCAATAGGTGAAACGATGCATGGGCTGTTGCTTGTATAACTATTAAGGCAAAATCATTAAGAATAAAGTTTAGTAAATAAAGTTATTGGGTGGCTGCTTTTTCACAAAAGGTTTGGATCTGTATTAAATTAACAGGAAATAGGTCTAGAGTTTTCTCTAATGAACCTATCCTCAGTGGAAAAAAGAAATGAAATGGCCTTATTCAAGGACATCCATTTGAAATCCATAAATATTTTATAAGGATGGAATAAATTGCTTATTTTCAAACAGGTGCTATTGTAAAAATTATTTTCATTTTTCTTTTGCCTCTGGGCCCTTGAGCAAAATAACAATATATCATGTACATAGTACTTAGACATTAGGTTATGTCTGTGTTTTCCATAATTGGCTCAGGCGGAGGGAGGTCCACATTTAGGGTTCCTCTGCTGTCTTCCCAGTGTCTTCCCATAAGGAAAATCATGCCATAAATAGGACCTGCATCTTATTGCTCATTCTGCAAATTGTCAACTGAAATGGTACCATTTCCTTCAAGATAATGACAATAGATAGAAATGTATTCTGCCAACTTATTTGATAGATAATTTCCACCCTCCATCAACACATCCAAATGTTCCCTGTATTTTGTAGGTGGTTTTGCATTGGAACAACAGAAATACTGTATTAGCAAAAAAAAAAAATTATTTGTGATTTGACCTCATTTTTCTTTTGGATTATATGCTTTCTGTAAGTAATGTGTATATTATGCAAGTATGAGATGGAAAATTTTGCTCCTTCAAAGAAATGATATAAGAAAAGAAGGTGTCACTCTCCCACCACTTCCTTCCTTCCAAGATATCTGCAGGAGAGGAAAGAAGCTAAGTTGATCCATCCATATTATGCTTCTCTGTCCTGTTTAAGATCAATGGTACTCATTAATGAAGTAAGCAACATGCTGAAATCTGTGTCTGACCTGTGGTCAGGGTCAGAGACCAGGGAGTAGCCAAAGACATAATTTATCCCATGAAGAGTACCAAGATGTTGTTGAACTAAAGGATAGATCATTTTCTGTCTGTGATTAGGTAGACAGGGAGTAACTGGGAAATACTGTAAAATGAGCCAATTTCTACCAATACGGAAATTTTGGATGAGAAGATTTGTACATTTTAAGAAGTTGCCACCTACAGAAACTAAATGGCTAGTGATAAGAATTACCAACAGATAATACAGATAATCAAAAGAAAACTCTCCTGGGTATGTGTGCCGTCACTGCACCTCTGTTTGCCTCCTCTTTTTCTGTTTGTTGTTTAGTTTGATATAGGGTATTTATGCTTGGCAGAGAGGAACAGAATAAAACAGGGAAAAGGAGAGGGAGAGTGAGAGAGAGAGAAAAAGCGAGAAATTATCTTCTAGGGTTGATGGCCACACCACAATCCCTTCTCCTTGCTCTTCTCTTGAGATTTTTAGGTAAGCACATACAGGGATTTGAACTACGCCATTGACCATCTGGGATCCAGCTGCCTTAACTTCCATGCCACCTTTTGGCCCTGCCTTTTCTTTGAAGAGGATTTCCTCCTTGATTGAACCAGGGAGCTCCACTAACCCCCAAAAAATGAATACACAAGCCAGGCTAATTCAATCAGCTTTTTCCTTTTGATCATTTAAACTAAGAGATGGAAACTATGCAAGTCTGAGGCTCAAGATAATCATGATACTAGAATAAGGTTCAAGAACTGTCACTGCTGCTTCCAACCCCACTGGATTTTCTGAAGCTGTACAGGTGCCACATGTGGTAGATACATTATTGGCCTTGATTCTCTGTTTTCATCCAAGTCTTTCACCATGTAACTCGGCAATTTCTCTACCAAAAGGCCAGAGTATATACTTTGCATGATTTCCCATCCTTTGAAATCTTATTTCCTGCCTGGGACAGTCGCAAAAGGATATTTGTATAAGTTTTCAGCACTGAAGCAAGAAAGAGCCCACTGCCTGAATCTGGTGGTAAAATGCTGGGAGATACCACAGGGAATATAGCAGTTCCTCCTTGTATTTCCAAATGGTCTCATGAACCTTGCCTTTAAATATGCCAAGGTAGAAAAAGGAACAAACACTGTAATAAAAATTCTGTCTTTTAGTGCAGGATCTGCAGTAACTAAAGTCATTTGAGATAATGGGTAGTTCCAGGAACCAACCTGGAGTGTGCATATCCTTTCCGATATCAAGGAGATTGTAATCAAATGTTTCTTTGTGAACATGGAATCAGAATAACAGAAAGTTAATTATAGGATTTGAATGGTTAAAGACATCAGCCTGGGACACCATCTCTGTTAATACCCGCTGTGATGCCTTGAATGCTGAACCTCTGGGGAAGGACCCTGCATACTGACTGGCATTGCCAGTGTCTCTACCTTTCCCTGTGACTTAAACTTCAGCCTTGTTAAGACCTTGAATATAGTGTTGTTTTGCCCTGAAGCCATCTTTCTCTTTAGTACAATGGGTATTTCTCTTCTGATTAAATAGAGTTTCATATTCAAAGAGAGCATTTTGATTTCTCCCTCTATCTTTTATTAATTTTTTAATTTGAGAGAGATTACATGTGCTCATCAGAGAGAGACAGAGGAGGAGATAGCACACCCAACAGGACATGGTCATGTTGCAATAACTTTTCCTTCATTTCTCCCTCCCATTAGGATTTTTGGGCATACACACACAGATCCCTTGTGGTTACAGGGTACTGGGGCCAGGAATTGAACCACACAGTTGACCACGTGGGATCTGGTTCCCTTAACTACTAAGCCATGGGGCTGGTCCTTTAATTTATCTTTTTAAAACATCTGTCGATAACATATTTCTGTTCATTCCAGGAAAAGTAGGGACTGAAGTTACAATCCATTTATGTATCAATAACATGTGTTGTTTAACTTCTTTAAAGATATTCCTTTTACCTAATAATTCCAGCCAAATTTGAGGACATTTTGTTTTATCTTGTAAGCAGCATGATATCGTGCTTTTTTCTTTTCCTCTCATGGTTCTTAGTGTGGTAATAGAGTTGAAAGTGTTATTATGTAGAGGAATTCTGACCTTCTCCTTCGGGGCTGAAAGATCACACAGAGAGCAGGACGCACAGGTCCGGTGATCAGTTCCCAGCAGAGCTAATTGATAAGGAACATATTTTATGAATGAAGTTACAAGATAGAAACTGAGACTAATGAAATACCCCGATGACTCCAAAGTAATTAAGGAAGGCATTCCATACACTACCTCTAATTAGACACTGAGGCTGCGAATTTGCAATTGACTCTCTATTCTCCAGTGGTGCTGACCCCTTGTTTAATACGACAGCAACTGAGAATATTCACAATGAGGGAAAGGAAAACCTTCCTTCTCAGGTGACAAAGAGTCATTTAAGAGAAGCTGAGTTGGGTACAAGATAATTGCATAGTAAATTTAACACAGTCTATATGTTTTTCAAATGATTCTAAACAAGTTCAAGTGATGCTTTAAAAAAACAATGCTTGTAAAATGACTTGTCAGCTTCTAAAGCTTGATAAAAATAAAGTCCTTATAGAGATTTTTTACTTCCTTGGCTAGTTTCATTCCTAGGTATCTTATACTTTTTTGTGGCTATGGTAAATGGGATTACTTTCTTCAGTTCTGTACCTATCTGCTTGCTGTCAGTATATAGAAATGCTATAGATTTTTGTAAATTAATTTTGTATCCCACCACTTTTCTGTATGCATTTCTTAGTTCAAGAAGTCTTTTCGTGGATACTATTAGGTCTTCTATGTATACAATCATGTCAAAGATCTCTAAAAGAAAAACTATTAAAATCTTAAAAAAGAAATTAAAAAATGACACAAAAAAAGTGGAAGGGCATCCCGTATTTCTGGATTAGGAGAATTAATATGACAATCCTAACCAAATTAATCTGCATATTTAATGCAATCCCTATAAAATTAAAAGGGACATGCTTCACATATCTAGAAGAGACAATCATAGAATTTGTCTGGAACCATAAAAGACCCTGTATTGCCAAAGCAATCCTACACAAAAAGAGTGAAGTGGGTGGCATCTCATTTCCTGATACCAAAATATATTATAAAATTGTGGTAAAACAGTACAAAACAGTATGGTATTGGCACAAAAACAGACATGAGGACCAATGGAACACAGTAGAAACCCCAGAAATAAACCCAACAACCTATAGTCAACTCGTCTTTGACAAAGGGTACCAGTCAATCCAGTGGGAAGAGGAAAACCTCTTTAGCAAATGGTGCTGGAAAAATGGTATCCACTTGCAGAAAGATGAATCTGAACCCTTATCTGTCACCATTAACAAAAAACAACTCAAAGTGGATCAAAGATCTAGGCCTAAGCCTGCAAAATATAAAACTACTGGTGGAGAACACTGGCGAAACTCTGGGAGAAATTGAGTAGGCAAAGACCTCTTAAGCAAGACCCCCAAAGCATAGGCAATAATCCCCAAAATAGATAGGTGGGATTACATCAGATTAAAAAGTTTCTGCTCAGCAAAGGACACAGTAATTAGTGTGAATCGACAACCCTTGGAATGGGAGAAAATTTTTGTTAACCATGTCTCAGATAAGGGACTGATAATCAGAATACACAGAGAACTCAAGCAGCTTACCCAGAAGAAAATGATTAACTCAGTTAAAAGATGGGAAAATGAACGGATTAAACAACTCTCTAAAAAATATATATGAACAGACAGAAAGCATATGAAAAATGCCAACATCCCTCTTCATAAGGGGGATGCAGATCAAAACTACAATGAAATACCACTAACTCCAGTCAGAATGGTGAATATTAAAAAAAAAAAGTGATAAATGATAAATGCTGGTGTGACTGTGGTGAAAGGGAAACTCTTCTACATTGTTGGTGGGAATGTAAATTTGTCCAGCCACTGTGGAGAACAATATGGAGATCTTTCTTCAAATAGAACTACCACATGATCCAGCAATTCCACTTCTGGATATCTACTCAGAGGTCATGAGAATGCTCAGTTGGAAAAGCACTTGCACGACTATACTTATTGTGACATTTTTCATGATTGCTAAGACATGGAACCAACCCCAATGTCCACAAACAGATGAATGGATTGAAAAAATGTGGCATATATACTTCATAGAATACTATTCAGCTATAAAAAAATTATTTTCGCTCATCATTCTATTTTTTAAATTTACAATAGAATGTATGTGTGTGTGCATGGGACAGAGAAAGAAAAGTTCCCTCTACGGGGCTCAGTAACACCACCATCCCTGTCCCCCAGCCCTCCCGCATACCAGGATTCTGTTCATGCATTTGTGAGCCCGATGCTTTTTCAGTCTACCGCGGCAGGGGACTCAACCATGTTCACCATGTGGTTTCCAGCTTTGCAATTTGGTAAACTATCAGCTACACCACAGAGTCTGGGACTCATCAGTATTTTCACCTTTGTAACCCAATCTTATAGTTTTCCTTAATTGTTATTTCTATAAAATGTAACACTCCAAATTTGTATTGATCCTCACACATAGAACACTTCTTAACCCAGATAAGGTTTGTTTCCTGTTGATGAGGATGTGTATAGTATTCTTAACTGGGCTGGACTGAGGTGTGTATCATGGTGGGTAAAGTCTCTTTACAATATAAATGATGTATAATGATTGAATGTATAAATAATAATAATAACTTTTTCAAAAAAGGGAATATTATTTTAAATGACCCTCACTGAGAGCCTATCATTTCTCAAAGATGTGGTAAAGCCGTCATAGAAACCAAACTATAGATTTTGGTCAACAAATGCTTGAGTATCTAGTATATATTTTAGACATAATGAAAAAGCAGAAGACCTGACTAGGTATTTATGAATCTGGAGCTTTACAGCTATTCTCAGATATGAAATACTCCCATAAAACTAAGCCTATGACAGAATATAATTATGTCTGGAACTATGCACTTTGCCTTGTAGGGATCTGAATGGAGGGAGATGAGCAAGGCCTGAAATACCAGCTGGAGGAGGAGATTAGACTGTAAATGACTAAAAATTCAGACAAGTGGAATGGGAAGTGGTGGGCAATAAGTTGAATGAATGTGCCAAGAAAAAAACTTCAGTGTAGGGTGTTCATGCTAAAGGGAAAAATGTATCATTGATGTTTGTAAGGTTGTCTCTGTCAGTGGCTTCCATGAAAACCAAACCAAAATCATGTATACTTACTTCACTCTTAATGAATCAGGGATATTTACCATGTTGTGAATAATTAGAGATGGCAGAATGAGATAATTTTAAATCACTTTTAATTCTTCCTTACTTAAAAAAAAAAAGAAAGAAAGAAACTAAGTAGAATCTTAGAGCCCCTGGTGGGGGATTCTACATAAAAGAGTCCTCTATGGGCTGGCTCCCTGGCATGGTGGTTAAGGCATCTGGATCCTACATGGCTTACAGTGAGGTTTGAGTGTTGGATCTGGTGGCTTAAGAAACAGGACAGATACATGTGTGTGCATGTCCAAAACTCAAAAGTAGGGAGAGATAGAAAAGAAGGGATTATGGTATGACCATGTCTCATGGGAGGTGTTTTCTCCTGTCTCTCTCTATCTGCCTATCGCTAGTGAGTGCACACCTCCTACACCCAAAAAAAGTCCTCCAAATGCAGAAATTTATTTCAAATCATTGATAGGGTACATGGAGCCAAAAGCCACCACTACACAATGTAGTATTTTGCCCAATATCCATATTTTTAAATGGAGAAGTTACACAGCTCCAATGCATTTCCAAAGGCATTCACGAGCCTTGGATGGTTTAAAAACTATAGCACCTTTAAAACTATAGTGTGATCTATAGCACCTTTGCCTTATGATCATCCAGGAATAATGACAGGAGTTGATCATCTACCTATTTAGATTACTCTAATTTTTGTTTTAAGAGAGAGATTTTTGCTATAGGGCATGTGCACTCACTGAAGAGACAGCGAGGACAGTAAATGAGAAATCACCACCCGGGGGGAGATGACCATGCCGTAATCCCTTCTCCATTCTTCTCTCAGGATCTTGGGCACACATGCACACAGGCCTGGTGTAAGTTTTAAACTGTCAAGTGCAGGATTCAAACTGTGACCGCCCCCTGGGAGTCTAGTGACATAACTATTATACTATCTGCTGGTCCCTAGCCAGTTCTAATTACAACAGCTCTAACTTGACCTACTTACGTTGAGCTAAAGTCTCCCATTCAGTGGTCTTAGTTTGATCCTTCATTGTGGGTGAGGATCTGTGTCTGCGAGGGTTGATGAAATGAGGGTCCAATCAAGATGAGTCTCCACTGCACAGGGACCAGATATTTCCCTGTGCAGCATTAACAAATGCATATTCCTCTACCAGGAGCACGTAAAGAGAGAGTTTACTATTTGTTTTTATTCTCTCTATAAAATGAAGTTAAAGGAGATCATTTGGCTTGGCTCGCAGAGCTCTAGATATATGCAATACAGCGTTAGAGTGGTGATCCACAAGCATACCAGTTCCATTGCACTTTTTTGCTTCACTGAGCATATTTGGAATGCAGTTTTTTACTCTGGGTTCATAAGTTTTCTCCCTAATGAGTAGAAGCTATTTAACATACTGATTTAGAGTTTTCTCCAACTTATTTTTTAAATGTCACATATTAGAATCTCCTTTCCACGCACATCTTTCCGAAGTGGTGCCAATAATGTGGGGGTCAATAAATTATTCAAAATGGGGAAGCCATATAACAAACAGAAAAGCCAGTAGTTTATTAACGATAGCAACGCACAAATGCACATTTGCCGGCTATGTCGACAACAAATCAGAAATGATATATGACCTTTCTCACATGCCTGCAACATTTAATATCTTTGAAAAACATTAGAGATGTCAAATATTGAGACCACAATCTGAGAGGCAGTGAAAATATAGTATCACTGTGTACACACAGGCTTAAAGCTTGGTTACAATTACCTATGCCTGTCTTTTCCTAAAGGGTAAACATTTTTCACATAGTTGTTTGCTAGCGTACTTTGCTTTGCAAAATAGTTTTGATCCTGAGGTGGTGTTTGTTAATCCAATCCTACTTTACCATAAACTAGAATTATCATTTCAGAGGCAGTTATACTTCATTTATGTTCAATTTCCGATTCATGTAGACTCTCATCATTTACATTTGTTTGTCGCCTTCCCCCTGCCCCATGTTTAATATTGAATGATTTATAAGCAGTTACTTTAAAGCATTGAAGACACTGTTTCTTTTTAAGCAGGTAGTAGTGAATATTTTGGGAAGTAAGCTATCACTTTTCTACTGCTTTTGCTTTATAAATTGGATTTTGGCTTAGCTTAATCTTTTATTGATTTCATTATACAAATTTAAATATATAAAATAATAGAAGAGTATAATGAGCCCCATGTACTCATTCCTTGACCTCAACAATTACCAACTCATGGCCAAACATATTTTAAGTATACATCCATATTTCTTTATTTTATTCTGAAGCAAATATTAGATATCAAATGATATCATTTAACCCATAAATATTTGAGGAATTCTAAATCATGACATTAAAAAATATATAACTATATGGTCCAGCTTGATGGTGCAGTTCACAGCAATCTGAATTGTAGCGCTTAGTGCTGGAAGTCACTTGGCCAACGATGGGTTCAGATCTTCTGGATGAATTGAGAACATGCCCATTGTGTGTGTAAGTTCTCAAGATCCTGACAAGGTGGAGGCCAAAGCAGGGTGATCTCAGTGTAATGAGACCCAGTGGAGAGTGAGTGTGTGTTTCTCTCTTACTGTCTCTGTCTCTCATGTTCATGCATACACTCTATATCATGAATAAACTAAATGTAAATAAATTGTGTGTGTGTGTGTAAACTGTATTATAATAATTACACATAAAAACAATTAGGACTTTAATATTACAATTAAGACTTTAATATGATATTGATCATCATGTCCATTTTTCAGTAGTTTATTTGAATCAGGATTTATACAGCATCTTTTTGTTGTAATTGCTTGATGTTCTTCTTGAAAATGTTTTATTAGTTCTTCCTCTGTCTCTTTTATTTTTTGTGTTGCATTTTACTGGAGGAAAAGCTAGATTATTTGTCCTGAGGAGTTTCCTAAATTCTGTGTTTGTGTTTTGGTGTTAGAATCCCTATAGTATAGCTTAATGTGTATTTCTTATAAATTGGTAGTTAGGTATAGAGGCTTAATTAGACTTGGGTTTGATTTTTCAGCAAGACTAGTTCATAGATGATGGTACATACTTCCATCAGGAAGATACATGTCCGGTTATTTCTCTGTGATGGTAAGACCCATTGGTATTATTGCCTAGATTCATTATTTTTTTTTAAAGAGAGATTTTTTTGCTATAGGGCATGTGAGCTTGTCAGAGAGACAGAAAGAGACCAAAAGCAAGAAATCAATCCCTGGGGGGGATGGCCATGCCACAATCTTTTCTCTTTCATTCTCCTGTCTTGATCTTGAGCACACATGCACATGTGCCTGGCATGAGTTTTAAGCCACCGGGTCCAGGATTCAAACCCCAATCGACTATGCGGGAGTCCAGTGATGTAACCATTATGCTATCTGATGGTTCCTTAGATTCTTTTTTTTCAAAAAAAGAATTGTTAATGTAATTTATTTATTTTTATTTTGACCAGGAAGATACAGAGAGAGAGAGGGAAGGAAAGTGAGAAAGCAAGTTTCTAGGTCTGGGACTCAAACTGCCATCAACCATATAGGAGTCCAGCACCTTAACCACCGCACCACCTGCTGACTCTGATTCATCATTTTTTAAAAGTGTGTAGAAATGGTGCTAGGGCTTGATTTATATGACAAAGCTAGGTAAATGTGTGAATTCCCTTTGCTTACTTACCTGTTTTCAATAGAATGACTTATTATCCATGAGCAACCTCAGAGGTTCTTAGTATCCTTTTGAACTTATGGGTTTAAACATATTTTATGTGTTTGAATCCATTGCAGTTATTATTCTTAATGATGATCTAATTGAAATGACAGGTTGCAAACAGGAACTTCTTTAAGTTGGCTCTTTAGTTTTGACATGAGCCCACCGGTTTTTGATGATTTTTTTGCTTTCTGGTTTGATAAAGTATTCCAGGTTAATCTTGTGCCCGGAATCAGCAATTTTTCAAGGATCTCTAGAGACCACAACCCAAACATGGAGGTGCTTCCTGATTAGTGAATTTGTTTTTAGGCATTTTGAGTGAGCAGAATTATGAAATACTTTTTAAAAAGATAAAATGCATCGTAAATTAATTCTAATTCTTTCAATTCTAATTCCGAGATACCGGGTTTTACTTAAACTTACCAGTCTTAAAACATAGCCTCTTAATTATACCCCCAAATCTCAAATTTCAAAGACAGAAATATCAATACTCATTCGTTCAATCTCAGAACTCATACGCCATACAAAGAATAATGTGAACACTAAGTGCTTATTCTCAGGAGATGCAAAGATAAATAATAGATAACTCCTCCCTTAAAGATGTTTAAAATATTGAGAAAGAAATTGATTCAACAAATACATAATGACCTCCACTCTATTGGGCTACTTAAAAAAAAAATCTTTTTATAAGGAGAGATTTTTGCTATAGGGCATGTGTTCTCATCAGAAAGAGACAGAAAGTAGGAAATCACCCCCCAGGGGGGATGGCTACACTGCAGTCTTTTCTCCTCCATTCTCCTCTTGGGATTTTGGGCATGCATGCACACATGCCTGACATGAATTTTAAGCTACCAGGCCCAGGATTCGAACTGCTGTCGAGTGGAAGTCCTGCCATGTTACTATTATGCTGTCTGCTGGTCCTATGGGCTACATTTTATGGCTTGGATTCTGAAGGTGTGAAACAGAGATCTTTCTTTCTGTTGTGGAGCTTATTTTGACCACAGTTTGCAATGGAGCAAATATGGAAGGAGCCGGCTGTAGGAGGTGATAAAAATGAATTGATTCAAGGTCCTATAATTAAATAAATGCATTAAATTAAACCCCATTCTAGGATTGAGGAACAGACCACAGCACCTACTTCTTGAGTCCCCTAGATGTCATCCACTCGTGGCAATGGGGTAACTGCCCCTTATCTCAGGTAGAGAGGCAGATAGGTAGAAGCTAATATCAGGCCTTCACCATGATATTAGGTGCACAGTAGCTGAAAATGTTCTTTGTTTTACAGGTCAACTAAAATTTTTTACCATATACTTGTATATTTCAATAAAAACAAGTGATTCTCTTATTTCTATTAATCTTCTAGTTGTATTGAGTATAAATTACATACAATAAACCACATACTTGAAGGATAAGATTTAATAAGTTTTGACAAATTTAATCCCTTCTTCCTGCCCCCTGCCTGGTTCACTCATTCCAAGGCAATCACTGATCTGCATTCTGTCACTAGAGATTAGTTTGTGTGGTCTAGAATTTCATATAAATAAAATCTCTATGTTGTTTTTCTTTGGGGAAGGTCCTGGCTACACTGGTACAATTATTTTCTCCATGTTGTGTGTAACAATGGTCCATTCCTTGTTATTGCTGATCTCATGATATGGATGTAACACAACTTGATTATCCATCTATGTGTTAATGGCCATTTTGACTATTTCTAGGTTTGGTGTTCCCTAAATAAAGATGAAACGCATCGCCAATGTGCAAGTCTCTGCATGGAGGTATGTTTTCATTCCTCTCGAGTAATTACTGAGGAATGGAATGGGTGGGTGGGTCATGGGATAAGTATATGTTCTTCAAGAAACTGTTGAACTGCTTCTGAAGGGGTCAGGCCAGTTTACATTCCCAACAGTCGTGTATGAGAGGTGGCTGATCCACATTCTTCTAGTGTTTGGTGTCGAAACCGTTTTTCTTTTTTAGCCATTCTAGTACATAGATAACGACATCGTATTACACATTTGTAATGTGCTTTTCCCTAATGACTGACGATGTTGAGCATCTTTTCACATACTTATGTGTCTTCTGTATATCATCTTTTGTGAAGTTTCTATTGATATCTTTTCTTCATATTTTATTGGGCTATTTGTTTATTTTAGAGGCTTTTGTCATAGAGCATGTGCACTCTCCAGAGAGAGAGAGAGAGAGAGAGAGAGAGAGAGAGAGAGAGAGAGGTGAGAGAGTCAGAGACAATGAGAGGAAAAGTGAGAAATCACCCCCTGGGGGGGATGGCCATGCTACAATTCCTTCTCCTTATTATCTTCCTGGGATCTTGGGCACACATGCCCATGTTCCTGACATGATTTTCATGCCACCAGATCTGGAATTTGAACTGCAGTCAGCCATGTGGGAGTCCAATCATGTAACCACTACACCATCTGCTTGTCCCAGATTATCCATTTCATAAAAAACTATTTATATTCCAGAATATAAGTCTTTCATCAAATGCAATTTTCAAATAAGTTCTCTCATTCTGTGGCTTGTCGTTCAATTTTTTTAACAGTGTTTTTTAAAGAGGGGATGCTTTTTAGTTTTGGTAAAATCCAATTTTTTAAAATTTATTTTTATTATTTCTTCAAATTTGTCAGTGTGTGCATATGCTTGCCAGAGAGAGATACAGAGAGAGATAAAAACTATCTTTCATGGGGGATGTTCTTGTTGCAATCCTTCGCTTCCATTTTCCCTTCCTTTTGGGATCCTGGGCATGCAAGCACATGTGTCCAGCATGTT
The DNA here is from genome assembly GCA_026018925.1 of Tupaia tana. Taxonomy (NCBI): domain Eukaryota; kingdom Metazoa; phylum Chordata; class Mammalia; order Scandentia; family Tupaiidae; genus Tupaia; species Tupaia tana. Next base: position 210,638,797 of record JAKSZU010000003.1, read on the forward strand.
CATCAAGCCATTGGGTCTGGGACTTGAACCATACAGTCAGCCATATGGAATCCAGTCATTCTAATCACCATACCACAAACTGGATCAAAGTCCAATGTATTATTTTCTTCAGAGTTTGTGCATTTTACAGTCAATTTAAGAAATCTTTGCCAAACTCAAGGCCATAAAGGTTTTATTCTATATTTTCCTTTTATGGATTTCTTACATTTAGATTTCATCTTTACTATTATAGATTTAGGAATTTACCAATTTAGTTTTAAAGCTTTCAATTTTCATTTAGGTTTATGATAATTTTTAGCTTACTTTTATATGCACAGTGCTTCAGTTAAATAGTTTCTTTATTCCAGTACTATTGTTCAAAATATTATCATCTGTGGGACCAGCAATTAGCGTAATGCCTATGTCGCTGGACTCCCATGTAGTGGACCATGGTTTGAGTCCTGGACCTGGTGGCTTAAATTCACGCCGGGCACGTGTGCGTGCACGCCCAAGATCCCGAGAGGAGAATGGAGGAATAGGGATTGCGGCGTGGCCATTCCCCCTGGGGGGTGATTTCTTGCTTTCTGTCTCTCTGTCTCTCTCTGTCTTTCTAGTGAGGGCACGTGCTCTATAGCAAAAACCTCTCCAAAAAAAAAAGAAAGAAAAAAATATTACCATCTGTCTGCTGAATAACCTTTGTAAAACCTTTTCAAAAGTCAACTTTTTTTTTATATATGAGTGTGTTTTTACTGGATTCTTTATTCTGTTTCATCAAAATATTTGTCTAGTAGCAAAAAATCTTGATTATAGTGGCTTCATAATAAGTTTTAAAATTAGGTATCATTAGTTCTCCAGCTATGTCCTTCAAAGTTGATTTTGGCTATTATAGTTCCTTTGTACTTCCATATGATTTTATAATCAGTTTTCCAATTTCTGAAAAGAAAGAGAAAACTGCTGTAATTTTGAAAAAAGATTGCCTTGAAGCTAGAGATAATTTGGGGAAAACTGAAATTTTAGAAATAGCAAGTCTTCATATTAGTAAACACATTGTGTATCTTAATTTTTTAGTGCTTTGTACTTTTTTCTCTCCGTAGCTTATTTATTTATTATACACTCAAACACTGTATATCATTACAGCTTGTAAAGTGAATTTTCACAGCATGAATACGCTGTATATTAGTCCAGTTAAAAGTTAAAGGTATTATCATACATGTTACCATCAACAGATAATTTTCCATTTTTGTGTCCCTTAAATATTTTGCTTCTTTTTTTTTTTTTTTTTTGAGAAGTTTTTTGCTATAGGGCGCATGCGCTCACCAGACAGACAGAGACAGAGAGACAGAAAGCAAGAAATCACCCCCCAGGGGGGATGGCCATGCCACAATCCCTTCTCTTCCATTCTCCTCTTGGGATCTTGGGCATGCATGCACACATGCCCGGCATGAGTTTTAAGCCACTGGGTCCAGGACGCGAACCACGGTCTACATGGGAGTCCAGCGACATAGCCATCACGCTAACTGCTGGTCCCTATTTTGCTTCTTTCTTTTACACCTGATTCCCTTCCTCTTCATTTTACAGGTTTTGAACATATTTTGTAAGATTTCTCCAAGTGTTTTATAGTTCTTGCTACCATTCTAAAGAAATTTTCAGATATTTGTTTCCATGTGTATTGCTTATCCATAGAAATAAAATTATCAGATGTTTATCTTGTGTCTTCTAATTTTACTAAAAATGCTAGTTTTAGTAACATAAGATATCCCATAGGATTTTGATGTAGATGATCATTTTGTCTGCAAAACCACTTTTTTCTAACCTTTTTTTATTTTTTCATTTATTTATTTATTTTTACATTTTTCCACAAACATTTACTTTACATATCAAAAAATTTTTGCTCATACTCCATGGTTCTTGACAGTTAACAAACAACTTTCAAAATTTCAAAAATACTGAATTTTAAAGGTAATGTTCAAAATATTTCTTATAATTTTGTATAATTTTGTTCATGACTCTGTAACAACAGAGACAGTATGGTTTTAAATATTTTTGAGAAAATATTTACATGTCAACTACTCAAATTGTTAAAAAGCAAATGCCCAGCACACTAGTCACACATAAACCTTCTCAGTTCAGCCCTGCCTACCAAGTATTCTGTGATATACCACCTGCTAGCAAAGATCAGTCTCTTTTTCTTCCTTCAAAGTCTTTCTTAAGATAATCCTCTGATGTGGTTGCTCTTTTGCAATCTCTACTGATTTCAATGCTGGGCTGGAAAAGTCCAGGTTATTTTATGTTATAAACTCTTTCATATATCTTCTCTAATCCTGTTTGCTGGGCAGAATTGTTTATGGTGCCAGAGCATCTAAGAACTTCTGTTGGCTTACTTGAGATTCACCTTTGTTCCATAGTTTTCTGATTAATGATCAGATATGACATTCCAGTCAAAGCCCTGTCCAATAATGAGTATTTTCAATTTCTGATTCAATGCAACAAGCATTATTGAACTTATGCAAATAATCCTGCTGCCATAAAATAAGAATACTCCCAAATATTTTTCAATTACAGAGAGATCAGGAAGGAAGAAAAGTTTATGTTTCCATTTAAAGAAACAAACAAGAAAAATATTTTAACAAAGTGCTGAACCTAGCAACACCTCAAAAGATAGTAAAAAGCTTAAATAGGGAAAACAAAACTTAGGGAAAAAAATCGGTAATGTTTTACTCAAAAGTCATAAAATTCTATTTTTCCAGTTCAGTCTTACATTCAAACTCTCTTCTGTTGAATATGCAGTGTTGCTATGGTCCCATCTTTCTGTTTAATCTTGGAAGTTAACATTCAATGTTACTATTGATATTTCTTGTCTGTAGCATTAAAATGATCATTTTCTTGGTTACCTTTTGTTCTATTATTTCCGTATGTGTCTTTAGTTTTCCTGGCAGAGCACTCCTTTCAGAACTTCTTGATGAGCTGGTCTGGTGTTGGTAAATTCTTTCAGGTCTTGTTTATCTGAGAATATTTTTATCCTTTCTTTCCATATGAAAGATAATCTTTTTTTTTTTTTTTTTTTTTTTTTGAGAGAGATTTTCGCTATAGGGCGCATGCGCTCACCAGACAGACAGAGAGAGACATAGAGACAGAAAGCGAGAAATCACCCCCCAGGGGGGGTGGTCACACCGCAATCCCTTCTCTTCCATTCTCCTCTCGAGATCTTGGGCACGCACGCACACGCGCCCAGCGTGAGTTTTAAGCCATCTGGTCGGGGATGCGAACCGCTGTCGACTATGTGGGAGTCCAGCGACATAGCCATTAAGCTAACTGCTGGTTCCCGCATATGAAAGATAATCTTGCCAGGGATAGTATTCTTGGTTAAAACTGTTTTTCACTTAACATTTTGAATATATTTTCCCATTCTTTCCTTGCTTGCATTGATTCTGATAAGAGGTCTGAGGTTAGCCTGATTGGATAGCTTTTATAAGTAACCTGATGTTTCCCTCTCGTCAATTTTAGTATCTTGTCTTTGTCTGTAGATTTGGCCATTCTGGCTATGAAGTGCCTTGGAGAAGATCATCTTGGGTTGTTTCCATTAGGGGTCATTTGTATTTCTAAAGTCTGGATATTTGAATGCCTCTCTAGATTTGGAAAGTTTTCTTATAACCCTTTCTTATAACCCTTTTAAATGTGGATTCTCTCTCTCTCTCTCTCTCTCTCTTTTTTTTTTTTGGAGAGGTTTTTTTTCCACTTTAGGGCGCGTGCGCTCGCCAGACAGACAGAGAGAGACATAGAGACAGAAAGCGAGAAATCACCCCCCAGGGGGGATGGTCACGCCGCAATCCCTTCTCCTCCATTCTCCTCTCGGGATCTTGGGCACGCACGCACACGCGCCCGGCGTGAGTTGTAAGCCACCGGGTCCGAGACGCGAACCGCGGTCGACTATGTGGGAGTCCAGTGACATAGCCATTACGCTAACTGCTGGTTCCCTCTCTCTCTTTTTTTTTTCTTGTCCTATTACACTGGATAGAACTTCCAGTAAAAAGTTGTATAAAACTGGTGAGCACTGTGGTGAATTATTTTAGTATTTTTGGTGTGTATGTCTGAAATTTTATTTTATCATTATTTGGAAGGATATTTTTTCTGGCTATCCAATTCTTGACTTACAGTTTTATTTATTTAGTAATAAAGTGTTTGTTGCACTCAGTCTTGGTCTATTCCTACTGCTATATCAAAAGTACCCTAGACTGAGTAATTTATAAATAACAGACTTTTTTCTTACAGTTCTGGAGTCTGGAAAGCCCAAGATCAAGATACCAGCTGGTACCATGTCTAGTAATAGTTATATTCTGTTTCCAAGGTGATACCTTTTCATTGTATTCCCACATGGTAGAAGGTTAAAAGGGATGAACACTATGTCCTCACATGGAAATAGAGAGAGAAGGACTAACAAGGCTCTTTCATACTTTTTTGTAAAGGGACTAACTAAATTCAGGAGGGCAAAGCCCTTACGGATTAATTACTTCTTAAAGGCCCCACCTAAATATCATTACATTGAGAATTAAATTTCAACATAAATTTTGGAGAAATGGAAACATTCACACCATAGCATTTGCTCCTGGCCACCCAAAATTTGTCTTTTCCACATGAAAATATATACACCCATATTAACTCATTCCAGTATCAACTCAAAAGTCAAAAATCCAGAATCTTATCTAAATCAGATATGAGTGAGACACAATGCCCAATTCATCCTGAGGCAAATTTCTCTCCAACTGTGATCTCGTGACTCAAAGTATGTATTTTCTAAATACATTGGTGGGACAAGCATAGGATACATATTTCATTAAAAATAGAGAAATAAGAAAGAAGAAAGGGATAGTAGATACCAAGGTAGTCTAAACTCTGACAAGGCAAACAATGCTAAGTCTAAGGATCCAGAATAATCTTCTTTGATTCTATGTACTGTCTTCTAGATAAAGGGGTTGGGCGTTGGACTTCTAAGGCTTCAGGGGACCATGCCTGATGTTTGCTGGGTACAGCATATGTAGAAGCTGTCATACTTAGAGTCACACTCTGGTGGCTCTTCTAGTCTAGGATCTTGATGGAAGCCCTGGCTTCACAGCTCCATTAGACATTACTTTTGTGAGATATCTCTATAATACCCTTGGCCCTAGGGCAGTTCTGTGCTTGGGCCCTAAGGATTTCCAAAGAATTATTTTAAATCGAGGTAGAGATAATCATATCCCTATAGCTCATGCATTCTGTGTGTCTGCAGATTTAGCACCACATGGATTCCACCAAGGATTATTTTCTGTTTTCCAGAAAGGCAGCCTAAGTTGTGTCTGGGCTTACTTGAGCCATAACTGAATCACCAGCAGAATTCTGTACAGGAATACAGAAAGCAGAGACTTGAAGTAATTCTGCTTGAAGGGTCCTGCCATTCTTTGGAAAGTAGTCCATACTATCTCTGAAATATCTTTGTGGGTATTTCTCCATTGTCTTTTTTTTTTTTTTTCTTTTTCTTTTTTTGGAGAGGTTTTTGCTATAGGGCGCGTGCGCTCGCCAGACAGACAGAGAGAGACAGAGAGATAGAAAGCAGGAAATCACCCCCCAGGGGGGATGGCCACGCCGCAATCCCTTCTCCTCCATTCTCCTCTCGGGATCTTGGGCACGCACGCACACGTGCCCGGCGTGAGTTTAAGCCGCCGGGTCCGGGACTCGAACCGCGGTCGACTACGTGGGAGTCCAGCGACATAGCCATTACACTAACTGCTGGTCCCTCCATTGTCTTAATGAGTACCATACAGCTTCATTCTATCCATACTACTCTCCTTATCAAACAGTTTTTATTGTTTTCTCCTGAACATGTTTTTTCCTTTTATCATATGTGGGTAAAATGAGAATTTTACTAATCTTTAAGTTTTCCTTTCCTTTAAATCATAAATTCTATATTTAATTTATTTTCCTGATCTTGCATTTTACCAAGAGCAACCAAGAGAAACAAAGCCACACCTTCAACACTTTACTTAGAGATTTCCTCCCCAAAATATCCTATTTCATCACTCTATTTCTGTTTTCTGCAAAATACTAGACATAAATACAATTTAGCCCAATTGAATTTTGTTTGCCACTTTAAACAATGATGACTTTTTCTCTAATTTTTAAAAAAAGAATTATTTTATTTAACTTTATTTATTTATTTATTTATTTAAATTTAGCCAGAGAGGGACAGAAAGAGAGAAAGTGATAAAGTAAACCACCAGGTCTGGGACTCAAACCATAGTTGGCCATCTGTGATTCCAGTGCCCCAACAACTACACCACCCGTCAGACCCTTCCTTCAGTTTATAATGATATATTTCTTATTTTAATCTAAGACTTCATTAGAATGGCCTTTATTGTTCAAATTTCTACCAATATCTTGATCACAATCACTTAAGTGTCCTCTAAGGATATTAAGACTTGTACTCAGGACTAGCAGATCGTGTAATGGTTAAATCACTGGACTCCCACATAGTCAACAGCAGTTCAAGTCTTGAATCCAGCAGCTAAAACTCATGCCAGGCATGTGTGTGTGTGTGTGCCCAAAATCCTGAGAGGAGAAGGGATGATGGCATCCCCCCTGGGAAGGTGATTTCTCACTTTCTGCTTCTCTGTCTCTCTCTGTCTCTCCAGTAAGAGTAAAAATATCTCCCCCCCCCCAAAAAAAAGACTTGTTCTATATCTCTCCTTGTTTTCTGAGCCCTGAAAAGAACAGCCTTACCCATTACCCACTTACAAAACTGCTTTCACATTTTCAGGTATTTATTATGAGAACAACTCACTCTTGGTATCAATATTTTTTTAGAGATTTTTGTTATAGAGTGTATGTGCTCCTCAGAAACAAATAGAGAAACAGAGAGACAGGAAGCAAGAAATCATCCCCTAGTGGGGATGGCCATGCTGCTATTCCTTCTCCTTCATCATCCTTTCCCGATTTTGGGCATGTATGCACGTGTGCCTGACATGAGTTTTAAGACACCAGGTCCAGGACTCAAACTATGGTCAACCATGCTGGTCCCTCTTGGTATCAATTTTGCCTTAGTCTATTTCTGCCCTTATGATGATGTACCTAGACTGAGAAATTCATGAATAATAGAAATTTATTTCTTATAGTTCTGAAGGCTGGGAAGTCCAAAATCAAGGCATTAGTAGTATGGACTCAATTTCTCCTCCCAAGATGATACATCCTTGCTGTGTCTCACATGATAGAAAGACAAAAGTGGTAAATATGGTGTCCTCATGGCAAAGGAGACTGAAGGGGTGGTGCTAGCCAGTGACAAGATGGTTAAGATGTTGACAACTGCAGTTTGAGCCCCTGACCTGGAAGCTTGAAATTCACACCAGTGTGTGTGTGTGTATGTCCAAAATCCCAAGATAAGAATGAAAAAAAAAACAACCAACCAAACAAACAAATAAAAAACACAAGGGGACTATGGTATAGCCATTCCCCCAGAAGGTTATTTTTCACTTTCTCTCAGACTCTCTCCAACAAGCACATGCACCTATGACAAAAACCTAAAGAGAGAGAGAGAGAGAGAGAGAGAGAGAGAGAGAGAGAGAGAGAGAAACTGAAGCATCAGACAGGCTCCTTTAAGCCCATTCATAGTGTCACTTATTCTATTCATGAGGGTACAACTCTCATGACCTAATCACCTCAGTAGGTCTTAAGTACTGAATGTTCATGATTATTCTTCAAATTCCTGTTGACATCTAATTCTCGATGTGATTGTGCATAGTTCTTTCACTGTGCTATTAAGTAGAAATACTTCAGACTGGGTAATTTATAATGAGTAGAGGTTTGTTTGCCTCATGATTCTTGTGTATGAGAAGATCAAGGGCATGTGGCTGGCATCTGGTAAACTTCTGGTGTGCCATACTACAATATGGCTGAGAGAAACAGGCAGGTTATCACACACACACACACACACACACACACACACACACACACACAGAATGGAGGAGGGGGGAGAGAGAGAAGGGAGAGAAGGAGAGAGAGGACAGACTTTCCAATTTCTTATCTCTAGCCTTCCTTTCCATGCTTCTAGATGACTGGATGATACCCATCAGCATTGAAGGTGGGTCTTTCTCTCTCAGTCCACTTACTCATATGCCAATATTGTTTGGCAAGGTGGACACCCATATTAAAGATGGATGTTCCTCTTAAAGGTCTTACCACCTCCTAATGACATTACATTAGGGACCAAATTCCAACACATGAACCCTCAAGGGATAAAACACTATCTAAATCACAGCAGGTGGTATTCAGAATGGGACCTCCTTTGGGAGGTGATTAGATTATGAAGAAGGAGCTATATGATTACTGTCCTTTTTAAAAGAGGCTAGAGAGCTAGATAGCTCTCTTTCTTTTATGTAAGAATACAATGAAAAGTCAGAGGTCTGTAAGATGACCCTCACCACAACCCAACATTGTGGACACCAGGATCTCTGACATGGAGGTTCAGAACTGTGAGAAAATTTCTCTCTGCTTTTGGTTAGCCACCTAGTCTATGGTAATTTGTTATAGAATCCCAAGTGATTAAGATACTTGGCTAGACTTAAACTCCAAATTCTGTTGTGGAAGGCTGTATATTAGATCTTATACATGAATAACTGTTTGTCTATTTCATTTTCTTACCCTAACATGACTTCTATAAACCTACTTACTCTTCCCATAAAAAAAATAACTTGTACTAGCCATACTAAAAACCACACCCAAAACATCTGGTACCTATTACTGTCTGTACTAAATAGCCCAAAACACTTTTGTTTAAATGTCCCTTAACAATATAACTACCGATCACCAGACCCCCAACTAGAGCCATAAAGACCACTAAACAAAAGTCTATAGAGTGCCCTCAAAAATAATTAACCTACTTGATTCAGACTCTATAACTGCTTACATAAAAACCCCACTTCGTTTCCTGACATATTAGACTTCCTACACCTCTAATAACTTACCCCCTATAAAAAGACTACTCAAACTTCAGTTGGGACTACAGTTCTGACTCTTGGCTCCCCAAGCTTTAGGCTGTAGTCACTGGCCAACTAATAAAAATTCCCTTTAACCTTAATCTGACTTTGGTGGTCATTCATTTGGTGACACTCTACAACACTGTTTCCTATGTTATGGGCAGTTGCTGAAATCTCCACTTAGATTTTTCAGTCTCTCACTTATTGCTTTATTATAGGTCCTGGAAATGTCGCCAGATAGGTAGAATGGAGATTCAACCAAAGATGCAAAAGAGTTTATATGTAGATATTGGTGCTCCCTCTCTGTGGATTCTTTCTTTGTCCTCACTTTCAAAGTAGTTTAAAGAGGACCAGCAGTTAGCATAATGGCAATGTCGCTGAATCCCCACGTAGTCAACTGCAGTTCGAGTCCCGGATCTGGTGGCTTAAACTCATGCTGGGCATGTGTACGTGCATGCCCAAGATCCCAAGAGGAGAATGGAGGAGAAAGGATTGTGGCATGGCCATCCCCTAGGGGGGTGATTTCTCACTTTCTGTCTCTCTGTCTCTGTCTTTCTGGCAAGCGCACGCGCCATATAGCAAAAAAAAAAAAAAAACCTCCCCCCAAAAAGTAGTTTAGAAGCCCTAACCTCCATTCTCAGACTTCTCAAGCTAGTAGTATTGTGATTTCCTGTTTCAGTTCCTGAAGACCTATGCTACACTTACAGAAATATCTCAAGAGAAGAGCCATTAAATGCAAATCTTACCCAGAGTAGTTCTCCTGATGTAAGTGACAGATTCCTATCTTGTCACTGCCTGATTTTTGACTGCTTTCCTGTACATTCACATACTTCATATTTTTGTAGGGTTTGTAATTATCAGCCAAAGAAAGACAAGACAAATACTAACTACTTTACCACGGGAAAAAGCAGAAAATCTCCTTTCTTTTGAACCATCTCAGTTAAGCTCTTGTTTCCTCTACTGTACTATAGCTGCTCTCATAAAGGTCATTAATATCCTCCACATGGACAAATTCAATGACTATTTTTCAGTTTTCTTATTATTTGACCTATGTATAGCATTTACTTTGGTATATATGAGTTTGTTACAGAAAAGGATACCAGGAGACAGTCAATATAATAGAGGTATATTAAAGAATGTCGTGTCCTGACACTGAGTGAAGAAAGTGCCATTACTCCTGTCCTTACAATGAGAAAATGTTGGATAAGCTGAAATTCAATGCCTTTCTTGGTCCCATCAGAAAATGAAAGTTGCATGGAAAACCACCACCCTGAAATTTGGAGTCAGATACATCTGAGAGATCAACAAATGAGAACAGTTTACATGGAGCAGAGCCTGGTAGGACTACAGACTGGTAGGAATACTTAGTGGTAGTTCTGACAAATTGCTAGAGTCTGACTTTGGACCTAGTTAAATTTTATAAATTATCCAGACTCAGGTATTTCTGTTATTAACAACACACTAGATTAGCACACTAGTCAACTGGGGAAAGGGCTTCAAGATGATACACTTGGAATGCTATAGCTAATAAAGGGACTAGGGGGAAAGGGGGAAAATAACCATACCTAGAGGAGGGACAGACATCTCTCAAGTCTACACCAATGAGATATAGGTACCCTAAAAGACTGAACCCTAACTATAAGAGTATAGAATGCCCCCTTCCCCTATAACTTACCTACACTAAAGAACTTTTGGTAATAATAGCAGTGTATCACAGGTGTAAAACTACAAGGCAGAGAGTTTATGAGTAGATATACAATGGGCTGCTCCAAAGCCAAGAGAGCCAGTTGAAATGATACCACTAGAGGAATTTGAAATCTCTCATGGCTCTAGCTATAACAAAAATTAAATTATCCAACTTCTAGACAGATAAACATAATTGATTACACTAATGACCTCTTTGTTTTAGTGCGTATTACCCTCAACAACTCTGGCTTTCAAACAAAAATTACAAGGTATATCTAAAGGCACGACAATTTGAAGAGACAAGTCATTATCAGAACCAGACCTAGATAAGAGAGATGATAGAATTACCACACAGAAACCAAAAATTGTTAGGATTAATATGTTAAAGGTACTAATGGGAAAAGTTTGTATATTTGCTTTGAAAAAAATCACGCTTTATCCCACAAAGATGTATACCTATTTCATGTAAATTAGAAATTATAAAGAAAATTACTATTTAAAAAAGTAGTAGAAACATCCCAAATCAGACAAAGTAAGCACAGAGGTGGCCCCTAGATGTTAGAACCAAAGGAGCCAGACACTAGTGCACTGGTAACATGTGATGCTCTGCTAAGTTCTCAGTTCAAGTCCAGAGACTCCTTGAGTATGCCAAGCATGTGTGTGCCCATGATCCAGGACTGGCTAAAGGCAAGGGGTGGATCATAGCATCAGGATCCTATCAAGGATGACGTCGCTTGCTTGGTTTCCTTCTCTTTCTTTCTGTCTTTCTCTGTCATGGAAGAAATAAATAAACTTTTTAAGAAAAGAATTAAAGCACAGGTGGAGACATGGTTTTATTCGTTAATAGGGATGACTGTAATATCTCACATGGGGAGAGTAAAGTGATCAATGTAGATAGAGACCTGCACTTAATCTGTTTGTTCCTACATGTTGGCTATGATTTCCCTGTTCATTTCTGTCCTGTATTGTGCAATTTGGAAGGCACAGGGTAGGGTCAAGCAATGGTAGGAGACCTTATGGGATGCACTGTCCTATCCTCCTTCTGTCACTGTTCACTAACCTGTCCTCACCAGCACACTTGGGTAGGCTTTGGGGCCAGAAACAAACGGCAACAAAGGAAATAACTCTTGTATTAGGGCTTGGAGGTGAGGCTTTGTTTACGTTGGATGAGAATCATTCAGGTCTTAATTATAATGATCACCTTGCCAATTACAATGAATGCTCATAAAGGTGTTTGCTTTAACTTAGACATGGTTGACTATTGTGCTAAAATTGCAAATCAGTTTAATTGTCATCAGAGGGTAGGAAAAAAAAGAGAAAGTTTCAGAGGGAATGCACATTACCAAAACCTATCTTTACTGAGCATATTTTTATCTTTGTTTTATACAAGATTCTTTATAGAACTACAATGTTCTTTCAAGGCAGTCTTTTAAGGCCTCTCATTTTATACTTGAATAAGCAGAAGCCAAGAGAGGTAAATATATGTGCATGGCTGGTAAGAGGTCCACGTCCATAAAGTCCATGTTTTGTTTTATTTTTTCATAACTCTACTCTCAAAAAAAAAAAAAGCTACTGCTTAGTCTACCACACTGTTTTTTTCATATAATTTCTCTCAAAATATGGCAAAATTTCAAAGTAACAGAAAAAACTAGATGTGCATCCAGGGACAGAAGAAAAGGGTTCATGGCATTATCATTGCAGGTGTTTCACTTGGGTCTTTTCTATCACCATGTAAATAAAAGTGAGATGATTTTGCAAGGGCAACTGTCAGAGAATGTCTGTGCTTCACTTTCTAGCAGAATTAATTAGTGTTGTGGTTTTTTCACACCCATGTCTGGAATATCATGAAGGAGCCAGGTGATTATGAAATAATTTCTTCATTCCAAGACTTGTTTTGTTTTTAAATTTTAGCAATTTGGAAGCTGGGATTCAACATATTGTTTCAGGAGAAAGTTGCCAGTAATCAAGCGGAGGGGTCAGTTGGGAAGATATTTTCAGTGCCTACCAAAATGAACACTTGGCTTTATATCAGAGGTTGCTGGTTATCTAAATTCTACCTCAGTTATGTGCCATTAGTAGCATTACACTCCTCTGTAAATGCAAATTCAGATCCCCTATGATGGCTTTGAATACTTTTAGGGGATTATATTAGTATAAAACATTGAAAATAAAGTAATTGTCAATGTGGAAAACGAGGGTAAAGATGAAGATTCTACCTAGGAGGCTAAGTCACAATACAGTATTTCACTAATGCTACCAAACATTGTCCACACGGGATTTCTGAGTTGTGTGTATACCTGATAATTATTATGGGCACTAACTTAGGGACTTGGAATGGGAAAAACTGCCTTTAATATTGATCAAGGAGACATCCTAGGAAAAGTGGGTATGGAAAGATGATAAGAGTATGGAATGAGCAGTTAGCGTGATGGCTATGTTGCTGGACTCCCATGTAGTCGACCGTGGTTCGAGTCCCAGACCCGGTGGCTTAAACTCACACCAGGTGCGTGTATGTGGATGCCCACAATCCTGAGAGGAGAATGGAGGAGAAGGGATTGCAGCATGGCCATCCCCCGTGGGGGGTGACTTCTCGCTTTCTGTCTCTCTGTCTCTCTCTGTCTTTCCGGCAAGTGCATGCGCCTTATAGCAAAAACCTCTCAAAAAAAAAAAAAAAAAAGAAAGAAAGAAAGATGATGAGAGTCTGCGGTTGAAAAGTTAGAAATGGGAAATGACTAATTTATAAATATACTTTCTGCCTCCAATCATCTAGCAACTATGGCAGAGTCTTCCACATAGGTGTACTAAAATGTTTAAATAATTTGGAAAAATGAAGGACAACACCTCTTAGTGGATATAGACTGTTTAAGGTCATAGAAGAGCACAGAAAAGCCCAACAGAGACCATTCCACTCTTTATACATCCTTTTCAAATACATCTTAGAATCAGCACCATCCTATTTTTAAACATTTCATTTGTCAGCTTTTTATTATTTAAAAAAAAGGTCCAATTTTCTTAGAGTGCCTTAGGCAGAAAATGATCAAATTCATTGATGACAGTGACATTGAATAAGAATGGACAGGAACAGAAATACCAGGGCCCATTAAAATGACCCATGCTTAAAGAGCACTCTCAGCTTTGCCCTCTGCCACATTCAGGGTTTAGTGAAATAAATCAAGAATCATCACAGAGCGTGCAGAATCTACCTCAGAGGCTATGCTTTTTTAGCCTCTGAAAGGACTGAATTGTACTATGGCCTGACCAGGATTTCCCAGGGGATCGTCTGAATAACCATGTTCTCTCCATTTGGTATCTCAGATTGAATTGTTCACCATCAAGGACTTGTCAGGAAAAGAATAACTCTTAACATTCTTAGGTGGACATAGGTTTAGATGACTGTAAACCAGAGTTGTTCACATTGAGAGGAAATATAGCCAGGATGTACATACTTTAGGAAATGGAGACACCCACATGGTTTCTTGTAGTCTCTTTCATTTTCACACAAAGTATTCATCAGTTACACTACCTGGATATCTGAGCACCACAAATTCCTTCAATATATCGGCCATGAAATGAAGTAGTAAACATGGAGACAGGACTGAGTCTGATGTGCTATGAAACTGGAAAACCCAGTCCAGGGAAATTCAGGGGCTTTATATATATATATATATATATATATATATATATATATATATATATACACATGTATATATATATATATATATATATATACACATGTGTATATATATATATATATATATATATACACATGTGTATATATATATATATATATACACACACACGTATATATATATGTATATGTGTATATATATATATGTATATATATATATACACACACACATAAATATATGTATGTACATATATATATACACATGTATATACATATATATACATGTGTATATATATATATATATACGTATGTATATATGTGTGTGTGTGTGTGTGTATATATATATATATATATATATATATATATATATTCCTGTCTCTACAAATGCATTGTCACATCTAAGGTCATATTTGTCAGTTTTTTAGTATATGGGACATTGAAGGGGATTGAAGGTGGAGAGGGCAAGGCAATTGAGCCCCCAATATAAATTCCTGAAGGCTTTTGCTTGAAGATTCAATCTTTCCTTTTGGACGTACTTATCTTCTTGAAGATGAGCTGAATTGTAGAGAAGCTCCAGGGACCTTGGCCCTGATAAAGGCCAGGATTAAGCCTTGTGGAGGTCTGGGTAAAGAGGAGTAAAACAGCAGAAATGTCAGATTAGGAGGCTTCAACTGATAAGGCACTAAGGGAAGAACATCGCTGAAAAGTGCCTGCTGAACCTTTCCAACAAATGACGCTAAAACAATTAGACATCTATAGACATAAAAAACAGAAGGGTAAGGGACAAAAAAAGAGGGAAGAAGGAAGGGAAAGGAAAAAAACCTTTGACCTAAACCTCACACCTTCCAAGAAAAAAAAAAAAGAACACAAGATAGATCGTAGACTTAAATGTAAAATGTAGAATAATAAACATGTAGGAAAAAAAAAAAAAAAAACAAACAAAAAAAAAAAACAAGAAAAACCTTTGGGACCTAGGGCAGGGCAGAGAGATCTTAGAACCTAAAGCACCATCTGTCAAAAGATAAGTTGATAAATTTGACCTTGTCTTAGTCCTCGATTTGTACTGCTAGTGGAATATCTGAGACTGGGCAATTCAAGAGAATAGAGATGTATTCCACTCACAATTTGTAGGTATTAAGATCAGGGGTACTAAGATCTGGTGTGTTTCTTACAGAGCACCAATCACTTTACAAGAATGAGAGCAGAGCAGAGTGGATATCCATGAGTATGGTCTTCTTCCCTCTCCTTTTTAATGCACCAGAACTCAATTACAGGGGCCCAATCCTAATCACTTCATCACTGTCAAGGCCACACATTTCGATGTCATGAAGGTATTAAGTTTGCTCTACATATCTTCAACCAACTCTAAACATATGCTATCAGGGAACACGATGCATAGATTTCATTAAAAATTAAGTGTTTTTACTATTTTTAAGAATTATTTATTTAATATATTTATCATCAACATTTTTTTTTCTTAATTTGATATAGGCACTCAATAAGAGACAGAGAGAAAGTGAAAGGGAGAAAGCAAGCCATCAGGTCTGGGCTTTGAATGCTGTCAGCCGTGTGGAAGCCCAGTGCCCCAACCACCATGACACCTGCTGGCCTCTAACATTGTTTTGTATGTAGAAGACCTTATAACAGAATAAAAGAACAAGGTAAAGACTTGTAAAAATATTTACAAATCATTTATCCAACAAAACTCAACAGTAAAAAATAAACTACAATGACAATATGGGCAAAAGACATGAACAGATATTTTACTGAAAAAGATATACAGGTAATAATTAAGCCAAAAAAAGGATGTTCTCTAATATTAGCTTTTAGGGAAAAATAATTAAAATCAAAATGAGATATCCCTACATACCTTTTAGAATACCTAAAATTTTACACACACATGATACCAAATACTGGAAAAGATATAAAGAAACTGGCCGACTCCAAGTGCTGGTCCCTCATGTTCTATATCTTGACTGTATTGACATATTTCTTGTGTTAATGCACTGTAGTTGGTAAAATGTTATCCTTGAAAAAAACTGAATACAGGGTACGAGGGGTCTATATCCTTGCATTTCTTCTTAAAACTACATATGATTTTGCAGTAACCTCAAAATTAAAAGCTGTATTTAAAATTTTTTCACACACACTTACATGATACCAAATACTGGAAAACATATAAAGAAACTGGCCGACTCTTACATTACTGGTGGCAATATAAAATTAGACATCAACTCAGAAAATTTGGCAGTTCCTTATAAAAGTAAACATGTAACTACCATACAGATACAAGATTGGACAAAAGTCCAAACATTAAATAAAACTCAATGTAGCATCTTCTCTCTAAAGTTCAAATCATATATAAATTAGCTAGATTTGGGGGATAGAGAGGAATGAGTTAAGGAGGTGCTTGAATTTTATTTTTAGTTATTTCTAGTTATTTCTAGAATAACCATTTTTTAAATTTGTAAGAGGGTATGTGCACTTGCCAGAAGGACACATACACACACACACACACAGAGAGAGAGAGAAAGAGAGAGAGATAATCTCTCCCATGGCAGATGGTTACCCTACAATCTCACCTCCATTTCTCCTTTGAGGATACTGGGCATGCATGCTCATGAGCTCAGCATGTTTTTCAAGCTGCTGGGTCCAGAACTTGAACTGCACAGTCAGCCATTTGAGATGTAGGTGCTTTAACCACCATACCACCAGCTGGCCCACTAGAATGACTTTGAAATATGTTAGGCAAAGAAATACGATGATCAGATTTGAATTTAAGAAAAGTCATGTTTTTAAGAGTCAGGTGATGGAACAGCATTAATACAAATGCAATCACAAGGGGAAAGTCCTGGGTTTGTGTCCCTAGACCTCCCTGAGCATACTGGGCACTGATGCATATGCCTGTGACCCAGGACAGTTGAGACAAGGGGGGGACAATGATGGGAAGACTGTTTTGGGGTGCCTGTCTCACTGTGTCTGTCTGATTTTCTTATAGGAGAAATAGATACAGCTAGAAAAGTCATGACGTTTCTATACCATATGGAGGTATTTAGGGGCTTAGGTGAGGTATTTGGAGATGGAGACTAGAGAGAGAGCGAGCGAGAGAGAGAACAAACAAGACAGAGGGAGCTTTCCATCCACCGAGAAAACCATGGGAAGTGACTAGTCTACCAAGGAAAGTACCAGAGACAGTGAGGAACAGACAAGAAATAGATCAGTGGTGGTTTGATTTGAAAAGGGGCTTATGCAAAAAGAACAAGAATCAAAAACTACTTCCAAATCTTCATTCTCAAGAGGAAAGGGTAGTACTTCCCATTGATCGGCAGCGGCAAGGGGAGAGGACATTTATAGGAAGAGTGTGGTTTTCTTGTCTAGTACTTCCTCATGTCACTACCGCACTGTCTTTCTACTGAGAAAACTGTGGTCCAGAATGGTGAAGTCACTGGTATAGCATGAGCTTCCTAACTCCATACACATGTATTCGCAAAGACATTTCCTACACCTGTCTAGAAATCCCATATTCCTAGAAGATATACATTTCTTGACCTGTGTGTGGAATTAAATGTAATACCTTCCTCACTGGAGAGAAATACCTAAAGAGGATACCTGGCAACAGTCTGTGTAACTGCTTTACTAAACTATATTTTAAAGAAGAGGGAACATCGGGAACCAGCAGTTAGCGTAATGGCTATGTCGCTGGACTCCCACATAGTCAACCGCGGTTCGTGTCTCGGACCCGGTGGCTTAAAATTCACGCCGGGCACGTGTGCGTGCGTGCCCAAGATCCCGAGAGGAGAATGGAGGAGAAGGGATTGCGGCGTGGCCATCCCCCCTGGGGGGTGATTTCTCGCTTTCTGTCTCTCTGTCTCTCTCTGTCTGTCTGGTGAGCGCACGCGCCCTATAGCAAAAATCTCTCTCAAAAAAAAAAAAAAACAAAAAAACAAAAAAGAAGAGGGAACATCATACTCATTGTGAATTCAGTCAAATAATGCAGATGTCTGCTCTGAGGAGAGGTTTAGTGTGAATGCATGTGGAATAGGCCTACTTATGTTTATCCAAACTATGATTCTAACAGGTTCTGCCCAGATTGTATCATCATATGTGGTCTCACTTGTAAACTCCTAATTGCAGGCAGGCACTAGGGACCTCAAACAAAACAGTAGATGCATGCAAAACTACAGTCCTGCCACCGTCCTTCGACCCAAGTGTTCTTTAGAATTACAGATGTTCTTCTGGGCATCAGTTAGGGAGAGAGATAATTCTGTCCATCCTAACCATCTTGGTAATCCCCTTCAATCAATATTGTCATACTGGACAAGGGAAGGCACAGAACCTGGATGGCTTCTTTTCAGAAGCCCTCACTATTCTTTTCAAGACACTCTGAAACCCTCTAGGATCCATCCGGGCATCAGCGCTCCTTGGCCGCTGGCCTGATGCTGGGTGGCTCTCCCTCGTATCTGTGGGCTGAGCACATGGACTTGAGGTCGTTTCCTTCTCATTATGTGAGAGCTGGTGGGGGGAGGTGGGTAATTGAACAGCATACTTACCTCTGTCCAAAACGTGCATCTATTAGCACCTTCATGGAGGAGAGATGCCAGGCATAAAAATTAAAATTAAAAAAAAAAAAAGCCACCCAAGTTGTCATGTGAACACTTCCTCACACAGAAGAGACCTGGGGGAGTAATTAAATTTCTCTGATGCCCTATCATCTTTAAGGTTGGGTTTTTTTCTTTCCATAAATACTGAATTACCCTGTGGTGTTTATTTAACATAATACACATAAGATCTCGAATGTGCTTTCACAGAAGACTTTTTTTCCCTTTCCCTACATCTGTCTCGCCGTTTCGCTAGGTCCACTCAAGGGACTCTGCCGAGCCCTGGAAGATGCTTCTTGATGGGGAAAGCTATGCTAAGTTTGGCCATGGGAAATGAAGCTCTTCCCAGGGAAATGCTATTTTTGTTTTTGTGTCTGCTCGAATAGACATGGAAAAGAAATTAAATCTGGACAGGGGGTTGATGTGGGAGCTTGTGGGGAAAGGGGCATATGGAAGGGTCAGGGGTAGAGAGAAAAGCCTGGCCAGGATGTAGCCCCTAAGGTGATAAAAGAAAGTCTGGAAACTTGCCAAAGCAGATCAGTGTGGCATTAGCAGGAGAAGAGACGGCCAGCGGCTGATGAAATATGATCTTAAGGGAAAGCGAAATCCAGTTATTAGTGGAGGGAAAAAGCCAGCCTGGGCTAGAGAAGTGATTTGAAGTGGAGGGACATAAATAGAAACTGTGATTAGATAATGCCAGTCGCTTACCTCCTGCCCAAAGATGATGTGAGCAAGAACTGGGCTACATGCTAGGCTCCTGACAGACACACCAGGTTCATCATTGTTGCCATCACATCCAGCATATAAAGAAAAGCCCGTATGCACAGACCAGCCCATCTGTGCATTGGCAGATGGAATGGGAGCTGCCCAAGTGAAGAGCACAGTATGATTTAGGGCTGGGTGTGAATGAAATTATACGTAGGATGGTTTAAATACAATGGCATTAATATGGCTGTCTCAGATTTTTAACTGAATGAACAGTTTCTGAATTGATTTTATTGTTTAAAGTCATGCTAGTTAATGGCTTTCGAAAATAAAATTGCCTTTGGCTGACTTAAGCATCGACAGAAGATTTAAAAACATTAATTTGATTATATTTTAAGCCCCAAATCAAGATTTCTATAAAATTGGACATGTCCCAGTTCTCTTTTGTAAACTGGCTTATTTCTGAATGTACAATGAACAAAAACAACCTAAAATACAAGGAGATTTGGTCAAACCTTAACTCAAAACTCAGTCAAACCATCTATTTTGGGGCCAGGTAGGCAGGACAGTGGTGACACATGGCTGGGTAATGCTGGACCTACATAGAAGATGGCAGGTTCGGTTCCCTAGCTGACCTGTACATACAAGGTATGCATGCCTCTGAGCCTCACCGGCTGGGAAGACATGTATACAATTGCTGCATGAGACCTTGCTGAGGGTGCTTGTCTCTCTCTCTCTCTCTGTCACTCTTATGAAATAAACTGTAAAACAAAACAAAACAAAACATAAACCCTGTATTGTCTGTGAGTCATTGAGTGAATTGTTTCAATTTCCTCAACAGAAAAAAAGAAAAGAGAGAGAGAGAATTTTATGTACCTTGCAAGCCTATTGTAAAGCTACTTTAAAGTATCTAACGTAGTGTTCAGCCTATAGCAGACATTCATTGAAGGTTTGCTACATTATTATGTTTATTTTGCATATAGTTTTTATGTGTGTATATTTTCAATGTTGAAAAGACCTGGGTCCAGGACTTGGCAACTTGATGAATCATGCTGTGTGTGTGTGTGTGTGTGTGTGTGTGTGTGTGTGGTGTGTGTATACATGGCCAAAATCCCAAGAGGAGACTGGAGGAGAAGGGATTGAAGAATGGCCACCACCTGGGGAAGGTGACTTCTCGCTCTCTTTCTCTCTCCCCTGAGTACATGCACTCTATAGCAAAAACTAAAAGAAAAAAAAAAGAAAAAAATAAAGAGATAAAAAGACAGAAAGAAAGGAAAAGGAAGAAAGAGGAAGAAAGAAAAAGAAGGAAAGAGAAACTCAGATAGGACTATAGGACATTTTGTTGTTTCCAACAGTGGCAAAAGGACAGAGAAAATAATACACATGATAACATTTGGGAGTTTTTTCTAGATCATTAATCTTGATCGGTAAGAAAATTAGGGAAAAGTTAGATCATGGAAATTCTTAGATGTCAGCAATTTGAACCTAATTTCCTAGATCAAAGGTTACCAAATTTTCTGTAAAAAAGCCATGTAGTAGGTATTTTCAGTTTTGTGGACCATCTGGTCTCTGTCACAAATATTCAACTGCCATGAAAACTTGAGGACAGTCATAGGCAAGATAAAGGTATGGCCATGCCAATAAAACTTTATTTATAAAACCAGAAAGTGGGCCTGATTTAGCCCATAATCTAGGCAAAAAGAAGTAAATCTAACAACATATCTTATCATTCTTTCACTCAGAAATCCACAAATATCTTGCTTTTTTAATTGGTTAGCTTATAGCTAACCCCAAACAATATTCACTAATTAAGTCATCTAATAAATATTTGAGTGTCTATTATCATTACACACTGTTCATGCTGGAGAAACAGCTGTGAGCAAAATAGATAAATATTCCTGGCTTTAAGTAGCTTATGTTCTAGTGAAATGAGAAAGGGCTATCTGTCACTATCCCCTTACACAAACTCTGCTCTATATAAACCACGTTTATCAATCTTTGCAGCAGTGCTATTAGGTTTTCCACACCCAGAGTCTCCCTATAGCAATAAGGAGAGAGATGCCCCACGTGGTGTATCTGGATATCAGCACACATCTGACAAAGTACCCCTTGAGAATGGCATGATGGAGAAGTGTGGCTGGATGATAATGTGACTCAGTGTACTGGAACCTGGATGAAAGGCAGTCCTCGATGAATGTTGATTGATTGATCACCGGCAACCTGAAGAGCAATCTCCAGTGACCTAGAGGGCCATGTCCTTGCCTCAGTGCTATCCAACCTTTCCATCGATGACTTAGATGAAAACATGGGAAGCATGCTGATCAAATTTGCAGATGACATAAAGCAAGGAGGGAGACAGCTGACAAGGCTAAGATCTAAAGTGATTTCGACAGACTGGAACAATAGCTTGAATCTAACAAGATGAAACTTAATGGGGATAAATGGAGGGTCCTGCACTTGGGTTCAAAAGTCAAATTGTACATGAGATAAGGGAGAAGTGGCTAAACTGCAATCCATGGGGAAAAGCCTTAGAGATTTCGTTGACAGCCAACGCAGTGGGAGACCCAGTGTGATGTGAATGTCAAAATGGCCCATGCAAACCAGCTAGGGCAGTGTCCAGGGCAAGGTAGGTGGCTGTGGCATAGCAGCAGGTGGAGATCAGATCATATTGTGTGTGGTTCTGAGTGTCAGATGTTCTTTTTTTTTGGTGGGGGAGAGGTTTTTGCTATAGGGCACATGCACTCACCAGACAGACAGAGATGGTCAGAGAGACAGAAAGCGAGAAATCACCCCCTGGGGGGATGGCCATGCCACAATCCCTTCTCCTCCGTTCTCCTCTTGGGATCTTGGGCACGCACACACACGCGCCTGGCATGGGTTTTAAGCCACCGGGTCTGGGACGCGAACTGCAGTCGACTACATGGGAGTCCAGCGACATAGCCATTATGCTAACTTCTGGTCCCATGAGTGTCAAATGTTCTGAGGGACATAGATAGACACTGTCTTGGTCAAAAAAAAAGAAAAAGTCAGCAATTAATGAGAAAAACCAAGAAGTGAGATTGAGTAAGGAAACAAACATTATGTGCTCAAAACGAATTTAGGGTTCCATGTCCCTCTACAGAGCTTATTACAGGGGAAACTGGCAAAACAACTCTTATGAAACTGCCTCTACTACTCTAGTAGCAAAACTCTTCTCTGAGGATCAAAGGCTGAATGGATGTTTGTTAAAATGCATGCTCTCTGGAAAACCTAGGAAACTAAGCAGTGTGTGTGTTAAAACCAGTTGGTCTCAGTGGGTTTTCACTGCAGTTTCATTTCATGCCTCTGTAACCCATGAGCCATTTTAAAAAATCTACATGAAATAACTCAAGGGTGACCCAGATGAGCAGAAAGGTAAACCTTCTGGCCTGCTGAGAAACTTAGTACTGAGGGCCAGCTGTGTGTTTCCCAAGGAATAGATTCAACTTTAGGCTCAAGAAATAGGAAATTATATTTAATCTTTCTGGTTAATTCTGAAAATATGTTTTCATCCAACTTCTGATGCTGCAGATATTTCTAAAACACACTTGCTTACTAATTTTGCCTTGGTAAATGAATGAATGAATATAAATGAATGCATGAATGTTGAATCTCTATTTTCCTTACGTGTAGGATAAAACTGAAGTGTGGCCTGCTTGGTATGGGCTGATCTAGGCTATTACTTTTTTAACATCAGCAACACCATCTCTTCAGCCCAGTGACTGGGAGCTCTTTTTAGTTTCTCCGGGCCATTGATGTTAATGCTGTCCCTTAGATTTGGAATAATTTGTCTTGCCACCCTATCTAACTCATCTTTCAGCACATCTAACTCATTCTTCCATTCTTGCCACTACAGGTTAGAAGTCACAGTTTCTAGGAAAATTCCACTGATTCCCCAAGTCTGCATTAGTGGCCTATTTGATGCTATCTGAAAACATCCTGGGTGTGTTATAGCATAACGTTTACTTACCCTGTGGTTATTGACTGGCAATTGCTGTGTCTTTCTTCTAAACCCCAAGAGGCCAGAAACCATGACTGATTAATTCACTGTTCTATCTAGAGTTTAGCCTGGTGCCTGGCACACAATGTGTGTTTAATAAGTTTGTTAAATCGAATTAATTCATTGGAGGTGTTAAAAACTTTAAAGACATCATCTTAGCCTTCAATAACAGAGTACTAAACAAAAAGATGCCAATAATGCTTTAGTAATTATAGGAGCTATATATTCCAGTGTGCTTGTAAGATGGAATAAATAGGCCAAGTTCCAGAGAAGGGGACTGACTTGCCCACAGCTACACTGCCATTGAGCAGGTAAGCAACACTAGATGCCATGGGTCTTACCCAGAATTGCTTTTTTCTGCCTCACCAGATCTGCCACTGCCAGAACGTGGAGTCACAATTCTGCTCTGACAAAATCAAATAAAAGAGGAATTTATCATGTCTAAATCTCAAGAAGTCTAGAGAACCAGGTTTGAAAAGGGCAGGAACTAAGATTGGTGAGGCATTTGGAAGAACAGACGGAAACAGATCCCAGTTTGAAACAAGCCATGCCTTGGAATGGTCTCCGTAGGATGCTGCCCTGGCCCTGTCCACTCAATGACTTTGGATTCTTCATAGCAGGCTCTTAGTCCTGGCATCAATCTGCTTTTTTGCTGAAGTTCACAAGTAATTTTGCTTTTTTTTCCACACTTTTTTTTTTGGATTTTTTTTTTTTTAATTTGCCAGAGGGGTGCATGCAATCGCCAGACAGAGAGAGAGAGAGAGAGAGAGGAAGAAAGCACCCTACAATGAAGTGTAGTCACACCCAAATCCCTTCATCTCCATTTCTCCATCCTGTTGTGATTTGGGGCACACACACATATGCACCCCAATGTGTTTTTCAAATAGCAGGAGACAGGGTTTGAACTGTGGTCACCCATGTGGAATCCAGCTCCCTTAACCACTAGGCTATGGGGCCAGGCCATCTTTGCTCTTTAAGAATGAGAATTACAGACAGAAACAATGGATTGGCTGAGGCGATGCTGGGAGAAGGGACAGAGAGAGTATCTGGCCCTACCCCATCCTGGTTTAGAGTATGTGAAGTAAACATGACCCGGACTCAAAACTTTGTTAAGGTGTCCAGGTGCTGGGTATCCATAAGACAAAGAATCTTTTGCTAATTCCCTATTCGATGCTTTGTTTTGGTCTCTAGTGGCTCCATTTCCCTAGGTAACTTGTGGCTTATGCTAAGAAGCTTTCCTTTTGCCAGTAAGAATAATCACCTAATAAGAAGCACTGCCTACAGTTTTACATTTTTTTTAATCTATTTATTCTGAAGGAAAATTCTGTAGCTGTCCTTGTCTTGGCTTGCGTCCTCATTTTCTCATTTGTAAAGTGAATGTGGTGTTCAGGTAGTCTCTTAGAGGCCCTACTGCTCAATGGTTCCTTCATTACCCAGTCACTCTGAGATGTTGGTAACTCCCTATGGAAAAGTAGATGTGTTGGCCACTCTGGCTCAGTAAAGAACGTTTGGTGGATGCTGAATTTGACTTGTTGGTTGATATCCTTGTGGAGTTCACTTCATTATTCTGAGTGTCCACCTGCCTTTTCTGGAACTCCGAATGAAAGAAGAGTTGTCTTGGAGATTGGGCTGTTACATAGGTCCCAGGACGTAGTGAGAGAACTCTATTTCTGACTAATCTGAGAATCATCAACTTTGGTCACTGCAATAAATGAATAATCTCCTAAAAGGACTAACTCTAAAAGTGAAATAGAACATTGTCTGAGAGAATATTCGGCATCCAGAATTATATGTCCAAGCTTAGGGCTGCGTCAAGTTTTAGCGGGACTGGCACCTTACAATGTTCTATGAAGTGGGAAACCGGCTTTTTAAAAGCATTAGCACAGGGACCAGCAGTTAGCGTAATGGCTATGTCGCTGGACTCCCATGTAGTCGACCGTGGTTCGAGACCCGGACCCGGCGGCTTAAACTCACGCCGGACGTGTGTGCGTGCATGCCCAAGATTCCGAGAGGAGAATGGAGGAGAAGGGATTGCGGCGTGGCCATCACCCCTGGGGGGTGATTTCCTGCTTTCTATCTCTCTGTCTCTCTCTGTCTGTCTGGCGAGCGCACGCGCCCTATAGCAAAAACCTCTCCAAAAAAAAAAAAAGAAAAAAAAAAAAAAAAGCATTAGCACACATTGCTGTTACAGTTTTACAATGGCTCCCAAAACTTTATAGAAGAGGAAATCCCAGTGACAGCCAGACATTATTAACTTTTACTGAAGCCTGTTGTTCCTCAGTAGCCTTGTTAGAACATTAGTATTCATGCGAAGCATAGCATCTTCCTGACCCATTAAATGATTTAAGACCAACTAACAAACAAACCAAATGGCAACCCAGGAAAATTCTCCTCTTCGAGACAATGTGGAGCCATTATTCATTTAGTAGTATAAACATTACTCTTTATCCCAGGGTTACTAACTTCTGAGTCCTTAATGGAGTTCACATTGTACTTAGGGGATTAACAGAGAAGTTTGTAATTGATTCTCTTTGTTGGGGGAAATAAAGACGACGAGTATTTACCTGGTCATGGGTTATGTTACTGATGGAATGTAAAAAGGCTCTCAATGTTTAGAGCTGGAAAATTGTTTATTTCCTTCTTCAAAGAGATGCATCGTGCTTAAAGCATAAATCTACAAGTGTGTATTTATTTAAGAGTCCTAGGTTTCAAATCACATTTCCTCTAAATTATTCAGTTACTTGAACATATTTATTGTACTTCATTGTACACCTACTGTGAGCCAGGCATTTATAGTCTCTAGGTAGACAGTGTAAGACAGCAAACAGCGTCAATGTGATTCCAACCTTCACTGGAGTAATAAAGAAGAACTGGCATTTAATTAATAATCATACCAATAATTATGAAATTGAGAAATTTCAATAAGTGACAAAATTTTTAAAATGAATTATTTTGGGAAAGAAAAATTGGGCATGAGAGAAGAGGTGGTGAGGATAGTGGGATTAACTTTTTTGAGAAAAAGTAAAAACATTGCAGCTTAGCTCCTGGTTTTTTGTTGTTGCATCTGTAAATTAGGCTCTGGTTCTTGAGGAGTGATTCTTTAATATCCCATCATGATTACTCAGTCTTTAGGGATTCCGGGAAGAGTTCAACCAGGAAAACTGATCACCTCAAATATTATGAGAATAGGGAATTTAGAGCTTATTGAAATAAATAAATAAATAAATAAAAAGTAGGGGGGCTAGGAAAGGAGGTTCTAGAAGGTAAAAATCAGAGGCTTGAGCAGCAACTAATACTGCCTAAAGGTCTGGTGCAGTTGAACAAGACAGAGATAGTAGAATTTGCCAAACACATGCTTATCTGCCTATTGCAGTAGAAACAGCAAAGGGAAGCCCATGAAGTCTGTGTAGCACCTAGCTCAGTGGAAACTGCTGACTCTATGGCAAATCCCACCCCTCTAGGAGCACTACCTCTTTGAGCTTGTGGCCAAGCACTCGGTGCTGGGATTGTAGCTCCTGTTCATTATCAGGGTAAAAGATTGAGTAGAGTGGCTAGAGCCAGTGCAGGAGGAGAGTCGAGACAAGATGGGGCCTGAACTCCTGCACCTTCTCTTTACTGTAATGCCAGATTAACCCAGACAATCCAGCATACTGAAGTTTAGGATGGCTGACATTTGAAAGACTATTTTCTCATCAGTGTGGTGTTTTTCCAGTTGGTGTCCCCAAAGGACTATGACATAGATCTAACTGAAACTTTAAATAATGATATTTTGGTTCATGATAAAAGATATTTGATAACAATCCCCAAAACTAAATTTAAATGTTTTATGGATTATTCCCTATCTGGGTTGGTTGCTTTGGATATCACATTCCTCCTGTTGGCTAGCTGGGGTCTCTAGATGTGAAAGTGTCCAGGCACTCCTCCTGTCCCAGCACTGGAATAGAGAAGCAGTCCTTCAGTGATGAGTGCTCAATATGGAGTAAAATCCTAAGTCTCTTTGGTGGAGAGTTTGCCAGGTATTAAGTGAGAAGTTAGTGGGACACTGTGGGACTCCATTATGATTAGTTGCTGGGTCTTCCCCAATAGACTATTGATTGTAGGTATCCTGCCTTTAAGACCAAGGTGTGTACCAAGTACTGTGGAAATGTAACATTGGTGGCCAGGAGGGTATGGCCAGTAAAGAAAAAAAGGAAAATAAAAAGACTAGTTAGTGAGAAAAGGCAACTATAAGATTTGAAAAGAGAGGAGAAAGGAGATGTGTGCTGGGTATGACTGCCAGAACAATTCAATCATGTCTGAGAAAGGCTCGAATTTATTGGGAATGAAGTAGGCAAGCTTGGGGCCATTCGTTCGGGCTCAGCCCTTATAAATGATTTGGAGGACTTCTTAGCGTAGTAAGTAAGCATAATGGTTTTTGTATTGAACTTTGGCACCCTCAGCCAACTTGAAAGAACCAAGATTCTCTAGAATTCAATTTACTTTGCATTAACGGGAGATCTGATGCTGATCTGTTCTAACTGCTTCTTTTATCTAAGCTGCTAAAGAGTCACATGGTTTAAGAAGAAAATTAAGAGATTTCACATTTGTTGCTCTAAGCAAAATCATTTTGTTATCTACTTTAATGAGAGCGTGGATGAGTTTTCCTGTTTTAATAATCACTGTGTCTTAAACTTCTCTTCCATGAAGGCAATATCAACAAAAACTCTCTAGAGGCTTTATCTTTACACAATTAGTTTTCCTCTCTCTACCATCTTAAGTCCTTGAAATTATTTTTAAAATAGTAGGAGGCATGCCCTTTCTCTGGGAACATATAAGGAAAATGAACATTACAATATTGCTTTGAACAAGCAATTGGCATTATCTGAGGTCACTAGCCTTATCTGAATTCATATTTGAGTAAGGAAGATATTTATTTTATTTTTCCTTCTGTGCACAAAAGATTTCTATGAATTTTTGTAGGTCCTGCAGTTACTAGGACAGGAATGCATATATTAACTACATTCACGTAGGTTGGAAATTCCTAAGGAACCAGGAAAATGCATTCTGAAGTTGTATACATCTCGTATTTTTGGTGAATCACCTTGCAGAATTGAATATAGAAAGGTTATAATTTCTGTAGTTCCAAATTTTGCACCCAAATAACCAGACAGTCCCATCAAATGGTACTTTATCTAATCTCCCATACTGAAAATAGGTAGCCCTATCTTATACTCAAGTTTAATATTCCATCTACTCTTTTTTTTTTTAAAGTACAATTTTTTTTTATAATTATTTATTTTATTTTTTATTTATTCATTCATTTATTTTGACCAGAAAGAGACAGAGGGTGAGAGTGAGAGAGAGAGGAAGTGTGAAAGCAAGCCACCAGATTCAGGACTTGAACCCTGGTCGGCCATGTGGGAGTGTCCAGCGCCTTAACCACCACGCCACCTGCTGGTCCCCTTCCATCTACTCTTAATGTATTTATGTATATACTATTTCTATTCACCCTCCTTCCAAAGTAGCTGAAAGAACTCACGATGAAAGAAAATTTTAAAGTGAGACTATTGACATAGGCAAGAAAATAAATACCTTTCCTCTTCAAGATCAGCCCCCATCTGCCCTTCTGACCATTAGATCAATCACAAGGATCAAGTCTAAGTCTGGTGTGAAGGCAAAAGTGCTGGGTCTGCTACAGGAGGCATTATTCATTCTAGAAGCTGCAACATCTGCTATTTATACATGGTAGACACTGGGGAAGTAGGTCTGAATGGATCTTGGAGGTGGTGGCTGAAGTGGTAGGCGGTGAAAGTCTGGAAAAGACTTTATGGCTATAATGATGCCTTAGTCAGTAGCTCTCAAGAGTTTCTCTCCATATAAGCAAGATCAGCATTACCTTAAAGGTCATTGGAAATGCAAATGCTTAGGTCCTGCCCAACCTACATCATCAGAAACTCTGGAGCTAGGTCCTAGTAACTTTTATTTTTAACAAACTCTCTAGATGACTACACTGAACACTCAACTTTGAGAGAGGTGACTCTACTGTGATTCAGAATTTTACACTAGTGAGAGTTCTTGGCACTATCCGAATCCACTGGAGGAAAAAAATAGCCTGCGTTTAATGAAGTGGAGATGTGGGACCAGCCCATGGCATAATGGTTACATCATTGGACTCTCACATAATTGACCGTGGTCTGAGTCTGGACCCAGCTGCTTGAAACTCACACTGGGCACATGTACATGCATGCCCAAAATCCTAAGGAGAATGGAGAAGAATGGATTGCTGCCTAGCCATCCCCCGTGGGGAGGTGATTTCTTGCTTTCTGCCTTCCTATCTCTGTCTCTCTGACAGCGCACATGCCCTATGGCAAAAATCTCTTAAAACAAAACAAAACAAAACAAAACAAACAAAACAAAACAAAAAACAAGAAGGGAAATCCAAAATCTGCTAAGTAGATGTTAAGAGGTGGTTCAAAATACTAGAAGTGAATGTACTGAAATGGATTTGGAACATAGGACTTGGAAACACACTGGATAGCTACTTTCCTTGGATAAGACTCAAGGACATTACCTTCATTAAGGCAACAGGAAAGGTGCTGGGGAGGAAACCCAGCAATGCCAGTAAGTTTTGTAGTGCTGTTTTCTGTAACCCTAGCCTGGCTCAGGGCTCTCTAGAATCAATAAGGATTAGAGAATTTTGAAATTGCAGAGGACATTGCCAGGAGCAGTATTTAACCATCAGTGGCAAAGTGGGATAAATGGCTGTAATGGATATTGGGATCTGAATTGTAACCAGAAGCCCTGATTTATGGAAATCACTAAAAGATAGACGCTCTGGGTCCTAGAGGCAAGATGATGGTCAGTCCGTAATATCAACAAATAGATCTGACTTAGCTCTCAGAATCAAAGTTTCTCATCTTTCTAAGGAAAGACCCTCCACTGCCACAGCAAGTGTATTAATTAATAGCAATGGTTTTTTTCAGTTCTTTCCTGAGGTGACATTTTGCCATGTACATGCTTAGCTGTAAACTAGGAAGGATTATTCCCAGATATTTTGAGTCTATTAGAAATAGGGTCTGAGTTCACACTGATACTAGGCGCTCAAGGGCATAGTCATTATTCTGTAAATACCAGGCATAAGGCAGTCAGGTGAGGAATATATTTTGATCCAGGTCTGGCTTGCAATGGGTCCAGTGAATCCAGAGATCCACCCATTGGTTATTTTTCTGAGAAGCTCACAGAAAGCTCACCAGAGGGGACCAGCAGTCAGAGTAATGGCTATGTCACTGGACTCCCACGTAGTTGACCATGGTTCGAGTCCTGGACCCGGTAGCTTAAACTCACGCCAGGCACGTGTGTGTGTGTGTGTGTGTGTGCGTGCCCAAGATCCCGAGAGGAGAATGGAGGAGAAGGGATTGCAGCATGGCCATTCCCTCTGTGGGCTGATTTCTTGCTTTCTGTCTCTGTCTCTCTCTGTCTTCCTGGTGAGCGCACACGCCCTATAGCAAAAAAAAAAAAAAAAAAAAAAAAGAAAGCTCACCACAGTTTCTTGACTTTTAGAGTGAGAGAAATTATTATAGGAAAGGTCAAGTTGAAGACTGAAACTGCCCACTCCATCTGAGAGATCACCCCCTCTTCCAGCTAAGATAGTAAAACAAAAGCAATGGCAACTCCCAAATGGAATGAGAGAGGTTAGTGCCATCCTCAAAATTAAAGGATGCAGGATATTGGCTCTTCTTATATCTACATTTAATTAGCCAAGAATTAAAGTTATTTCCACTGTATGGTTGCCTCTCTGCTGGATAAAATTGGAGTTGTAGTTGCTGGATCAACACTGCTGCTGAGAATTTAAGTTCACTATTTCTCTTCTTTACGCCATGAGTTCAAAATTTATAGTCCCTACTGGGAACTCCTAATTAGTTTAGCCAAGGTCATGTTCCCTGATCTGGCTGTTGGAGGTAAGAATAGTGAGGAGAGCAGTGGAGGAGGGAGAAGAAGAAAATTAGCCACCACAGTCACTATGGAGATCAGAGAATAAGAAGAGCAGTCTGGTTAAAAATGAAAGAGCAGGGAGGGAGGGATCTGGTCATATAGAACATCTAGGACCTGGTTAAAATTTAAAATTTAGGGAGCAGCAGTTGGAATAATGGCTATGTCACTGGACTCCCATGTAGTCAACTGAGGTTCGAGTCCTGGCCCCGGTGGCTTAAACTCACACTAGGCACATGTGTGTGCATGTGCAAGATCCCGAGAGGAGAATGGAGGAGAAGGGATTATGGTGTGGGCATCTGCCCTGGTTGCTGATTTCTCGCTTTCTGTCTCTCTCTGTCTTTCTGGCGAGTGCATGCGTTGTATAGCAAAACAAACAAACAAATAAAAACAACTCTCTAAAATTTAAAATTTATTTTATGAACAACTGAAAACTATAAAGGGATTTTAAGACGGGGTAAGATATAGTTTTACTTCTGTAAAAATTACTTGGAATATATTATGTGGAATGGATTAGTGAGGCATGAATAGATGCTTTCCATATATGAAAGTTTATACACGAGTCCTTGCAGGAATGATAGTGGATTAGGCTAAAAAGGGAAAGGGAAATGTACAGTGAGAATGTAACATACTTAAACTGATTTTGTTCCCTTTAGAGATATTTGCATCTGAAATAAGTGTACAAACCCAGTTCATTATCACTATGCTACAGAAAATATCTAAGTGAAATACATATTTCTAAATTTAACTTAACCTACTGGTCCCATATTTACTTATTTTCATTTGGCCAGAGAGGGGCGGAGAGGGAGGGAGAAAGAGAGAAAGAGAGAAAGCAAGTTGCCAGGTCTGGCGCTTGAACTGCAGGAGGCCATGTGAGAGTCCAGCACCCTTAACCACCACACCATTTGCCAGCCCCATAAGTGAAATATTTTGAGATATAACTCATATAAAATAAAAATCTTTCATTTTAAAATGTTCTATATGTTTTGACAAATGTATAAACCTTTAGTGACCATGATACTACATCACACACTCATGCACATGCCCATGTCAACATCTAACTATAGATATTTTATGTATAGTATTATAAATTTTTAGACCTATAGAATCTAGCAATAATTGCCATAATCAGGACACAAATAGTTCCATGACACCAAAAATCAATGCCAGTGATAATACATTTCTTCTAGAAAAATATTTTTTTCACTTTTTAAAAATATGTTTTTATTTCAATTTCTTTTATATATTCAATCACATATATCACTTAGCTTATAAAGTGAATATTCCAACATGTGTACTTGTGTCACCAATCCAGTTGGGGATACTATACACATCATCTTCAATAGACAATAACTCATCTCTCTGTCTCACAAGATTCCATAAGATGCCCAAACATCAGAATAATTGGCATCCCAGAGGGTGAAGAAACTAATAACGGCATGGAAAATCTATTCCATGAAATCGTGGAAGAAAATTTCCCAAGTCTAGAGAGGTAGAAAAATCTTTTATTTGTCCAAGTTCCAGCAATTCCTGTAGTCACTGTTGAGTTAATGACATAAAGCTTTACATTAGTGCCTGTTTATGACTCCTTTATAGTGTGTATGCAAGGAGCCAAATTTGGAATTCTGAGGTTCCCAGTTGGCCCCCACACTACACATATGTGAACCCAGTCCTGTGAGTTCTTTGTATAGGAAGTTCTTCACGGTTCTGGATGGCTTTAGCTCATTTTGGGCACATTGCATATTTCCAACTGCATTTATGCTACACATAACTAAATTCAGGCTATAGATATGACATAAAGAATGACAGCACTGTGATTGTAAAGATGAAGAAAAAGGTCTTGGATTATTTCAAGTCTGTCATTCTCACTAATCACTTGGAGTTTTTATTTGCATTTAAAATTTTTTGACTGTGAGACAGTTGAAATCTGTTAGAAAAGATTCTAAAGCAATAATAACATGAGCAGAACTGTGATTCCTGAGCTTTTATTTCTTTTTATTTTTGCAAAATGTATTAATTGTGAATCTCTTGCCAAATCTGTTTTTTAAGGCTTTGCTCAACTATTTGTATATCTGTTCATGTGAAAGAAAATTTTGAAAATGTAAATAAATTTTAAAAATGTTCTTAATCATGCCAGACACATACAGCTGAGCCTGGGAGGGAAGTAGATGATGACATGAAGGACTTGGGAGTGCATGTCTCTCTCCCCACTCCTGTTTCTCTCTGTCTCTCTCATAGAAGAAATGAATAAACTTATTAAAATAGTACTAGTAAAGAAGAGTTAGCAAAAGGAGCTGAGAAGTGAAGAGAAAGTAGAAAGGACAAGAGGAAAAATGAGGTGTCATAGCAGCCAAAGACTAGATCATAGGTCAGCTATGATAAAGGTTAGTAAAAGACTGAATAAAATAATGGAAAAAGTATACACAGGACCTATGGAAATATATTGGGTCTTTGGGAAAGTCATGATGAATTTTTGCATAGAAAAACAGATCATGACTTTCCCAATGACCTAATCGAAATATTTACTGACCTTGTGAAAGCAGTTGCAGGCAGTGCTATAGATGGGGGTCAACTTTTAGAAAGCTGAGGGGAGAATAGAGAATGAGGAAGCAGAAAGTACAGGGATAAAAACTATTATAAAACTACTATGTTAATTTTTTTTTTTTTTTTTTTTGGGGAGGTTTCTGCTGTAGGGTGTGTGTGCTTGTCAGAAAGACAGAGAGAAACAGAGAGACAGAAAGCAAGAAATCAGCCCCCAGGGTGGATGGCCAAGCTGCAATCTCTTCTCCATTCTCCTTGTGCGCCTGGCTTGAGTTTAAGCCACTGGGTCTGGGACTCAAACTGTGGTTGGCTATGTGGGAGTCCAAAGATGTAACCATTATGCCAACTGCTGGTCCCACTATGTAAAATTTTAATTATAATTTCTGGTTTATATATATATTCAATATGTATCTTTGTGTGGTATAGCTTTTTTTTTTTTTTTTTTTTTTTTAGGTTTTTGCCCCAGGACGCAAGCACTCACCAGAGAGAGGGAAAGTAAGAAATCAGCCTCAAGTGAGGATAGCCACATCCCAATCCCTTCTACTACATTTTCCTCTCAGGATGCATGCACACACACATGCCTAGTGCACTTCAAGCCACCAGGTCTGGGATTCAAGCTAAGGTAAGCCAAGAGGGATTTCAGAGCTTTAACCACTTATTGGCCCTATCGCATAAATTTTTATTTTTTCATTTTTTTATTATTATTATTTTAATTTATTTTATACATTCAATCACTATATATCACTACAGCTTGTAAAATGAATTTACCCAATGTGAACACACTTTCTACCAGTTTAATTGAAGATATCATATCATGTCATCATCCACAGACAGTCTTCTATTTCTGTGCCCCTCAAATGTCTTGCCTCTGTTTTCTCCATGATTCCTGTCCTCTCACTCTCCCCCATCTCTCACCTTCTTCCCACACTGACTCTGGTATTGGTAATTTATAAGGCTGCATGCAGTCTCTAATGATCAAATCAAGGATGTACACACATTCATCTTTTTTTTTTTTTTTTTTTTTTTTTTGGAGAGGTTTTTCACTGTAGGGCATGTGCGCTCGCCAGACAGACAGAGAGAGACAGAGAGACAGAAAGCGAGAAATCACCCCCCATGGGGGATGGCCATGCCGCAATCCCTTCTCCTCCATTCTCCTCTCGGGATCTTGGGCATGCACGCACACACGCCCGGCGTGAGTTTTAAGCTACCGGGTCCGAGACGCGAACCACGGTCGACTACGTGGGAGTCCAGCGACATAGCCATTACACTAACTGCTGGTTCCCAACACATTCATCTTTGACACTGAGAACTACTCACCTGAGAACATTGGCTGTGATTTGGGAGAGCTACTGCAGTCTAATAGTAGCTGGAGTCAGCTGATAGGATGGACACTAGGAGAGAGACCAAAGGATACAGACACAAGGAAAGAAATGATTTAAGATGCCCTGGGTGATCCCTTTTGTCTGTTTGTTTTTTATTGGTTGTATTTTTGGTGCCATGTCCATAAAATCATTGCCAGGAGCAATGTCATGAATCTTTGCCCTGTGCTTTCTTCTAAATGTTTCATGGTTTCAGGTCTTACATTTAAGTTTTAATTGATTTTGAGTTGATTTTAGTATGTGCTGTAAGATAAGGATCTAATTGTTTTCTTTTCTTTGCTGTTTTATATGTGAATATTCAGATTTCCCACCACCTTTTGTTGAAGGGACCATCCTTTTCATATTACATATTTTTGGCACCTCCTCCCAAAACAGTTGATAGTATATATGTAAGATAATTTCAGGGCTTACTATTTGTTTATTGATCTGTTCATCAAATTTATAAATTATGCAGTGGGCTGGGAGGTGGTATGGTAGCTAAGACACCAGATTTCCACATGGAAGACTACGGTTCAAAGCCAGGACCCAGCAGCTTAAAAATCATGTGGGGTACACATGTGTGTGTGCCCCAAATCCTGAGAAGACAGGATTGTGGCATGGCCATCCCCTTGTGGGGCTGATTTCTCACTTGCTCTTGCTCTTTCTCTGGTGAATGCATGCGGCCTATGGCAAAAAAAAAAAAAAAAAAAAAAAAAAAAATAAAAATAAATAAAAAATAAATAAATAAATAAATTTAAAAAATATATGCAGCAAAACAAATTTAAAAAGATAAAACAATTCAGTAATAAACATACTAAAAGCAGCAGCCTGTGGAAAGACAGAATGTATTTGCAAACCACCTATCAAATAAAGGGTTAATTTCCAAAACATAAAAGAAACTCTTACAACTCAACAGAGCAAAACAACACAGAACAAACAAAAACAAAGGATCCATTTTAAAATAGAAAACGAACTGAACAGACACTTCTCCAAAGACTACAAATGACCAACAAGTATATAAAAAGCTCAACATCACATATCAAAGGACAATGCTAATCAAAACTACAATGAGATATTATTGAGTATCTGTTATGATTGCCATTACAAAAAAAAAAAAAAAAACAGATTTTGGCAAGGATGTAGAGAAATTGGCACTCTTATTCACTGTTGGTGGTAATGCAAAATAATATAGCTGCTATGGAAAAACATAGAAAATCCTAAAAAAATTAAAAATAGAACTACCATATGATCCAGAAATTTCATTTGTGGATATTCATCTGAGAAAATTGAAATCAGAATCTTGAAGTGAGGGACAAGCAGTTGGTGTAATGGCTATGTTTCTGGACTCCGGTGTAGTTGGTTGTAGTTCGAGTCCTGGACCTGGTGGCTTAAAGTCATGCTGGGCGCGTGTGTGTGGCATGCCCAAGATCCTGAGAGGAGAATGGAGGAGAAGGGATTACGGCGTGGCCATCCCTGCTGTGGGAGTGATTTCTCGCTTTCTGTCTCTCTCTGTCTTTCTGGAGAGTGTACACAGCCTGTAGCAAAAACCTCTCCCAATAAATAAATAAATAAATATAAAATAAATAAAAAGAATCTTGAATTGATATTAGCACTATAATGTATATTGTAGTACTATTCACAGTAGCCAGGATGAGAAAATAACCTAAATTTCCATCAACAGGTGAATTGATGAAGAAAATGTAGATGCATACATGGGAATATAATTCAGACTTAAAAAAAAGGGAAATCCTGTCACATGTGACAACATGAATGAACGTGAGAAAATTATGCTGAGATAAGCCAGTCACA
Organism: Tupaia tana; assembly: GCA_026018925.1. NCBI lineage: Eukaryota > Metazoa > Chordata > Mammalia > Scandentia > Tupaiidae > Tupaia > Tupaia tana. Next base: position 210,676,086 of record JAKSZU010000003.1, read on the forward strand.
GAAAGAAAATATATCAATTTTCCACTTTTATGGGATATCTAATAGAGCCAAACTCATAGAATTAAGGAGTAAAATTGTGATTGCCAGGTGATGAGAGAAGGGGGAATGGAGAGTTGTAATCAATAGGCAAAATGGTTTCGGGTATGCAAGATGAGTAAGTTTAATAGGAGGTCGGCTATATGACACTGTCCCTATAGTTCATGAAACTGTATTATACAATTAAAAGTATAAGAGGAAAGGGATGTTTCCAAAGCCCAGCGGTTAAGCGCTGTGCATAGGAAGCCAGATTCCACATGGCCCTGAGGTTCAAAAACAAGCCAGGGATGTGTGTGTGCATGCCCAAAACCCTGAGCGGATTGATTGAGAAATGGAGAAAGAGGAATTGTGGTGTGACCTTGTCCCATTGGGGAGTTCTCTCCCTCTCTGGCAAGCTGATGAACCTTCTGTAAATAAATAAATTAACTAATTAATTAATTTAAAAAATTAAGGACATCTTACGTTAAGCTTTCTTACCACAATAAAATAAAGAAAATACAATTTTAAAACATCCCATGGGTGAAAGGAATCTCAACAGAGCTGAGATTGGTCACTTAAAGCATAATAGAAAAGGGGAGAAAAAAAAATTTGTGAAGATACAGATAATAACAACTAAATTAATTACTTTAATCAACCTTTTAAGTTTTTATTTTTATTCAGTAAAACAGGATTTATCAATCACTACAATCTTACCGAAGGCTTTACATTGGTTTTAAATCCAGAAATCTGAAAGGTTTGGAAAGCTGATAATATTCTGAATTTTGTTTCTTTGCTTAGTCTTTTCAAGTGATATTAGTCAAAGACATTTTAAAGACCTATTGTTGAGTCATATGACCATTGTTTTGCAATGCCAAAATATCTCATTTTTCCACTTTTTTTTTGTTCTACAACTGGAATATAAAAAATTTCTTCCATAATTAAAGTTCTTTTATTTTGATATTAGATGGTTATTATTTTACCTCTTTTATTAGTGTCCAGGAATGTGAGTTCCTGGATTATTCATGGTAAATGAATCACTGTATTTGTAAACAACAAAATCAACTCTAGTTAGGCTAAACCTGAAATAAACTTATTAAAGAATTTTAGGTGTTTCATTTAATCTCCTAGAATATCAGAGTTAAATCTGGGTGGCGTGCAGGCATCACCCATGTACCTTCAACAGCAAGGAGACAACTCCAGTGACGATACCACTGCAGCCCCTCTTCCCAGTGAGGCAGCTCATCCCTGCCACGATAGGTTCAGTATAGTCACAGTGAGGCTGAACTCCACGGGACTGCGCCTTGTGTAAACAAGGCTGAGAAACTGGGACTTGGCTTCTGTTTGAAGAGTCAGGACTCCCAATGTAGAAAGCTGCTAGACAGAAGAAGGCTGTTAATAAACACACAGACCACACACACCTACGTGCACATACACGCTAGCCACGAACATAAGTACCCACGGTGTTGTGTCTCTTGGCTGACCTAGCTTTATGACATACTCTCTTCCACACTTAAATGTCCTAGAAATATAAAAAAACAAAAAACAACACGTTTCTCTTCAACATGTATTAACAGGTGGTGGTGGTTAAGGAGCTGGATTCTCACATGGCCAACCGCAGTTCAAATCCCAGACCTGGTGGTTTGAGAATCATGCAGGGCACATGTGCGTGAATGCCCAAAATCCTGAGAGGAGAACGAAGGAGAAGGGATTGCAGAGTGTCCATCCCCTCTGGGGGATGATTTCTGACTTTCCCACTCACGGTCTCTCTGTTTCTCTTCAGCAAGTGTGTATACCCTATGATTAAAAAAAAAAAAAAACTTAAAAAATTAATAACTATACCTCCTAGAAATAGAAACTATAGCTGTCCTTTCCTAAGAGCCTGATCAGTTTCTGTTTTCTGCTCAAGGTTCATGATTTCTGGGTAACATTGGCTCATTTCCAGTTTCAAAATAATACTGTCTTGATATTTCATAAATACAGACTAAATTATACACTTCACTATCACACACTTACATGAAACTTATGTGTAAACAACAAGGAAGAAAATAAAATGAGAACCTACAGGCTTTGCTTCTGCATCTGCAATGAGGCCATGTAACTTCTCTTATCTAGCACCTATTCCATTTGCCCTTGGCCAACAACAAGCGCAGTGTGAGCTGTTAACCTAATAGGATAACTGCTCTTCAATCCTAGGTCTCCGAGTCCATGGCAGTCTTCCCTATTTGGTGTTATTATCACCCCCTATTATTTTTTCACCAATAGGGAAAAAAAATAAATTTATCTCCAGGGTTCCTGATAGTCTCTTTTCCCTACTATGGAGTAGTTATTTTTTAATGTTTATTTCTTTCTTTCTCCCATGATTGTAAGAGACACTGAGGGAGAAACAGACACAGAGCCAGCACCTGAAGCAGAATGTTGACTCCTTGATCCACTCCCAGCCTCAGCCAGTCCCAGATCATGGACACTCTTGCACCCTGCTTATTTAAGGATATCTCCAGATGTAAACAGTGGACAGTGGACAGTCCCTGTGGGTCAATTCACAAAAGTGTCACATTTTACTGCTGAACTTTCTGGTAGGCTACTATGCTGCAGAAACAATCATTTAAAAAAAAAAAAGTTACACATGTTATATATCAGCCTGAGCCAGCAGGGGGCTCTGCTCATTCTAGCATTTCAGGGGCCCAGGTTTACCTAGACTCCAACTTGACACAAACTTTCATGATGGTTAAAGCATGAAAAAAAGAACAAATCATTTGACATGTCTTAATTCTTCGCTCATATTTGATTGGCTTTTCCTGAGTCATTAGGCAAAAAAAAGTTATTACTACATTCAAAGATGTAGAGAGATGGAATCTTATATGCCTAAATAGAGAAATTAGCACATAGCCTTATGAAAAGTACCATAAGCAGCAACCTTATTTTACCTTGATAAATCAAGATTACTCACCTCAGCCAACACTTCCATTTTTTTTCCTCCTTGCTCAGCCAATGATACGTGGATCTAAATAGGTAAGGAGGCATGTTTAACTTCTATTGCCCCAGAAAAATCATGCCCCCTGGCAAAGCATTCCTCCCTTAGGTACTAAGTTCTCTAAGTCTGCAGTGTCTGAAATGATTGAATGAGTGCCAAAAATTTTGTGCTCAATTGTACAATTGCTTTCATCCCTGGTTCTGAGTCCTATATTCAAACCACAGAAGTAGCACCTGATCGGACATGAGATAGAAGAAAGGGTCTATTTTGCATGGCGCTATCTTTCAGCTGGTGATGTAATCGTGTGTTCAATTTGGCTTCCCACTATTCTTTTTTTTTTTTTTTTTTTTCTTTTTATTGGAGAGGTTTTTGCTATAGGGCACGTGCGTGCGCCAGACAGACAGAGAGAGACAGAGAGATAGAAAGTGAGAAATCACCCCCCAGGGGAATGGCCACTCCGCAATCCCTTCTCCTCCATTCTCCTCTCAGGATCTTGGGCACACATGCACATGCGCCCAGCGTGAGTTTAAGCCACCAGGTCCGGGATGCGAACCGCAGTCGACTACATGGGAGTCCAGCGACATAGCCATTACGCTAACTGCTGGTCCCGGCTTCCCACTATTCTTGACGGCCAGTTACTAGTGTGTAGTGGGACACAAGGCAGGGCTTACAAATGCTGTGAATTCAATCCTGTCACGTTACTTTGCCTTTTTTTATGAAATAAGATCCTTTGTTAAATGAGCTGTAATACGTAGCACTAAGATGCCAAAAGAAAAAAAATAAGGGCATTTTTCTTTGGTTAAGTCTCCTAGGAAACAAATTGTGGGACATGTCTGTGAACAGAAGATTTCTTGGAACATGCTTTCCAGAACAATACTCGTAAGGAGCAAGGAAGAAGGCTTATGCAGAGGGAGACATTTAACCACAGCACACTGCAATAGGGCCTTCAGCTTGTTCTTCAGAGCTCTCTGGAGCTAGAATGGCCTTTCTTTGCGACAGGAGGCCTGAGGCCTGTCACGAGGATGCAGGCTATTCTGGGGAAGTCTTATGAACTCAGGCAAGGCAGCTCCTATGACTGCAAGCAATTCCCAGAAAGATTGTTAGATAGCAGAGCCTTCTGTAGCCACCTCTCCCAGAAGTTGGGGAATATTCACCTCCACTGACGACCAATGAGGCACCTAGTTGGACAGTAGCTGCCGGCCGATCTAGACATCATGGCGTGAAGCCCACATTGTTCAGGACGTGACTTTCATCCTAATCAGCACAGATAGTCTGTTAAGATGGTTATATTTTTTATTCTTTAATTTACTAATATATTGCATAGATACATTTTTCTGCTATTGCATTAACCTGCCTTTCTTAAGAAAATCTTTTCTTATGCAAGATTAAATCTAGACACGTCGCTAGATTTGATTTGCCAATATTGTATTAGGATTTTTTCATCTATGTTCATAAGTATGATTGGTCTATAATTATCTAGTTCTCTACTTATCTAATTTTGGTGTCAAGATTGAATCAGTCTCACACAAATAGTTGATTTTTTTTTACCTTTTTCTGCTCTTTGAAACTGGTTTGAAAGATTATCTCTTCATTGCACTTTAGGAAAAAAAAAATTACCAGTAAAATTATTTGACTAATCTAACCACATCTTTTCTCTCCTGTCTCTCAGTTCCCTCTGATGCAGTCTCACTGGCCTTTCGGCTGACCTGGAAGATGGTGGATGGGGTGCCTACATGGGGATTCATATCTAGCTCTCCCCTCTATTTGGAGTGCTCTTTTCTAGGATATAAGCATAATTAATTCTGTACCCTACCTGCCTCCCTGCACCCTTCCCGCTCCCTCCTGGCACCCTCCCTGCCCTGCTGAGCTGTGCCTACACTGACCTTTGATTTAAAATCTCAGGCAAGCTCTTCACTGACTATCAAGCACCCACGTTGTTCCCAACTTCAGTCCCTCTTACCTTGTTCGACAGTTCGTTAAAAGTCTATATCACCGTCTAACATACAATATAATTTAACTTTCTTTTATAGTCTATTGCTGTTCCCTGTCACTGGAATTTGACTTCGTAAAGAAAATTGTATTTTTTGTAATAGCTTTGTGTCATTCATTGATGAGTCCAAGTGTCTAGAATAGTGTTCTACTTTATTCTGTTGCTAACTACAAAAATACCTGAGTCTGGGTAAAGAAAATAGAAGTTTTTTTCAGTTGGGAGGTCCAAGGTCCAGGAGTCACAGGTTGGTGAGTGTTTTCTTGCCAATGGATTACATAGCAAAGGATAGAAACTTGACCAGAAGAGAGCATGTCTCTGGCTGTCTCATTCCCTCTCCTCTAAACCTGTCAGGATTCAATCCTGGAGGCCCCACCCTGGTGCCTAATCACTTCTCAAAGGCCCTACCTTTCTACGCCATGATCAGATTCTCTTTTTCCTATCTTCACAATACAACTGAATTCTAACACATGTATTAGGTGAGGGGAGGAGAAAGGTATTCAAACCATAGAAAACTGACACAGAGTAGAGCCTCAATAAATATTTTTGAAATAAATCATTTTGTTGAACGATCGGTGCTAGTGACTTCAGGGGGAAATGAGAAGATGGGATTTTTGTAACCACTGATTTAATTTCTTCAGTAGTTATTGCTTTGTAAAAAATGTAAGTTCTCTTTTTATTTTTCTGAAATCAATTCTGGCAATTTATATTGTTCCATGAAATTGTGCATCTAAGTTGTGAAATTTATTGACAAATGTTCATATTTATAAGGCTAAAAAAATCTCTTATTCAGAGGAACTTCAAAAATTATTTTCAAAAATTATTGATGCTGGGAAAATCTTTTTTTTTTTTTTTTTTTTTTTTTTTTTTTTCGCTATAGGGCACGTGCACTAGCCAGAAAGACAAAGAGAAACAGACAGAAAGTATGAAATCACCCCCCAGGGGGATGGCCACGCCGCAATCCCTTCTCTCCATTCTCCCCTCAGGATTTTGGGCATGCATGCACACGTGCCCTACATGAGTTTAAGCCGCTGGGTCCGGGACTCGAACTGTAGTCGACTGCATGGGAGTCCAGCGGCATAGACATTGTGCCAACTGCTGGTCCAGGAGAATAATTTTGTATGTTATAAAGATGTACAATGATTAAATGTGAAAAAATGAAAAAATAAAGAAAAAATGTTGATAAAAAATAGAGTTCAGGTAGGAGATTTTTGGTGCCCCAAATTTTGAAATCCAAGTGTAGTTTTCATTATCTATTTCCACAAACTTTTTGAAGACTCCTTATATGTAGTCAGATCTGACTTTTTTCATTTCTTTCTTTTCTCTCATTTGGTCAGTCTTTCTTCGAGATAGTTTATTTTGTGACTATTGTCAAAGGATCAGTTTCAGATCTGCTGATCACTTCTAATTATCTATATTTTATTAATGCATGCTTTTATCTCTATTTCCTTCCCTCTTTTTTCTTTTGACTCATACTATCATTCTTTTTCTAGCTTCTTGAGTTGAATACTTAACTCATTGATTTTTATTCATCCTTTTTCCAAAAAGTGCTTTTAATACTGTAATGGATCTCTGGTTCCACTTACCCTACATCCCACAATTAAGTGTTGATGTGTAGTTCATTTATTGTCATTGAGCTCTAAATATTTTATAATTCCATTGTTTGCCTTTAAATCCATTAGTTATTTAGGAGTATTTGAGTATTTTCTTTTTAACATATATAATTTGGGGGGGAACTATCATTTTACACGGATTTCCAACTATACACACACACACACACACACATATATGTATCATGAGCAGAGATCACATACTATTTAATAATAATTAGTTGAGGGACCAACAGATGGCATAATGGCTTTGTTGCTGGACTCCCATGTAGTCAACCGTGGTTCAAGTCCCAGACCCAGTGACTTAAACTCACGCTGGGCGTGTGTGTGTGCGTGCGTCCCAAGATCCCGAGAGGAGACTGGAGGAGAAGGGATTGTGGAATGGCCATCCCTCAGGGGAGGTGATTTCTCACTCGCTGTCTCTCTTTCTGGTGAGTGTATGCACCCTATAGCAAAAACCTCTTCAAAAAAATTTTTTTTGAAATATATTGAAAATTATTTTATGGTTTTGCATTGTGAAACTCAGTGTTAACTTTTGCATTTATACACATCAGCAAATTCTTATACAACTTTGAATTTAATTTTGGCTAGCTATGAAATTTTGGGATTGATAATTATTTTTCCCCAGGTTACTCTTTTCACGTGCCTGTACATTCTGATATCTAGTGTGGCTAATGTCTGCTATCGCTAACTCCATTTTTCCACTTAGGTACAATGGCTTTTCTTTCTAATGCCTTTCAAGATTTCCTCTTTATCTTTAAGCTTCTGAAGTTCCATTAAGAAATATTTGGGTATGAATTTATTTTTATTCATCCTTAGAGTTTCCATCTCTTTTCTTACGTAGGCAATCATCTGTTTTACATGCTGACGAATTTTTACATTGAAGCTCTTAACGTATTAATCCTAGTTATTTAAGATGAGCTGTCTGATCATCCTAAAGTTGATGTTCTATATGATTCTGGTTCTGATACTTGGTTTGCCCCTTCAGACACTGTGTGCCCATGCTTGGATATGTGTGCACCAATGTGCATGTGGACATTGCCTTTTTGCATGATTTGTAAAGTTTTTTCTTTTTTTTTTTGAAAGCCAGACATGATGTATCAGATAGTAGAAACTGAGGTATAGGACTTTAGTGTGAGGGTTTATGTTAACCTGCCCAGAAATTGTGGTTGTTTAGTGTTTGCTCTTACTGAAGATGCCAGAGTTCAAAGTACTCTAGAGTCTGTGATTTTTATCTCCTCTCTTGATTTGGAATTTGCTACATACTCCTCTTCTGGCAGAATCTATCTTACAGCTCCTTTGGAATAACCCACTGTTATTAAACTTCAGACTTGCTAATGTGGTGGCAAAGTAGGGGCTGTCATTTTAGGATTAAATCCCTGTCTTTTAGTGACCCTGGACTGTGACCTTTACAATATATCTTAGCGCCCCCTCTTGGCTAAGACAGGAAAGGTAAGAGTTGAGTATCAGAAATGTCCTTCCCAACAGAGAGCTATGGGTATGGTAAAATTTATTTCCCCTAGAGTGTAGGCTTTTGTTGTAAAGAATTTTCTGGATACATTTCATGACAACGAATCTCTCCTTTACCCTAATGGAACAAACAGGCGATTTCTCTAGGCTTTTCACCAAGAGTACCTAGTGGAGCTCTTGAAGGGAAAGTCTGTGAAGGTTGGGGGACTTAGCCTGGGGCCAAACATTAATCTGTTCTCAGTCCTCAGTAATGCTAGTTTATAGCTCTTGGTTAGTTGCTGCACCTCTCTGGATTTCTCTCTTTCTAATAATTTCAGGGTGGAGGTTTGTCCTGAGGCTTCAATTTTCTGATGGGCATAAGAAGAGTAGTTCATTTTCTGTGCAGCTTTTTCTTTTTCTATTTAAGCTTATTTATTTACTTCTTCCACAAGAAAGATAGAGACAGACAGAACCCTCGACAGGGTCTTGACACTGCAATCCACCCTCAGCGTTAGCCAGCCCTAGACCACGGGCAAGTGTGTGCCTGGCTTCCTCAAGGAGCTCTCCAGACATGAACCTAAAACCTTCCCATGTGGATCATTCTCACAGAGCACTGCAATTTACTATTGTGCCACTCTCTGGCCCCTTTCTTCACCTTTTTCTTGATCTGAGGATGGCAGTGACCACTTCTAAGTGCTACATGTCAGCGCTTAGAAGATTTTTAAGTCATTTTAAAGTTTGCTTAGTACTGCAGAAGTGTTTGTTACAGTTTTACATTTTTTGTTTTGTCTTTTAAATGTACTTTATAGGAAATAGAAACCCCATCCAGTCATGCAGTCATCAGTGTCAAGTAGTAACTCCAGTGCTGATTCTCATCCTTCTAAGGGGCCCTTTTTATTCCCTTATTCACTTGGAACCTCGGTCAGGTCTGCCTAACTCTAGATATGGCAACTGTCAGACCAATAGCTTTGGCCATTGGTTTATTGTTGTTTTCTTGTTGATCCATGAGGTTGCTTATCTTGTATCAAATTAGTAATAATTTTAAAATACATTTATGTTGGGCCAGTTGGTGACTGGATCCCATATGACCGACTGGATGGTTTAAGCTCCAGACCTGGTGGCTTAAAAAACACTCCAGGTGGAGCTAGCAGGTGGAGTAGTGGTTAAGGTGCTGGACTCCCACATGGCTGACTGCAGTTTGAATCCTGGACACGAAGACTTGAAAATCATACTAGGAATGTGTGCTTGCATGTCCACAATCCCAGAATAGAAGAGAAGGGATTTCAGTGTGGTCATTCTCTCTGTGTCTCTCTCCAGGAAGTGTACATGCCCTGTGGGGGAAAAAAACTTGAAAGAAAAGAAAGAGAAAGAAAGAAGGAAAGAAAAAGAGAGAAGAAAGAAAGGAAGGAAAGGAAAACAAAGAAGAAGGAAGGAGAAAATTACTCTGGGCAAGTGTACGTGCCCAAAATCCTGAGAGAAGAATAGAGAAAGGATTGTAGCATGGTCGTCCTCCTTAGGAATGTGCTCACTTTCCCTTACTCTTACTCCCTCTCTCTCTCTGTCTCTCTCTGGTGAGCACATGAACCCTCTAGCAAATTAAAATATGTATGTATACATATGTATTTTGTTTGTTTTATGTTATACCTATTAGTATTATATATATAGTCTTATAGAAGAGAGGAAGATAGGCTTAAAACCTGAATCTATTGGATTTGGAACTCTGAAATTTATTTTAACCTTAACATTGACTTTTAGAATTTTTTTAATAAGTAATAATATACCAAAAAATCACATTTAGTCCCTCTTTTGTTGTAATTTTCCATAGTATGGAAAGACGATTTTAATAATTGTAATCTACTCAAAGGAATCTTTCTTATTCAAGAGATTATAACACTATGCTGCCTTATGAACTATTTTCTAATTATTATGCAACCAAATAGCTAACTTCTAAATATTGTAGTAGCTGAAAGATTTGCCAAGAATTTTTTTTTTTTTTAATTTGCCACAGGGAGGGTGTACTTACTGAGTAGGGATGGGGTGGGTTGAAAGCACCCCCAGGGGTTATGGCCAAGCCATGATCTCTTCTTCTCAATTCTCTTGGGGATTTAGGGACACGTCCACACACATACTTGACCTGTTTTTCAGGGTTCCAACTCCATAACTTAAATCATGTAGTTGGCCTCGTGGGACCCAGCTGCATTAACTGCCATGCCTGTGGCTGGCCTTTCCCATGCCATTTGAAATCACAAGAATGCACAAAATATTCTCAGAATTGGCCACCAAGTTATTTAAATGCCAAATAGAGAGCATTTATTGAATGTCAATCCTCTTGAAAATGAAAAACAAAAAGAGCCATGTCACATGTCAACATAAGTTCAAATAATTATAAGTCAGAAACTAATATAAAGAAATTAAATAATCCATAGCATTTAAAAATATTTTGCACGTAGGACATATACATCATTAGGAAACACGTAATTTTTGTCCCAGTATAAAACTTAGAGTTATGAGTCCTTAAATATCTAATAGATCTTTTGATATCCTAATTAGTATAGAAATCCTCATTTAGATTCATAGGCCAAAGGAGTGAGTGGAGATAGCCAAACATGGAAACTTGGAAAGCTATTTTTTAAAAATAATTCTTGTGTAAGTGCTTTCACAAGGATATAAATTGATTTTTCAGTGGTTAAAGTGATCATACACATAAACTAATTGTTAGTACTTAGAAAATGTCTTTTCCTTACATTTGAATTATAACTGAGACAATGGTTGCCTTAGCTTGCAGACAGGAAATCATAGAAATGGAAGTGTATCATTTGGCCGCTCTCGTGATTTTGATTTGTTAGAGCCAGAAATGAGATCAGAGCCTGGGACTTTCACATGGGATCCTCTCCCTTTCCATTTTAGGTCAGACTCTGCTTCTGAAAACAGACTACACACCTTCCCTTCTCGGGATTATGGCCTGTGACTTCCAACCCATATGTCTTCTCCCTTGAGTGGTGCTTTTGCAAAAATCATGCGAAATTCACTTAAGAAAGCGAACATAAGGAAAGGAAATGAACAATGTATTCAATCTTCTCAACCCTCTGAACTGTTCAGTACGTTTCTTCCTTAGCTGTATTAAGCAGAAAAGCAAAGCTCTTATTAGACAGGAAACTCCATGTGGGGCATAGAGCTCATGCTTCCTTCCTGTCCTTCCTTCTGTGCCCCCAAGGTCCACTCAACCATTAAGGTTAGTTGAGTTGAATTGCACCCAGAAACATTCGAAGTCGACTGTGGGCCACTCTGCTGTCAGTGCGGCTATTTCAGGGAAGAGAAAAAGACAAAGGGATTTGCTCTTTTGTCAAGCACATTGTTCTGAGATGAGGTGAGGGAGAGAAAAGGATGCTTTACTCTTTAAGTGCCTGCCTTTTCAGCATAAGGCAAACTGCTGCTATTATTTTCTCTGTAATCCACTTTAGTAAAGATACATAATAGACATTATATATAATGCATGTAAAAGTCAGAAAACCAGAAAGTTCCCTGACAGTAACACCTTATAACCTGATGCTGAAGAAAATATCCTTGTGAGATGAACACTGTGCATTTCACAGGTACTGCTCCTTTACTCTCCTAAGCTTAACTGGCAGGCATAGTGTCTCATTACATCTCATATAGCGACTGATTGCCGGGGGCGTCATATCCCTTTAAAAGGCATGCCTTTGCTGCCTTTCAGTAATTGCATTCTGTGTGTGCAATGATCTGAAAGCTATTTGAGAGGAAACAGCAGAATATTACATATATGTGAGAGAGAGGTGCCAAACCCCTTCTCCATCTTCTGAAACTTGATGAGACTAATAAACACCGATTCAATAATCACAAAGCCACATTGTTCATTTGTTCAACCCTGGTTTGCAATTCATGCAAGCTTTTTAAAAAAGAAAATTATACCTATTTAAATATTTTATCCATGGTTAATTGGATGACCAAAAGGGTCAATTGATGATTTACCAAATAGATTTCCAAAGCACTGCAATGTTTCTGGCAAGCTACCCAGTAGTCAGGAAATGAATTGAAGACGATACCCAATGCCGGATAGAGTGTGAATTAACATAGATGAGTCCAGGAAAAACTTATGTACAAGGAGGAAACTGATAGCTTATTAGAAACAGCTTTAAAAATACAAAGAGAAGGGAAAGCAGTAAATGCTCATCGAGGCCATTACCAATAGGAGGAGAGGTCCCTTTAATTTATTGTCATAATTAGCACATAGTTGCTTATACCATTCCAGAGGCCGTCAGCAAGTGAGTGTGTATAGACACCCTTTGAACGAATTTAAAAGAACGATGTACTTATCGTAATTATATTAATAGTTCTGGGAAAGCAGCATAGACTATGGAGGCCATAGCAACAGGCCAACAGTCATTCATCTAATTTATTTCCTCACCAAAATAACATGTCTAAAATTTTTATATCTTATCAAATTGAATCTATAGAAATTACGGTGGCTATCAGGATTGAGTGGCCCTCTTGTAACTTTAGCATTTGTGAAACTATGGACAAATTGTCTCATGGTTTATAAAAATGAAACACAGAAACCTAAAAATGAAATTTTTAAATAAAATATGTCTCATGGCTGAGCAAGTTCTCCACTTTTATAGCTTTTTTCCTAAATACACACATAAGAACCAAAAGAATTATACCTCATAGAATTAAAATACAGAGGGTAGTCTCAACTATAGTTAAAATTGTAGATCATTTTTAAGACCAAAAAAAACCTTTCCTCACCTGTTTTCTTTAATTTTATTATAATGCTATTTGCTTTATTCTTGAATACTTTTGTTCACCTGGTGAGAAGGAGGAGACTTTTTTAATCAGGGAGATGGATTTCTTCCTAACATAGCTACTGTATATTGAATTTGCTATAAAGTCAGTAAAATGTGTTAGCAAATAAACACAGAAATTAAAAGCGAACAATTTTTTTTAGAGATTTTTTGCTATAGGGCCTGTGTGTTTACTGGAGAGACAGAGACAGAGAGTGAAAAATGACCTCTCCCCCCCGGGGGTAGGGATGGTCACATTGCAATCCTTTGTTCTCCATTCTCCTTTTGGGATTCTGGGCACGCCGCACACACACCTGGCGTGAGTGTCAAGTCACCAGATCTGAGACTCTAACCGAGGTTGACCATACAGGAATCCAGCACCTTAACCACCATGCCACCGGCTGTCACATGAAGTATGATTTTTTTAAGTGAAAAAATTCCGACAATTAAAAAAATAAAAACAGAAACATTCAAATAGAAAACTTCTTCAACATGTGCTTTCTGCAGAGGAAGCATGTATCTTGGAAATTTATGAATCTGCATAGCTAGATAGCCCTGTGAGTGTGGATGGGGGTGGGGTGGGGTATTAGACACAGGAAGGAGTTTAATTAATATTTGGGGTTGTCCACAAACCGAACACCATTAGTCCTAGCACACTATCTGTTGAATTGGGTTTCTCAGAGTGGTTTCTCCTTGGTTCTTAATCTCTGGAACTTTAAGACTGATGAAATCTATGTGACTTGTAGCAGACTTGACACATTTATGCACAGTGTTCAGGAATAAGAAGACAAGCTTTAATAACAATAATATTTATTATGTGTTGGCTATTTGCCTGACATTCTTCTAAGCACTTCCCACATTTAACTAACCCATTTAATCCTCCTAACAAACCTCTGAGATAAATATCGTTTCCATTTTTGCCAATGAAAAAACTGACACCAGGAGAGATTGTCTAGGTTCTTGCAGCTAGAAATGGTAAAGCTGAGATCCAAGTATTTTAGAGTCTATATATTTTTTAACTACTTTGCTATCCTACTTCTAGATCAAAGCTTAGAGACAAGAAAGCTCTTCTTTGTACATAGGGGTTGCCAGGACCTCTTTGCCCCTACTACAAATCAGTGGTTATGTACTCTAAAAAGCCAGTTGAGTGAGGCCATCCTAAGTATCAATGACCAGTGGAGGAATGGGAACCCTCAAGACAACTAAACTTCAACAATCATGCATGGCACTTTCAGGGCACTTGCAGTTTTGGCTAGCAGGTTTGTCTCATTCTCTGGGATCTGTATCCACAAAATTTGTCAGTGTGAGGCCATCAGTGCATTCATAATGGCCTCACTGATATTTGACTCTGTACACCCCCACCCTGAATATTTTTCTCTTGGTTGCTTTAGACACCAGGATAACTGAGGCAAGAGTGTGGCTGACTATCCCTTTTCTTTTTTTTTCGGAGAGGTTTTTGATGTGGGGCGCGTGCACTCGCCAGGAAGACAGAGAAAGACAGAAAGACAGAAAGCGAGAAATCAACTCTGGGGAGGGATGGCCACGCCATAATCCCTTCTCCTCCAATCTCCTCTCGGGATCTTGGGCATGCACGCACACATGCCTGGCATGAGTTTAAGCCACTGGGTCCAGGACTTGAACCGCGGTCGACTACATGGGAGTCCAGCGACATAGCCATTACGCTAATTGCTGGTCCCATCCCTTTTCTTGATGACTAATGAGATCCTGTCCTCCAATTCTCCATCCATGCTGTATAACGAGTTGTGATTCCTTTCCTACCCAGCTGGCCCTTTTTAAGAGATGATTTTTGGGAGCTTCGGGAAGATATAGTCCTAAACCAGGTGTAGCCTCTTTGAGGTCCTTTTAAAAGTCCCAGATTGCTTTATGGTGGGACATTTTTGGGGCAAAGGTAGAACTTGAAGTGTGGAGTGTAGCAGAGTGAGTGAGCAAGGGCCGATACGGTGAGTACCTTGGGTTACCATCTGCCCAACATTTTTCCGCATGTGAGTTTACCCTACAATGAATCCTAGGGCAGTGCTCTCTTGAACACACTTGCGAGTGTTCCAGGGATGAGTAATATAAGCCAACTTGTCTCCAGGGCTTTACAGTGGAATACCTAATGCAATACTGAGAGTAGATGGGAGAAGATGGTGTATGTCCTTGTTTGGGGCTCAGAATTCTGTAAGTTTCACAGGTTCTTACTTGGCTTCTGGTAAGCTGAACCCCATATCACTACAAGTCCAAGTTCTTGGGAGTGAGCAGGAAGTTCTGTTGGGTCTTGAGAGTTGGGCAGCAGCAAGAAAGGTCCCTGTCTTTTGTTCACCTTGATATATCTGGGTTGGAGCTGCCAGGAGCCCTGAAATAAATATCCTGTTCTCTAACAAGTTATCTACCTTAGGAACCTTCTCTTTCTTCCTAGTCTTTAAGTAGATCTTAATTTTATTCAAAGATTTGTATGTATTTCTAGAATTGGAACATAAAGTGTGATATTCATTTATTGATTTTTTTAAAATTGAGGTATAATTTTCCTGCAGTAACATGCAGACATTTTGACTATGCAGTCTGTTCCATTTTGACAAATGTATACACCTGTGTAACTCACAGCACTATCCATCTATAGAATATCTAAATTCTCTTATGCTCTTTTTCAATCAATCCTTAATTCCTACTCCCAGAGGCACTTAGATTAGTTTCACCTGTTTGGAAAACTTCATAAAGATAAAATCATATATGACTTTTTTAATTCACCATAATGTTATTTAATATTATTTACCCTGTTGCATGTGTTGTTTGGTTGTTTTATCTTATTGCTTGGTAGTAGGTCATTACATGAATATACCAGTTTGTTGATGGACTTATGGATTGTTTCCAGGTTTGAAATATTATGAATCAAGCCACTGTAAACATTATTTTACAAGTCTTTCGTAGACATTTTAATTGTTATGACTTGCTGAATCATACAGTAGTTATTTTCAAAGAATAAATAGTGCTTGTAAAAGTAGAAAGGAAAAAGATTCCAGATGGAGGGACAATCATTCAGTGGGACCAAGTTGTCAACATCAGTTTGTGACACAAACAGGAATCACCAGGAAGAAGGAAGCAACATTGTAGGGGCATGGCTGAGTGCCCAAAATTGATCTGTTCACTAGAGCACGCTGTGATTCTTGTTGCCTATTTCATTAATGCTCCTGGATCCTTCAGGCATTCTCCTTCCCCTGGAAAGACTGCTATGATTGTCTTTATTGTATACTCCACCAATGGAACCATGCTCATAATGGTTTCTGGTCTTGATGGGCTCCTACTTTGACTGTGAGACACATTCAGGAGTAGGCCAGAATTTCTTTTACTTCTGGTAGGTAGACATGAGTCAATGACTTTGTAGATATACTCAGACACTCAGACTCTAGGACTCCAGAGAAGATGCGGCTTTACTATTACTTAGCAGTAAGCCATGATTTTATCCCTTTGAAAGGAACCAACGGCCTGCTGCAATAAAGATCCACTATCACTATCATTCTTGCTGCCTGCGGCAGGAACCCGGTGAGAAATGTGAACACCCTGTAACGTGCCTTGGAGATGATGTAGGCTTATGGAATAAGATAGGCCCCTCCTTTTAGTGATGACCAATGTGTACGCATGTTTTGGAGACTTTTGGTACACATTATCATGTTGTGACCTAGAAAGATGAATGAATATAGACTTCCATGTGCAGCAAATAGATGTTCTTTCCTGGAAACCTCTAACACTGGCCAGTGGTCACGTACAGGGATTACTTGGCCTCTCATGTTGTGTTCCTTTCATTGCTTCTATGTTCTGTTTTGCTTTTAGTAGCTAGCTGGATGAGCTTGTTTTCTTTTTCTGTATTTTTTCTTTCCCAGTACATTCTTTAGGATGTCAGTGATTCTCATTGATACCATATTCATCCCCAAAGTCACTGGATGTCATAACTTGCTTCTGACTATCACAGCTCTGCTCTGTCATTCATGTCTTCTTTTAAAGGAAACTTTATTTAATCCTTTTATTTATGAACAAATTGAGATTGAGAGAGAAGAAAGAATATGAACCCTAAGAGACAGAATCAGAGAGATGAGGAGGGAGGACGAGTTGCTGGTCTACTTCTGCATCAGAGATTCTATCTTGTGGATGGAGTCATAGCAGATCCTGACCAGTCTGTTTGCTTCCATCTTCTGCTCCATAACCTTTGCCATCCACTCCTTCTGCATCTGCTCTTTCCTCAGGATCACCTGGAAAGTCAAGTCCTCTTCTTGTGCCTCACCTGGGACCTAGATGATCGCCTCTGTGCCAGCCGGAGCTGCTTTTCCAGGTGAGCCTTCTATGCTCAGTATCTCTGGCCTCCATTGTAATTTATTTTAGTTTAGTTAATTCCATGAAAGAACAAAAAACAGAGGGCCAGGTGGTGTGGTAGTTAAAGGTACTGGGCTTCCATATGGCCAACAGTGGTTCAAATCTTGGACCTGGCAGCTTTCACTCTCTCTGATGAGCATAAGTGTCCTATAGAAAATTAAGTCATAATAATAATACTTAAATAATTAAAAATAACAGATATAGCACCCTGGGAAAGGTCTTGACTCCATAATTCACCCCCAGCCAGCCCCAGATCATGGGCACAAGTGCTCTGTGTATTCAGGGATGCTCCTTCATATGTGGGGCATCCTCACAGAGCATCTTGTTTTACTGCTGCACCACCATCCAGACGCTTTTTTTTAGAATAATTTTTTAAAGCTTATTTCTCTATCCCACTCATGAGTGGGGGATATATAGAGAAAACATTCCCATAGGGTCTGTTGATGTTGACTTTGTAATCCTCCCTAATCCAGTCATAGTCCATGGACATGCATATGTGTGCCTGGCATGTACAAGGAGGTCTCCAGACTGGAACTGTCCCTAATCCAGTCATAGAGCATGGACACAGATATGTATGCCTGGCATGTACAAGGAGGTCTCCAGACTGGAACTGGAACCTTCTGAGTGGCTCAGCAGAGTGTGGCATGTTATCACTGTGTGACTATGTGGCTTACAGAAATGGTAAAAAGTGGGATCCAGAGTTTCAGTCTTTCCGTGTAGTTCTAGATGCACTTCCTCAGCAACTTACCTTGGTTCTTATGGTAGCTTTAATCACCTTCTCTTTCTCCAGCTCCTTCATGGAGACAGAGAATGACATTTCCTTGGAGTTCAGGTGTGTGAAATGCTGGTCTTTTTCTTTTAGGACATTCTGGATTTCAGCTTCAGTTGGTTCCTTTTGTTTCTGAGCCTCCTCTATCACCTGACACAAGATCCCTGCAGACCCTGCCCTGGCTTCCCCAGATACAAGTTCTCAGTGGAGCTGGCCACACTGTTTTTCAGTTCCAGACTACTCTTCTGTTGCTCTGCTAATGTGTGCAGATTCTTTGGATGCGAAGGGCAGGGGTTCACCCTGGGAGAAACCCAGCACAAGAGCTTCCAGATCTCCCAAGAAACCGAACTCCTCTAGCCTCACTTCCAGCACATTTTTGAGGAAGGTTTATCTGCCTCATGAACACTGTCTTCCAGTGGCCAGGGTCAGGTCTGTGAGACCTGATTTTTCAAAAGGAGGGTCAACTTTAAGGTGTAAAGATTGTTCCCTCAAGGCAGACTGCTTAAATGAAATGGTTCCAAACAGCTCAGAGAATCTACCTTTGCCGATATCCAGACCTTCATCTGGGCCTCTGAGCTCTCCTGCAGGCCCAAGGCACCATCTAGCTCTCCTGGAAAGCTGTTGGGAACTGAGGCACCTGGAGAACCCAGGGTTCCCTTCTCACTGGCTGCTCTCCGGGTCTCTGCTGCCGACCGCACAGTGTGTCACTTGCCGAGTCTCAACACACCTGGCACCAGGTGAGTCCTCCATGGCTGCAGGCCTAACTGCGTCATGGCCTCTTGGGCCAGCCTCTCTGCCACTGGTTTTGAAGCTCTCTCCTGAGAGGTTAAAGTTTGGATTGTCAGCTTGGCTCACGGAAGGGCCTAAGAGCTTCAGGGAGCAGGAGCAGACGATCCTCTCTCCCTCTGGCCCCCTTCCCCTTCATCTTCCTGGGAGAGCCCTTTCCCTCCTGCCAGGGCTGTTCCAGGGAATTGGGTCCAGATTTGCTTCCCAGCCTTTTGGGCAGAGGTACCCTTTGCTGGCGGCATTGTCAAACAACGCAAATGCGAGTCTATGGACTTGTTGCTTGTTGCTCCAGGAGTTGGTCATTTAGTCGGCTGTGTTCTGCGTCGGAGGCAGTGGGGAGATAGTCCTCCCAGCCGCTGGGGGAGCCTGGGCTGTGCTCGCCGTAATTGGGAGCATGCGCAGTAGGCTGACCGTGACTGCAGGTTGGGGCGGGCAAGGCCTGGAGCCTCACAGGGCTGATCTACAGCCGGTGCTTGTCAGCGCAGGCCTATGGCGCTCGGACCGAGGCTAGAGGCGGTGAATGGGGTGACAGAGACCCCACCAAGCTAGCTCTCTCCCGCGGCTCGGCCAGAAAGCTCTGTGTTGGGCCACAGTCCCAGCAGGGTCAACTAGGGTCTCAGAGTGGAGCTGTGCTTTTATCTAAGGAACAGGAATTCCAAGGCTTGCTCAGGAATGCCAGGTGTTCACTCTGGAGATGCTGGTCAGTTATGAAGATTTTCTGGGGCCTGGAGGGTAGGGTTTGAGGACCTGGGGACCCAGGGTGCCCGAGGCAGGCTTGCCCCCACTGCCATTCTCATTTCTCGCGACTTGGAGGAGATTGGACAGTGGCCACCATTTCTGAGAATTACATTGGTAGTTAGATGTCTGCTTCCTTGGTAAGCTGTTAATTGTCTTTTGTGCCCAAATACAATGAACATTCTCTAATGTATCAATGTCGTCTGGAGCAAAGGAGTCTGGGGTTATAGTTGGACTTAAAATCTTCCTGCAGGGTTGTCTGGAAAGTCAGTCTTAGCTTCAGCCAGGTTCTTGGGTGACACGTTTTCTTTTTTGTGACAACGTACAGATGATATTCCACTAAGTTCTGGTAGTGAACGCAGTGAATCGTCGTTTTCCATACTTTTGGTGCCAGGTGACATTTTTGTCGCTTAAGATCTGCAGACTCATCTGCCCACCTGCTGCCAGGCCCCAGTTCCTGCTGCACCCCAAGCTGCTCAGTTTTGGTAACTTTTGTTGGAACTTGAAGGTCCTGAATATTCCCCAGCCTATCTACATCTCATGTTCTCAGTCAAATAACAGGTTTTTGATAATCATTACGTGGACCAACTTTCTATTCTTCAGGGATTTATCTCACAGCAAAAAGCATAATGAGGTCAGAGGTTGAAATGAGCTTTCTTTCCCAAACTAGTGAAAGGGGACTGATTCAGCACACGACATTAGGGATTTAAGATAGATGAGAAGATTTCTGACCAGTGCTTGGAGCCTAGGTATTCACTCCCTATAGCTGCTATAACAAAGTACTGTGAGAAAGCTGGCTTAAAATCAGACACTTGGGGCCAGCAGGTGGCATAGTGATTAAGGTGCTGGACTCCCACGTGGCCAGCCATAGTTTGAGTCCTGGACCTGGTGCCTTAAATCAAGCCAGGCACATATGTACGTGCACAAAATCCCAAGAGGAGACTGGAGGACAAGGGATTATAGCATGGCCATCCCCCTTAGGGGATTTCTCACTTTCTCTGTCTCTGGCAAGTGCATGTGCCCAGTGGCAAAAATCCTTAAAAAAATTGTCTTACGATTCTGGGGTCTAGAAGGTCGAAATCAAGGTGATGGCAGAGCTGTGCTCCCTCTGAAGCCTCTAGGCAAGGACTTTTCTTGGCCTCTTCCTAGGTTCTGGTTGCATTCATTGGCATCCTTGGCTGACAGCAGAGTCACTGAGTCTCTATTTCCACCATTACATGGATTACTCCCTGGGTATCTGTTCTCACCTGGCTGTCTTATTAAAAAGAGAGCCATCTTGTTGCATCAGGAGCCCATCCTACTCCAATACGTCTTCATTTTAACTATCTTAACTAATTACATCTGCAAGGACCCTATTTCCAAATATATTTACAATTTGAGTTCGGGTAGGTAGAACTTCACTTTTTTTTTTTTTTTTTTGATACAGTGTAACCTATGACACCCCAGAATGAATAGTTTTTCTGGCAAACTTGGCAAGTAAGAATGCTCAGTCTTCTAACATTGTTAGGGAGAGTTCGTGGGAAAGAAAAGAAGATTGCTCGCTGTTCTGGGAGCCTGACTCTACAGCTTCAGAACAATAGCAGACCTAAAATTAATTCCTAACAATCAGCCATGAATCTGTTATCATTTTTTTCTCTAAACAGTTGCTTCTAATTATGCCCCTTTGATGTTTGCACCTCTCAGCTATCTTGAAACTAAGATCATTTCCATTTCTCACACTTCCAGCATTGTTAACACAAGCTGAACAAAATTTAGTCCTTCTAGGCCTCTTTCGTTAGTCAAATCCTACAGCACCTTAATAATTGTAAGTTGCTCTTTTCTTCAGTTTTCTCTTCAGTTGGGAGCTTTCCCAGCACTAAAATTCTCACCTTGCACATCACATAGTGGGAACAAAGAGGTGGCGACCTATGTTGTTTGTGAACGGACTTTTGACACATTTAACTCCATCTTGAATTCCAGTGTCTATGTCAGCAACTTTCTTTGTAATGGCTCCAGGAAAATGTAAATTTTGTCTTTTATACCTCTTGTTCACTTCGTTTTTCTATTTCTTTCACAAAACACAACATGGAAAGAAGCCCACAGGTTTTGCACCTTTTATGTAAGCTTTTTGGTGATTAAAACCCTAGGGTGTTGAGTTAGTAGAAATGGTAAAAATGTGCACCTACAGTACAGTAAGAGCTTTCTCATGATGCATTTATAAAAAGAGTGTTAGAATTGTGAATAATGCTGGATTGAAAACTCTGGGATGCCAAAGTCGTCTGATTACAGTCCATGTGGTGATATTGTAAGTTTTCCCCAACTTGGCTGTATTAATGCTTCCACATCATTTTTGAGAGGGAGGAAGAAAGACTCATTTTCTCTCTCAGGTCTCAGAAATTCTGAAAATCTGAGGAATAGTAAGGGTTAAAATGTCAGTATGTATTAAGCATGCCATTTTATTCTGATGCGTTGATACCTTGAGACCTTGCTGCCGCTGGCTGGGACTGGTCCTCCTACAGTGGCCTAATTCCTAGAGACAACAGCTGGCCCACCAGGATTTGGTTGGTCTGCACCCAGAAGGCACAATCTGGAGCCTAGGCCCTCAACAGTCTCCCTTATCAGGCTCTAATGGGTACAGCCCTTATCCCTCTGGCCAGACACCAGCCCAGGACCGGATACTAGATAAAGCAGCCTCTATCCCACCACATTATTTGAAGTAGCCAATCTTAAACCTGCTTAGCCTACTCACTCTGTCTTGGCACATCTCTCTGTAGAAACCACAGTAAAGGCCTTTGTGTTTTGCCTTCCCTGCCTCTACTTCCTGACGAAGTTTAGTACTTTCCCATCTGGTCCAGCGTGGCATTCCTGCCTTCTCTATCTAAGGGCCTTTGAGTATGAAAACATCTTCCTTTATCCCAGGGCCCATGCGTCTTAACCATACCTAATTAAAATAAATCCCAGATACATTTTAAAACAGTCCATGTAGATTCACTTGAAAATAGTTTTATTGGTCTATCCAGTGGCGTGGTGATTAAGGCAGCTGGATCCCACATGGCCAATCATGCAGTTCAAGTCTCGGTGGCTTGAAAAATATGCTGTGTGTGTGTGTGTGTGTGTGACACACATATGTCTAAAGTCCCAAGAGAATGGAGGAGAAGGAATTACAGTGTGACTGTCCTTCCTAGGGGCTAGTCTCTTACGTTTTCTGTCTCTCTCCAGCAAGCATATATGCCCTATAGCAAAACTAAAATAAATAAATAAATACTGTAATCACTTTGATTCAGTATGACAGTATGATTAAAACTTCATTGATTATAATCCCTATAACCAAGTTAGGGATTGGTCAAGACATCTTTTGTCCAGGCTTAGTTAAAAGAAAAGGATCTAGTACGTAGTCTAAGCCTGGCATCTACAACAGGACATCACTGAGACTTATCGCTAGGCTTTCCCAAAGGGGGCAATGTGGTATGGAGAAAGGCCTTTCCGAATTGAGTAGGTTGGCTCTGGTGTTACAGGCTTCTTTTAACACTTCCTATATTTTGTTTAAACTACTCATCCCAGAATGAGACTAGGGTCAAGGCCCTAGGGACCTAGGACACACTTTTCTTTCTTTCCTTCTATTTTTTTTCCTGCTTTTAAAAATTTTATTTCAACACAACTATGCTTACAGAAATAGACTCATGAGTTAATATAATGCAACTTAAGTTCAACTTATCCTTCACAATTTGGTACATGGTTTAAGATTTAAAAAAGATTTGCAATCTGTTTTATTTTTATCTATTATAAATGTATAAAAGATTCTCCATCAAATGTTACTAAAGAAGGCAGCAAGAACCTTGAGAAATTTATCTTTGGTTTGCCTCAGGAAAAGAACATGTATTGCACTGTAAATTTTCATAGAATTGGTGCCACAAAATATTGTTGTAATGTTTCAATGCCCATTTTCAAAGTTCAATGACTAATGATTGTAGAAGGACATGCAAGGGTCCTATGTACACATCCGGAACTGTAAAAGCTATCTGATTTAGTTAGTATTGCATGTAGATTACATATCTACACAAACCACAATTCAAATAGTGTTAATGCAGATTGAAGAAACTATCAATTTACTTCATCAACTGAGGTTAAAGTGGAAACTTGGCATGCTAGCTGTTACTTATTTTCTTTTTTCATAAATCAGAAAAACTTGAGTTTTTTCCCTAGCTTTTCAGTCCAGAAGGGACATTAATACTGCAAGGCAGGTATTCCTTTCATTGTTCACATTTGTGGGGAAACATACATTTTAAGGAAGTGTTCATGTCAGGATCATATTCAAGAGATGCCTTGCTTGTCTCTCCCTGTTCTCAATCTTAATTCACAATAGAAGGATCTAAATCTTAAAAAGTCTAGGCTTTGGCTCTGCAATGTGCTTTTATGCTCAGATCCATCATCATGTGTGATGGTCACCAAAATTATTCAGGAGTTGAATCGAAACTGGCCGTGAATCTTGCCTTCTACTACGTATTAGGCTAAAATTAATAAGACAAGTACTAGATGCATTGCCTGTTACAGTATAATCAGCAGGGTTGCTCCTCTGATACGGATTTTGTAATCATAGTAGCCAAAGGTAGATAGAAGTACCTTAGCATCAGTCTCTGTAGAGGAATTTGATAAGTAATAAAGTCACATATAGTTAAAGGAGTAAGTAACCTTCCTCTGTTACTATAACCCAAGGCTTTTTCCCCTGTTAAGTGTAGCTTTATTCAATACCTAATTGTTTGTATCATCTTTTTACATGATGGGCTGCTCATGGGCAGACATACTTCTTAATCCTCTGTCTCCAGAACCTGGGACCTACCAGACATTCCAAAATATATTGGGTTGTCAGAAAAGTCATGACGAATATTTTGCATAGAGAAACAAAAATGCATTATGACATTTTGATGATCTAGTATATATAAAGAAGACTTTTTTAAATGAAGCACTTTTTAATGCATTTTAAAAGTATCTATTTGCCTAAGTATATATTCTGTGCTGCCCTGGTGGTTATAAACCTTGGTGTCTATCTGTCATTAAAGGGCCACTACTTATAGGTCCACAGTATAAAACTCACTTTTCAGATCAAAGTTATAAATCTTTGGGGGGAGAAAAAAATTTCTGCTTTGCCTTTATCATCAAATCCTCTAAGAGCTGTGAATTTATTTTTTTAACCTCTGTAAGAGAAAAGAATCTACAAAACTATCAACTTGTGAATATTTAATTCAAAATTATTGTATAGTCTGCATTTCGTTTAGTAGATAGCAACTGAACACATTGGTTATCCCACTTTCCACTTAGAAGCTAAATTTTAATCCCTGGGAGTGGTTGCTTTGCCATTATGCATATCTTTTATGTTATATTTTTAAACTGAGTAAAAAAATATATGGAAGGGTAAATGACATAGTCCTAGATTTGAATGTGATGCTTGAACAAAGGCTATGATATTCACAAGATGCAATGGAGCGTGTGTCTACTTATCTGGCTGTGCAAACTTATGAGCCTGATAACAATGGCAATGAGGCATTTTTTGCATGAGTGACTCTTCAGGGATTCTTCTAATAGCCATGGTAGGAGACTTGCACTTAGAGATCAGAGTTTTTGTGCTGAATTAAACGTTACTTTTAGCTTCTCTACTGGTTTGAATTCTAACCTGAAGCCTTTTCCTCCAAATCTTCTCTCTCTTATCACTGCCCACCCTGGCCCTACTCACCTGTGTGTATTTATACATATTGAATTTTTATGTACTCATTTAATTGATTATTTTTAAAAATGAAAAATAGCACAGACCTATTCCCTTTTAACTACACAGTCAATATATTTATATTCATGACTTTCTTTTCTTTATTTCCCCCAATGATTTTTGAAATGTGCCTGTTTCGTTCACTTATAACCTTTTCTCCATTTTAATATGTTTTTAGGTGTACTATCAACCATTTATTCTAAAGGTGCTGCTTCCAAAATTAGTTTCCTTAGGCAGGCATGAAAACCAAATGTCCTCTGTAGTTATATCTCCTTCCTCCCTGGTTACTTCAGTGTTCTGGTCAGAACAGTGTCTTGCACACACCAAACCACCTGCTCCCCAGAAGACCTTTGTCTGAACCTTTCTCTTTGCCAGAAATGCCCCTTTGACCCTGTCGCCTTCACCTGCTGTCCCTTTACTCTCAGTGTAAATGCACCTCATTAATTCTCCGTGGGCCTCTAAATTGGAGGGATGGTCTAGATCCTCTGGATGCAGTGTGCCTTTCTCTAACTGGGCTCAGCACACTTACCTTGTGTGAAAATGCTTCTGTATCTCCTCTCATGCTCTGAGCTGCCAAGAGTCTCCTGCATGGAGCACTGAGTTTTACTTTTGTTTTCCCAGAGTATTTCACAAAGTGCTGCGACACTGGGAGAGCATATCCGTTTGTGGAATGAAAAAGGGTTGCTCCCTTTTAATTGTGTTGAGGTGACACTGAACTAAATGCAGTCTTGGGGTCCCATCTCTGTTTATGGCCTTCATTGGTCAGCATTTCCCACCTGCTACACATAAAAGGCAGCACAGTGGAGACAATATAAGGCTGGGCTGTGGGGCTGTGCTAAGTCACATTCTGGCTCTGCTACCCTCGGGCCTAGTGACTATGACAAGTTATTTAACCTTTTAGAGCTTTCGTTTCCTTACCTATGAAGTATGGAGAACAATAGTATATATCCATTATTGTTCCCTATGTTACCTACACCTTTAGTATTCAAAACAGAAAAAAGAAAACCTAACTATAAAAAAAAAAAAAATTACACATACAAACGTTCTTTTTCACTTTGAAACGGGGACATTACTGTTTTTCTATTTAGAGATTTACCCTGTTTTCAAGATTCAAGGGAGTTTATTTCTGAATTCAGAATATCATGATTTAAAATTAAAAAAAAAAAAAAGTTTGTACCTTCTCTCCTTTTAGTTCCTGGGTTTTTAGGCCCATCTCTTTTCCCAGCCCACACATTTCAGGAACTCTTCTTCATTGATTCTAGGTCTTTTGTGGAATCAGGAGAATCCTATTAGGACGGATGAACCTTCTGATTCATGCTTGGAATTAATTAAAACATTTTATAAAGCACAGAGATGACACGTTCACCTGAGGAAGAAATCTGTGGTTGTACTCCAGGCAGGACAGAGCAGGGAGGATACACTGTAAGGAACGGGGTGGGGGTGGTATTCCTCAAGCTGTTCTCCGCCGCGAAGTCTAACATCTATCTGCTTCCTTTGCTATAGCAGATTTTTGGAACTTGTCACTTTGTTAACTTTCACTGTCTCTGATATATATCTGATAATTTTCAGAGAAGATAAAACATATCTTCCTAATTTGGGAGTGTGTTGTAATAGTTCAAACATACGCTTTGGAGCCAAATAGTGTTTTTGCCATTTACTTATAAGAGCTCTTGGGTACAATTACTTAACCACTTTGTGCCTCAGTTTATTGATCTGCAAAATGGAGATGACTATCATAGGATCTCCTTTATAGAATATGAGAGTTAAATTCATTAAGCTATGTAAAGCATTAGAAATAGTGCTTAGTACATAAAAAGCGTCACTTTGTGATTATTAGTACATGAGCTTACCTGTCTAACAAGGCAAGGCACCAAATGAGTGAATAAATCTATTTTCTGCCCTTTGAAATTTAACTTGAAGCCTGACTTCTTTTCCCTAGAATTAAGTCAGAACATCACAAAGACCTGTCCTGAAGTCTGTCTTTCATTTAATTACATGTCTTGTTGATTCCCCTCAATTGATTTCTTGACTCTCTTTCAGGTACCTCTTGCCCTTGGCTCACAGCATCTTCCATCCAAATGCCAGCTAATTAAACCCATGTATTTCTGAGCCTCTCTTTACCTCTCATGCCTAGATCCTCCTGTGTTGAGGAAAGGGGTTGATGTAAATTGTAACAGACAAGGTGTACCGAAGTGGACATTCATCGACTTCCACTAACCACGCACACTCATACAGATAATTACCATTCATCACTCATGCACACGGATGACCAGACCTCACAGATGAAGTGATGAAGGGAAGGTTTTGGTTTGATGGCAGCTTTTTCTCTCCCATATTTTGCTTCCCATTTATTTTAGTCCTATGATGACAGCTGTCTCAGTCTGTTTTGTGCTGCTATAACAAAATACCTGAGACTGGGTAATTCATAAAGAATTTAACTTTATTTTCTCACAGTTCTGAAGGCTGGCGAGTTCAAGGTCAAGGCACCAGTAGGTTTAGTGTCTGGTGCGGACTGCTCTCTGCTTTCATGATGGTGCTCTGATGTATCCATTAGAGAGAAATAGCCGTGTGTCTTCACATGGTGGAAATGCAGGAGAGCAAGAGAACCAAATGCTGACTGAAGCTACCTTCATAAGGGCCTCATCCTCTCCATGAAGGAGGAGCCCTTATGGCAGAGTCACTTCTCAAAGGTTCTACTTAACAGCATTGGGTTGTTGTTGTAAAAGTTACCGTGTGCTGCTTCAGTTTTTCTATGCAAAAATGCGTCATGACTTTTCCAACAACTCAATATTATATTGTCCATTAAAATGTAATACCTACATGTTGGAGGGAATACATCCAAACCATAATAGCAGCCTTACTTATTCTTTTATGTGTGTGTGTGTGTGTGTGTGTGTGTGTATTCGTCAGAGAGAGACAGTGAGAGGAAAGTGAGACATGGAATGACAATGCTTCAGTTCCCTCTCTTCCATTCTCCTCTTGGAATTTTAAGCCTGCACATGTGCCCAATGGACTTTTTTCATGCTGCTGGGTCTGGAACTCGAACCACAGTCACCCATGTGGGAGCCCAGCACCTTTACTACCACACCACCTACTGGCCCCAGTCTTCCATTGTTTTCAAGTGTGAAATATGTATAGCTCAACACAGGCCTTTAGTCATTTTATCTGGGCCATAACTAGTTGTTGCCAGTTAGCTCAGTGTATGCGTCTGAGAGCGGAGGCTGGGTACAGGAAAGCAATAGGGACACCATGTAGGTTGGGTACATTAGTCCAAGTGCAGGCCGTTAAAGACTACCCAGTAATAATCCCAGTTTTGACAATTAGCTAGCACAATGGATCAGAACCAGGAAGAGAGAGGGAGATTGGGTGTGGGGCAGAGAATAGAGGATGTATTTTGAGAAGTACAGGAGAAAGAACCAGATAGAGTTCCCTTAGGTTCTACAATAGATCCTGTAGAGTGTTTTAGTAGCTTTGCCCAGGATGGGAAGAAAGTTAATAAGGACAATGAGCTAGTATGTTGTCTTTTTTGGTCTTCCCACTGGGTCTCTGTGTAATACCAATGATTTTGTCATATACATATTTAGACTTGGCAGTAAAATAAGTCAACTTTTTTTGTTAAAAAATACATGCTTGGGACCAGCAGTTAGTGTAATGGCTATATCGCTGGACTCCCATGTAGTTGACCGCGGTTCAAGTCCCGGACCCGGTGGCTTAAACTCACACTGGGCGCATGTGTGTGCGTGCCCAAGATCCTGAGAGGAGAATGGAGGAGAAGGGATTGCGGCGTGGCCATCCCCCCTGGGGGGTGATTTCTCGCTTTCTGTCTCTCTGTCTCTCTCTGTCCGTCTGGCGAACGCACGCGCCCTGTAGCAAAAACCTCTCCAAAAAAAAGAAAAAAAAATAACATGCTTTGGGACCAGCAGTTAGCGTAATGGCTATGTCGCTGGGCTCCCATGTAGTCGACCGTGGTTCACGTCCTGGACCCGGTGGCTTAAAACTCACGCCGGGAGTGTGTGTGCGTGCCCAAGATCCTGAGAAGAGAATGGAGGAGAAGGGATTGCGGTGTGGCCATCCCCCCTGGGGGGTGATTTCTCGCTTTCTGTCTCTCTGTCTCTGTCTGTCTGGTGAGTGCACGCGTCCTATAGCAAAAACCTCTCAAAAAAATAAATTAAAAAAATCATGCTTTTTGATGGATTTGAGGCATTTTTTTTTACCTATCTGTTGAACTAATGGTCTCTCTTGCTCACAGAACACAAATATACTGGTAAACATGACAGGATATACCGGAGTCCAACACCATGGTTGACTATGTCCAAATCTTTTATAGAAATTACTTCATTTTTCGTTCTTAATTTTTATATTTTTTAAGAGAGATTTTTGCTATAGTGTGTGTTTGTTTGCTAGAGAGACAGAGACAGAAAGCAAGACATCTTCCCCCAGGAAGGATAGCCATGCTGTAATTCCTTCTCCTCCTCTCGGGCATACACACACACACGCTCCCAGCATGAGTTTTAAGCTGCTGGGTCTGGAACTCAAACAGCGGTCGACTACGTGCGAGTCCAATGACATAACCATTTTGCCATCCACTAGTCCCAGAATTACTTTCCATGAGAGCAACCGTAAGTCCATATGGGATCTTTGCACAATAAGAAGAGGTGATATAGCCCTGTGCCTGGGCAGGCTTAGCTTATAGAGAAGATGCAGATTGGCTGTTAGCCTATTTAGCTATCAGCTGGACACATTATGCCAGGCCCAACCCATACAACCATAGCGGAAGCCCTAAACATCTGGTAGTATGCAAGCTAAGGTCTTTCTTCCCCAGTCAAATGATATTAGAGCAGCTACTATGCTGCATGGGGCTCCTTTGACTGTAGTTGGCACTCCACTTCAAGTAGATAGCATTCCCCCAGGAAATCTGAGCCTCCACTTGTAGACTCTCGGGACTCTTTAGTTCATCTCTCCTAACTAGTAAGAAAGTACATTAAAATTGAAGGAAAAAACAGATCTGAATAGTCTTCTGCCATGTTCCAAACCTACATCTGTTTTTCATTCAACATTCATCCTCAGACTCTCTTGAACTGTGTGTCTTTGTCTTGATTTGCCTCATTCTGAGCCCTTGATCAGTAGCTTATATGTGCTGAGGCACCCTTACGTTCAAGTCATGGCTTTGTCACTAAATAGTTACTGATATGTAGGATAAACAATTGGCTATCCCTAGACTTCGTCTTCCTTATCTGTAAAAAGTGATAGTATGAAGTCTCAAAAAGATTAGCAGTGTGATAATGCTGTGAAAACCGTAGCACACAATACAAATTAAAGACACATTTGAAACCAGGAAGGGTTAATTTGGACTAAAGTTAAAGTAGAGCAATTTACTCATCCATTTTGCTATCATTTCTAGATACAGTTTGGACATCTGTTAAGTACTGAAGGAATATATCATTTTCAACTGTCTCAATCCATTTGCAGTTGATTTTAAAGCCTAATTGTATTTGAATGAGGAATCAATACATTATAACTGCACTAACATTACTGTGCTGAAAATCTATGCATGTTTCTGATGCTTTCATAATATATTTCAATTTTTCCATTATTATACTGTATTTTGGAAAAGATTCTTTGAGCATTGTAAAGTGGCATAAACCCCCAATGAATGGTTAGGGCTATTTTTTTCTTTTTCTTTCTTTCTTTTTTTTTTTTTTTTCCTTTTTGAGAGGGTCTGTTGTGTGTGCACTCACTGGAAAATAACAGAGAAAGACAGAGACAGAAAGCGAAATCACCCCCCTCTCAGGCGGGACGACCAAGCTATAATCCCTTCTCCATTCTCCTCTCAGGATCTTGGGCATGCACGCACACATGCCTGGTGTGCATTTGAGCCACAGGGTCTAGGCCTCAAACCGCAGTCGACTACATGGGAATCCAGTGACATAACCATTATGCCATCTGCTGGTCCCAGGACTATTTGTTTTGATGTCAAGTTGCATTTGTTTAGAATGTTCTGTAACTCCTCCTTTTTCCACTCTGTTTCTATAACAGACACCAAACAGTTCTTCCTAAAACACCAATTTCTGCATTGTCCTTCCTGGATAACAAAGTTTCCAGTCTTTTCAGTTATATTATTAGGGGTGATAGCCAAAGCTTTCCTTAGTTTGGCTACAGACTTTCATTCCATACTTGTGTCTCTGTGTTGGAATATACCCCTGTTCCCAGCCAGGCTGAGCACCTCACAGTCCCACATTGTAGGGAAATATTCTCAATAGT
Organism: Tupaia tana; assembly: GCA_026018925.1. Classification (NCBI taxonomy): domain Eukaryota; kingdom Metazoa; phylum Chordata; class Mammalia; order Scandentia; family Tupaiidae; genus Tupaia; species Tupaia tana. The sequence continues at coordinate 210,707,573 of JAKSZU010000003.1, forward strand.
ACCTTTGATCATTCTGACCTTACCAAGAGTGACCTCATCTCACCTTGCCATAGCCAGTTCTGGGACCCAGCATCTTTGGGGTTTCTCTAGCTCTACGAACCTCTGTGATAATCCTTGGCCTTTGGAATATACAAGTTGGGTGAGCTCTCAATATCTGGGGCCATATTTTATGGCAGTGCTGACATTAATGCCAAAGTCCAGATGGCATTAGTGGATTCTCAGGACATGCTGGTTCCTTCCTCCTGCACCTTGAGATCAATTCTTTAGTTGCTGTCAAAGTGTGACTCCACTGTGAACAGAATCAAGTCCACCCATAGAATGCTAACTTACCAGTTGCTAGTCTGTTGGTCTCAAGAACAAGAGAAAGCTGTATAGATATAAGACAATAGAGACCAATGTGCCAATAAGGAAACAGAAAATATAGCTAGGAGCTGGAAAAGCATACATTCTAGGAGAGAATTTTGGCTCTACTAAAATATATAGTCTCAGTTGGTAAAAATCTCAAAGCCTTTAGAAAGTTGATTCAAGTTGAATCTGCTTATACACGTTAGCATCATCCCGTTACTGGGGTCCCCCCTATAAAAGTACCAATATTGGGACCAGCAGTTGGTGTAATGGCTGTGTCGCTGGACTCCCATGTAGTCAACCATGGTTCAAGTCCCATACCTGGTGGCTTAAACTCACACCGTGTGCATGTGTGCCCAAGATCCTGAGAGGAGAATGGAGGAGAAGGGATTGTGGCGTGGCCATCCCCCCTGGGGGGTGATTTCTCGCTTTCTGTCTCTTTTTCTGGTGAGTGTGCACACCCTAGCACCGTATGACAAAAACCTCTCCAAAAAAAAGAAAAAATACCAATTCTTAATTATTTCTCCTGACTCTGTTCATGCCATGGAGGGGTACGACTCAAACCCTGATTCCATCTTGGTCAGTCAATAGACTCCAACTCTTGCATGCGCAGTTACTGGTTGAATAAAGGAAAGACATCCTCCACATTGGTTCAAGAAGACTCCATTTCAAGAAATATACTTGAACATTTTAGAGAAAGATACTTGCCCTGTATTAGGATTTTACCAGGAAAACAGAGCCTTAGGATACACAGATTGATCCATTTTAAGAAAGTGGCTTATATGATTATTAAGACAGACTGCTCCAAAATTTGTAGAGCCCGTTTCAGGCTGGAAACTGACACGATCTGTCCCTGCAATCAAGAGAGAAAATTTCTTCTTCACAGAAACATCTTAGTTTTACTGTTGAGGCCCTTCAATTGATTGGATGAGGACCACCCTTATTATTGAGAATAATCTCCTTTACTTAAACAGATATAGATGTTAACCATGTCTATAATAAAACTTGCTTTTTAGATGTAACCTGGGTGGGCATTTTCTAAACTTTGAGGAAAATAAAATGCATAGGAGTTTGTGGTTTTGTTTGTTTTTCGTCAAACGTAATTCTGTTAAACATTCCAGTGTCCAACAGTCATTTTATAATTTCAAACCAAATGCAAACAGCCTGGAGACAGAATTTTAAAAATATTTTATATTAAAAAATATTCCCTTAATAGGTTTTCCAATAAACCTCATTTACACAGAATTATCTTTGACTAACAGGGATTCTCTGTCCCATAGGTATATATTGTACAGGGCTCTTCTGAGAGTATGCTGCCCTTGGCAAATATTTTTTTGTGACACCCCTGTCTACATGAACAATTTGCATCACCCCAAATAAGTGTGTTTGTACCATATTTGTATGCTGATCTCTCATGAACCTGTGAAAGAAATACTGAGTCTGCATATAGTTTGTTAAGTCACTTTCCTGGAACTGGGAGCTAGCCAGGGATGAGCCCCTAAGTCTGTCGTGCCTGAGTGCTTCTGTACGTCTGGTCAGCTCTATGTTGGGAGAGCTGGGTGAGAAGAGGATGTCCAAAGTGGCAGAAATAGAGAAACAGACCCTGAGGCTCACATGGCTATCTATTTGGGCTCTAGGGCTCTACTTGAGGGTGCTGTTGGCTCCAGCTAGTCTCAGGTACTGAGATGGAACTGGGCCAGGCCTAGAAAATGTTGAGGAAGGAGCTCCCAAGCGCCAAGCCCTGCTTGAGACAAGGGCGTGGTTGCCTAGGGCGAAAGGGGCTATTGTTCTGATGTCTGTGTTTTCCCCTCATATTGGTGCTAATGATGGTCAGAGCCAGAGCTGCTTTCTTTTTTAATTCTGCTAGTTCTCAAAATAGTAAATCTATTGTTGTGAATTGTGTCTTTTTAAAAAGCACTTCTTGGGAACCAGCAGTTAGCATAATGGCTATGTCGCTGGACTCCCACGTAGTCGACCGCGGTTCGCGTCTCGGACCCGGTGGCTTACAACTCACGCCGGGCGCGTGTGCGTGCGTGCCCTAGATCCTGAGAGGAGAATGGAGGAGAAGGGATTGCGGCGTGACCATCCCCCCTGGGGGGTGATTTCTCGCTTTCTGTCTCTATGTCTCTCTCTGTCTGTCTGGCGAGCGCACGTGCCCTATAGCGAAAAACCTCTCCAAAAAAAAAAAAAAAAAAAAAGCACTTCTTGCCCCCATCACGGCTATTCCTTAGGACACATATACACTTGCACAAGCTAAATAACATTCTTATTAGAATAACTAAATTCAGAGATGAATAGAGGGGATTAGGTATAGCGCTCATCCTATATTCTCCTCTTACAGTAATTGATATAACATCGGTGAGACTTTACTGGCAAAATTGATTCAAATCAAACCAGAAAATCTCAGCCTCAAGAACTGAAAACGAGCTAAAAGATGGTAAGCAAAGAATAATAATATGTGGCAATGTCTTCAAATTATTCATATTTTAAGCTTTATATAATTTGAAGTTGCAAAAATGTGTTTAACAAGGGTGGATTTTTTTTTTAATGTGATGTCTTTATTAATGATCAGGAAGCAGTCCTGAAAGCACAATAATGCCATTGTTAGTGATGTTAAATTGGAAGGCGTTGAAAACATTTGGAAAGAAATATAAATAATACAAATAGAGTTTTAGAGGTTATAAATATGGATGGAAGGGAGAACAAAGATATTTCAGAAAAATGCAAAGCAATTGTGTCTATAGGAACATATCATTGAAAACAAAGGAGTACTCCCCTAGGTTACAGGTTCTGTGATACCCTCTTCTAGCTTAGTATCTCATGTGCTGTTGGTTTGCTGTTCTATGATATTTCAGGTTGATTGTCAATTACATTGGCATTAAACAATAGAATTGTACTTTATTTTTTTCTCTTTTTATTATGTGACCATATGCCCATCTTTATGAAACAAATTTTCTTTCTTGTTGCATTATTATTTTAAGGCTGCTACGTTGTACAACTAAGGCTTCGTTCATATAATCCCATCATAGTCTATGCAAGTGGTGCCCCCTGGAGACATGCAGTGACCACCCTTCACAACTTATACTGCCTTGCTTTGAAATAAAATGGACAATTTTATTCCAGACTGTCCTCTAGTGTCCAGTGATATTTGCATGATACAACAGTATCTAGAAAAAGTGTCCTTTGGTTTAAGTCAAGCATTTACTTTGAACAATTTAAACATTCAAATATTTGGTACGAGGCAGACCATAATCAGAATGGTTTAATGATTTACTATTTTTCTGGAAGAATTGAATAGTGCAGGTATCTCCTATGTTATTCCCTGCAGGTTTTTTTGGCTCGTAGTGATTTGTATCTATATATTAGATTTTATATTTCTTTGACTTCAAATCAATTTAAAAGATAAAGTGCATCCACCAATTCAAGCTTTGGATTAACACAGCCTCATTATAAGCTGTGTCGGGTTAAGTTCTCAGACCTGTCTGAAGTATTGGTGTAGGTTCTTTTCATGAGATCTGGGGCTTCAAAGCTATAGCAAAAGCCCAATTTAAGCATTTATACAATATTCATCTCCAGTTATGAGAACAGTTTTATTGGACATATGTCTTTGTATAATTTTTATACTAGATATTCAAGAATCATTCTTAAGAAACATCTGGGTTTCAAATATATTAATGAAAATTATAGATAAATATAGATCCTTTTTCTCTGTATCACATTTCTCCTTTCTGGAAGAGTTCTATGGTTAGTTAATTGGTAATTAGAGCAAAACACTCTTGCAACTTAGAGATCCATTTTGGAGAACTGAGCTAATAAAACTCATACTTTGTAAACAGTCTCGTTAGTATTATTATGTCTAGAGAAGATTGTGTGAACCAACATGGACAGACGTGCATGAAGGTTAAAAAATTTATGCAAGAGCCAGTATGATCTTGTTATTCCAAGGAGTCCAAGGAGAGAGCATCCACATGAATGTCTGCTTCTATAACCAGTTGTGTATAGTCTGAGTGGAGACACAGAAATCAGGTACTCACAGGTCAATTTCATTGCTATCGAAATTAAGCCACTTGTTTTGTTTGTTAAAGTCTGAGCATATCCTGACTTCTCATATTTTTATCAAGGGAGTAAGAGTATACGCTGCTAGGACAATGAGAGCATTCTAACTTGCTTAGCAGTTTTCTTTCTCAGTAGTTGATGATAAGGCCTCGGTGCGCTACACTAGTTTATTGATTAGTTAGTTGAGTCCTGTCCTTACATTCAGACATCTCTAGATTCCTTGTTAAAATCTGGTATCTGGATCCAAAATTGAAGATCAGACACTTGATCATGGGACTCTGACAAGATATGTGTCCCACACTTCCCCTGTGCATCCTGCCCCAAGTCCTACCTGGATACTCAGTAGTCTCTCTTGCTTCTCTGTATCTCATTATTCTTATTTTATTGTTTCTTTCTTTTTCTTATTTTTTATATTCTATCACTGTCTACCTTATAGCATACAAAATGAATTTTCTCAACATGAATACACTGTATATTAGTGCAAAGACATTTCTAAACACCTTATCAGCAGATAATTTTATGTTTTTATGTCCCTTAAATGTTTTGCTGCTTTTTTCCCTTGATCCCCTCCCTCCCACCCCCCATTTCTCATCCTCCTCCCACGCTGTCTCTAATATCCACAGTTTCTGTCCATGTTTTTATACCTTCCAATATTTCAGTTTCTGCTAGAGTGCAGACATTTGGTATATATTAAGTGGGTATATACAGTACCTCTCTTTCATAGTCTGACATGCTTCACTTAGCAATAAATCTTTCATATTCATCTACTTTAAGTGAAATGCCGGGGTCTCATCATTTTTTGTGGCTCAGTAGTATTCCATAGTGTATATGTGCCATACTTTTTCAGTCCACTCATCTGTTCTTGGACATTGGGTTGATGCCGTTGTGAATAATGCCACAAGAAACATCAATGTGCAAGTGCTTTTTCAACTGAGTGTATTCCTGTCCTTTGGATAGATACCCAGGAGTGGAATTGTTAGATCACATGATAATTCTATCTATAGATCTTTGAGGAATCTCCATATTGTTCTCCACAGTGATTGTGCTAATTTACATTCTCATCAAAAGTGTAGGAGAGTTTCTTTTTACTGCAGCTTTACCAGCACTTATCGTTCTTTATTTTTTTAATCTAAGCCATTCTGCCTGGAGTTAAGTGGTATCTTAGGTGATTTTGATTGTCATCTCTCTTATGATAAGGGACATTGATCATTTTTTTCCTAAGCTTCCTGGCTTTTTGTACATATTCCTTGGAGAATGGTCTGTTCAGCTCATTTACCTATATTTTAATTGGATTGAATTTTTTATGTATTTTTTGGGGGGAGGGGCAGGTAAGCTGCTTGAATTCCCTGTGTATTTTGGTTATCGGTCCCTTATCTGAGCAAGAGTTTGCAAATATATCTTCATTCTAATTATTGTTTCTTTTGCTATGCAGAAGCTTTTAAACCTGATGCAATCCCACTTGTCTATCTTTGGGATTATTGCCTGTGCTTTGGGGGGTCTTATTCAAGAATTCTTTGCCTGCTCCAATGTCTCCAAGAGTTTCCTCTGTGTTTTTCACTAGTATTTTATAGTTGGAGGTTTTCTTACTATTGGAATGATACTGATATGGTTTGAGTGTCCCTTTGAAACTTAAGCTGTAACTTGATGCCCAGTGGGGCAGTGTTGGATGGGAAGCCTAAGGGGTGGTATTTGGGACATAAGTGTTTATCCTTCTTCAGTAGATAAATGCTTGCCCCCAGAAGGGAGCATGTTCTTATGGATTGTTTCCCTCAAGAGGCACTTGAAATAAAGCCATCAGGGGCCAGCAGGTGGCATGGCGGTAAAGGTGTTGGACTCTCACATAGCCAACTATGGTTCAAGTCTTGGACCTGGTGGCTTGCTTTCTCACTTTCCCACTTTCTTTCTGTCTCTCTGTCTCTCTCTCTCTCTCGCTGGCTGTCTCGCTGACGAATACATGTGCCCTATAGCAAATTTAAAAAAATAATAAATAAAACTAAAAAGATTCTTTAAAAAAAAAAGAAAAGGAAAGCCATGACTGTCCACAGTTTTGTCTATCTATGCAAACCTACTGGCCTTTCCGTTTTTCTCAGTAATTTTGTGATGCAGCAGATGATGTTGAACTTTTCAGTCACCAGAACTGTGAACCAAATAAACTTTTTTGCCTTGTAAATCACCTCGTCTCCATATTCTGTTACATGGCAACACAAATGGACTAAGATACCTTCCAATTGGAATTTCAATAGTGTTTATTATTAAAACTTTTTTTTCAGCGATCTTTGATTCAACATATTTGTATCTGTCAAGTTATTTAACATCTTATCCCAAAGTATTTCCATAGCTGTTTAATAAAAAAGGTCTTATTGTGCTGATAGCAATTCTAGACTTCACAACAGTCTCTGTGTAATTCTGGAATCACTTTAATTATGAGCTCTTTCAGGCCTGATGGATTGCATATTCTGGAGGAATGGCATATGGTATTGAAGAATTATTCTTCTTTTACACTCACTATATTTATAAAACCTGGCTCCATACAGCTAAATCTCTTAATATATCTCTCACTCTCTGTTCATCTATACACATGCATACATATATTTATAAACTTTTTATTGAAAAAGAAGATACATGAAGAGTGTACCAATTGTAAATGTACAGCTCAAAGAATCTCAAAGTGAACACCTCCTGCAGTCACCACACTGTAAAAAACATGGAATATTGTCTGCAGTCTAGAGGTCATTCTTGTGACTCTTTTCAGTAACTACCTTCTTCAGTTTATCCTTAACTTACACCATTATCTGATAGTTTTGGCCATTGTTGACTTTCGTAGAAATGAGAACTCTCTTGCTATCAACATCCTATTTTTGAAATTCATCTACATTGCCCATCACAATTATTCTCATTAAATACATTTCAATTTTATGATATTTATCTAATCCAATCTTGAGGAAAATGTGAGTTTTTCTCTACTTAACTACTAGGAGTAATGCTGCTATATTCTGACCCACATCTAGTGCCCAAATGTACATATTTTCTGTTGGGTATACACCGAGGAATTGAATTGCTGAGTCATAGAGTAAACTGATGTTAAGCTTTAGCAAATGCTATCAAAACATTTTCTAAAGTAGTTTACAAATTTACATTCCCAACAGCCTTGAATTAGAATTTTAGTTGCTTTATATCCTCTGCAGCACTTGGTGTTTTAAAGTTTTTGAAACTGTAGCCATTGTGATTTGTGCATGGTGTCATCTAATTAATGTGCCATTTTCTGACGAAGAATGAAATTGAACACCTTCTCCTATGTTTATTGAGCTATTTGGGGGGAGAGTGCACGTTATGCATCTGAGTGTTTGAGAAATACCAACTTGAGGCTTTTGCCCACATGTATACCAAAAAAAAAAAAAAAAAAAACAAAAAAAAACAAAAAACTTAACATTTCAGGGATTTTAATTGGTATGGCATAGAATCTATAGATAAAATTAAGGAGTATTAGCATTAACATTATTGAGTCTTCTAAAACATGAACTTGTTATTTCTATTTAGTTAGATGTTTTGAAGGAACTCTAGTAATCTCTATCCCCTTTTAATTTCTGGTATTGGCCTTTGGATATATTGATTTGATCTGTTATATTGGGTTGTCAGAAAAGTCATTTTAGCATAGAAAAATGTGTCATGGCTTTTTCAGTGACCCAATATATTACTTTACTATTTCCTTAATTTCTTTTTTCATGTTTATTATGATCTCATTTTCTTTTAACATGATTTGCTATTTTTATAACTTCAAAAAATGGATTATATTGGGCAAGTTAGGTGGTATAGTGGTTAAGGTGCTTGGATCCCACATGGCTAACTGTGTGATTCAAGTCCTGGACCCTGTAGCTTGAAAGATACACTGGGTGCATATGCCTGTGTGTGCCCCAAGTCCTGAGAGCTGAACTGAGGAGAAGAGATTGAAGCATGATCATCTCCGCTGGGGTGTGCTTTCTCTCTCTCTCTCTCCAGTGAGTATACACACTCTATAGTAAATTTTAAAAAGTAAGGTGTGGAGGAAACCAGAAGATGGTGTTGCATTCACACATGGTTCGAATCCGGGACCCAGTGGCTTAGAACTCATGGTGTGTGTGTGTGTGTGTGTGTGTGTGTGTGTGTGTGTGTGTGTGTCCAAAATCCTGAGAGGAGAATGGAGGAGAAGGGATTTGGTATGGCCATTCCCCCTGGGGGGCGGTTTCTCGCTTTCTGTCTGTCTCTGGTGAGCGCATGTGTCCAATTGCAAAAATCTCTCTTAAAAAAAGAAAAAAAAAAAAGGATTGTTTGAGCATTGATTCTTCTCATTTCTGCTTTTTGTATATATATATTCGTGACTGTAAGATTCCTTCCCGCCAAACATTTAGTTGCATCCCTTTACTCCTGGCCCTCTTCATCTGTGCCGTCCTTCCTGAGCGTAGTTGCTATCTCTCCAGCATCCTCTGAAATCTTTGTGCAGGATCTGACGATTTTCAAAGTATAAATCAAATGTGTACTCAGAAGCAAGTCTACCCTGCTCTAAAGTTTTGATGTGTTGTTCTATTTTATTTAGTTCAAAATATTTTATAATTTCCATTTTAATTTCTTTTTTGATCCAAACATTATTTTGAACTGCTTAGTTTTCAAATACTTGAGGCTTCTACTTATCTTTTTCATTATTGATTTCTAGCTTAATTACATTGTGTGAGAGAACATATTCTGACTGATTTCAATACTTTGAAATTTGTTGAAAACTATTTTATGACTTGGGACAACACTAATTTTGGTAAATGTTTAAAGTGTGCTAAACTGCATATATATTCTGTTATAGTGGGTGGAATGTTTTCTCTTCTTCCCTCTCCAGTTGTGTATATTGATTAAATTTCATTTGGAAATAATGTTGCTCATATCATTTAGACTTCACTGACTTTTTGTTTGCATATCCTGACAATCTTCTGAGAACTGGGTTAAAATTCTCCATGATGACTATGGATTATTCTACATCTCCTTTTAGTTTTGTAAGTTTTTGGTTTTCATGTTTTAAATATATTTAGAATTCTTGTATTGTCTAGGTGAATGTAATATTTTATAAGTATAAAATATCCCTTTTTTTTCTGATATTTTCTGCCTTAAAGTCTACTATGAAAGGTCTTAATATAGCTACCTAAGTCAGTTTTTTGTTTACACCTATGTTGATTCTTTTCTTTTCAGTGTTTGCATTTTTATATTTGTTATCTTTATAAACAATGCTTAGTTGGGTTTGTTTTATTAATCCAGTCTGATAACCAATGTCTTTCAATTAGATTTTTAAGTAGTTACATTTAATGTATTAATGAAACCCATTTTGGTTTATATTTTTTTAACCATACTACTTGCTTTCTATTTTTATTACCAATTTTACTTTTTTCTTTTTTTTCTCATTTCATGATTTTTTTCATTAATCATTTTTATATACATTTCTACCTCCTATGTGTATATACACACACATTTTCTACATTTTACCCATTATTTCACTAGCACTATTTTGAGTAGGTACCCTTTTGCAAAACAATACACATTACAATATACTATGATAGTACTTCTACAACTTCCTAGATAAATACTTCCCCTTTTTTCCCTCCACAAAAAGTAGTCAAAATGACTATAGAGATTATATGTGAATGTCCATGCTCAAATCATTCTTGCAAAGAACACATTCAGTTTTTTTTTTCCTGTAAACATTTTTGAGCATTTACTCTATATTATCCACTGTGCTGGTGATATAAAACAAACTATCCATTATTTCTTTATTACATATTCCAGGCATAATTTCTGGTGCTGAGATTTCAAGGGTTAGAAAACTAGATATGTTTTCTTCTCATATACCAATAATATAGACTCTAGTGAGAAGAGACAAAAACATAAGATTATAATATAGTATGCACTTGCTTTAATATTAAAAACAATACTATGAATGAACTTACTTTATTGAGATTTATGTACCAAGCACTTTCGTGATTACTTTAAATACTTTGATCTTCATGATAACCTAACAGGAATTAGGTTTTCCTTCCAATAAGGATACTGAAGCACAGATGAGGTTGTTTTGCTAAAAGTCACATAGCTAAGAAATGACATAGAGTAAGAGCTTTAGGCATGTAGAGGATATAAACAAATAATTTCATAGAACAGCTGGGGAAAGCTTCATGGAGGAGCAGGGATCAGCAGAAGCTGGCAGACTTGGCAGGGTTGCATTCAAAGAAGGTAGCAAGCAGAATGTCATATGTGAGTGTGTGTGTGTGTGTGTGTGTGTGTGTGAGAGAGAGAGAGAGAGAGAGAGAGAGAGAGAGAGATATGGACAGACAGACAAGCAGAGTGGTTCGGAAAAAGACTAAAAAGCCAGGTGTATTATATCCCATAGTAATGATTTCAAATGCTTTCAGAGAGCTTAATGTGTGCCAGGCAGTGCCATCAGTGCTTTACATATGTTAATACATCTTAACCTAAGAAAAATCTTGTTGAGTATATTCTAGAAAAGAAAGAAAAAAGGAAGAAACAAGGCACAGGGAAGTCGAGGTATTTATCCAAGCTCACATCTCTAACAGGTGGAGATATTCGCACTAAGTCTGTAGTCCTGCTCTGAACCATTGCACATCCTGGGTCTGTGTGCTGTCACACACAGGCTGGAAGTGTTAGCTTGTATTAGTTGGGCTTCCTTGGAGGACAAAAATGAGGTCTGTATAGATATACAAGAGGGGATTTACTGGGGAGAATTGGCTCTTGTGATTATGCAGCCGAGAAGTTTCACAACAGGCCGTCTGTAAACTAGAGATCCTGGGAAGCCAATAACATGGACCAGTCCACATCAGAAGACTTCAGAGGCAGGGAAGCCCATGTAACTCAGTCTGACGCTAAAGCATGAAAATCCAGGAGGCCGCTGGTATAAATCCTGGAGTGCAAAGGCAGATGAATTTTGTTCTCTAAGACAGATGGACACCCCCAGCAAGGGTCTACTCTCTGATCTACTCCCAGCTTCAACCTGTCCAATGTGTACAAGAGGCCCTGGACATGAACCGAGGACCTTCTGATGTGGGTCAGATCATGTGACCATTGCCCTAACTTCTGGCCCTACTCAATGGATTTTAATCTCAGTGTATTCTGGGTTATCTGGTCACAGAGTTTAGCATTTAAATGTTTACTTGTGTAAGGGAGGAGACACACTGGCATGTTTTCCAGGGTCCCAGGCACATACGAGGCACAGTGGTGTGCCAGGGAGCAATATTTTGTTTTTAATCCAGGAAGTGGACTGGGAGCCCAGGACCTAGGTTAATACTTTGAACAATTCATACATTTTTTTTTTCCTGCTAAAGTCTTATTTTTATTATCCACAAAAAGAGTTGACACCAGATGTCATTTAAGGTCTCCAGTTTTTTTTAAGAAGGTAAAATAAGTACTGTGAATTAATTTATTATTCAAAGAACAAATTTGCCTTCTAAAACTCAGGCACATTATAAATATAACAGTAAGGCATATCCAAATAGTCTTAGGAGACAATTCTCCATAGGTCTAGGACCCTGAATGAGCATTGTTGGGGGCAACATTCTAAGTTGGTCTCTTCCTTGCTTGGGCTCCTCTTCATTAAGAGCTTAAATATATATTGTATGAATCAGTTTGAGGAATTTGACTCTATGTGTGTCAGTCAGATTTCTCGGTGGCTGGCAATGGTGTGTCCCTGGGAAAATTTACCAGATGCTCAGATGATCTTAATTTTTATTTTAAAGAGGGATGGGTGTTGGGAGATAGTTGTCAGTGTGCTTGTTTCTTCTGCATTTAGTAAGAGAGACTAATTGTCCATGGTTGTGGACTATCTTTTCAAGAACGTTTACATACTGAAAAGTCTTAGAAGATGGTGATTCCTCCACAGCAAAGGGCAGGCATGTTTACTGTTCAGAATAAAAGACTTGAGTTTCCTGTGCTCAGTCATTTCTTGTAACACAGCTGCAGTATGGGCAGGTATCACTGGCCCTCTTGGTGTTGCCTTATAAGAATTGGGTCATATGTAAACAGTACAAAAAGGTTGATAATCTGGTTACTTACTTTGCAGCAAGGAGTGCATTGTTGTTCATCTTGACCCAACTCATACCTCTCACTAACATTCATAAAACTGTAGCAGACTCACTCACTGCCTTGCAGGTAGGATAACATCTTAGACCCTTGACAGGTCTACAGCGGCAGAAGGACAGATTGTAGGATCCTTTCAAATCCTTTTTGATCTATCGATATTTCTTTTCATTCTTCCCCAGAATGGAGACAACAAATTTGAATAACGGGGCCAAGGTTTCACAGTTATTTAGCAACAGACCAGAGATAGGAGTCTACTTCTCATGATCTGTGGCTCTTCTTCCACTAAAGTGTTTTAAATCTAAACAGGTACTTGAAACACCCATGCTGTGCGACACAGTTTAGACTTTCAATAACTTTGGTGCAATATACCTGCTGACTAAAAACTCTTTCTATGAGGGTAGTCTCTAAAACTATGCAACTAATTAAATGTGAATTTAATAGATACTTTGGTCTAGTATTCATATTTGTAAAGGAAAACACTTAAAGAAATAGGCAAAACACTGCACTAAAACAATTCAAAAATCTAAATAAAATCACTTTGTTGTTGTTGTGAATACAGAGTTTGCATTACAATGCTGAAATATAGTAACCAAAGGTACAGCTAAGTCTTTGCCAGAATCCATGTTTGGCAATTTTGCACAGGCTTGATAACTAGTTGATTAAAAAAAACACAACGAATGAATAATCCTGAAAGTTCTTATAGGATTTCTCCAAGTTTATGCTGTTATGAGGCTTAGGAACCTTTCTTACTGAAATAAAAATATATCTGGATATGCCCAGATAATCAATTGAGAAGTTCAGCTGACTGAATACATCTTGTGTAGAGATTGGACAGAAAGTGGAAATCTCTCAGGATTAGCAGTGGTGGCTTGCTGGTGGCAGTGGTTAAAGTGTCTGGACTGTTCATGGCCAAGCACACAGTTTGAGTCCCAGAGCTGGTGGCTTAAAAAACGCTCTTGACATGGGTGCATGCATGCATCAAATCCCAAAAGGAAAAATGGAGAAGACTGTGAGATGACCATTTCCCATGGGAGTGCTTTCTCATTTTCCTTCTCTCTCTTTCTCTGTCTCTTCCCAGCAAGTGCATGTACCCACTAGCACATTAAAAAAATAAATAAAAATATAGTGGCACCAGGGCTAAGGCACTGGGCCTACTACCTTTCCCTGTTCCAGTGTCATATGGAGTCAGTACACATAAATCACAGGTTTGGGATTGTGTGTGTGTGTGTGTGTGTGTGTGTATGTGTGTGCATGTGTGTATGTGTGTGCGTGTGTGTTTCTGTGTGTTTCCTCTGAATTTTCATTTACTTTTGTAATCAGTTTTCAGTAAAAGATCTTCTAACATCCACTCCAACCTCCTCACCCTAAAACATAGTTCAACATTTAGATTCACTGATACTTGGAATTCTCCCTTTATGATTTATGTAAATAGAAGCATTGTTACTATAAAATCTAAATACTTATTCTTATCCCCCAGGAAAAAATATTTTTTGGCCATCTGTAGTCACTCCAAAGATACTGTTTTTTAATCAACTATATTACTTTAGCTCTGTTTCTAAACTTGATAATATACACATATTTGCATGCTACTATAATTTAAGGATTCCAATTGTTAACTTAATTTGGGCTATTTCTAGTAAGGCCTTAGGACAGTATCTTTCTCCACCACACACCCACTCACCTCCTCTACCCCTCACAACTGAGAGGTTGCCTTTTATCACTTAACAGAGTACTAGAGATTTACTCTCTTCATAGGTTAAACTGAAGTAAGTGATTGAGGCACCCGAAAAATGCAAAGGCAGGGTGCAGACAAGAAAAGGAGGTGAAGAACAAGTCTATGCTGAATAATGAGTCTTATTGACATCTTTGGAAGAGTCCTATGGTTTGAATGTGTCTCTCCAAAATGCATGTGTTAAAATTTGGTTGTGACAGGATTAAGGGGTTGATAACTTAATCTGACCACAGTTGGGGGCTTTGGGAGGAGATTCAGGTCAAGGCGAGGCCTTCATGAACGATACTCCTGGGTTCATAGGAAAACCCAAACAATCGTGCTCTCCTCTGCTTCCATGTTTCCTTGGGTCTACAGAGAATCCCTAAGGACAGAAGACCCTTATCGGCTATGGATCCTAGACTTCCAAATCATGAGCTAAATAAACCTCTCTTCCTATGCATCATCCAGACTCAGGTATTTCTGTTATTAGCAGCAGCATACAAACACAAGGGGCTGTTGTTTTGCCCATCTTAGTTTTTTTTTTCAATATTTAAAATTTTTTTTTTCTTTTTTTTTTTTTTTTTTTTTGGAGAGGTTTTTGCTATAGGGCGCGTGCGCTCGCCAGACAGACAGAGAGAGACAGAGAGACAGAAAGCAGGAAATCACCCCCCAGGGGGGATGGCCACGCCGCAATCCCTTCTCCTCCATTCTCCTCTCGGGATCTTGGGCACGCACGCACACGTGCCTGGCGTGAGTTCAAGCCGCCGGGTCCAGGACTCGAACCGCGGTCGACTACGTGGGAGTCCAGCGACATAGCCATTACGCTAACTGCTGGTCCCAATATTTAAAAAATTTTTATATTACTTTTAATCACATGTATATTTACCGTGCATTACATTTCTTTTTCCAACACGATTACTATGCATATCAGTCAAGACAAAGACATTACTATCCACATCATCATCAAATAGTTTTTCATTTTTTAGATTATTTATTTTCAATTATTTTTTAAAAAATATTTTTTTGGAGAGGTTCTTTTTGCTATAGTGTGCGTGCACTTGCCATACAGAAACAGAGAGACAGAAAACAAAAAATCACCCCCCATGGGGGATGGCCATGCTGCAATCCCTTCTCCTCCGTTTTCCTCTCGGGATCTTGGGCATGCATGCACATGCACCCAGTGTGAGTTTTAAGCCACTGGGTCCGGGACACAAACTGCGGTTGACTACATGGGAGTCCAGCGACATAGCCATTGCACTAACTGCTGGTCCCCTCAATTTTTTTAAACATTCAATCACTATACATCATTTGGCTTGTAAAGAGAATTTACCCAACATGAAATACTTCTCAGACCAGTCCAGTTGAGAATACTATACATGTTATCAACAGGTAATAAACCATTTCTGTGTCCCACTAATGTCATGCCTCTCTATTTGTTCTCATGCTATCCTTCTCTATACTCATCCTTTCTCCCCATGCCCCCACAGAAATTCAGATTCTGAGGCCCAACCCAGATCTATCAAATGAAACATTTGGAGCCCTAGGAATCTGTATTATAACAAGAACCTGGAGAATTCTGATAGACTGACATATCTGCCCATCTTAATTATATTTTAATTTTGGAATCTCCATTAATGGAAAGACCAGTTAATACTATTTGCTAATATAGCCATGCACCACTTAATGGAATTTTTTTTTTTTTTTTTTGAGAGGTTTTTCGCTATAGGGCGCGTGTGCTCGCCAGACAGACAGAGAGAGACAGAGAGACAGAAAGCGAGAAATCACCCCCCAGGGGGGATGGTCACGCCGCAATCCCTTCTCCTCCATCCTCCTCTCGGGATCTTGGGCACGCACGCACACGCGCCCGGCGTGAGTTGTAAGCCACCGGGTCCGAGACGCGAACCGCGGTCGACTACGTGGGAGTCCAGCGACATAGCCATTACGCTAACTGCTGGTTCCCTTAATGGAATGTTTTGAGAAGTGCATCAGTAGGCAGTTTTGTTGTTGAATGAATATCAGAGTGTGCTTACACAAGCCAGAAGGGTGTGGCCCATTACACTTCTAGGCTATCTAGTATAGTTGATTATAATATTATGGAACCACCACTATATATATGGAATCTCTTGTTGACTGAAATGTCATGATATGGTGCATAATTGTGCAATTTATTATTAAGATTGAAATGATACTTATTAAAACTGTATTCAAAAAGTTACTTGCCTTGGTTTCAAACCAGATTCTTGAGTTAAAAATAATCTGGGATAACTAGTATATAAATTTAATAATACATCAAGGCATCCTTTATATTGGAGATTTACGTAAATGACAGAAGTATTTGTTGAAGACTGAGTTTGATTCAACATGGAAAATATGCTCCACCTAGATACTTAAGAACTATGCAGCATATGTGTCTTTATCTACTTTCTGCTGCCATAACTGAATACCACAGACTGAATATTTATACACAGTAGTTTATTTGGCTCACAGTTCTGGAGACTGGGAAGTCCAAAAATGTGACACCGACGTCTGGTGGAAGCAAGCGTATGAGGTAGAGCAAGTTGAGCCAAACTTAGCCTTTTATCAGAATCCCACCCTCACAATAACTCACTCACTCCTATGATAACAGTCTTACTTTAGTCATGAGGGTGGAACCCTCACAGAATCACTGTTGAAGTCCTCATTTCTTTTTTCTTTTTTTTTTTTTTTTTTTTTTTTGGAGAGGTTTTTGCTATAGGGCGTGTGCGTTCACCAGACAGACAGAGAGAGACAGAGGAGACAGAAAGCGAGAAATCACCCCCCAGGAGGGATGGCCACAATGCAATCCCTTCTCCTCCGTTCTCCTCTTGGGATCTTGGGCACTCACGCACATGCGCCCGGCATGAGTTTTAAGCAACCGGGTCTGGGACGTGAACCGCAGTCAACTACGTGGGAGTCTAGCCACATAGCCATTATGCTAACTGCTGGTCCCAAGTCCTCACTTCTTAATACTGTTATAATGGAAATTGTTTCAATATGAGTTTGACAGGAACATTCAAACTCTAATAGTGTATATAATATATAATATGGTTATTGTAACATCGATATCATAAATGCAATTTTGGATTTTGGAACCAGAGTGGCTGAATTTGCATCCTTATTTCATTTATTTGTCATGTGACTTTGAGTCTGTCATTCAATTTCTATCTTGCTAATTTTCCTGAATAGGAATCAGGAAACATCTATCTCACAATAAGCATTAGTTAAGAAAAATATATGTAAAACACTAAGGACAGTGCCCAGTACATAATAAATGTTCAGTAGAAATCAGCTAGGCTTACCTATCAATATATGTTCAAAAAATTACCCCCCCCAAAAAAATTTCCCTAGCTTGCATGTTGCCAGAAGGAGACAGAGACAGAGGGAGATGGAGAAAGCACCCCTCGATGGGGTATGGTCACACTGCAATTCCTTCTCCTCTATTTGTCCATCCTGTGATTTGGGTGCATGTGTGTAGGACACTTTTTAAGCCACCAGAGCCAGAATTCAAACTGTGCAGTTAGCCATGTGGGATCTGGCTCCCTTCACTACGCCACAGGCCAGACCATGTTATGTTTTACTTTTTATCCTTGTCTGTATTTGTTTTCTGACATCTGATGACTGCCTTCTCACGTGTGATATTTCTTTCTCTTTGAGGTCCAAGATGTACTAAACTATGTGTGTAATAGGAAACACGTATTTTGTGTGTTTCCTCAGCATATGAGAAACAGTGATGTATGCTGTTTATATGCGTAGCCTTTTGGATTTAACCACTTATAAATTTTGTGATCATGGCTATATTACTTAAACTGTTGAGCCTTAGTTTCTGACTTGTGAAATAGGATTATAACAATTCCTAACTCGTAACTTGGGTATTGAATATTAAATGAAACAGTACATTTAAAATCCTCTGCCTAGTGTCTGCTGACTAGGAAATGTCCAATGAATATTCTTCATGTATCCATCTGAGAGCATGACCTCCATCAGCCTCAGAGACCAGATCATTGTCAATTTTACCTGAAGACCAATGCTTGGGGGAGGGGCAGAAATGTTGATAGAACATTTAACATTTAAGTTCATTTTGGGAGAAATAGGACTTCACAAGTCAGCACCGAGGTGGTGAGAACTTCTTATGAATAACATGTGCCAAGAGATAAAAGTATGGAATACTCTGGTCCAGCCCTGGTGCCATAGGTGATACTGGAGCCTGGGGTTTGGATCCCAGGATGACATGAACAGGCCTAGTTCACATGTGATTCTCAGTGGCTAGAAGACTGGAGGGTATGAGGGGTGAGAATTATAACATGGTAAAATTCTGTCAGGGGTACCTACCTCTTCCATGAAAGAAAGAGGGGTAAAATTTCAAATAGTGTAGGTTGTTCAATGTGGGAAATGATCTGGTATGATTGTTAATTTTAGGTATTTACTAAAGTGGAGTAAGGGATAACTGGTAATGCATCATTTTGGGGTATGTCTACAGTGATGTTTCCAGAGAAGATTGGCATGTGAGTTTGAGTGGACTAAGTGGGAAAGATAAACCTTCCAATGTGTGTGTTCATGATTCAAATATCTAGAGATAGAACAAAAAGAGAGAAAGATAAATTAGTCTGTTTCTTGGAACTGGTGTACCCTCTTCTCCTGTGTCTGGACTTCAGAACTCCAAGCTCTCTGATCTTTGAGTTCTAGGGCTTACATCAGTGGCCTCTTGGGTTCTCAGGTCTTTGGACTTGACTGGAGCCACGCTGCTGGCATCCCACACACCCAGCTTGCACAGAGAATGCAGCGAGACTTCTTGGCATTCATAATCACATAATAAATCTGATATTTTATCCTTAAGTTTAATGAATGACATAATTAATGATAGTGTGACAAAGTTTTATATTACAAAGGGGAACGAACCTCTTAACATGACCGATCTTGACCAATTTCTTCACTCTTCTGGAAAGCACCCTCAGGGGAGTCTAGCCTGCAGCTATAAAGTCGCTCTCTGACATGAAGGCTGTCATAGACTCTCTGGTTCCCAGAATTTCTAGGGACAAGGATGAAAGGCCACTTTCAGTTGTCAGAGCACTAATTGCATTATTTTGTTCAGAAATGATGGCCAAGTAAGCATAAGAGCTAAATATTCAGACTCCGTGGATGATTTTCTCTGGTCTCGAGCAGAGGTCAGTACCAAAGGTACCAGCTGTCTCCGGGTACCAATGTGAACAGAAAGATTTCCGTGGAGTCAAACAAAACATTTATCATCCTGGAGTCACTCTACCTTACATGGTATTGACAGAAACCAATTCTCCTTAACAGATGTATAAACCAGGAACTTTAGGAATAGTTTGTGTGTGATTCCTGAATGTATAAATTATGAACTGTCTAGTATGACTTCTTTTCAACTGTAACTGAGTTTTACCATTGACAATAGATACCTGATGGCTTCTTTTAAGACATTTTAATTTTGGCTTCTCTTCACAGGGTATTGATAATTAATTGCATCAACTCTACTACTTTAATAAAACTGGTCATCCACAAAGCAAATATGTATTGCTTAATTTTCAGTTTGAGAGCTGATAACCACTGAAAATTAATCATCCATAGAAAGAGAACTAAGCAGCACTTCTAATCTCTGAAAAGATTGCCAGTCTATTAGAGTTATGTGCTATAATCAATTCACATATAACTGTATAATTTATAAGCTCCAAATTAGATCAGCTATCTATTAGACCTAATAAAAATGGAAATGTATTAATCAGATTAAAAAAATAAAGAAGAAAATTAGCAAGCAAAGGCATGTGATAGCTCTAGAAGAAGGAACATTGATGGCTGTTGGTGTGGGGTATGAATGGGTTAAACATATCTGTGCCATGTACAGTGGTGTGATTTGACTTGATAGTTCTCTGTAGTTTATATATAAAAGTTCTTGGAAAGACATGAAATTTAATATGCGTGAACAAACGTTCTTTATGTCCTCTATTAGTGCTAAAGAAATAACATTTATTGATTCTTATTGTATGCCAGGTGTAGGGCTAGACCTGAAAGACAAAAGCTTATATTGGATTTGTTGGAAAATTAATGACACATTTTTGCATAGAAAAGTACATCATGACTTTTCTGAGGACCCAATATTTTAAGACGCAAATTCTTGTCAAGCTCACTGTCTACATTCTAGATATCCTAGTACCATCTTGTTTCTTCCTAGACACATTGATCAAAGATGCACTAAGTTTCTCTAATATTTCAAAACCATAAATATTTCTTAGGCTTAATTCAACACTTAGCAAAGTTTGAATTCTAGTCAAGAAGTCTGGTTTCCTTTTATGCCATGTTCTCTTATTTCTTCATTGTACCCCTTTACTCCACAGTTTAGCTCAAATCCCCTGAGGATGCATCAGAAGCAATAACTCCTATCTACAAGAAATATAACAGTAGAAATTAAATCATTTTTGAAAAGATATTCTGTTAAATATTACTATTTTCTCATAAGTGGAAAAAAAAATCACTACCCCAGCACCTGAAACAAATTACATATTTCTGACATTTAAGTAGTCATAACTTACACATCAGAACCTTTGTAACATCTAGGGTAATAAAATGCAGTAATTTTTTTTTAATAATTACATAGCAGTTGTTTTTGTTATTTGGAATTTGGACATTGTTCTCCAACTATCTCCAAAGGGTCCTGGGCATATGTTTGTAAAGGCAGATATCATATACGCAACATTTCCTGCATAACTGAGTTTATCTGGAATAAGATATCTTGTGACTAAGTGAAAAAAAATACCTATAGTTTCTTTTTTTAAAAAGAATTATTTATTTATTATTATTTTTTCATGTAAGTGTTGCCAGAGAAACAGACAGAGAGATAAAGAGAAAGAGAGAGAGAAAGAAAGAGAAAGAAAGCCTCCAGGTCCAGGACTCAAACCACAGTCAGCCGTGTGGGAATTCAAGCGCCTTAACCACCATGCCATGCTGCCTGCTGGCCCCAAGTTTCTTTTAAAATTATGTTTGTTTTTCTGATACTACAAATTTTCTCAGTATTTAGTGTCTTTATTCATATCATATATGTACATGAAATTCACTTAGAATTTTCAATTTTGAAATAGCTTTATTTGCTTTTAGTTTTTACTATGTTTAATATATGGCCACTCTTCTTTGGAACTGTTACTTTTATTTGGAAATACTTTTTAAATAATTCAGAATAACAGTATTTGTCTATATTATTCTAGATATTTGAAATTCAAAATAAATTGCCTTTTAACTGCTTCCAGAACATAAATTCAGAAAACATTTCCCAATTCAATTTTTGAGAATAGCATTATCCTGAAAACACAAACTGATAGTGTAGAAAAACAGAAACAAAATGTAGACTAATGTACCTCATTAAAAAAAATCCTCAACAAAATATTAGCATATCAAATTCAGTACTTTATTAAGAGGGTGATTCAATCACCAAAATGGAATTTATATAATGAATTCAAGATTGTTTCAATTGAAAATCAATGAAATTTACCACTTTGATAAAAAATTACATGAGTTTAATAAATGCAAAGAAAGTCACTTGGGAATAAAACAAATGATAAAACTCAGCAAACTAGGAATAGGAAACTTTCTCAATCTGACAAAGGAATCTAAAAATCCTCCTAGTTAATGACAAACTTCAGGCGGAAGATTGAATTGAATGCTTTTCTCGTAAGATCAGAAGCAAGCCAATGATGTCCCCTCTCATCAATCCTAATCAATATTATACTGGAGATCTTCGCTTGTGGAAATAGTTAAGAAGAATAAAATAAAAGGCATCAACACTATAAAAGAAGTAATGAAACTATTTACGAGTGATATGCTTGCTTACACAGAAAATCTTAGATCCTATTAAAAAAAGCTACTGGACTTAATCAGTGACTTGAGCTAAGTTTCTGGATACAAAATGTTAAAAGAACCAATTATATTTCTAGATACTAGTAATAAACAGCTTGAAATAAAAATTGAAAATTTACAATATCATCAAAAACTTGAGTTAGACATAAAGGTATCAAAATATGTGCAAGTTTTGTATGTTGAAAACTATAAAATACTGGTAAAAGAAAACAGAGAAGTCTTAAAGGAAAATTACAATTTAATAGTTTGGAAAGTTCCATATTACTAAGAAGAAATAACGTTTATTGAGGGAACCAGCAGTTAGCGTAACGGCTATGTCGCTGGACTCCCACGTAGTCGACCGCGGTTCGCGTCTCGGACCCGGTGGCTTACAACTCACGCCGGGCGCGTGTGCGTGCGTGCCCAAGATCCCGAGAGGAGAATGGAGGAGAAGGGATTGCGGCGTGACCATCCCCCCTGGGGGGTGATTTCTCGCTTTCTGTCTCTATGTCTCTCTCTGTCTGGCGAGCGCACGCGCCTTATAGCGAAAAACCTCTCCAAAAAAAAAAAAAAAAAAAGAAATAACGTTTATTGAGAACTTATTACATGCCAGGTGTGAGGTTCATGTAGATTCTCCCCAAACTAATATATAGAGTCAACATAATACGAATCAAAATCCCAAGACTTTTTGAAAAAGTTAACAAACTGATTCTAAAATGAAATAATTGTATACAAAAAGGCATTAAGAGCCATTTTGAAAAAGAAAAAAATGAAGGATCACAATAACTAATTTGGAGATTTACCATAAAGCTCATAGTAATTGAAACAGTGGGGCATTGATGATAGAAAAGAAGCATCAGTCAATTAAATAGAACAGTGTCCAGAAATAGACACATATATGTACATGCATATATATGGGCAACTGGCATTTGACAATGTTTTGTGAGAACAGTGTCTTCTACAAGCAGTTCAGGAACTATTAACATTCATAAATAATAGACCTTAGCACCCTCTCATGCAAAATACAAAAATTTACTCAAAATGTTCATGGTCCCCATGTAAAGCATGAAATTATAAATATTCTAAAAGAAAATAGAACTGAAAATCTTTGTAAACTTAGTGGTAAGCATAGTTACAAAACATAATAAATTGGATTTCTTTAAGAAAAATATTTTTTTGGAGAGTTTTTTTTTTAGAGGGCGTGTGTGCTTGCCAGAGAAAGAAAGCGAGAAATCACCCCCGGGGCGTTAGCCACGCAGCAATCCCTTCTCCTCCATTCTCCTCAGGATCTTGGGCATGCACACACAATCACCAAATGTGAGTTTAAGCCACCGGGCTGGGACTTGAACCACAATCGACTACATGGGAGTCCAGGAACGTAGCCATTACACTGTCTGCTGGTCCCCAAAATTTTTTAAATTGAGACTTCTTTTCAGAAGTCGTTGTTTGGAAGATGAAAGGATAAGTTACTGAGTGGGGAAATATTTGTCAAACACATGTCTGCTGAAGGATTTCTGTCCACAAATTATAAAGAATGTGGAAAACTTAGAAGAGATAGTACAGTAAAGCATAATGGGCAAAAGATTTGGATAACTACTTCACCAAAGATAATATACAAATAGCATATAAGAATAGAAAGACATGGGAACAGCAGGTAGCATGGTGGTTAAGACGCTGGACACACCCACATGGCTGACCACAGTTCGAGTCCTGGACTCAATGGCTTGCTTTCTCACTTTCCTTTTCTCTCTCTCTCATATCAAATTAAAATAAATGAGTAAATAAAATTAAGTAAATAATTCTTTTTAAAAGAATATTAAGACATGAATGTAATTTGTTACTAGATAAATGACAAACTAGAATGAGATATTGCTATCTATTGGTAAGAATGATGAAGAAAACAAAACAAGCAAAATGCCAACTAATATACACTAAGCATAAAACCCAGTAATTTCACTCATGTTTTCCAAAGCAAAATGATTTATGCACACACACACAAACTGTATGCCTGTGTTTATGATGGTTTATTCATAATCAACCCAAACTGCAAGCAATGCAAATGTCCTTCATTTGTTGAATGGATTAACTTACTGTATGTTGATACAAATGAATGCTACTGACATGTGCAACAATATGTATGATTCTCTGAGACTATGCCAAGTGCTAATGGACTATGTTGCATGCTCTAGAATCCTGTTTATTTGACTTTCTACAAACCAAAGAGGCATACTAGACATTGAGTTAGAGAAGTGGTTGACTACAACCTGCAAGAATTTTCCTGAATGAAGGAATTAGTCTATAATCTGATTTGATTGATAAATCCATAACTATGCATTTGCCTAGTCTCAGAATTGTGCATCCTAATTATGCCTCAGTAAAATAAAGTACATATTATAAAAATAAATCAGGATAAATAAGACAAAATGATAGTGGATTCCAAACACAAACATTCTCTATTTTCCTTTTATGAATTAATATATAAAAATATATTAAAGATTAAATGAATGAATTAAATGTACAGCATTTTTTCAGCAGAATGTGTTATTGAGATTTCAAAAATTACTCTTCTCCATTGAAATTTACTGGGGCTGGCAGGTGGTGTGGTGATTGGGACATTGGATTCCCACATGGCTGACTATGGTTCAAGTCCTGGACCTGGTGGCTTGCTTTCTCACTTTCCCTCTCTTTTTCTGTCTCTCTCTAGTCAAATTAAAAATAACAATAATATGGGACCAGCAGGTGGCGTGGTGGTTAAGGCGCTGGACATTCCCACATGGCCGACCATGGTTCAAGTCCTGGATCTGGTGGCTTGCTTTCTCACTTTCTCTCTTTCTCTGTGTCTCTCTCTGGTTAAAATAAAACAAGTAAATGAATAAATAAAATTAAGAATAAGTAATTCTTAAAAAAAATAACAATAATAAATTAAATAATCCTTTAAACAGAAATTTGCCAGTAGGATGCCAACGTTTAATTTGATTGTTGTCTTAGTTTACATCAGGTATTGCTTTTAAATACTCTGTAGAGTCTCCCATAGAACACATGACACACAACAAGTTTCTCTTCCTGTTTGCTCCTCATGTCCCTGTAATGGGCATCTTCTACCTTATTTCCATTATCATTGGTCTCACTTTTACCCTGAACCTCTCTAATGTTCCCTCAAACGGGTCATTTCAGGGTTCATCATGATACCTCAAGGGATTCAAAACTATTGACCAGCCCATTCCACATGGCAAAAGCATTTCATTTCTTTATTTTTACTATAGTCTCTACTGATTCTCATTCTCTTTGACTGCTCATCTATTATTCTCTTTCCTTGACTTCTTTTCCCATGTGAATAGGTTAAATTTTGCTATTTGTTTCTTCTCTCTTTTCAACTAATCCATTCTCTCTGGGGAAGCCCATCTCCTCCCAAGCCTTCAACAGCTCTCAATGTGTTTATGACTCCTCAATTTGTTTTTGCTCTTCTGGTCAGCATCTCACGTTTCAGGCTTATATTTGCTTAAAGTCTCATCTTCATTATCCTGTGGGTCAGTGAATGGCAGTCACCTTTCTCTTCACTCTGCTGTCATCTCTGCTGGCGTATTTTCATCAGTATTTCTTGGCTCTAGTAGTAGCCTTAAAGTTTTCTGCTTGCCTCCCCATTAAGGATGAAGTAAACTCTGGGCCACATTTTCTGAAGGATGGTACCTTAGGATGTACAGTGTAAATAAAGAACCAGAAATGTACTAGATATTCCTAAATGAAAGGAACACGGGGCCAGTTGTAGATAACGTTTTTCCCTTTCCTGTTCTCTCTCTCTCTCTCTCTCTCTCTCTCTCTCTCTCTCTCTCTCTCTCTTTCTCCTTGTGCACACACATTCTCTCTCCTCTCTTTTTCCATACAGGTCTTTTTATTTTTCCCCTGGCTGGTAAGGTAAAGCAACCTGGATAAATCTTGTGTTAAGATACTCCCATATTAGATAATTTGGGATAATTGCTTTAGTAAACTTAGACGCTAGAGCAAAGATTATTTTTTATCTGGACTCCTACTAATTTTCTCATTCCTTTTCTTTGACTCTTTAGTCAACTTTCAGTGGAGGTTCAAAAGATTAAGCAATCTTAATCAATTTATTGCACAAAATAATAGGTGTATAGGCATTAAAGAACTGTACAGAGCAACATGATGCTATTGTATTAATTGGAAGACATACTCATCTTTGGCATAAGGATATCCTTCCCTGGGATTTAACCTGCTGGAAGACCAGGAGAAGTGCTCAAATGTATAAGATTTTTGGTTTGGGGATTACCAACATCAGAGGATGATAGGAGAAAATAGGCTAGCTTCCCTAGATTCTCCTTTTCTTAACTTGTGCTGAACTATTTTCCAAATTTGATAAACATTTTAATTCTTCCTTAATGAAAGTTGACAAGTTTTCAAACTATAGGAAAACATAGATTATACAATACTAAATACACAAGCACCTGCCAGCCAGAATGAAGAAATATTATTTTATTGCTTCTGATTCAGATTTTATTTTCTTTCTAAAAAATAAAAGATACGAAATATTATGGAAAAGGGCAAAGTCCTTTACGTTTTCCTTTGCAATTGTTTTATCTTGCATCCCTTTCTCAGAGACAACCACTATCCCAAATATGAAGTGTCCTTTCTGTTCATATTTACATTATTTTGTCACATATATCCATAAGCAAAGGACTGTTTTGCAATGTTTTAAAAATGTGCACTAATGGGAACCAGCAGTTAGCGTAATGGCTATGTCGCTGGACTCCCACGTAGTCGACCGCGGTTCGCGTCTCGGACCCGGTGGCTTACAACTCACGTCGGGCGCGTGTGCGTGCGTGCCCAAGATCCCGAGAGGAGAATGGAGGAGAAGGGATTGCGGCGTGACCATCCCCCCTGGGGGGTGATTTCTCGCTTTCTGTCTCTATGTCTCTCTCTGTCTGTCTGGCGAGCGCACACGCCCTATAGCGAAAAACCTCTCCAAAAAAAAAAAAAAAACTAAAAAAAAAAAAAAATGTGCACTAATGATGTAATAGTATCTGTATTATCAGAAAATATTTTAACTCAGTATTATGTTTCTGAGCTCA
The DNA here is from genome assembly GCA_026018925.1 of Tupaia tana. Lineage (NCBI taxonomy): Eukaryota > Metazoa > Chordata > Mammalia > Scandentia > Tupaiidae > Tupaia > Tupaia tana. The sequence goes on from JAKSZU010000003.1 coordinate 210,734,729, forward strand.
TTACTTATTAAATTATTATTTTTTAAAATTTGAAGGTGGGTATGTGTGTTCCCTGGAGACACAAAGTTTGGGAAAGTGAGAAAGCACCCCTGTAGAAGATGGTCACACTGCAGTCCCTTCTCCATTTCTCCCTTTTAAGATTTTGGGCAGGGACACACATGTGCCTTGTATGTTTTTCAAGCCACCAGGTCTGGGACTCAAACTGTGCAGTTGGCCACATGAATTCTAGTCACCTTAGCTCCCATGCCACCACTCACTCCACATACATTACTTTTAGTTCCTGTGTGAATTGTGTTAGTGCAAAATAATTTATTACTCATTCCCTTAACTAAAGACATTGTTGCAGTGGATGTTTTCATGCATTTCTCCTGTGGTGTAAATGTGCAAGTGTTTCTCTGGGGCATGTATTTAAAATCAACATCACTGAGTCATAGATTATATACATCAGTGTATTCAGATATTGACAAGATGTCCTCTGAAATGGTTTGCTCTTATACTCTCTCACCAGCAATGAAATCGGTTTTTTTCGTCTTTGTCAAATCTTGGTATTGTCAGAATTTGATTTTTTTCCTAATACAGTTGGTATTAGATAATATCTAGATAACTCTCTTACTACTGAAAAAGACGGGTGTTAATTTATATATTTGTTGGCCATTGGTGTATATTTTTTCGTGATTTTCCTATTTAAAAAAACTATTATGAAAAAAATATGCTGAGAATGATATAACCATCTTAAATATTATGACTGAAAGCTGGATTTAAGTAACATGACTGAAAACCGGGACTACCTGTGTTATCAGCTGTCTATTTATCTCTGAGAATTCTTGGTCTAGAAGATGAATAAATATTTTTATTATTTCAGGAAATTCTTGAACACTAGTAGGTCTGGGCAAATTTGCTCATCTGAGCAAATTATTGTCCTACAAGATATTCACTTGCTCACCTGGGTAAACAACCAGCTTGTCAAACGACAGTTTACTTAATATAATTCACCTCAAGATCATTGCCTTTCTGTATCCACCATAATTTTGTCATAAACTTCCTTCAAAACCAATGAGTTCTGCACCTTGAAAGAACCACCTAAATAGCTGGAGACCAAACCCTAAACCTATAACTATGTATCTTTATAATGTCATTATGAGTCACTTCATGATAGTCTCAAGTTCATCTCTTTCTTTACTGTAATCAGTCTTTATATATATATAATATATATATATATTATATATGTGTGTGTATATATATGTGTATATATATATTTATTATTCATACATTAAATCACTATACATCATTTAGATTGTGAAGAGACTTCACCTAGGATGGGTGACTTCACCCACCCCTACACCTCAGTCCAGTCCAGTTGAGACCACCACACACAACCTCAGCAACAGATAATAAACCACAACCCCAGCAACAGATAATAAACCTTATCTGTGTCCCACGAGTGTCTTACCTCTCCATTTTCCGCCCAACCTTCCTATGCTTTACTGTAATCAGTCTTATAATTTTGGTGTTGATTGGCTAAACAGTTTATTGGTGATCTTTTGGGGAGTCAACAATTGACATTACAAAAGTAAGAAAAATAACACAATGATCTTTTTTCTGTGTACCTGTTCTTCAACTTAATAAGCAATCTTATTTCAGCTATATTCCTATCCTTTTCCCTCCATCCAGATATTTTTAATCCCTGACATGTCATTTCAGCTCATTAGTTAATTAGAATGCATGTTTGTTGAATAGTGAAATATGTTCTGGACAGTTATAATTTTTCTATTTTATGTATTACAAATATCTTCTCCAATTCTATTCAGCTTTTCTTTGTTTTTGGTTTATTAATATACAGAACGCAATTTTTTCTGAATAATTTTACAAATCTCATTTTTAAGCCTACGTGTAAGTTATCCTTACTTTTGGAATTATGTAGATATCTACCTAATACTGTGCACATTTGAAAGAAGTCTCTACATACAGCTCTCACTTAAGGAGCAGGGAGTTATACTTTCTTGAGGAAAGAATATCTACATACATTTTTTGAAGTACTTCTGCATGGATTATTTGTATATTCTTCCGCATTTATTTATTCATCAATTTGTTTCAGTATGTTTATTTCTTCCATTGAGAGTGAAGAACCCCCAAAAAGTGTCTTCATGCAGCTACCCACCTCCATTCTCACTGGTCTGGATCCTGAGCACACATTCATGCACCAGTATGCTCAGGGAGGTACCAGAACATGAACCTAGAACCTTTCCCATGTGGATCCAGTTGTGTTGTGTTACCCTCAGCCACCACTTGGCCCGTAATTGATTTTTTTTAATCAAGATATGCTCATGAATATTCATTTTATTGATTAAAGTCTAATACAATTCATTGTAAGTTCTTTCAGATGACTCCTTTGTCCCTTTGATATACTCTTTCTTTGTTTTTAGAGGTTTTTGCTATAGGGTGTGTGCGCTCGCCAGACAGACAGAGACAGACAGAAAGCGAGAAATCACCCTTCAAGGGGGATGGCCACGCTGCAATCCCTTCTCCTCCATTCTCTTCTTGGGATCTTGGGCACGCATGCACACGTGCCTGGTGTGAGTTTCAAGCCACTGGGTCCAGGACGCGAACTACGGTCGACTACGTGGGAGTCCAGCAACATAGCCATTACGCTAACTGCTGATTCCCCTTTGATATACTCTTATCATTGTTGTCTTTAGAACTTTTTATTTTCTGGCACTACAGGATACTCCAAGCTCACTTTGTAGAATGTCTGTTACAGACTTAGAAGCAGATATGTGTCAAAAGAGCCTTGTTTTGTTCCTACTGGAGAGTAGTATTAGAAATCAAGGTCTGAGTGCTAGGTATACTTCTGGCTGTTGGAGTGACCTTTGTTTCTAGTCCCAGTGATTGAGCAAGAAAATATATCCCTGTGTACTAACTTCTTTATATGCAACTCTGTGACTATTTAGATGTACTATCTGTAGCTATATAAAGCTAAACGTGAATTCACACAGGTATCTCCAATTCTAGGATATTACCACTTGATAATTCTTTCTTTGTTTATCTCTAACCTCTCCCTGTAATACTGGGAGAAACCTTGTTCTTATCACCTATTTACTTAATTGTTCAATTCCAGAGTGTGGACATGTATACAAAATAGTCAAAGACTTAGGAACCAGCAGTTAGCATAATGGCTATGTCGCTGGACTCCCATGTAGTCGACCGTGGTTCGCGTCCAGGACCCGGTGGCTTAAAACTCACGCCAGGCATGTGTGCGTGCGTGCCTAAGATCCCGAGAGGAGAATGGAGGAGAAGGGATTGCGGTGTGGCCATCCCCCCCTGGGGGGTGATTTCTCACTTTCTGTCTCTCTGTCTCTCCTCTCTGTCTGGCGAGCGCATGCACCCTATAGCAAAAAAAAAAAAAAAAACAACAACAACAACAAAAAAAAACTTCTCCAAAATAGTAAAAGACTTAACATGTAACCCCTTGGGAAATAACTTTATTAACTAGAAAACAATGCTATGTACAGGGTGTTTTTTGCCTTTCATCTTACACATTGTATTTGTTACTTATGTTAGCATCACTTTCCCCACTCCATATGTGAGATTGTCTAATATGTTTACAGCAGTTAGATTCTTATGTCACAGTCTGCACTCCATCTTGGGATCAGTTAGCCTCCGAGATTATGTATTTTTAAATTTGTTCACATTAAGATCCACTACTATGCTATAAAGCTCTTGGCTTTTGCCACATGCATACTAATACATATCCATCATTGTGATACCATACAGTACAGTTTCACTGCCCTAAAATACCTGCATGCTTCAACTGCTCAAACGTTCTTCTAAGTCCTTGGCAACCACTGGTCTTTTAACTGTATCTATAATTTTTCCATTTTTAGGAGGTCATATAATTGCAATGATATTACATGATTCCATAAGTGTGTGCCCTTTTCAGATTGGTCTTTTTCTCTTAACAATATGAGTTGATGGTTCATCCATGTCTTTGCTTGGCTTATAGCTTGTTTCTTTGTATTGCTTAAAAGTACCCCATTGCTGCAACCAGCAGATGGCATAATGGTTGTGTCATTGGACTCCCACGTGGTTGATTGCAGTTCAAGACCCCGACCCAGAGGCTTGAAATTCATGCTGTGTGCATATGTGTATGTCCTAAGATCCCAGAAAGAGATTAGAGAAGGACTGTGGCATGGGCTTTCTTCCTGGGGGGTGATTTCTTGCTTTCTGTCTCTCTGGAGAACACTCTATAGCCAAAATTCTCTAAAATACATAAATAAAAAGTATCCTATTGTACCCATGTACCACAGTTTGTTTATCCCTTTTGGGTTGAAGGACTTCTTGATCATTTCCAGTTTGGGCTATTATTAAATAAAGATGTTCTAAACATTTGAGTGTAAATTTTTATGTGAGCATAGTTTTCCAGTTAATTGGGTAAATACCAGCACAATTGTATTGTATGGTAAGACTATGTTTACCTTGGTAAGAATCTGCCAAACAATCTATTTTTCACTTCTACATGCAATGATAAGATACCTCTTTACTGCACATTCTTTCCAGCAATTGTTATTGTAAGATGTGAGTGTGTATATATATGTGTTGTAGCCTTTGACTAACAACTCCATCGTCTCTTCAACCCTCAGTCTCTGGTGACCACTCTTCTACTCTCTGCTTCTATGAGTTCAACTATTTCAGATTTTTCTTATAAAGTGAGGTTATGCAGTTTGTTTTTCAATGTCTGGCTTATTTTACTGAGCATAATGTCCTCTAGATTCTTGTATGTTGTCATAAATGGCAGGATTTCCTTTTTTTTGGGGGGGGGAATTTTTGCTATAGGGCATGTGCACATTCCAAGAGACAGAAACAAAGACAGAAAGTGAGACATCACCACCACCACCACCACCAGGGGGTGGGGTGGGGGGGGTGGGGTGGAGGGGGCGGGGCAGGATGGCCACACCACAATCCCTTCTCCTCCATTCTCCTCTCAGGATTTTAGGCATGTATGGTATTGCGCCTGGCATCAGTTTCAAGCCTCCAAGTCAGGGACTCGAACCATGATTGATCATATGGGAGTCCAGCAACATTACCATTACTCTATTTGCTGGTCCCTTTCTTCCTTCTTATAGGTTATATTCCATTGTGTATGTATATATGTGTCACATTTTCTTTATTAATCTATTGACAGCTACAATCTTTCAATATCTTGGCTAATGTGAATAACGCTGCAATGAACACACTAGTGGCGATATCTCTTTAATATATTGATTTCCCGCGGGCCGGCAAGTGGCATGGTGGTTAAAGGCGCTGGACTCCCACATGGCCGACCACGGTTCAAGTCTCAGACCTGGTGGCTTGCTTTCTCACTTCCTCTCTCTCTCTCTCTGTCTCTCTCTGATCAAACTGAAAAATAATAATGATAATAATAATAAATCAAGTTAAATAAAATAATTAAAAATATATATATACTGATTTCCCGGGACCAGCAGTTAGCATAATGGCTATGTCGCTGGACTCCCACGTAGTCGACCACGGTTCGAGTCCCGGACCTGGTGGCTTAGACTCACGCCGGGCGCGCGTGCGTGTGTGCCCAGGATCCCGAGAGAAGAGTGGAGGAGAAGGGATTGCGGCATGACCATCCCCCCTCGGGAGTGATTTCTCGCTTTCTGTCTCTCTGTCTGGCGAGTGCACGTGCCCTATAGCAAAAACCTCTCCAAAAAAAAAGAAAAAAAAAAAAAGATACTGATTTCCCTTCCTTTGAATATACATTCAGAATGGAATTAGCTTGATCATATGGTAGGTCTGTCTTCAACTTTTTGTAGAACCTCTATACTGTTTTTTGAAACAGCTATGACAATTTACATTCCCGCTATCAGTGCACAGGAGTTGCCTTTGCTATACCATTCCTCTTATCTTTTTGATAATAGCCATCCTAATAGATATGAAGCAGTGTCTGTTTATGGTTTTAATTTAAATTTCTCTGATAATTACCAGTACTGAGCACCTTTTCCTATACCTACTGGCCATTGTATATTTTATTTGGAGATATAGATCTATCCAGGTCTTGGATCATTTTTTCATTTTATCTCTCGCTATTTAGTTATGTGAATATAATTTTTAATTATGAACCCCTTTTTACTGTGTTTGATTTCTTTTATCAATGTTTGCACATAGGTGTTACATATATTTTGTTCGATTTTTACCTAAGTGTTTATTATTATTATTTGTGGTGTTGTAAATAATATTATTTTAACATTTCAAACTTCAGTTTTTCATCACTGATATACATATTAGCAATTGAAAATTATGTTAATTCTGGGTCCTATGACCTTGCTATATGTGGTAATTAGTTTCAGGCATTATTTTGATAACTCTTTGAAGTTTTATACATAAACAATCATGCCTTCTATGAATAAACCCAGCTTTATATCTTCCATCTGCGTATGTTTTTATTTATTTTTTTAAGAACTAGGACTTTGGGTATAATTTCGTAAAGAGTGGTAAGAGAGGATATTAATGATTTGTTCCCAATATTAAGGGGACAATGTTCAGTTTCATTAAATGTGATGTTAGCTGTAGGTTTTTGTAGATATGAGTTATAAAGATGAAATTTTCTCCTGTTTTTATTGCACTGACTGTTTTAACATAAGTAGATTTTGTCAAATGCTTTTCTGTATCTTATAGTTTTCCTTCTTTTTGTTGATAAGGTCTGTTTTTAATGTCTCATAGCAATGTCTTTAACTTTTTATTGTAGAGATCTTGAACATCTTTTGTTAATTTATTTCTAATAATTTATCTTTGATAATGATGTTACATTGAAATTTGTTACTTGCCCAGTAGTTTGCTTCTAGAATCTACAAATATAATTTATTTTTTATAAACCCAATACTGAATATTTTTGCAATGTCCTTGCTAAATTTATTTATTAATACTCATATTTTCTTTTTTTTAAGAATTTCTATGGCAATTACCTCATTTATCTATTAATAGAAGTAGATATAGCTCTTTCTTTCCAATTCCTAGGACTTTTTTTTTTTTTTTTTTTTTACTTGATGTAACATACTGACTTGGCATTCTATTTGGTGAGAGAAATTTTATTCCTGATCTTAGATGAAAAAAAAGTATTTTATAATTCCATAGGTTTTTTTTCTTTTTCTTTTTTTTTTTTTTTTTTTTTTTTTTTTTGCTCTAGAGCTTGTGCTCACAGACAGGACAAATGAGAAAGCACCCCACATGGGATAACCACACTGCAGGCCCTTCTCCTCACTTCCCCTCTTGGAATGTTGGGTACACACACATGTACCTGGAATGTTTTTCAAGCCACTGGGCTGGAGTCTCAAACTATACATTTGAGTATGTGGTATCTAATCATCTTAATCACCATGTGACCTGGCTGGTCTCCATAGGTTTTTCATAAATGGGTTATCAGACTAAGTCCTGATATGGTAAGGTGTGTTTTCTATTTCTTACTTTTTAAATTTCTTAACAAGTTTACTTCATTTATTTATTCCAACACAAGAGGGAGGGAGAGGGAGACACATACAGACACAGGCATCCCCAACAGGGTCCTTCATTATGATCCATCCTTAGCCAGTCTGAATCATGGGCACGCGTGAGTTCATACCTGATGTGTAGTGTAGGCCTTCAGATAAACCCAGGATCTTCCCAGTGAGTCCAACATTACAAAGTGGTATTACCTTATGCCCTTGTCTGTACCTGTCTCATTTAAATTTTTAAATTAAATTTAGAATTTAACTTTTTTTCTTATTTTAAAGCATTTTTCATTTTGTTTAAAGAATTAACTTGATTTTTTAATTATTATTATTTAATTTGCTAGAGGGTTCGTGTACTCACTAGAGAGAGAGAGAGAGAGAGAGTGAGAAAGCAAGACGCCAGGTCAGGACTTGAACTGCAGTCAGCCATGTGGGAGTCCAGCACCTTAACCACCACATTACCTCCTAGCTCAAATTATTTTCTTGAGTTTCCCTAATATTTATAAATTTTATTAACGTTTTTCAAAAAGCCAGCTATTGATTTTGTTGATTTTTCTCTATTTTCTATTTCATTGATTTCTACTCTTATTTCCTTCCTGATAAAATTTATCATCCTTTTCTAGCTAAGGTTAGAAACAGATAATTGATTTTAAACCTTTTGTCTTTTCTTTTTTGGGGGGGTTTATGTGAAAAGATTAATTACCTATATAATTAAAGGTTTTGGAGGAAGCAAGACAGATCTCTCAGGCAGATCTAATTTGGCTTGAAAGAGCAAGAAAAGGAGATTTGTATGCACTGGTTTATTTGTGTCCAACATAGTTTGTATATATTTATTTAATTTAAAATATCTAACTTCCTAATATTTTTAGTTTTTTGTTTGTTTCTTTCATTTCGTAAGACAGAGCTGGAGAGAGAGCACGTTTCCTACAGGGTTTTTGATATGGTGATCTACCCAAAGCCTCAGCCAGACCTGGATCAGGGTCCTGAGTGCGCCTGGCACACTCAGGAAGGTCTCCAGACATAAACTAGGAACCTTCCTATGTGGGTCAGCTTCACAGTGTCACATTTTATTGCTATGCCACCAATTGACCCCATTTTTTAAAATCCCTTATGTTATTTAGAAGTATGTGATTTAACTTCCACATATTTATTCTTTTTTAGAATTTTATGATTTGATATTTATTTTCAATTATTGTACATCTCTATAGCTTTTTCTTAAGAGCTTATTGGTTTTGCTTTCAGGTTTAATGCTGCTTTGTCTAGAACATTACACTCTGTAATATTGTGATTTATTGAAAATTATAGAACTGATGTTATATCCTTGAATATGATCTTTTTTCTTTATTTTCCTTATCATTTTATCACTTCTATTAATGACTAATTAGAGGGATATTAAAACATCCAGTATCCATTAACTATGGATTTGTCTGTTTTCTCTTAAGGTTATCATTTTTTGGCTTCATGCATTTTGAAGATCTGTTATTAAACCCATTCTACTTTATTATTGTTTTATCTTTTATCATTTATGAACTTTTCCTCTTTACTTCTGTTAGTATTCTTTCCTTGAAGTCTAATTTCTAATGTGTTAATAGAGCAACCCAGCCACTAAACTTTCTTATGGTTACTTTGAGTATATTGGTGTTGTTTTTTCCTCTTATTTTCAACTTTTCTTTTTTTCATTTGATGTGCGTCTATTGTAGAAAGGCTATTTGCTTTCCATCAAATCTGACGACCTCTGCCTTCAGTTGGAATGTTTAGATCATGTCTAATGTAATTATGGATATAGTTGGGTTCAGATTTGTGCTTTTTATATTTGGCTTGTATTTGTCCCATATTTTTTCTTTTCTTTCTTTCTTTTTTTTTTTAGGATTAAGTTAATGCCTTTTTGCTATCTAATAACTTTTTAGCTCAACCTTACTGCATAATTATTGTAGTGGTTAATCTAGGGTTTGTAACTTTTTTTTTTCCATTGCTATAACTGAATACCTCCTGTTGGGTAATTTATAAAATATAAACTCACATTCAGCTCAGAACTCTGATTGTCCAATATCCAGGGGCAGCCTCTGGTGTGGGAGTTCTTCCTGGTGGGTACTCTGCAGTGTCCCAAGTTGGTGTAGGACATCATATGGTGAAAGGACAAGAGTGTGTGTCCTACTCTCCCTTGTCTCATGAAGGCACCAGGAGTCAATCACAAGACTCACCTGATAACCACCTCTAATTCTAATCACCTCTCTAAGTCCCCACTCTAAATATTGCAGTCAGACTATGTTTCTACCCTCAATACCTTAAGAATTATAGCAACCAAATTTCAACCCGTAGAGTTTCAGTTGGTATATTCAATTCATAGTAGTAATATGCATTTAGAATAGACTGAAGAAGGTGTATTATATCATTTAGGAAAAATTAACAAAATTTGAAACAACATATCTGCATACCTTATCATCTCCAGATTTTCTTTTTTGTTGTCATATATGTTTTATTCTATTTGCTTATTGATATATCTAGCTGTCTTTTTATGTATTATTTCTTGCAAAATAATGTTCTAATGTTTGTCTTGGACAGTTTTCTCAATTTTAAAGAAGTATGAAACTTATATTTACATCACATTTTATGTGGTTCATTTTCATTATTTTTTCTTACAGGACTAAGTTTCCATCTGGTGTCATTACCATTAAGCCTGCAGCAATTACTTTAGCATGTCTGATTTAGCAGTTTTCCTGGTAACAAATTTTCTTAGTTTTTATTTATTTGAAAATGTCTTTGTTTTACCTTCAGTTTTGAAGGATATTTTTGTTGGATGTAGAACTCTACCTGATGTGTGTGTGTGTGTTTTAAGGCATTTAAAAAATGTTACTGCAGTCTTCTGGATGTTTTATTCTGATGAGAAGTCGATTGTCAGCAGTGCTGAGATTTGTCTAACCATAATGTATCGTTTTTCTCTGAATGCTTTTAAGGTCTTCTCTATCTTTAGTTTGCCTCAATATGCCAATAATGTGTTCAGGTGTGGTTTTATTGAGTGAAGCCTTTTGGGGGGGGGGGAGGTTCTGAGTTTTATTAATTCTGTAAGTTTGTATTTCTTACCAAATTTGGGTAAATTTTATCTAAGTTTGTATTTCTTACCAAATTTGGGTAAATTTTATCTATCATATTGATATATACATTTTGCCCTATTTACATCTTCTCTATTTTTAGGATATCAGTCACTTTTATGACTGCATGACATTTTTCTCCAGTTCTTTGTGGCTCATGTTTTTCTTTAATGTTTTATCACTATTTTCATCTACCTTCAAGTTTACTGAGTCTTTCTTTTGCCATATTGAAACTACTTTTCTCCCCATTCCTGAGGATGCATGCACTTGCCAGATAATGATAAAGAGAGAAAACACCTTCTCTGCTACTTCTCCATTCTTTCAGGACTTGGGGCATGCATACACGTGTTTTTAAGTTAGGGGGCCCTAGATTGAAGCTGTTGTTGGCCATATGGCCACTGGCTCTCTTAATCACTAGGCTATGGATTTGGCCCAAAAAACTGTCTTTAAGCAATTTTTTTCCTTTTTATATGTATTTTTCAGTCCTAGAGTTATTGTTCATCTCAGTCTTTTTTATCATGTCAATTTTTTCTACTTCCTACTTGTCTATATATCATGACCATATTATCCTTTAAATCTCTTAATTTTTTAAAAATAAAACATTAGTCCTTATTTAATACTTTTAACATCTGGGTCATTTAGAGTTTATTTTTTTCAAATGATTTTAATTTTTACTTTGTTTCATCATGTGTAGGAATTTAAAATTTTTCCTGGTTGACATTACAGGTCTTACATTTGAGAAATCTCTATTTGTTGTTTTTTCTATATCAGTTTAGATTGAATCTTGAATGGATTTAAAGTTCAAGTTCTGTTTTTCTTAACAGGTAGCATTTAAAACTGCCCAGTTATTTTAATCTCCCAGCTGTTTTTTGAGTCACTTGAGATTGTGCGCTATGAAGATCAATCAGGAATCTGGGAATTTACATGCAGGTTTTGGGGTTCCCTCCATCTTAGACATTCTCATTTCTGGAATTTTCATATCCTAGCTACTTTGGGGGATCCTCTTTTCTCTCTTTTTTAAGTTTTTGCTATAGAGTGCATTCATTCACTGGGGAGAGACAGAAAGAGAAAGGGCAAATAAGAAATCACTCACTGGGTCAGATAACCACACCACAATCCTTTCTCCTCCATTCTCTTTTTGGGATTTTGGGTGTGCCTGCACACAAACTGTTGTATTTTTCAGACCTGTTGGGTCTGAGACTTAAACTATCAAGTTGACTATGTGAAATTCAGCAGCCTTAAACACCATGCCACCAACTGAGCCTGGGAGATCCATTTTTTTAAGTTGGTTTTTTATTATTTATTTATTTATTTATTTATTTATTTATTTATATTTTTAAAATGGGAAATACAGAAAGGAAGAGAAGTTCCCTTAATCAAGTCTCATGCCATAATGCTTCTCATAGTCTTTCTAGCCAGCCAAGATCATAGATATGAATACTCATACCTGATGTGTATAGGCTAAACCAGAAGATCCATTTTTTTTTTTTTGGAATGTCCTCAGTTACCACTTTGTATGGGAAGTCTTTAGTAAGAAGTCTACACAAATATTAATTTCCCTAAGTGTTATACCATTCTTTCATGGGTCAACTATTTTAAAATCTCTGATACTTTATTTGCTCTACAGTGCCTTTACATAATTTTAAAAATATATTTTAAAAAACTTTTAATTATATGAGTTATAGTACAATATCAGCTACTTTTCCATTGTTCGAAGCAGGACTCATTGTTACTGATTTTTAAATATTATTTCATCCAATTAACCACAATCTCAAATAACTATCTTATTAGGTTTAATAATTTTAAAATATGGATGTATAAACAACTGTAGTTGTAAATTTGTAAAGATGAAAAGTGTATTTTACTTTGATCAAATAAATAATTCTGGAATATTCTATGTAAGAACAAATTTTTTCTTAAGAGTCTCTTCTATTTTAATTTAAGCAAAATTATTTTATCTAATAGTTATAATTTATCTCTTCCTTTCCAGCCAATGAATGTGTCTTGATTCCTTGTTCTTATTTATCGCAATTTCTAGGTCCCCCTGCACATAGTTAAATACTACAATAATCACAGACATCCCCCTTATTTCTAAATCTAGTGGGAATGCTTCTATAAGATGTTATTAATTTTAATAGTGATTTTTTTATTAAATTTGGAGATTTCTGAATCAATCCAGTTCTTGTACTTCTTGAGTAAACCACACAGTTCATTATTTTTAAAAAATACAAAGCCAGGTTTAACATACAAATAGTTTACATAGGATTTTTGAGCCTATATTCAAAGTTATATTGGAAATGTTTTCTGTTCCTTTGACCATCCTTTCCCATCATTTAATATTAAAATTATGCTAGTTATCAGCTTCCATTCTTCATGCTCTAAAGAGATTTTTGTAAGAGTAAGATAACATGTGGGCCATATGGTGGTCTGGTGGTTCAGGTGACTGAATCTCACATGGCTGGCTGCTGAGTTGGAACCCTGGCCTCGGTGGCTTGAAAAACACACTGGAGATGTGTGCCCCAAATCCAGAGAAGAGAATGGAGAAGAAAATATTGCAGCATTGCCATCACCTGGGGGAGAGGGGGGCTTTTTCACCCTCTCTCTCTCCCCCTCTCCAGAGAGCACACATGCCCCACAGTAAAAGAGAGAGAGAGACCGAGAATAGGATTACATTCCTTGTATTCAAATATGACTGTAAGCATATATGGAAATGTTATTGTGTATATTGAGATTTTTGGCAAATATATTTTGTTTAATAACTTATTTCATTTTCCTTATACTTATTAGTATACTTTGGTAATTCTCACACTTTAAAAAATGGTCATTTTATATTGCCCAATTTATAGTCACAATGATATTCATATTATCTTCTTAAGGTATATTTGACTACTTCTGAGTCACCTGGTGGTATAGTGGTTAAGGTGCTGGACTCCCACATAGGTTGAACATGGCTTGAATTCTGGACCTGGCCACTTGAAAGTCATGCAGGTGCATGTGTGCACAAAATTCCAGAAGGAGCATGGAGGAGAAGGGATCAGTGTGGCCATCCCCTCAGTGGGTCATTTCTCTATTTTTTTCTCTCTCTGTCTCTGAGCAAGCACACGTGCCCTAAAACAAAAATCTCTCTCAAAAAATACATATATATTTGACTACTTCTCTAGCTACAGTTGTTTATTTTGTTCATTGCTTTATTTATGTTTTTGCTCAACCTCCCTAAAATTTGTTTTTAACTGACAGAGAGCACATGCACTCAACAGAGAGAGAGAGTGAGAGAGGGGGCGAGAGGAAAAGTAGCTACAATGGGGTATGGTCATGCTGCAATCCCTTCTCCTCCCCTTCTCCGTTCTGTCAGGATTTGAGGTATGCACACACTTGCAAATCCAGCTCCCTTAATCATTAGACCATAGGACCAGCCTGTCCCTAAATATTTTGATACATTATCAGTAAACCAGTGAAATTTTTTGTTGATCATCTCTAGTCTTTTAGGTGATTAATGGATTTTGCTTTTTGATCTATTCTTTTTTGCACTTTCTTAGCTTTACTGTTGTTCTTGTAATAACTTCATATATTTCATATATTTCCATGTCTCTTTTTAATTAATGTAAGTTATCACTATAAATTTTCCTATATGTTCCACTCTAGCAGTTTTATTTTCTGGTAATGATTCCTGCTGCAATAAATAAATCCAAAATGTTATTTTCTATATACGATAAAAGTTTATCATTAATGTGATCGTCTTGGTGAGATTTTTCTTTTTCTCTTTTTTTTTATAAGCTTATTTATTTTTTCAGACAGAGAGGGAGAGAGAAAAACAGGGATCTGCTTAGGATCTTCACTCACAGTCTACTCATACATGCATGCATGCTCAGGGAAGTCCCGGGTCAGGATGCGAACACAGGACCGGTCCCATGTGGCTCCAGCTACATTACCACTGTGCTGCCACCTGGCCCCAAGTGAACATTCTTGCTTTGTAAATGGTGTGTTGAATTATTCACAAGTAAATCAAGCGTAGGATCCTTCCATTTTATTCACTTATGATTATCCAGTCTTGTGTTCCTTTCATCCATCTGATAGGCTGAGGTGAGAGAACAGAAGAGCACAATTGCTTCTTAAGAATTTTGCCTCCGAAGTTACATGTATGACAACCGATTGCATTCATTGTCTAGACTCTGTCATATGGTCATATCAAATTGCATGGGGATGTGGGCAAGGGTAGAATATATTGTGTGACTGTATGTTAGGAAGCAGAGAAAAAGAACATGACATTGAGTGAGCAACTTACATTCCCTATCACAGATATATTTTATAAATTTTGATTTTTTAAAATTGTTTTTATTGCCACAGGGCACATGTGCATATCAGAAAGAAAGCAAGAGAGAGAGAGAACAAGACAAAGAGAAAGAGAAAGCAAACCCCAAAGTGACCGAAGTCCCTATTCCTTTCTTTCTACCTCTTTTCAGGATCTGGTGCATACTTGCCTGTGCACCTCATGTGTTTTTCAAGCCACGAAGCCAGGATTCAAACTGCAGTCAGCCACACAAGATCTGGCTCCCTAGATACAGCGCTTAACCGCCGTGCTGAATGTCCAGCTTGATCGTTATTTTATGTTTACTTAATGGTAATTGCGTATTTGTTTTTAGAATTATTTAATTTAATTTGGTATTATTATCATTTTAATTTGTTATAGGGCGTGTGTGCTCACCAGAGAGAGACAGAAAGAGAGGGAAAGTGAGAAAACAAGCAACCGGTTCCAGGACTTGAATTGCAGTCAGCCAGGTGGGAGTCCAGTGCCTTAAGTGCCATGCCAGGCTGCAATGATAATTGTGTATTAATTTACATTGCTGTTTAATTTTACATGAGAGATTCTAATATATGAGATGTGTTGAGTAACTTTGTTAACTACCATATTTCACTGATTATTAAGTAACTTTATTTTTATACTTTTGCGCACCTGAAACTAGACTGTATCATATAATTTATGGATTATAATTGGTGGTGTCTTTTTCTTGGTGTTCCAAAAAATAACAGAATATTTTACAGACTACTTTAGATGTGATGCATATTGAAGTGCATCCAGTTATCAGATTCACACTCAGCAGTAACACTATGCTTGCGTTGAAGTGACCTTTATATGATTTAATGACTGGCCCCAAAGTATAAGGGTAGCAATGCTGATGTCTTGTTATAATAGTTCTGTTTCTTCGTTATTCTTTCCTACCATGCCCAGTGTAAATCAACCTTTATCACAGATATGTGTGTATAGGAAGAAACATAGTGGAGGTTGAGAACTCATTATTTGAAGTGCTTGGGACAAGAAATGCCTTGGATTTAGAATTTTTTCTGATTTTTCAGTATTGCTATTTACACAATGAGGTATCCTGGGGATGGGTTGGGTAAGGATAAAATGTATTTATGTTTTATTATATCTTATACGTATACTCTGAAGGTAATTTTATGCAGTATGTTTGTATTGCAGCATTTTGACTGTAACTCATCACTTGAGGTCAAGTATAGAATTTTCTACTTGCAGTGTCATGTTGACGCTCCAAAAGCTTCAAATTTTCTACTTTTGGATATTCAGATTAGAGATCTATATATCTTCACTATAGTTGTATCTATATTTATAGATCTGTAGATATAGGATTTGGTACTATTCAGTTTCAGGCATTCACTGGGAGTCTTGGAGTATCCTCTGGATAAGGGGCACTACTACAGGGCCTCTCAAGAATCAACCAAGTTAACATGATAATTGAAGGCAGGTCCTAGTCCAGTCTGACTGGTTTCTTATAGGAAAAGGACATCTTGATGCATAGAGAGACACCAGGGAGGTCAAAGACACAGCAAAACAGGCTGCCATCTGCAAGCTAAGCAGAGAGGCCTCAAGAGAAACCAAATCTTCCAACACTTTCATCTTGGATTTCTAGCTTCCAGAACTGTGAGAAAATAATTATCTCTTGTTTAAGCCACCCTGGTGAGATGGAAGGCACCTGAAGGGTTGTCTGTGGTACTTTGTTATTGCAGTCCTAGCAAAATAATACATGTTTATAGATGGAGTTTGAGAAGGCAAGTGGGAGAGTAAGAAGACAAGATGAGGGTGAAGTGGAAATATGGCTAGGTCCTGAAGGTCTTCTGAGCCACACAGTAACTTTTCTTGTTTGAGAGGTGAACAATTGTTTAGATCAGGCCTATGCCCTGGTCAGATCTACATTTTGCAAAGATCAGTCTAGTTGCTTTGTAGGAAATGGTAAGGAGAGGAGCCAGCCCAGAGGGGAGAACAGTGAAGGCTTTGCTGAAGGCAGTAGTACAATGAAGTGATGAAGATAGCCTATACTCAGCTTTAGCATCCCCAATTCACTAATACTTGTGTAAACTTAATATTTCACGCTTTTCTGTTCTCATAGAAGTGTCCCTGTTTCCATGATAGCATTTAATACATTGAATGATAATGAATCTCTTTACATCAATGTATCTATTTGCATTAGATACTGTGTTCTTTCATGGTAGGAATGCTATTGATTTTATTTTATTTATATTATTTTTTGGAAGCAATGTGTGGCATCAAATCCTGTTGAGTGAGTGAGTAAATGAATGAATGTTATCTTTACAGAAACTTATACAATGCAGTTGTTGCATCTTTATTCTGAACTCCTCTTGACTCCGTTGTTCACTGTTGTGGTTTGCTAACGCAGGGTCTAGAGATAACTTATGGAAATGTAAAAACATCATCCATCTGTCTGTCACTTGGAATCAGATTTGTCACATTCTTTATTTGGTGTTCTAAGAAGTCCTCCTGATTTATCCATATAATGCGCTTTCTGTCTCATCAGGTACTATGGATTATGTGTTTCCTTTCTGGCTCTGCTGGGAAAATTGGTCAGTTGTCTTTGCTGATACCTTGTGTTTGGGGCATTGTACCATAGTTTGTGATTGATTTGCCACATTTGGGTATTTGCATTTTGTATTGTATTTTGTATGCTTTGATTTTTTTGTTTTTGTTTTTCTTTGTGGCTGGGTTTGCTCTAATGCAAGTAGGATTACCATCTTCAGACACTTCTATCTGAATTCTCTCGAGGCGCTCCTGATCCTTTACTCAGAAATTTCTGCACTGAGGAACACTTGCCTTTCATACAGCAAGATTTGTTGGATGAAGAAAGCTGTTGAGTATTATAGATATTATAGATATTCTCATTCTTGACTCTGGATATCTTTGTCATTGGATATCCTGAGAAAGGATAAATGATTATTTAGTCACCCTGTGGAGGTTTGAGTCTTTTTGGTCTGTAACAGTTGACACAAAAATAAATCTTGTGGGCCATTCAGCTTTGGTGGGAAATGTTTTATTGTATGCTGCAGATTGAAAAAGATCCTCTGTCTGTACTATATATCTGGATAGATTGTGTTTGCTGAAAAGGATTTAAGAAAATGAGCAACTGAAGCTTTAACTTTGCAAATTTCAGTCATTCATTACACAACATATTTATTAGGTACATAGTATGTGCTAAAAATGCCCTTCTTGCTTGGTTTATAGCATGAATAAGATATAGTTCCTATCTGCAGGAAATGTTGAGTTTAGTGAGGAAGATAGAAGTATTGAAATAAGAGTAATATGACATGTCACTTTCATGATGGAGGGATGCACATGTGGCTGCAAACATGCTCCCAGGCTCCACTTATTCTTTATGCTTCCTTGGCCTGGAGCATGTCAACAAACTGGCATAAGGTCACTCTTGGCCCTTTGTCCTGACAGAAAAATATTTGTTGAAATATTTTTGCTACAGGATGTGTGCACTCACCAGAGAGACAGGGAGACAGAAAGCAATATCACCTCCTGGGGGAATGACTACATTGCAGTTCCTTCTCCTCCATTTCTCTCAGGACTTTGGGCACACACACACACACACACACACACACACACACACACCCCTGGTGTGAGTTTTAAACCACTGGGCTAAGGACTCAAACCATGGTCAACTAGGTGGGAATCCAGCAATGTAACCATTATGCCATCTGCTGGTCCCCAGTAAAGAGTTTTTAATTGACCTAACAGTAATCATTTTGAGAGATTTTGAAATGAAAGCTTAGGCATCACATTAAGGATGATGAGCAGAAGTGGGGAAAGAATTAGAAAGTAGAAATGTCTTCATGTTAATTTTATCCCCCACCCACTCACCCCCCTCATCCTACCCCGCTAGAGAAGGGACTATTTCCAGACTGGAAGACTAGAGCTGTACACAAAGGTCATAGTGGGGAACCTAGTGATTCTCATTTTAGCATTTAAGACTAACTGGCATATGTTCCTGGCAATCTCATTGCATAAATTAAGTTTTAAATAAATGAAGTAGGAAACATTCTCAGAAAATGAGGACATTCAAATTTAGAACTTCAAAACTGAGCATCATTTTTTGACCCCTATACAAGTTGCCTTTCTGTTTAGAATGTGCTTCAATGTGTTCGTTTATAAATTGAGGAATAAATGGTTGGAGAAAATGTTCCAGGTTGTGTGATAAAGGTGGAGGAGGAAAGAGCACAATTTTTGAAGAGTCAATGAGGGATAAACATGGTATGACAATTTTGAGTGGATACACTGATCTCTTGGCAATTTATGGGATTCAATATAATTGCTATGGTTTGCAAGACAAGGCATGAGAAAGTCAATAGAGGTTGTCAAAGAAATACCTGGTCCTATGGTTAAATGTGATGAGAGGACAGACTCCCAGACTTCTGTTGCTTCTTTCCAGAATTTTCAATAGAGAAGGTAATATTTATTGAGCTCTGACTCTAAGCTCTAATACTTATTAAGTCACTTAATTATTGCAACAACTCCAATGGAAGAGGTTGTTATTCCCAGTTTTGAATAGGGAACCAGATGATAAATAACCAGCCTAAAGCCACACAGCTTGAAGGTGAATCAGCTAGGATTTAGCCTAAGGATGTTCAACTCCAGAGTTCACTAGGAGGTTTTTAACCATTATGTGAATAATCTGGTGCTATTGGGAGGTAAAGTGGTTTCCATGGAATTCAGGATGCTATGGGAATCAATAAGTTTTTAGGTCTTAACTTACTTTTGGGAGACTATGTCTACATATGAGACCTAAAAATCTACCACATAGAATTGGATTTCTTGTCTCTTGGCTCCAAATATTTCCTTTAAAATCTGCTCTGTTGCAATGGATTGAATGCTTTAAAATTTCTTAGCAATGAGCACAGTGTGAAATTTTGTCAGTAGAGGGCATTGAGGGACATTCTAAGAGGAAGGGGACTTCTCTTCCTGATTCTCGTTGGCTGTATTTGCTTTTGCTTCCTCCTGCTTTATAATTACCCATGGTGAGGTGTATGTGAACACTCAGTGATGCTCCGTCCCAGCTGCACACCCATAGCACAATACCTTGGAAAACTCAGTCCCAGCCCAGGCCTAGTGACTGCTTTTTTCAGTTTTCCTGACCTAACTATACACCCCAGGCTTTGTGCCTGCAGTTATGTCCCAACTCTTTGCCTGTCTGATCACTACTGTTGGCTCACATGTCATTACAAGGTTTGTTTCTACTTGCTCAACAACTGAACAAACTCTGGCCTAAACTAACTTCTTCACCTTCTAATAGTCTGCAAATTTACCTACCTCATGGAGATCTGACCTGCAGCATTAAGGACATTCCCCTTCCAATTTAGTACATTTCTATTTTTTCTGTTTTTATTTTTCTTTGTTTTTGTTTGTTTTTGCTAGAGGTCACAGAGAGAGAGACAGAGAGAGAAGAAGAGGAGAACGTATTCCCCATAGGGAATGGTCATGCCACTATCCCTTCTCCTCCATCTTTTCCTCCTTTGAGATTTTGGGAATGCACACACATATGCTTAGCATATTTTCTCAAACTCTTGGAATCTGAGACTTAAACTGCACAGTTGGTCCTAAAGGATTCAGCTGCCTTAACCACCAGGCCATGGAGTCAACCCCCAATTTAGTCTTTTCTTAAACACTGACAATCAGCCCTAGAGTAAGCTTTAGAATTCTCTTTATATTTTTATAGCTGCTATAATAGCTTAGTAATTATTTAAACTTTCTCTGTTTAAAATATCATGTGAATTTCCCTTTCTGATTGTTCCAAGAATGATACAAAGGCCAAGTAGTCTGAGTACCATGGAGTTCTTTGACACATGTGAAGTACATATGAAAACACTCATCCCTTATCAGTGTGGGAAATTTGATGAAGCTATATCAGATTGTACATGTATGTGTATGTGCATCTTTCTGTGTGTCAGTGTTACAGTTGGGAATAGAGATTATATTTGCATATTCTGATGATGAATCTCTATTCCAGTATGAGGAACTGAGTTTCTACAAATTAGACAATATTTCCTATCAAAATGCCAGATTCAGTAACTCCAGGACACAAAGTGAATCTGAAACTCTCCTTTGAAAGATTCAAGTCCATAAATCAATGACTAGATAGCACTTTGTGATGCCTTTTGAAATTTACAAGAAAGATAATGTGTGTAACATTCTTCAAAAATTGACTAATTCAAGTATAATTCAGAACAATTTACTAATGTGCAGTGATTTATAAAGAGACTTCGTTTCGCTTAAGAATTTCAGAATGGAATGCATGAGAGAGAATGGCTGAATTCAATGGCTCTTATATGTTATGAAAAAGATGGGACATCTAAAGAGAAGTGCTTTGACTTGAGTATCTGGAGTCTGCATACACTGACCTTCCAGTGTAACAATGTCCAGCCTTTGTGAACTGATGTTGGTCTTATGTGCCATTTTACTTACCTAGTATTTGATGAGTATCACTCAGCACAAGTAACTGAGTAGCATGAGTGATGTGATAAGCAGAGCAAGCAGCACAGATTTTTTTTTTTTTTTTAATTTACCAAAGGGCGTATACACTCACCGTAAAAAAGCAATTGGAGGGAGGAGGTGGCAGCCAGAAAGCACTCTCTGTGGGAATAGTCATGCTGTGGTGCTGCAAGCCCTGCTCCACCAGCTCTCCCTCCCTTTGGGATTTTGGGCATGCATAAAGATGTACCCAGTGTGTTCTTCTTTTTCTTTTTTGGCGAGATTTTTTATATAGGGTGCACGTGCTCATTGGAGAGACAGAAGGAGAGAAAGGGAGAAAACATCACCCAGGAGGGGATTGGCCACACCATGATCCACTGTCCTCTATTCTCTTCTTGGGATTTTGGGCATGCACACACAAGTGCCCAACATGAGTTTCAGCCTCTGAGTCTGGGAGTCAAAACATGGTCAGCCATGTGGGAGTCCAGCACCTTAACCACTATGGGTAAGGCCACCTGCTAGCCCCACCCAGTGTGTTTTTAAGGCCACTTGGTCTGAGATTGAAACAGAGCATTTGGCATGTGGTATCCAGCTGCCTTAACCTCTAGGTCATGGACTGACCCAAACAGCACAGGTTCTATTGGGTCTTGGAAATGTCATGCTATATGTTTCTGTTTTTCTAAGCAAAAATGCATCCTGTCTTTTCCAGTGACTCAGTATATGATGAGAAGAGTCACAGGGCAAATGGTATATCTAAAAATAACAGTCATGATCTCAGCATTCTTGATTTACTATCATGCACTTATTCCATTTTTCCTACTTGATTATAATGAAGCAAAGCTCCAACATTTTATTAGGTTGAAATGTAAAATTGCTTATATTGACACTTTTGATCAATAGATCAGATTTATGTGTTTCCCCTTAATACTATACCCAGGGATATTTTTTGGTGTATATTCTCAAAATAATTCTTATTACCATAAGAATTATTTTAAAGTATGACTCAAAGAGCATTATCATGCCAAAGATACATAACACAGTCTTTACTATCATCAAATATCTAATTCAGCATGCAAATTACTCTGAGCTTCTACCTTTTTGTAGTTGTTTTTATCTGTAACTTTCTTTTCTAGTCATGCCCTGGTTGAGTTTGAAAGCAAGTGAGGTTGACCTAACTTGATAGAAAATGTTGGGAAGTGTTCTCTTTCCCTCCATTTTATAAGAGTTTGTCATGATTCTAAATACCATTTGTGACTCATGGGAGGAGATAAAAAAATACCAATATTAACAGGTGTTTGGAAGAAGTTGAATCTGACCTGCACGGATGACTTTGAGGGGTTTGAGACTTCAGTAGAGGAAGTAACTGCTAGTGGTGGAAACAGACAAGAAAATTAGAAGTGTACCCTAAAGATGTTATGAATGGGTGCAAACTCACTATATATACACACACATATACATACATATATATATATATATATATATACATATACATATATATAAATGCATACATATAAATATATAAAATATATATAAATATACATATATAAATATATACATATACATATATAAATATATACATATATAAATATATATGTATGTATGTATATGTGTATGTATATGTATGTATATGTGTGTGTATATATAGTGAGTTTGCAGCCATACATATATATACACACATATATACATATATATTTATGTATATATATGTGTAGATATGTATTATACATATACATATACTTATGTATATGTATATGTATATATGTGTATGTGTGTGTGTATGTGTGTGTGTGTGTGTGTGTGTGTGTATACATATAGTGCCCATAGGGTGCTTGCTCTTGCTCTTGCTGGAGAGAAACCGAGAGAGAAAAGTGAGAAATCACTGCCCCAGGGTAAATAAGTATCCAGCTAATCTCTTCTTCTCCATTTTCTTCTTGGGATCTTGTGTACTCATGCACATGTGCCAGCATGTTTTTCAGGCTGCCAGGTCTGGGACTTAAACTACACAGTTGGTCATGTTGGATCCAGTGCCTTAGCCACCATGACACCTGCTGGCCCAAGCTCACAATAATTCTTAATGGATGAGGAGTTGCTTCTGGGAGCAAAGAAAGTGGATTCTTGAGATAGAATCTACTCTTAGTAAAGATGCCATGAATGTTGTTGAAATAACAAAGGTTTTAGAATATTAAACAAACTTGGTTTATAAAGTAGTGACAGAGTTTGAGAAGATTGATTCCGATTTTGATGTAGGTTCTACTGTGGGTAAAATGCTATGAAATGATATCAAATGCTGCAGAGAAATCTTTTGTGAAAGTAAGAGTCAACTGATCAAACTTCAGTATTGCCTTATGTTAAGAAATTGCTCCAAGCTACCCCTGGCTTCAGGAGCCGCCACCGTGACTAGTCAGCAGCCATCAATATCAAGGCAAGATACTCCACAAGTCAAAAAAATGGTGACTTGCTAAAGAATCAGATGATCCTTTGCATTATTTTTTAGCAATAAAGATTTTTAAGTTTTTTTTTTTTTTTTTGTTATAGAGCATGTGCTCTTGCTAGAGAGACAGAGAGACAGAAAGTAAGAAATCACTCCCCAGTGGAATGGCCATGCCACAATCCCTTCTCCTCCATTCTCCTCTCAGGATCTTGGGAACGCATGCACATGCACCCAGCGTGACTTTTAAGCCCCAGGGCCCAAGACTTAAGTCAAATCCTGGTTGACTACATGGAAGTCCAGTGACATAACCATTATGCCTTCTGCTGGTCCCAGTAATTAAGTATTTTTAATTGAAGAAAGTATATATTTTTAGATATGTGCTATTACACAGGTAATAGATACAGTATAATATGAATATAACTTTTATAATGAATGAGAAGGCAAAATAATGTGATTTGCTTTTATGTGATGTTAGCTTTATAGCAGTTGTTTGAAATTGAATCCTCACACCTCCAGGATACGCCCATACACAAATTACATTGTGTTATACTTGCCTAGAGAATTCAGTACAGTGGCATGCTGTAGAGCTTTGTAATCTAAAAGCAACAGAGCTTAGGTATGTAGTAGGCAATTCCATCTTAGCTTGCATAAATATATTCTATGATGCTTACAAAATAATGAAGTAGCCTCACATCACTTTTCTTAGAACTTTCCTTTTTCATTAAGTGATGGGTGACTGTAGTTCAATCAAAATGACTGCTATTCAAATGACATTTCTTGACCACTTCAGCCTCTCACCTGAGCCATGGTAATATCCTCGTGTCTTATCTTCATGTTCAGTGTTTCATCTTACTCCTCTCCACCTGCCTTGATATATAGAACATTTAGAATCATTTTTATAATTCTGCTTCTTTCATGTTCCTTTGCAAAATGTCTTTAGGGCCTACCTGCCTGCCTTTTTCTTTCTTCCTTCCTTCCTTTCTTTCACTTTCTTTTCTTTTCTTTTCTTTTCTTTTCTTCCTTCCTTCCTTCCTTCCTTCCTTCCTTCCTTCCTTCCTACTTAAAAATTAAAGTGAATACCAATTACTACATCATATATACAAGCAGAAGGTCTAAAATACTTAATAATTTATAATTCACTAGTACAAAATAAATTAGAGTCAAAGTCATGATCTATTCCAAGATGACCAGGTGATGATCATCCACGTACATGACTTTTTACTTCTTCTAGACCAAGGTTTCCTTTCCAGTCACATTTTCTGATAATATCTTTGACTTCATTCTATGTATTTCAGGCTTCTTCGAAAAGTTTTTCCCCCAAAATATGGCATTATATTTACACCCGTGTTAGTTTCCTAGGGGTGCCTTAACAAAGTCCTACAAACAGGATGGCACCAAAACAAAACAAAAAAATGTCTTGAGTCAAGAAGTCTCCAATCAAGGTATTAGCAGGGCCATGTTCTTTCTTTTTTCTTTACTTTTTTTGAGAGAGATTTTTGCCATAGGGAACGTGCACTTGCTAGAGAGACAGAGAGACAGAGAAAGCCAGAAATCACCCCCTGGGGAGATGGCCATGCCACAATCCTTTCTCCTCTATTCTCCTCTGGGGATTTGGGGCACACAAAAAAATTTGGGATTAAAAAATTAAAAATTTGGGATTTTAAGCTGCTGTTCTTTCTAATGGCTCCAGGAGAAGGATCCTGGCTTGTAGATATGTCATTGCAATCTCTGCCCCCATCAGCCTGTGGCACTCTCCCTGCGTGTGTCTCTAGGCCAAACTTCTCTCATTTTATCAACATACCAGTTATTGCTTTAGGACCAAATATAATGCAGAATGACCTCATTTTAACTTCATTACATCTGCAAATATCTATTTTCAAACAAGGTCCCATTCACAGGTTCTTAATGAAAATGAATTTGGGGGGGAGAATACTGTTCAACCCGGTACAGTATCTAAACCATATTTCCTGTTTCCCAATGCAGTAACTCTCCACTTAAAGTGCTTTTCTAATTTATTTGTAAGATTTTTCTGCCTCTATTGAATAGTGTCACGCCCCTCACATTTAACATGTAGTTGTTTCCTTGGTTGCCTCCTCCAGCAATTTTGAGTCTTTGGAAAAAGATAAATTTAATATTTCTCCAGAGCCTCCTTCAGTGCCTAGCTTAGAGTAAATGCTTAGTAGATGTTTAGTAAGTAGATATTAAAGGAACAAAGGACTTTGCTTTTTATTCTTTAAAGCTCTCAAGCAGTATTATCTTTGTATGTTATCATCCCATCCATTTTTGGCCACAATGTTTTTCATCGAGGTGAAAAATTATATTCTTGGTAAATTAGAAACTTATGCCATGGTATCAGGAAGTCTGAGTCTGTAAAAAAGAAAAGAATAGATAGAAACATAATGTAAGTCTAAAAATGTTACTGAGCATGTTAGTAATGATATTGACTTAATTCTGCTCACTAGGGAAAGACCATGACTGAACTCAATGTGTTGAAAAGTTCAGAGGCATTAATCTTCTTATCTGTGCCCCAGAACTCCCCCTGCAAAGACAAATGAGCAAGCATTGATGAATGCTGCTTCATTAGGAGAATTTAAAAATGCAATTTGTCTTCATGAAAAGGAAGTATTTTTACATTTTCCATTTTACAATGAATCAGTGAAAAGAATTTTCAGCCATTACCCTTTGACTTAGAATGGCCTTTACGAACAGCATATCAGCTCAGTAATACACTTACTTTAGGGGAAATTGTAATGAAAATGTACTTCCTGGCAATATACAAAACAATATCCACGATCTCCAGACATTCAATGTCTCTTTTATAAGGATATTATCAGAATTGTAAATGTCCTTTTTTGTTTACCTTTGTAAGAGACAAGAAATCTGAAATCTAAGAATAATAAGTAAACAAAGCACACAAAGCTATGTTTAAAAGGAATTGTCGGATTTGTCTAAGAGTAAGTACATAGTCATGTAAATCTTGTACCTTTACTGTGTCTGCATAACCAATTATAAAACATTTTTTTCCCAACAATTAGCATGAATATATGTAGGGTCTCCAGTCACTCAAAAACATTCCATGGTTACTCTGCTCATAGAAGAATGTAGACTTCGAACCAACTGTTGGGGCTCAGAATAAACAGCGCAAAGTATGACTTTAGAGCTGAATGTACCACCCACAAATGTGCCACCTCAACATATTAAATACCTTTTTTTAATGATGTGTGGATGAAAGAAAGAGAAAAAGAGAAATAGAGAGACAGAGAGAAAGGACCTTTTAACAATATCTTCTTATACCATGATCTCCTCCTTGAGACTCCCAGATCCTCAGGATCTTGGGTTCCCATGTGCACGCCTGGCATATTTTCAGGCTAATGGAATCCAAACACAACACTGACCATGTGACTTTCAGAACTCCAATCTATTTGGTTAGAGACTACACCACCTCAGTGAGCCAAAGTACTTGGAAATAAAAGAAATTGAGAGCCAGTCAATTTTAAAAAGTCTGTTCACTTTCCATTCAACTCAATAAGAGTATAAAACTCCCCTTTTGTAAATAGAAATTTACATGTATAAAGGAAATTATTAGTAAAGGTGTGCATTCCAGAGAGAGAGCTCCTCTGAGGCAACTTGTTATCATGTGAGATACTTCTGTCTTCACAAGGGCAACCTTCATTTATCACCATACTTTTCCTCCCTTCATTCTTCCACAGTCTGTCTTTACTACTGCCCAGAGACTCCTAGATGCTATTCCTTTATGAAGCTTAGGAGGCTATATAATCCTCAATCATCTGGTCACTTCCTTGAGTCTCATATTTTTGTGGTTTCCATGTGTGTGTAATTACATAATTAAAATGTCCTTCTGTTAATGTTATGTATCAATTTAATGTATACACAAGCCAAAGAACCCAGAAGTGGTTAGAAAAAAGCAATTTTTTTCTCTCCTACAAAACAAAGTCTGAGTATCAGAAAATATTTCCTGTTGGGGACCAGCAGGTGGCGTGGTGGTTAAGGTGCTGGACACTCCCACATGGTCAACCACGGTTTGAGTCCCAGACCTAGCGGCTTGCTCACTTTCTCTCTCTCTTTCTGGTGTGTCTCTCTCTCTGGTCAAATTAAAATAAATGAATAAATAAATAGAATTAAAAAAAAAGAAAGAAAATATTTCCTGTTTAACCATCAAATAAACAGAAAATGAAATTATTCAGAAACGCCCTTTACATAAGTGGCTTTTTAGTTACTTTATGTGACAATGCTCATCCACGTAATTGTATTTAGCATTTTGCTAAATAGTTATTAATGTCCTTCAAGGTCAGCCATAAGTTCTGGGGGCTCTGGAAACATTCCTATGTGTATCACTTGGATTTGGGTCTCTCTGCAGCATATTCGTCATTGACAATCCATTCATTCCTTAGTGACCTTAAGAATTATCTGCTGAACTTTAAAAATTTCTGTTCCAATAAGGAGTTTCTTTTCAGTAGGGATGGATTAAACCTAGAATTCTGTATTTTAAAGAAATACTCCATATGATTAAAATACATGTGATCTAGGAATTATATTTTGAGAAATTCTGATTATATTTTCTTCTACTTAAGTATGTTTCCTATGTGTAGCTCACCCTTTTTATCTTTTTTTTTTTTTAAATTCTTTCTATAAAATTATTACTATAGGGCAGGTGCAGAAGAGAGAGAAAGAAAGGGGAAGGACAAGTGAGGAATCACTTCTTTTCCCCAGCCCCCAGTGAGGGTGGAAATGCAGCAGTCTTTTCTCTCCTATTCTCCTGTCAGGGTTTGGGGCACACATGCACATGTGCCCAGCATATTAAGCCATTGGGTCTCAGACTCAAACCGCACAGTCGGCCATTTAGGATCAAGCTGCCTCCACCACACCACCAGCTGGCCCAATCATCCTTTCTTTGCTCCTAAAGAATGCATGGAATTGTTACTGTTGCATCAGTGAGTTTTCCTTACAACCTTTTAATTTAATGTATACTGAAAAAAATTTTTGGAAAGCACTGGCTGGCCTCACATGTCAACCTCTTGGCTTAGATCTTCCATTTTTTGGACTCTCATTCACAATTGTATACTTCATTTCCTTCGACCTTGAGAAGCAATTCTGTGCAGTCTCAAAATCCTTTTTCCCTCGGTCTTTGGCCTGTACAAAATTCAGCTCTTCAACTCAAGTGCCCACCATCTGGAAAAAAATCCTGCTTACATTTCTCCACCTCATCAGCTCTCCATATGGCTTCAAAACTCAGTTAAAAACACATCTCCTTTTCTGTGCTAAAGATCTCTTGATTTTCACCTCTCCTTGAGTTATAATTTATTTTTATCTCAACGTCTGCTAACCTTGAAGACCATCTTTTAAAAAGCATTTAACTCTTGATTGGTAGTATGGGTTTTAAGATTGATTGCAAAGCTTAAAATATAAGACATGTTGGAAAAAAATACGAAATTCTCTTTCCTTTGCATGTTAACTACATCTGTGCAGGCCTGCTTGTCTTTACCACTGGCCAAAAACTTCACATCTTTTCTTTTGGTCATTTAAACATCCTCTAGAGTCATCTTGGGATATACATTGCCTTTAAGTTGATGGTGCATCATTTTTCTTGCTTGCCATCTTTTCATGAACGTCTCTTCCAAGAAAGACTCTCCACTCAGTGTTCCAAGAGGTGTGAAGTAGGACATAATCAGAACAGAAGCGGAAATAAACTGCAAGTTTCAACTGTCAAGGTAATTCCATGAAATATTGTAGTTAAAACAACAACAACAATAACAACAAAAACTACAATGGTTCAAGGCTTCGGAAGGGAAAAATATGAGAAAAAGCCATAGGGAGCAACGATGCATGAAATGTCTAAAACCACAGAGGAAATGCCTGACAAGATAGGTAGGAAGAAGGTGAACAACATATAAAAGACTGGGAAGAAGCAGCCCTTGAGAAAAGATGAGATGAATGAACAGAAGGAGTTATTGTGCATCTACAAAGGTATTGAATATACTCAGCTGAGTATCACCCTAAGGGAAAAGATCACAAAACTTATCTGAAAACACACTGTTATTATGGGCTAATACTACCATCAGGGAAAGAAGGCTGGAGAAATTAATTATAGAGCTTTCTTCTCTGAGTCTTAACTTTTTTAAAACCAAGATATTGATCAGGAACCCCTAAGGAATTGAACTAAAACCAATGGTGTAGTAATCACTGGGGAAGTGTATATTCTCTGGACCATAGTTATTGAAATATTTTACTGTAGATTTTGATTCTTCAGGGCTCGGGGGGCTGGGGGGGGGGGGGAATATGCTACCAGCATTGACACTGGTAGTGTTTTCTTTGAACCAGGTGGGAAGGAGATGGTGAATTCTGAAGTCACGTGCATCTGCAGTGAAATCCTATTGCAACAGGCTGCCTGAAACCTTTATTTCAGAGAATCCTTGAGTTCTACCTATTCCTATTGCTGCTGCTGCTCAGCTTCCAAATTTCCCATTGCCTTGGGCTCTCTGCTTTCAACTCTGGCTTCCTGTATTTTCTATAATGGAGGCTGGCATGTGGTTGGAGGTAGAGCCTCCCTCATCCACAGGGTAGATGCATCCCTCACTCCTGTATACTGTGGAGTTTTCCCCTCCCCACCACTTAGCCTGCCAGCCTTGTGTGTGAAGACTGTCCTTCGGATGTGGCATCTCCTATTGAGAATGAAATTGTCTCACCTTCTTTATAAGGAAAGAATGAGGAGAGGCAGTGCTGATCCTAGGTAGGGTCAGAGCCTTAGCAGCTAGAATGATAGAGGATCGTGAGGCCTCGCTTAAGCCCCTGCAGTGTCAACTGTTTTTTATAGAACCTACATTTATTCCCCCCGGGTGGCTGACTGCCTCAAAACATCCATGGTAGTATTCTGATTTTGAAAGCTAGAATCCTTTGACCTGTGGCCCTGGTTAATTTTTTTTTTCTTTCTATTTCATTTAAATCAAAACTGACAGGAGAAAGAATAAGCTAAAAGAGTTGTTTCCTTCTGCTGCTTAATGAAATATGAAGCCTCAGCTCATGATTGAAAATAAAACTTTTAACTTGGGTAAACATAGGTCTCTTGTTTCCAGAAGTAATTCCATTCATTTATAGGGATATAGTAACTTAGTATAAAATAATCCTCTTTTGATATCCTGTGTTATAATTTCTTGGTTATCTCCTTAACTTCTGCTCTTCTGTGACTCTTGGACCATTTGAAATCTGACCCAGTGATAATGAAGGGCTAAGAGACCAAATCCAAAGATGGAGAGGGCTTTGGACAGCTTCTTCTAAGCCATGGGAATTTGTGCTTTTTCTTGGGGAAGACTGGGAGTACATTTCTGGGGTTCAGGAACAGTGATGTGCATGTCCAGTAGGCCTATTGGCTGGACCAGCGAGGAACAAATACGATCAGTGCTGCTGTAAGGGAGCTTTCCATATAGGTAACCTTTTGGAAATGTTTTATCTCAGCCTTGTTCCTCTCACCCCCACAATGTGCACCAGATTTTCATCAAGTAATTAGGACAGGAGGCAGAGAATTTACCATATTAAATTATCTTCATGGGGCCAGCAGGTGGTTAAAACACTGGACATAGCTGACCATGGTTCAAGTCCTGGACCTGGCAGTTTAAAAATCATGATGTGCACTTGTGTGTGTGGGCCCAAAATCCCAGGAGGAGAATGGAGAAAGGATGTGGCATGTCCATGCCCCCTTCAGGATGATTTCTCACTTTCCCTCTCGCTGTCTCTGTCTCTCTCTCTCTCTCTCTTGCAAGCACACACCCCCTATGGCAAAAATTAAAAAAAAAATTATCTGTACATCCCTATGGAGTTCAATTAGTATCATACTTTGTTGTTCTTAACACTCACTAAGCCACAGATTTTCTTCTGAGAGTTTACTTTACACATATTAATGTGCATTAAAATGTAACAAACAGGAATGAGACTGAAAAATATCAGGTGTTTGTCAGTATATCAAGATTTTGAGACCAACAGGTGGTAGGGGGCGCTGTATTTCCACATGGCTGACTGCAGTTTGAGTCCCAGACCCGGTGGCTTGCTTTCTCACTCACTGTCTCTCTCTCTCTGGTCAAATTAAAATAAGTAAATAAATAAATAAAGTTAAGTAAAATAATTATTTTAAAAAATAGATTTCATTTCTCTTTTATAGAAGAAACTCAAAAGTTTCCTGGAGCCTGTTTAATATTGTAACGTAATGAGTCCACCTAGTGCCATTGCTGGGAAAATAAAGACAGGCTCTCCCAAGAAAGGGGTCAGACCCCACGGCATCAGAAAGAGAACAGCTAACCAGACTTTAATGTAGAAAAATAGATAAATAGGGCGATAATTCAATTGGAAGGCAATGTGCCTATCGGGCACCAGGAGAAAGCACTGCTGGATATCTTAAAAGTGATTTGGAAGCAAAAATCTCTCATTGAATTAGAGACAAAGAATCGAGTTAGGGGTTGGTAGTGGAGTGAAACCTGGTTGCAGGGTTGTAGAAAATGGGCTGCCAGCTCTTCTGTTATAAACCAGAAATTCTCCGAGTCCAGCAGCCTCATCTCAGAAATTTGCTTTGGGTTAAATACAAGGCCAGCATTCTCCTAAACCACAATGAGACATTTAAAAAAAAAAAAAAATTGTTCCCGATGTATTTGGTAGCCAGATCTCTGCCAATTGGCCCCAAAGCTGTCACTGCAGTCAAATGGAGATACTAAGCCTATAGTCATATTTTAGAATAACCTGGCAGGTGTGTGATATCACAGAACAACCAGTTCAGGAGAAATAACCTTCAAAATAGATATTATATAGTGGAGTTTATACCACTACATAGACTGAAAGTCAGTGGGAAAGTGTTTTCAGGATACTTTAATCTTTGTCTGGAAGCCAAGTTAGGGTCTGTGACAGAAATAAGAAATTCTTAGCTTTGCATTATGCATATGATACCAGATGAATTCTTGGCCTTTTATTTTAGGCCAAATTAACATGTATTCTGTGTTCATGTTTCAGAATGATACAAAAGTGAGGTGACCCCAGATGGTTCCTTCAAGGAGCTCACAGAGAACAATGTGGGAAAAGAGCCCAGTAGGTGCTAAGGCTTAATCTGTGAGATGAGGTTCTATGTCATAGAGGGGCAGAAGCAAAATGCTGTGAGAGTTGGGAAGAGTGAGATGTCACCTTTTTAGTGCTGGGAAGAGGTGGTATTATGTGCATTTCACACTCTGTAGGTATTAAACTACACATTTTCCAGAAGTTGTTTTGGAAGGAATTTAAGAAGGTTTTCTAATGTTTTTATATTTGTACCATTTTTTCCTAGCATCTTCAAAAACATGTCTTCCACCTTTTTCTGCCATTAGAGAACCTATTTATCTTTCATTGCTGATCACTGGAGGGTTGTCATTATGGTTGACAGGTAGCCCTCACCCCTACTGAGGTAAAGAAAGAAGAGGTCAGACTTTGAGATCTTCAATCCACAGTTAGTGGCTGGTAAAGCAGAGGCTGACTGAGTTTTTGTTCTCAAAAGACTTGCTCTGTAGGAGAGCTTTGGCAATATTGGAAAGAGATTCATCTCGTCATCCATTCCTAATCACCAACATAGTGGCCGTGGACATCAATTCACAGCTGCGTGCTTTACCCCTAAGAGTAAAACCAGACTCTGTAAACTTCTCTAAGCACACAGGGCACTATTTATGGTGCTCACATGCCTATTTTTTATGTTCTCCCTTGATTTTCATTTTTTGTGCACAGTTGTGTCTTTTGATAACTAATTATGGGTGTGATATGTGTGTGAATGATCATTGTATCCCTCATAATTCCAAGACCAAGGAAGAGACTCAGTTATCATCTGGAATAAATAGGTAGATGATGAAAGAATGGAGTTTTATTTATGGTTATTTCTAGATCCATTGACATTGAACCTCTTCCAAAACCAGAACTATTTTGACCTTCAGGATCACGTTATTTTAACTGATTAAGATTCAACTTTCTCATTAGAAAAATGAGTGATGGAGACTTTAGACTTGGAGATGTTCTTCTAGTGCTCAGTATGGACATTTTTTAGGACTTCTCAAGTTTCTATGAATTTTTAAATGAATGTTGAATTATAGATTACTTTCCCACATATTGGGAAAGGAATTGTATAGGTTATAATCTTCCAATTGATTTGAGTGTTTACTTGGACATGTACGGAAACCATCTAGGGATGTGTGGAAGTATATACTATAAGGAAATCAGTTTTTTGATTCATGTGTTCTCTTTCCTAAAACTGATTCTTGAAAAAGTTTCTTTGCATTGTCGTCCATCTTCCCCACTTACTTTTCACAATTTTCCAGCTTTGATTTAATAAGGAAAGATCAATTTCTCACCTCTCATGACTCTTACTTTCATCCATTGTCCTGGAAGGTTAGAAAGGGCCTAAGAAACATGTCTTGCTTCAGGGAGAAGTCCTGTAAAAAGCAAAGTGAGAATGTGAGGCTCTGCTTTATCTAGGTGACAAATTATTGGCAATGCTTTGCGGTTTTCTATGTGTCAATCAACATTTGAATTAGAATTTGGAAGAGAGGTGCTTGTCATGAAGTCATCTATTAACAAGTTTGTTTGAACTCCAAAAATTGAGTCGAGCTTTTTCTGACAAAAATAATAATACTTCATATTTGACTGATTGGGGAGAGGCCAATATTTGTTTTTGCCAGTTAGCTCATGAAGAAGATAGTGGATATAAATTAAGGTAAGTTTCCAACTCCAACACTTTAGCAAGTAGCACGTGTTTCAGACACATTCAGCACATACACTAGACTAACAATTATATTCTTTACAACTGTGCATTCTTCTGATGAAAAAATTGAGATGTCCACTTGGCACTGTGCAAGAGGGCACATATGTTTTCTAAGATGCTAGTAGATATGGAAACAAAAGTTTAAAAATCAACAAATGAATATAAGATACTATGATTAGCATTATTTCTGTTTTCCTTTTGTAGGTAATCATAAACAGATGGCCAGGGTATGGTCCATATGGATTTACCTAGTCACCCCTTATTAGAGCAAACTTCAGGTTAAATCTTCTGGGAATGAGATTATGCCAACAGCCAGGTCAACTAAGACTACACTGGCAGCTGTACACTCCTGCAGGGAAATCACTCAACAAGCATATTGGTTCCACTATCAATCTCAAATTGGCTCTCTAAATTTACCGGTAATTCTGCTATATTTTTTGATCTGTTCTCTATACTAATATTTGAAACCTTTTCTACTTCTCCCTTGCTTTCAGTTTTATGTCCTTCTCACTTTACTCTCAGCAAATGACCTTGCTTGGGCTTCACAAGGAAATGAAATCCCCACCTTTTGCTGCTTTCCTTACACACATACGTAAAACCATTCTGATTCTGTCTTTCATCAGTTCTAACTAGGGAGGAAGAATCCTGCCTTGTGTAAGACCAGTCTCCCCTGTAACTGGATTCACAGACTTTTATGACCTTGCTCTTTCCTTTATCTTCATCTTCTACTCCACTCTTGCTCAGTACTACTGAAGCATTGGCATTTCCCATATCTTTTACAAACAAAGGAATGCTAGATATTTTTGCGTGATGTTTCCTTTCAAATACCATCTTTATTGTTTCAGGTATCATTTCTTCTGTATCTCCTTATCACACAGGTAATCCTCTGAAGAGCTGTTAACTTTCACCTTTCTTATGTATGCAACTTCCACTCATTACTTAGCCCACTTCAGTGTGAATCCTACCTCTGTCTTTCTGCATAGAAAATATTTTTGCTCAGATCACCAGTGACCTACATGATATTAAACACATTGAGAATGTTTAAGTGCTTAACCTACTAGACAGCTCAGCAGCATTTGATTCTATTGACAGTTCCCTTTTGCCTTAAATACTTTTTGCTCTTGACTTTGATGATACCACATTCATATGCTTTTCTTCTAACTCTCTCATTTGCTGGTCAAGCCTTCTCTAGTCAGGACTCCTAAGATACTCTGTACTAGGCCAGGGCTTCCTGGCTTTAGCTGTATAACATTTACGATAACCAGGACTTCTTTTCTTTCATTCCATATAATCTTCTTAAATGATTTCATTTGTAATTATGGTTTTAGTAGTTATATATATGCAACTGGCCTCCATTTTTTCCCCCTAGGTTTTTGCCATAGGGTCAGTGCACTTGCCAGAGAGGGAAAGTGAGAAATCATCCCCCAGGGGCATAGCCACACCAAAATCCTTCTCCATTCTCCTTGGGGATTTTGGACATGCATGTACACATGTCCAGTGTGATTTTCAAGCTGCCAGGCCTGGGACTTGAACCATGGTTTGCCATGTGGGGGCCTAGCACCATAACCTATGCCACCTACTGTCTCCTATGGCCCCCAATTTATAATCTCCAAACATTAGGAGCTTGTTATTGTGTATCTCCTATTAGGTATGTCGAAAACACCTCAACTTCCTCTTCTTTGGGGGAGTGTTAGCCTCTTTCCCCTAAATCTGAACATTTTTCAGTGACTGACACAAACACTTATCCATTTGAACCAAGTATTATTTTGTTTTTTGCTTTTCTTTCAATATTCATATATAAATCATGTATGAGATTTGAACTACTAAGTATCTCTTATATCTATCTCTTTGTTAGTAGCTTGAGTTTTCACCACTCTGGCTTAAATAACCAACATTTTATGTGTGAGATACTAAACAGCACATATTGTTCTTTATGCAAATATAGTTCTGATCATCTTCCACTGTATCCAGAAAGGTTTGAAAGAAATAACAGTTCTAACCATGTCACTTCCTCATTGAAATCTTTCAAGCATGTTCCATTGTTTATAATATAAACACTTATATATACTTCAACATGGGTCCTACGTGACTGGCCTTTAACAACTGTGGTCTCATCTAGTGTCACTCCAACTATTCTAAACCTACTGTTTTCAGATCCTTCACCACTCCAGACTCTCTCCTTCTTTACTCCATTTGCACCAGATCATTCTTCTAACATGTAACTCTTAAAAATCGTTGCATAGTATATTTTGATAAATTCTTGAGTGTAGTTCAAAAGTCTCCTCCTGGGGAACCAGCAGTTAGCGTAATGGCTATGTCGCTGGACTCCCACGTAGTCGACCGCGGTTCGCGTCTCGGACCCGGTGGCTTACAACTCACGCCGGGCGCGTGTGCGTGCGTGCCCAAGATCCCGAGAGGAGAATGGAGGAGAAGGGATTGCGGCGTGACCATCCCCCCTGGGGGGTGATTTCTCGCTTTCTGTCTCTATGTCTCTCTCTGTCTGTCTGGCGAGCGCACGCGCCCTGTAGCGAAAAAACCTCTCCAAAAAAAAAAAAAAAAAAAAGTCTCCTCCTAACCAACTTCCAAGTATACTAAATAATTCTTTACACTGTTGCTTTGGGGTATGTTTTAGTCTATACAATGATATAATCACTAGGGTAACGTTTGTACCCCCACTACACTGAAAACTCCATAAGAAAATATCTATTTTGGTCACAGCTATTGGTCCAGCATCTACCAGTATATATCACTCATAGTCATTACTCCTCAGTAAATACTGATTAAATGAATTGATTGTAAGGCAATCAGTGATCATCCTAATATTTTTTTTCATTCTAATATTCTTCAGATTATGCACTTGTGTTATTTTCTGCCTAAAATCAACCTTTTAGTATGTGCAGCATTGTGTACTTATGAATCGGTGACCTTTGTGTCACACAGAGCCGGCCCTCAGAACCAGTCCAGTGGAACAACACAGTACAGGGAAACAGCATAGCTATGTGCTTTTACTAAACCAACCTTCCTCTGATGCACAACTATAAACTCTGGTTAAAATGTAAGCAACAACTACTTAAAGGCACTGGAAAGTGAACAAAAGTTGTCCTACCTTAGAGGAAAACTGAAACTTGGAAGAAGGAAAGAGCACAAATTGCCTATTTCTGTAGCTTTTAACCTGACTGGGCTGTAGCTGGTACCACATGGGTTGACTAAAAGTTCAAGAGAATACCTAAGTCTTTACGGTCAGAAGAACACCAGAGAAAAAAATGGGCAGATATAGTCACTGGAAAAATAAGTGAAAGGGTCCCAGATAGTCAATGACCAGAGAGGAGCAGTCCCAAATTATATGTATATAGTCAAATCTATGACGGATCCTTAAGCCATGTTTACATAGAGCAGAATCTTCATAGTCTGGAAGAGAATAAAAGAAGTGAACTGGTATTTCTGATGTAGCCTAACAGTTTGTGGTTTGAGGGCATTCAAACTTTGCTAAGAGAAAAATAGACAATCTTTTTAGATGACCATAACAGAACCTAGAGACTTTGTAATATAGCACTTTCAATGTCCAGGATGCATGCGAATATTATTTGACTTAGAAAGAGAAAACAATGTGACTAATTTTCAAGAAAAATAACAACACTGGAGTTGATAAAAGTAGCAGACAAGAATTTTAAAGCAGATTTTATAACTATGCTGAATACTAAAGAGAAAATATGCTTACAATGAATGGATTGTAAACTTTATCAGAGAAAGTGCAAAAAAGAAACATCAACATTCTAGAACCAGAAATATAATATATTCAATAAAATATTCAATGTATGATTGTAATGGCAGATTGGAAGTAACAGAGATAGAGGAAGTGAACCTGAAAACAGGTAAATAGTAATTATTCAGATTGAAGACTGTAAATTTAAAAAAAAAAAAAAAAAGATAAGATTGAGAAAAATGAGCAAAGCCTCAGTAACCTGTGGGCTAGTAACCTGTCTAGCATAAAGGCAATTGTCTAACATATGACAATGAAAGAGATTGGCTTAATTGGGGGCAGGGGGGAAAATAATTGTCATAAATTTATAGGCTCAAGCAGCCCAGTTAACTCAAGCAGTGCAACTCAAACACACCCAGTATATCAGAGACAAGCTATCAAAAAACAAATATGTATGAAAGTAAAGTATTATAAAATACAGTATATAATGGTGAACATGATTCAATAGGTTGCTAATTTCTTTTTATATATATACATTTTTTTTTTTAATTCTAGAGAGTGCATGCACTCGTCAGAGAGGAAGAAGAGAAAGCATCCCCCGTTGAGAAAGATTATGCCACAATCCCTTCTCCAGTATCTCTCCCTCCTTTTGGGATTTAGGGCATGCGTTTATATGTGCCTGGTGTGTTTCTCAACCTGCTGGGTTCAGAACTTGAATTGTGTAGTTGGCTGCCTTTAAATACCAGGACACTGAGCTGGCCCAAATGATTGCTAATTTCTCTAAACTAGGTAGGCCAGATGAAAGAGCTGAAAGAAAATAAAATCTGTCAATCTAGAATTCTTATTCAGTGAAAAATTCTTAAAAGAAATAAAACAAATTTCAAAACAAATAAAACAACCTAAATCTATCACTATCATATCTATGCTAAAATAAATTTTAAAGAAAGTTTTTCAATATTAAGGGACATAATACCAGTTTGAAACCCAGATCTTTAAGAATGAATGAAGAGATTGGAAATAGTAAACATATATGAGAATATAAATGACTTATGTAAAAAAAAAAAATTGGAAAATACTTGAGTTATCATGCAGAGTTTCCAAAATATACATATAAGAGGTATGAACGTTCTAGCATAAAGAAGAAATAAATAGACTACGAGTCAGGTCTTCTATATTTTATATGAAATAGTAAAGTATTAACACTATACTGTGAGAGGTTAAGGATTTATATTTAAATCCAATAATTTAAATCTATAAAATATAAAACAGTATGAATCACATATGATAAAATCAAAAGATGTTTAAAGTGGTGACAACTTTGGAGATTTTACTGGTACTATTTTACTAGAAAGATGGCCCCAGACTTCACTCCGAGATAGCTAGAGTTTTGTAAAAATGTTACTGAGCAGAAAATTTCACTTTTTTTCCCCTTCATTTGTTATTTTAGGTTTTTTCCACAGGGCACACATGCTGACCAGAGAGAGAGAGAGAGAGCAGTGAAAGGGAAAGTGAGAAATCGCCCCTACCATGCAGGGGAGTAGCTAAGCCTCAATCTCTTCTCCTTCATTCTCCTCCTGGGATTTTTGATCACACACATACATGAACCAAGTGTGTTTTCTCAAGCTGCCAGATCTGGGATTTAAACCGTGGTCAGTCATGTAGAGTCCAATACTTTAACATCATGCCACCTGGCCTGCAAATTCCACCTTTCAAGGCAAATTTAATAAGAAATAATCTTAAAGTTATGTCATCTTGAGGATGCTTTTCTCTCAGGTGAAGTTAGTAGTAGTTACTTACTTTTTACAAACAACTATTGGCATTCATAACCACCTCACATTTAATGGGCCTTCTTAAAATGTAGCAGGCCCTGTCCTATATATGCATTGTCAAAAGTAATTTTAACCATAGCTTCTGGAATTACATAGGATATGCTTTTATTTGAACATGATTGCGACCCATTAAGTGCTTTCTTTTAGTTTTCACACCTCTTTCACATCAGACGCAGAATTTTAATGTTAGATTGTTTCAACTGAAAGCCTAACATTTTAAACTTACTTTCTGTAAAA
The DNA here is from genome assembly GCA_026018925.1 of Tupaia tana. Taxonomy (NCBI): domain Eukaryota; kingdom Metazoa; phylum Chordata; class Mammalia; order Scandentia; family Tupaiidae; genus Tupaia; species Tupaia tana. Next base: position 210,775,047 of record JAKSZU010000003.1, read on the forward strand.
ATTTGTCACGCTTTCCCTAAATGTTTTAGAACGGTTTTTAAACTTTAAAATTTTGTGGGATCCTCAAAATTCTGATGTTTAAAAACTGCTTTAAATGAAAATTATAGTTGTTGTGAGGGATACTATGATAGGATTTTATATTTACTTTAAAATTTATTTTTCCTGGGACTGGCAGGTGGCGTGGTGGTAAGGTGCTGGGCTCCCACATGGCCGACCACGGTTCAAGCCCCAGACCTGGCAACTTGCTTTCTCACTTTCCTTTCTTTCTCTCTTTCTGATCAAATTAAAATGATAATAACAACAAATGGAATTAAATGAATAATTTATTTTTTATTTATGAGAGAGGAGAAAGGGAGAGAGAGAGAGAGAGATTTTTGGGCAATCTCACTGAGTTGTGATCCTCTAGCCATAGCCTCTAATTAGCAGGATTCTAGGCACGAATGACCCTCTCCAGAATTTTCAGATTGGGCCAGAATTGAACCTGGGCCTTCCATGAGGCTTCCAACCTCTCAAATGATGACACTTTCTCTGCTCCATTGCAGCTAGGACTGCGATGGGATTTTAAATATCCAAATCAAAGTGCAATATTCCCTCTGACTTCTGAATGGCATTAAAGAAAATATATGTGGGGAAAATGCCTAAAATGTGGAAGAAAATAGTTATGTTCCAGTAGGTGGTAATGAACAATTCAAACTTGGAAGTTGAAATTAATGCTTATTTGTTCCTTAGGAGTCGTTATAAATAAGAATTTCAGGGTCAGGACCAATAGATGGCGTAATGGTTGTGTTGCTGGACTCCCATGTAGTCAACCACAGTTTGAGTCATGGGCCCGGTGGTTTAAACTCACGTGGAGTGCATGGGCATACGTTCCCAACATTCCAAGAGGAGAATGGAGGAGAAGGGATTGTGGCATAGCCATCCCCCCAGGGGGTGATTTCTTACTTTCTGTCGCTGTGTCTCTCTCTGTCTTTCTGCAAGTACTTGCACGCTATAGCAAAAAACTCTCAAAAAACAAAAAAATTTCAGGGTCAACAATGAAGCTAAAGAGGAAATTCCTGTACTAGGTACATGGTGTTATTTCTTGTACTAGGTACATGGTGTTATTTCTTGATCTTGAGGTTTTTTTTTTTTTAACTTTTTTAAATTTAACTTTATTTATTTACTTTCTAATTTGACAAGAAAGGGACAGAGTGAGAGAGTGAGAAAGTGAGAAAGCAAGCCACTAGGTCTGGGACTCAAACCATGGTCAGCCATGTGGGAGCCCAGAGATCTTAGCCACCATGCCACCTTCCAGCCCCTGAGGTTATTTTTTATTTTTTTTTAATTTTATGGATATTAAGTATCTGTGAATAGATAGTCCAAAATAGAAAATTTCTTATGTTTTGAATATGATGATATATTGCAATGATAAACATTTCATTAACTTATTGAGTAACTGTGATATGCCAGTCACTTTAAGTACTCTCAATCTATCATTTAATTTGAAACTCATGAGTTTTCAATGAGTTAGTTACCATCGTTAACCACATTTTATAGATAAAAAAATTAAACTTACGGAGGTTAAGTAACTTACAAGTCACTCAGTAAATGATGAAGTGTAATAGTGGCATAGGCTGTTGGACTCTAAAAGGTCTAACCATATTGGAAATTGGTTTAGATTAAAAAAATTTCCTTTAGGTTTTCATACATTGAACCACATTTATATTATCTTTCTGGGGCTAATAGTGTTACATGGGCTTGAAAGTTTACAAAGTAGAAAATCAGAATAGAATGCTTGGAAAGAATATCCTAATTCATTTATGCAGGAGGCCTTAAAGATAATAGGTTATCCTTTAAGAGGTTGTTTTTTCTGTCCTTTTCATCATCTTAGTAGTTATAACACAGGGTCATCAGGAGTATGAGGTCAAGGAGATCCCTGGGAAAGAAAGCTTAGGACTCACGGGTGGAATTTTTCATGTTAGGAAATTAATAGCATTGCTTGGTCTGTCACTCTAATTTTACCATCTCTTAGCCAGAAGTGATTTTGGCAAGTCATTTCACATAGTATCTGTTTTCTTGCTTGCAAACTAGAGATGATAATACATTTCCTTAGAGTGGTATTATGGTCAAGAAGTTAAGGAGCCAGATGGTGGCTCAATGGTAAAATGCAATGCTCCGCAGAGGCAGACCCATATGGGAATTCTGCCTGTTCAAGTCTGGAGACCTTCCTATATATGCTAGGCATACTTGTGTCCATAATCTAGGCTGGCAAAGGCTGAGAATTGATCAGTGTCAGAACCTCATAGCGGGACTGGGACTCTATCTCTCTCTTCCACTTAATTACTAAATAAACTTTAACATTTTTTCAAAAAAGATTATTTATTTAACATAGGGTAGGAAGCACAATACATCATTATCATTATTATTTTCAGCATTGTTTTCATCTGACTTGGAGTGCCCTTGTACTGAAGATACAGCATGGAAATTAATGGCAATTTTGAAAAGTTGTTAAATAATTTAGGGGTCTTGGGGACTTGCCTATACATTACAGGTGACTCTGCCGTGTGAGGCCTTTCTGTACCTTCACAAGCATGGTTTGGTAAATGAAGACTTTGAAAGCATAGATGGCTTCATGGAGATCAATAAATTCTCTCTGGAATGGTCATTAATCCTGTTTCTTTGCATATTTCTTCCTGAAAATGTTTCTTGATAGAGACTCAAGGTATGAATTAGGATGCTTATGAGAACCTCTAGTGTAAGAAACAGCAGAGATTCTAATCAGTCATTCTTTATGCTTTAAAATGGGCACAGATGACAGGAATGTCAAAAAATAGTAAGAGGATACCGTGGAGACCAACAGGTGGTGGGGTGGTTGAGGCGCTGGACACTTCCGCATGGCCAACCATGGTTCGAGTCCTGGACCTGGTGGCTTACTTTCTCACTTTCTCTTTCTCTCTCTCTGTGTATGGTCAAATGAAAATAAATGAATGGATAAATAATTTTTTAGAGGTTTTTACTATAGGGCACGTGCACTCGCCAGAAAGACAAAGAGAAACAGACAGAAAGCAAGAAATCACCCCAGGGGGATGGCCATGCCACAATCCCTTCTCCTCCATTCTCCTCTCGGGATCTTGGACACGCATGCACATGCGCCTAGCATGAGTTTTAGCTGTCAGAGCCGGGACTCAAACCATGGTTGACTACATGGGAGTCCAGTGACATAGCCATTCCACTAACTGCTGGTCCCAAAATTAAATAATTCTTAAAAAAAAAAAGACACCTGAAGGGGACAGTGTACTGCATGCAATAGGGCATGCAAATGAGGAACAATGCAAGTGAGGAAGCAAAACATCTTTCCATCCTTGCTGTGGGAATAAGGAAATGACTTTTTTAGAACAATAAAATTTTTAGAAAATGGGCAGGCAACTACTGTAAAGAGGCAATGCTCCTTAAAGTGAAGAGTTGTGAGCAGCCAGCAGAAAGTAGCAATCGCTTCACTTTCTCAAAAGTGGGATTGTATGTGTGTGTGTGTGTGTGTGTGTGTGCGCGCGTGCGCACACACATGTGTGTTGGTTGGTGGGTAAAGTCTCAATTTAGGACACAGACACTGATAACTTTATTAAATATTGATTTTTGAAAAATATATATATTCACTATGCCATGAGCCAGAGAAGATCAGAGTTGGTGATAAAAATAATTATTAGTAGTATTTCAGTTTTATTGCAAACAAAATGAGTTGGTATAATCTATGTGATAATCATATATAAAAATAACTCCCATCTATACCCTACTTGGAAAGTGAGTGCTGCTCTTTCTTCTATGACAACAAATCCCACTTCATAGTTGAATAATACTTTCTCTTTTGTGCCTTTAGGGACCAGAAGAGCCAAGATTTCTGGCGCTATAACAGACTTTCAAAGGCTATTAACCAGGTTCAAAGACAGGGCTGTAGGACCTGTGGCAAGCAGGACCTGGGAAAATAGTCTGTGCAGTGAAATAGGGAAGAGGGCCACTTGAACAAAGAATGTAAGAATGTAATCTATGTTGTAATCTACACAACATTTATTTGGCATTAGCTGTGTTTCAAACTCTGAGGAGTCTGAGACTCATCAACATCAGTTAGGAGTTTAATGAGGAGAAACTATTAAGTCATTCAATAAGTACTTTCCAAACTCATGGATGTAAATGTAAGTGTGGGCGCAGGTTCTGATTCTAGGTAGGGTCATCAGCTTTTCTTTTTTTTTTTTTTTTTTTTTTTTTTTTAGATTTTGATATAGGGCATATGTGCTGCCAGTGAGAAACAGAGGGAAAGTGAGAATTTGAAATCACTCCTCTCCCACCAGGGGGTTATGGTCATGCCGCAGTCCCTTCTCCTCCATTTTCCTCTTGAGATTTTAGGTACACAAGCACACATGCCCAGTGTGATTTTTAAGATGCCATGTCTGAGACTGGAACTGTGGTTGGCCACTTGGGAGTCTTGCACCTTAACCACCATGCCACCATTTGGCTCCAGAGGGCATCAGCTTTGGAAGGTGCTGCCTTGAGAATTATGAGCTTCTTGTCCCTATAAGGGTTCAGGTAGGTGCCAAATTGAGCAATTCTCAGGGCATTCAGTAGAGGCTGGGTATTGAATTAGGTCAGACACTCACAAACCAATAAGCATTCAATGATTTTTTTTTTAATTCTTTTTTTTTTTTGGAGAGGTTTTTGCTATAGGGCACATGCGCTCGCCAGACAGAGAGAGACAGATAGACAGAAAGCGAGAAATCACCCCCCGGGGGGATGGCCACTCTGCAATCCCTTCTTCTCCGTTCTCCTCTCGGGATCTTGGGCACGCACGCACACGTGCCCGACGTGAATTTTAAGCCACCGGGTCTGGGACGCGAACCGCGGTTGACTACGTGTGAGTCCAGCGACATAGCCATTATACTAACTGCTGGTCCCAGCATTCAATGATTTTTCTATAGGTCTAAATCTGAACACTGAGTTTGGAATGTAATGATGGCAATACTTATGTTGATGTTGATGACAATGATTTGAGTAAATCACTCAGTCATACTAATTTCAATTAATGATATACTCTGTGAAACTCTTTCAATGATAATGAGTAAATAAATTTACTAAAATGGGATATAGTCTAGGTACATGTCAAATGCTTCACAGTTGAAGAATATAATCTTTTTTCCTCTTTTTTATTTCTTTTGTTTTCATTGTGTGTGTATATATATATTATGTATATATATATTTTTTTTTTTGGAGAGGTTTTTGCTATAGGGCGTGTGCGCTCGCTAGAAAGACAGAGACAGACAGAGAGATAGAGAGGGAGAAATCATCCCCCAGGGGGATGGCCATGCCGCAATCTCTTCTCCTCCATTCTCCTCTCAGGATCTTGGGCACACACACACACATGTGCCCGGCGTGAGTTTAAGCAAACAGATCCAGGACTTGAACCATGGTTGGCTACGTGGGAGTTCAGCGACGTTGTCATTACGCTAACTGCTGGTCCCCATAATATATATTTTTAAGTTAAAAGGTTTTTTTTTGTTGTTGTTTTGTTGTTTTGTTTGTTTGTTTGTTTTACAGCGTACATGGTTTATCCCAGCATGAATACAGTGCATATTAATCAAGTCAAAGATATTACCATATATATTATTATTAACAGATAACTTTTCATTTTTGTTTTTTTTCCCCTGATCCCCACTTCCTACCCCCTATTACCCTCTCCTATACTGTATCTAATATCCACAGTTGCCCTCCCTACTATTATACCTTCCAACCTTTCAGTTTCTGCTATAGAGTACAGATATTCAGTATATGTTAACTGGGGACATACAATGCCTGTCTTTCATAGTCTGGCTTGTTTTATTAAATCTCCCATAGTCATCCACTTTATATCAAATATCAGAGTCTCATTTTTTTAATGACTGATTAGTATTCCATAGTGTACCTGTGCCAGATTTTTTCAATCTACTTTTCTGTTCTTGTATATTTGGGTTGATTCCATGAACTAGCAATTGCAAATTGAATAATACTGCAATAAACATGAATGTGCAAGTATTTTTCTGACTGTTTTCCTTTTCTTTGAGTAGGTAGAGTGGAATTGCTGGGTCATATGATAATTCTTTTCATAAGTTTCTATGGAACCTCCATATCGTTTTTCACAGTGGTTGTACTAATTTATATTCCCACCAACAGTGTAGGAGAGTTCCCTTTTCACTACAGCCTTGACAGCATTATGATACTTTATTTTTAAAATTTTTTCACTTGATTTAAGTGGTATCTTATTGTGGTTTTGATTTGTGTTTCCCTTATGAAGCATACTGTCTTTACCAAAACTTGAAAGGATCGTGTGAGCTCCATTTTACAGATAAGGAAGCTGAGGCTTAGAATTATGAGCTGGTTTTCACCCTTGAATATCTCAGAGTGAGAGAGGACTTTTAACACAAATAGTTTTTAAAAAACCTGGTAAGACATTTAAAATAACATGCATACCAAGTGTTCATCTGCCAAATGCTTGGGTAGGGACTGAGAAGAAGCTTTATAGTGAAGGTGGGAACACATTACTTAAGAAGATGGTCAATTTGGTCAAGTAAGTGGAAAGTTTATGCTTAGTTTAAAATAAAATATTTAAAAAATGAATGTGGTAGCTGGAATTTTACTGTGATGTCAATAACTTTCCTTGCTATAGCTATCAAATTGGCTTTGCAATGTGGATAAATATCTTTCCCATTTTATTTGGCTTTAAACATGAGTTACTGGAGACACAAATCGCTTTAAATAGGAATACCCAAATTCAATGAGGGTTCACTTTTGAATCTACCTGCTTCAGTGTTCTTAAGCCACATGTTTTTAGATTCCTTTAAATAACAGGTGGGATTCTAAATAAATCCAGATAAAATAAATATCTCTTATACCTTTCTGGACTCTTAACCTTGCTAAACTGTTCTTTGAGAAAGTAGATACTGACTAAACTTCTAAATCAACTGAAACTTGTTTGGATACATACACCTGTGTATATAAAGAGGCTTTTAAACTCTGTTTTTGAGATAATGTGAATTATGAGTCAGAAGATGTGGATTTTGGCGAGAGCTTTGCCACTCTAATGTCTGCTTAACCTTGATGTTGCCATCTGTGAAATGAAGCTGTTATTCAAGACATTAAGATACACTCATCCTAACTAGAATACTTTCATTTGTGTGTTTTGACATAGGAAAAGGAGTAAGAGAAACTGAATACTCTTAAATATAATTCATCCCCTACATTATCACTTTATGGATCAATTCTGGAGGTTATGTCAAAGTATCCATTTAAGAAAGCATGATTGTAGTGCAAATTAAATAAGCAGTCACTGCCATCTCCAAGAAGTAGGAAGTTAAGATAATCTCAATTAAAAAGAAATAGTACTATAATTTAGTTTTTCTGCTTTTTGAACTTCATATGAACATATCATAGATTATGTGTTCTTTTGTGTCTGTTTTCTCTCAAGATAAATCTTTGTGGTTTATCCATATTGTTGCATGAATCAGCAGTTACAATTTTGCTTTTTACTATTAATAAATTATACCTTAATGAAAATGGAATTAAAAAATTACTGAAATGAGAATAAGCAAATGAATGGATATTATCTCCAAAATAATCACTTCCTGGGTCTTGGTATAGACTGAGACTGAGAGAATATATTATAGGTATTCTAGCATGGGTCAGGGGTGAGGCTGGTCACAGGATAAAGTCTAGACTCTGAGCCTTGCGTTTCAAGCTCTTCAGAGTAGGGTCTTGAGTCAGACTGCTATGTTCCCCTTCTATCCTGACTCTGTGAGGATTACAAAGGGGCCAGATGGCTTGTCATCATGGCATCCCAGAGCTAAATTTAAGGTGGTAGGTTTTCCAGAGTGGTAATTCATTTGAGTCTGCTGACATTTATATAGTGGATACTGCATGCCTCTGTGTTTTCAAGTAGAAATAAAATCATGTAATGATTTAAAAAAAAAAAATTTCTGTATTCTTTGCTCTTATATTCCTTCTCATAACTGCTGATGTGAATACCATTCGATTTGATATAACACAGATTTAGAGGTATTAATTTTCTCTCTGAAAATTAGTATCTTCCAACTTTTACCTTATCCCTAGGATATTTTCACTCATTCACTCACTGATTAACTCACTAACTCAAAAAAATATTCTCTTCTTGGTGATAAGGATATATCAGGGGAAAAAACATGCAAAATTTTCTGCTCTCTTTCCAAAACTTTTTCTTTTGCTCATTCTTCAAGATTCTGCTTATTGGACATCTCCTTCAGCAATTCCAGTTGTGAGCTTCTGCAGGCCTTACTTTCTGTATTCTCTTTGAATATCACTTTGTATATATGATTTATGACTTTTCATAAGTGAAGGTGACATTAGATTATTATCTAATTCTTAGTATAGAGATAGTTCATTCAGCAACATCATAAATCCAAAGGATTATACATTATGGACTGCTGGATTTTCAACTATACCTGCTACAGTACAGTGTACATGCTGGGTAACAAATGGACAAGGTAGTGGATATTTTTACTCCAGCAATTGTATACCATAGTAAATGCTGATGTAGAGATATACCCTACATTCCAGGCTGAGCTGATTCGAAGACTCTAAAGTATCTACCTCTTGGACTTGACATCTTTGTGGCACAAAAAACATTGTCTGGAGCTTAACTGCAATGGCACAGGTATCAGGGCACTGCTGCATAATACTGGAGCCATATGAGAAGGCCCTGGATTTGGTTCTTGGGTCAGGCCAAACATTCCAGGCACACCTATGGGCGTTCCCTATGATATTGGCTAGCTAGAAGGCTGAGGGGAGGATGGAGACATGGTAAGATCCTATCGGAGGGCTCTTCTCTCTTAATAAATCAATAAAGCTAAAAGAAATAGTCTGACTTTATTGTAACAACTTCATAGGCAATGCATATGTAAAGAAGCAAAGTGTGCTAAAGGATCTCTGCATTCCTAGCATCTGATATGCATATGTGGTGGTAGGTGGTGCTTCCTTATTGGACTTGGGACATTTAAAGAGACAGTAGAGAATGCTGGGATTTCTAGAGTGGTTCTGGCTGGAGAGACTGCCATAATCTTATTACTGGTCTCCTAGACTCTCTAACTACAATTGCTGAAGGAAGGATATGGTTTGATAGCAATAACATGGATGACTGTTCTTTAGATATTAATAGTATATTTAGCATCCAAGAGTTGAGCACTCATGAATTATGGAAATTACCTTGGTTCTGAGTTCTACCCAATCTTCCCTCGGTCAACAAACCCTTAATGGATTCCATGCCCTCATCTTCCTACTTAAAGCGGGTCAACTTGGGAAGAGGCTATCTCAGGAGTGTGAGCTTCTTGTGAATACAAATATTCAACACAGGCTGCACAAACACTTCTCAGCAAATGTGATATGGGTAGAAAATTAAGTTATATCAGACACCCCTCCTCACCATCCTATGGTTCTTCAATGTACACACATTTTTCTCTGAATGTTGTGTGAGTACTCTGCTACGTGGGAGGAAAAGCAAGAAGGAAGAAGTGTCGACCAGCAGGTGATTCTTCTCAGGCCCCATCAGTGCACAGTGGGAATCTTGTAGTGAGCCATCCAAGGATAACTAGTGCGTCCAAGTGCAACACTGACTTGCAGCCTTAAGTATTTCCACTTAACACTTTCATCTCCATTTTTGTTTCTCACAAAGTGATTTCAAGTTGCTTACCACCTACATGTCCCACAGGCTTCTGTGAGATTGAATGTGTTAATGGTTGCAAAGTGCTTTGACCTTCTCTCATGAAAAGTACTGCAGGAGTACAAAATATTATTATTATCATTTCATGGACATTTTGCAGTTCCCACTGGTTAGTTTCATTCTCCTCTTTAATCTTGAATGCATTAAAATGGCTAAATAAAAAGTATTTTGAGTAAATAAAGATACTTATGATTTTTAAAAGTTCTTTATTATATATTTTGATATGCATCATCACCTTCTCCTGACTTTCCACATAAACTGCTATGGCTAAACAGTTCTGTAATGATATTGCTACTTGGCTATAATTTAGAATGCTATAAAGATTATTTAGCACAAAGAAGTATTTCCAGTTAAAATTTAGCAACTCCTTTCAAATAGATTTACATTGAATCTTAGACAGAATTTTAGAAACATTGAGCAGAGCAAAAATAAAATGTAGTTCATGTTCTCATAAAATATCTGCTCCTCCACTGGCTCTTTGCCCTCTGTTTTTCTTTATGGCAGATTGCATCTATAGTTAAAATCAACCTGTTTTATTCTTTTCCTATTCTTTTCTTACCTTTTCTTCTCTTCCCTTCACTTACCATTATTTCCTACATCCCTCCATCTCTTTCTTTTTTCCTTTGAAAAATATACACCACACACTTCTTTCTTTTAAAAAATTAACTTTATTTATTTTAAAGAGTTATTTAATTATGATTTATTATTATTTTTTAAATTTGTTATTGGGCATATGTGTTCACCAGAAAGAGAGAGAAAAGTGAGAAAGGAAGTCACTAGTTTGGGACTTGAACCACAGTTGGCCATGTTGGAATCCAGCACTTCAACTACCATGCTACTGGTTGACCCTTAACTTTATTATTATTACCATTATTATTTTAATCTGCAATAGGGCACATGCACTCACCAGAGAGAGAGAAAGAGAGAGAGAGAGAGAGAGAGAGAGAGAGAGAGAGAGAGAGAGAGAGAGGAAAGTGAGAAAACAAACCACCAGGTCCAGGACTTGAAGCATGGTTGGCAATGTAGGAGTCCAAAACCCTAACCACAAGGCCACCTGTTGGCCCCAAATGCTTCTTTAGTGTATGTCATATTGTGAATCCTAGATAAAGATCCAATATTGTTATTATATGCCAGGCACTATTAAAGCTCTTGGAAAATCAAAAGAGAATGAATTTTGACCCTTAAGGAGTATACAGTGTAGAGAAATAGAGACATAGGCATATAAGCATATAAAAGTATGTTATTATAGTACTAAAATAGGAATTGTATTGATCAGGTTTCTCCATAGAAACAGAACAGAATTAATATATATAAAAGAAGGAATTTATTATAGAGATTATTGCACAGATCACAAGGTAGGTAAGTCCCACAATAGTCTGTTTGCAAACTGGAAAAGCATCTGGAAAACTAGAAGCAGAGAAACCAATAATGCAGCTCTTAGTTTGAGGTGGAAGGCCTAAGGGTCCTTGGGAGGCCACAGACCTGAGTACCCTCAGGTAGCATTGATACAAGTCCAAAGTCTAAAAGTAGAAGAATGTGGGATTGGTTTTGCCTGAAGTTTGTAAGGGCCAAGCACAGATAGGAGCCAAATGCAGCCAAGGGTAAACCACAGAGGAGGAATGGAGTAGCTGAATGTGCAGATATCAGGAGTGGAACATACAACATATTCTGGAAGGAAGACTTATAAAAGAGAGAAAATGGAATCCCCCACTTTTCCTATTTGTGCCTCTGGTGCCCCCTGGGTGGTACCCACTCACATAAAGGCAGATCTTTCTCAGTCCACTGACTCACATACCAGTCATGTCTCAGAACACTCACAGAAATACAAGAACAATGCTTCACTTGCCATCCAGGAATCCTTCAATTTAGTCAGCATTCTGTCCAGTCAAGTTGACACTAAAAATTAGACTTCACAGGGAATGTAAAGAAAAAATGTTGTGTGGCTTAATAAATTTTGAGGATTCTAGTAAGGCGTACAGTTATTTGCCACCCATCTAGGATATAGATCATTTTTTCCACTTGCTTTCTATGTAACCTTAGACAAATTAGTAAGTTCTCTGTGCTTCAATTTCTCTTCTGTAAATTGGTGATAGAATTGCCTTCCTCATATTATGTTTTTAAGTTTTAATGAGTTAATGTATGAAAATAAGCTTATACATAGAATGTAATAAACATTCATTAATATTAATTAGCTGTTAGAGGAGAAATAGAAAAACCTTTCTCTCCTTCTCTCTATCTCTCTCACATGCACAGAATCCACAAACACACACTCATTCACTTAGACTTTTAAAATAATCCTATTTTTTTCTTGCCATCCATTAATAAAGCTTCTTGAATGAATTTTTACATAATCTTTCCCAGTTCCTTTTTAAAAACTCTTTTAATGCCACTTTTTTGTTGTAGTTGTTCATGCCACTGGGTACAGTATTTACTCTTTTTGAATTCTAATAATCATGCAGTACAGAAATTCCAGGCATGCTTAGGCAACAGTGATTGAAGAGTGATGAAAGGACTCCTGTTATTTATTGCTTCTCAGTTATATAATTTTGTTATGAGAATAGAGAGTCCCATTCTAACCTCAGCCCATTCTATTTGGCTTTTATTACCACCACTATACTTAACAATTGAATCTGAGTACCTTAGTCTTGCCAAATTCAATGCCTGGCTTCTGTCCTCCTATTGTAACCCTCTGTCCTTAGTCATCTGGAAAGGTTAAGTTTTAGGTTCGATGGAGAGGATTCTGTTTGATAGCTACCTCATCCTCGTTATGTATTCTTTGCTTTGTTTTAAACCTTGTTGTAGCAGCTATCCCTCCATCTTCTGTTGCTAGTACTCTTACTATAAACTGATAGTCACTATGGAAAGACTCCAATAAATCTATCTGTATTGATTTAGTTTACTGAACTTTTCAGGAGTACTAGGAATTTTAAAAAGGAAAGTCGAGTGACTAGCAGTTGGTGTAATGGCTACATTGCTGGACTCCCATGTAGTCGACTGCGGCTCAAGTCCCAGACCTCATGGCTAAAACTCATGTCAGGTGCGTGTGCGTGCGTGCCCAAGATCCCAAGAGGAGAATGGAGGAGAAGGGATTGAGGCATGGCTACGCCCCCCCCCCCGGGGGGTGATTTCTCGCTTTCTGTCTCTGTCTCTCTCTATCTGGCGAGCGTACGTGCCCTATAGCAAAAGCCTCTCTCAAAAAAAAAAAAAAAAAAAAAAAAAAATCCAGAGAGAGAATTCATAACAAAGGAGATGCATCCCCAATGCTAACATTTTCAGCTCTGAATTAGGCATCAGGAGGAATTTCTCAGTACAGAAGCTCTCCTGTGTTCTTTAAACCAGACCCTAAGAAAATCTACCCTTGTTACTTCCCACTGACCTGGCTGGAGATTTGTCTCTGCTCTGAGTTTATCTGTTCAGATTAAGTAAAACAAAATTCAAGGTATTGGAAATATGGCCAGAAAATGATAAGAAGTAAGGGGGAAGAGAAGAAAGAATTATTTGCCCCTACATTCAGGTAACTCTTTTGTTGGTTACTTCCTCTCCTAAATGTCAAATTCTTTTTTAAAAGTTTTAAAAATGGATCAACCAATAATGCACTGTCAACTAATTCTTATTAATCTAAGAAAATATTATAAACAATAAAAGATTTTGAAGGGGAAAACAACATAGGCTTAAATATTGCCAAGAAGGAATGGGCTTACAGCTGAATTAATTCAGAAGTAACCAATAAAATATAAACTAAGTACTTTAAACATATCATATGTGATCCTACAACAAGCAAACTCACATTACTTGATGAGTGCAGTGAATGAGTGTTAGCATGCTGCAATTTTTCTAGAGTGGTTTATCGTAATGGTCATCACGGGAAGCATGAGGTCTGATTAGATGTGTAACACACAGATCAGTGGCTGGAGTGTTAAAGCTCCTGCCTGTACTGTGCCATGGTTAAAACAAGCATTTAGAGCCAGGCCTGCAATGCAGCAATTAAGCAATGTGCACTGGGAGCCAGATACCACAAGGCCTAACACAGTTTGAATCTAGGCCTCAGGGGCATGAAAAGCACACTGAACCTGTGTGTGTGTATGTATGTACATGCCTCAAATCCTGACAGGATGGAGAAATGGAAGAGAGAGGATTGTGGCATGACCATGCCCTCTTCAGAGGAGGGTGCTTTCTCTTTCTCTCTGGTGAGTATACATACCCTGTGGTGATTAAAAAAAGATTAGATTCTTGCATTTTCTGAGAAGAAAACTATGGTAACTTGAGGCTACTGTCAATTATCAGTACACAACTGATAGTCAAAGCAACCAAGTGTGAAGTCAAGCTCGTGATTTCCCTTAGATTTATTTTCAACTGGAGAGGATTGAGTCCCCAATCAGATGTTTTCAATTCCCAGTTTCAGCCTGGACAAAGCTGCATTTCCCTTACTTTAAGTTTGTCACCATATGGCCGCAGGGTCTGTTTTATCCTACATAACAGTGGGCTTTATTTCTAAACCTGGTAACTTCAAGGAGGCAGAGAATAGTGATGAATGATTTAACATAAAGTGGTATGGAATTGCCTTGTGACTTGCCAACCTTTGAGACTCATATTCCCTGAAGGATGTTAAGTTAATGTTGGGGCAAAGAGAATATCTCTGGCTCTGCCCCTTAGAGATTTGGAAGGAATGAACTGACAATTCTTGAGTTAATAGGATAAAGGCATACATATTTATTTACTGTGCACATGTGTACATGGGAGCAACACAGACTATGGACTCAAGAGGATAGATGGTTGAAGCTTAAATAACCTCTTCCTAGGGAAAGGGGTATAAGAGAATAAGTGGGGCCAGTGGTTAGAAAGTGATTTTCTTTGGGAGCTTGATGGGATGAATAAGTTAGGGGATGGTGAGGAGTAAATCTATGTAGGAACAAAGGTTGTCTTATTACACGGATTAAGTTTCTTAGCTCCTCTCTCAGACCTGCCCTTAGAAGAATCGTTGGAACCTATGGAGCCCTGGGTGTCCTAGATGTGGAGAGCTTTAATCTCCTTTCCCGGGTTATGAATTAATCTTTTCTAGTTGCTTGATGAGGTTCAAGACAATTGCATTCCTTAGTCAGATAAGGGAAACTTCAGAGAAAGCCCCTTCCTGAGCTTTGGGAAAGAGATAAGGGGACCTCAGGGGAAGGTCAGAGAGGCCTTAAGTCTAAGCCTGCTTTTGAGACCTTTTTATTTCCTTTAGACCAAAGTGCTCAGCATGAGAAAAATGTCACTTTTTTTTGGGGGGGGGGGCAGGGAGGAGGGAATGGGGATATTTGTTTTCAGAGCCCCACATTAAACTTCAGATCTTACTTCCCCACTTTCCATTCCGTCCAACGTGTGTCTCAGATATTCCATTGACTCAATGTGGAAGGATCACATTTTCTGGGATTTCAATTGTACTTGCTGTCCCCTCTGCCAAGAATTCATCTTGTGAAATCATGCGGGGGAGAGAACTTCACTCTTTGGTGTGTCATATCAACCCATCAGCAAATCCTGTTATCTATACCTGTAAAGTATATACATCTTATCGTCTTTCACTACCTCAATCACAACCACTTATGTCTAAGCCACCATCGCGTCTCGCTTGGCGTATTACAATAGTCTCCTACACTGATCTCGTCTTTTATGCTGCTCTTTAAAATCCTTTCTTTATGAAACAGTCTGAGTGATCTAAGATATAAGTTTGAACTCATTACTAGTCTATTAAAATTCTTGTGATGCTTTCATACTTATCTAGGATTAAAAGCCAGGATGGGCCAACCTGTGGCATGGTGCTTAGGGAAACTGGATCCCGTATGACCCACAATACAGTCTGAGTCCTGGACCTGGTGACTTGAGAAACACCCCAGGTGCATGTGTGTGCAGGCCCAAAATCCTGATGGGAAGGAGAAATGGAGGAGAGAATTGCGGTTTGACATTTCCCATGGGAGGTACTTTTTTGCTTACCCTCTCTCTCCTTGTCTCTTCAGCAAGTGCATTTTAATTTGCCATCCTCTAGCAAATTAAAAAATAAAAAAGCCAGGGTCCTTACCAGCAGTAGAAGGTCCCACAGTGTCCTGTATAAACTGGCATTGTCTTTTTCCCCTTGATACCTCTCTAAATAAATGGTTCCTCAACCTCCCAAGCACTTTCCAGCCTTAGGGCTTAATTTGCACTTTCTGTTTCTCCAGGCTGGAATAATTCTCTCTGAGTTATCCACATGGCTGCTTCCTCATTTCCTACAGATCTCTGTTCAAATATCCTCTCTTCAGAGAGACTCGTGATGACCGGCTTATCTCTGGCACCATTTCCCATATGCACACTGTTTCTGACTTTCATTTGCTTCATTTTCCTCCTTAGCATTTACTCTGCCTAGCATACTGTTCATTTTTGATTATTATCCATCTTCTTTCACTGGAATTGGGCTCCCTAAGGACAGGGGCTTGCTCTGTTCCGCTTACTATCACATCTACTCACCTACAATCTACAATGGTGTCAACACAGCATAGACAGTCAATAAATGAAAGACTGAGTAAATATCTATCACCCTGAGTCCCAGAGCTTCAGACAATAGTCAGAAGGCAGGAGCACATGGACTTCCT
The DNA here is from genome assembly GCA_026018925.1 of Tupaia tana. NCBI lineage: Eukaryota > Metazoa > Chordata > Mammalia > Scandentia > Tupaiidae > Tupaia > Tupaia tana. Next base: position 210,791,397 of record JAKSZU010000003.1, read on the forward strand.
CATTTTCTTTCCAGCTGTGCATTCAACCCCTTGACTGCTTCCCTCTGAAGGAGCTGCTGCATCAGGCTGCCAAAGTGGACCTTCATCTTCCCAGGAGCTCAAATTCAATGACGGTGTAACTCAGGCTTGATAAATTTGTTACTCCAGCTTTTAAAGATACTACCTGAAGACAAACTTTCACGTCTGCAGAATTTTGAAGTTACGGAGGAGAAATGAGGAGACAAAACAACCTCTAGTGTTATTATATATAACCAGGGCGTTACTTAAACTACTTATTTTAAAACTTTTTTTTTTTTTTTAGCAGATGAGGCTGTGGCCTAGACAAGTGGAGATTTTTATGTTGTCATACAGCAAGTCATATTTGGAAGCAGAACTCAGATATAGTGCTTTTCCCCTTTACTGTCCTATTCTTAGAATCAAATCCTGGGGCCATGTGTCTGTAGTCCCTGAATGGGAAAGGGAGAAGCAGCTATACTATGTTCTTCGTATTTTATTTTTAGAGAGATTTTTGCTACAGGGCACATGTGCTCACTGGAGAAACAGAGACAGAGTCAGCAAGAAATCACCCACCAGGGGGATGGCCACTCTGCAATCCTTCTCCTTCATTCTCCTCTCAAGATTTTGGGCATGCACACACACCTGCTGTGAGTTTTAAGTCATTGGGTCTGGGACTCAAACCGTGGTCAATATGGGAGTCCGGTGATGTAACCATTACTCCATCTTCTGGTCCCTATTCTTTGTATTTTTAAGGGCCAACACAGGATGACATACATGTTCTTTCCTGCAGTTCATTCTAGAGCCTCTAGTTTCCTCTTTCTTTATTTTGTCTTGAAACCATTCGTTATTTCTCTCTTGCCTTTGGTTTTTCTAGGCACAATGTATTTCATTTACGATTTGTCCAAATTCTGCTATCCATGGAATTCTGACTGTTTAGTTCAGGCAATTCAATGTAACGATGTAGTTGAACACCTACTATGCACTACATACCCATTCTCTTTAATTGCCTAAGCTGCATTTGAATTAACAACTGTGTTCGGGGAGACACATGTTTCTATATTGAAACATTTTCTTCCTGCCAAAGCCAAATGTTAAACACATTCATTCTCAGCTGAAGTTTTAGAAAGCAAAATTGCATGGTTTGAAAGTGAAAAATCAAAGTATCATTTTAGGATATGTCAGGTACAATTCTAAATCTGTGTGCAAGGGCTGGAGATTTGCTCAGTGGAGATCCAGGCTGGTATTAAAATTAGCATTCCTGGAGAGCACAGAGGCATAGCCGAGGCTAGCTGGTTGAACCTCGGGGGGTTCTATCAGCTTGCTTGCTTGTTTGCTGACTTTGGCGTTTGTCTGGCTATTTAGCCAGGTGTCTCAGTGTAGGGTTGTCTGTTAGCTTCCCTTCCTCTCTCCATCCATGGGCCTATGTGCCTATAAACGTGCAAGGCACGTTTCTCTTCCTGGTCTGGCAGAGCTGGTATGATTCTGGTAATATACACAAAAAATCAGAAGTCACACCCTGTTTTTGTCATTCACATCCAAACAAATCCTGACTGAGACATAATTCTATTTCCGCACTTTCATTTACTGGTTATCACCTGATTCCGTGATTGTTTACGCTGTACTGAAATTCCTAAAGGAGGTATCATTATTCAAGATGGTAATAACCATCGTGCGGGGCTGCTGTGCTTGCAGTGGTCTCAGTCTCACCTCACTTGCTGCTGAGGCTGCTATAGCATCTTCACAAACATAATGCCTTTTTGTTCAGTGAAAAAAATCAGCACAAAAAGAAATCTCTTACTATGGTTTCAAAGGGGTAGATTTTCCGTATCTAAGAAATGTATGAAATAGATGAAAGGTGACACAATCAGAAAGGAAATAGCCTCATGATTAATCAAAGACAAATAATTCCATCGTTGAAAAATGACTCAGTGTTTAAGGTTTCCTCTATTCCTTAACACCAGAATTCTGCAAGGCTTTGAACTCTCAATATTGGAAATGAAAGGACAGAAAATTTTCACTCCAGAATTTCTTTTTTTTTTAACAAAGTGGAATCCCATACTTTAAAGCATATAATAATTGGTCCTCATTTCCTCTCAGATGAAAGCCCAAACTTCTGGGCCTGGTCTCAGAAGCTCTGCCTAGCTGGAGTTCCCTTGCCTCCTTAAATTTTTAGCAGGAATCATCTGTTCTGGTCATCCTCGTCTCTCAAGTTTCTTCCTCTCTATTAAATGCCTTTTCTGCACCTCTCTCTTGAGCATCTTAATCTTCAAGAACCTATTAAAGTTCATAAACTACTGTCAGCGCCTTCTTAATGCTTGGATGCAGAAATGGATATTAAACAGAAGTTTAGTCCCTATCTTCAAGGAGCTTACCCAGCTAGACTGTGTCTCTCCCTTCCCTAAGCTACAGTAGCACCTTTCACACCCCACACCTCTCTCGTCCAGTTACTGTAACATAATAGGGTATTTTGAAGTGACTCTAAATCATAAATTCCTTGTGAACTCCCAAATGTAGCTTATACTTCTGCTATATTTCCCAAGATGTCTATGAAAATATAAAGCTCATGACTTATTATTTGGTGATTTGGTAATTTCAGAAAAAAAAAATCTACATTGTGTATGAATAAGAACACATTTTCTTTTTTAGGCATGACCAGATCAGGGTAAGGTAATTACCATTGGCAAGACTTTCTTTTAAGGAAAATCTCAAGTGGTCTGGAGACACCCTATTCCAAATTCAGCCTCTCTGTAGTGGCCTTTTTCACCGCAACAAACAGTTTTATTTTGGATGCTCCTCTAACATTCATAAACATCTTAAAATATTTTTTTTTTTTATGAAGTACTCTAAAACACCTGCAATGTGAGTTACAACCGTGGGAGCCTGCAATGCCAGTGTATAAAAGCCTCGGGAAAAGCATTTGCCAGAAACAAAGGAAAAAAGTCATTATTGAGTTGCTTAAAATAGACTGTTCTATACCATCATTATGAAACAGTACTTTTGTATAAGATTTTACAATATACGACGCACTTTGTGTTTCTTATTTTGTCCTAGTTTACTTTATTTCATCTCACTTAATCCTTATATCTAGATTTCCATCTATTATCAAAGATGAAGAAACTGAGGCTTAAAAGTTGTGCTGGTGGTGAGCTATCTAAGATGAATAGAAAATATCTGTGGCAGAACTTTAATTAAGGTTGCTCATGCTTCTTTCTACTATGACAGTTCCCCTCTCCCATAATTCCATAATATAAATCCTGCAGGGCTTTATTAGTTATAAAAAAGAGCAAAGCTGAGAATTCTTCTTTAAACAACTTTGCTCAGATAGTCTGGATTCACAGGAGACCAACATTTGCAGACGCTGTTTTAGTGTATGATTCCCTTTTAGAATATATTATTGTGTCCCGTGTACCATAGACCCTCCAAGCAGGTGAGTAAAACACTTTCGCTGAGTAAGCAAGTGAGGGCATGTGTAAGCTAGGTAAATGTGGGACTGAGGCAGAGAAACAAAAGTCTATCTATTAAGCCTCTGGGTGGTCAGTTTCTTTTTAGAAACAATTTGTTTCAAAAACTTAGAGCAAAGGGCACTGCCTTTCACATCACAGGGATGATATTCCTCAGTGCTCTTCAATAAGGTATTAGCGTGGGGCTGACATAAATGCAGTTGAAAGGTGTTGACTTTTCAGAGTGACCTTGAGCCTCTCTTAGAAAGTGTTGTTTTAACATTGTTAACAATCTGAAGCTTGTTATTCTTGTCAAATATCAGTAATCTCTTTTATAGAGGAGTGGGGGGAAATTGTCCCTTTTTTATGAAATAATCTCCAGCGAACCATATCTGCCAATATTCACATCCATGTATGACCCTTTCCCTTGAATTTGGGCTGCTTTGACATGCTTTAATGATTAAAATGGAGCAGAAATTATGCTATGTCTATTGAGACGTAAGCCTTAAGAAAACTGGAAACTTGTATCATGTGCTCTGGAAGAATTCAGCTTCCATGAAGCAATTCAGCTACCTCAAGACCATGAGGCTGTGAGGTGCCAGACGTAGGCCTAGGGAGAAACTGCAAGGAGAACCAAGGCCTAAGCCAGAAGCTCAGCTGAGCTCCCCGCTCACACTCAGCTTCCTTTTGCTTGCCATACCTATGAGGGCTTCCGAGCTATGGAGTCTTCATCCTTGGTCAAGACAGTCTAGCTGATGCCCCATGAAACAGAGATGGCCTATCCTTGCTGAGCTCTTCCCAAATTGTAGAAATGTGAATAAATGTTTATGTTATAATATTGGTGTTGTTTAAGATACACTGCGTGTTTGTATATGTGTGTGTGTGCACATATGTGTGTGTGCATGTGTGTGTGTGTGTGTGTGTGTATATATATGGATCGATGTTTATACACCCATACATACACACACACTCACACATACACACACACACACACACACACACACACACACACACATATATTTCCCTCATCAGCAAAAGAGACACAGAAAGAAAGAGACAACACCCAAGAGTGTCTTAGTGCTGTCATCCAGCCCCAGCCAACCCCAGATCATGGGCACATGTGTGCTTGGCATCCCACTGAGGTTTCCCAGTGCAAACCTGAAACTTTCTTTTGTGGGTCAGCCTCACAGAGCATTGTGCTTTATAGCTGCGCCGCCGTCTAACCCTAAGATCCACTAAATTTTTGAGATAGTTTCTTATGCAATACTATATCACCAAACAACAAATGGCCCCCAAATTAAGAATCATCAGAAGAAACTGAATAAATAACTATGATTCAACAAAATATCAATTAAAGGAAAATGCTATTGTTATTTACTGTACTTGGGTCATGGACTGTTCCATTTCTCTTGACCCTTTAAGCCTCTTCATCCTCTCTACCATCCTTCTCCCCAAGTGCCCGAGTCACTTGCACCTATTCTCTCTCTTCTGAATGATATCAGCACCTTGGATAGCATGGAATGTGATATATGCTGTTACAACACAAGAAAATAGTAATTACCAAATCAGCAGCAGCAATAAAAATTATGAAACGTTTTTATATACTAATGGACAAGAGGAACAATTTTCAATTAATTCCATTAATTGTTGCCAGCATTTAAGAATGAGATTTGTTTCTATTTTATTGACTTTGTCATCCTGCTAATTCGTCTTATCTGAAGCCACCATATTTTAAATGAAACCCATTTGATCTGTATTTACTATCTACACCAGCAGTCGTCTTAGTTCTTTTAGCTCATACTCTTGAAAGGATTTTAAAGTCTGTATTAATTAATGAAGTTGGCACCCAGAGCTACAAACCATGGCATTTTTTACTTTTTCTGCCACAGTCTATTTTGCTTTGTAATGTTTTGCTTTAGCAACTAAACAAACTTTTCTGGCTTTCCAGAAAGATTTTCAGTCTGAAAGCTCATTAACATGGAGCCTGTCTAGTGGTAAGGGAAACAGATCCCACATGACTAGCCGTTGTTTGAATCCCCCTGGTGACTTAAAAAACACACTGGGCATGTGTGCATGCATGGCCAGAATCAATGGAATGGAGAAATGGGGAATAGAGTCTGTGTCATAACCATGTCCCATTGGGGAATGCTTTCTCCTCTTCTCCTTCTCTCTTTCTTTCCGCCTCTGTCTCTCTCTGAAGACCTTATGCATCCCACAGTAATTTAAAAAAAAATAAAAAGCAACACACGCAGACTCATTACCATAATCTCTAACCAAGTGGCAATTTCCTATATTTATAGTAAAATGCACAAGAAATTATTCAAGGTCATTTCAACTTAATGTTTGTCATTTAGGTTGTTATATATTATTTGTTAACCAATGCTTTCAGGGTTTTACTAGAATATAAATAGTCTTGGTAAATTATTCATTTAATTTTAGTTTTTAGTAAAACATTTCCTTTTTACCTTTCCCCAAATAAGCAAAATAAATTAGTAGTAGGTTTTGATGTAATTATATACTTAATGAACACATCTAATGAACACATCTTCAAGAGCCACCAATCTACACATTGTGTGTGTGTGTGTGTGCTCTCTCTCTAAACACACACACACACACACACACACACACACACATATATATATATATATATATATATATATATGTATGTATGTATTTATACTATATGTATTTCTCAGATTAAGGAAAGAGAAGTTGATCTCAGCTTAAACCAGAGAATCTGTGTTTATATCTACCACTTACACATTACATCTCTTATTCTCAGCTTCAGTTTCCTTGTCTGTAAGCTAACATAGCAATCCCCTCACCCCATGCAGTTCTTCCAATTGTCAAATGAGACCACAGATATGAAAGTGCTTAGCACAGGTATTTGGTGCAGGTTAGTCACTTAAAAAAATGTTTGTTGAAACTGAATCAGAATGCTTTGCTGCTGGTATTTATTGAGTTAATTAGGAGGATACTGTCTAGTAAGTATGCCTAGAGTGGTTATTTCATTGGTTCCTGGATAATTATGTTGCACTTTAGTTTTGTGTGTCATCTGGATAATTAAATCATCTCTCATTTTCAGTCCTATGACCATCCAGGCACAGATTTTCTTGAACTCATCGAGATTGGTAGAAATGTGCAGAATAGTTTTCAAACCTTGCAGAGTTTCCTGATATGGTGAATTATTCAGATGATGGACATAATTAATCACATCCAATTTAACAAAAGTGGGTAATCATTTACCCATGCTGGGCACCGGAAATACAAAGCCAACTCAGACTAATGACATTTTTGTTAGAAAGTCTCAGGATATATTCAAGGAGACAAATCTACACCCAATTTACCATGACATGTGTCACAATAAAATAATGGTTAAATGGAAAGAAAAGGAAGTTCTGGCCCAGCTGTGGTGGTGCAATGGTGGCATGATGTTCTGCAAAGCTGGAGGTCATGTAGAAAAGAAAAGAAACTTCTGCAAATTATAGAAAAGGTAGTAGAGGTTTTGAGATTTGTAAGGGATTTGTGTGTGTGTGTGTGTGTGTGTGTGTGTGTGTGTGTGTCATAGGGCATGTGCAATTGCCAGAGAAAGATAATGAAAGGGAAAGTGAAAAATCACCCTCTAGGCAGGATGGCCATGCCACAATCCTTTCTAATCCTGGCAATTTGGGCATGCATATGCACCCTGTGGAATTTTCAAACCACCAAATCCAGGAATTGAATCATGTTTAGCCGTATGGGAGGCCAGTGCCTTAATCACCACACTACCTGGTAGCCCTGAGGTAAACTATTAATAAAGACATCAGAGATGAAATAATTCTGACATGAACTTTCACGGGGCTGATCCCAATGTCTACACCCTGAGTAGCATATTTAGAATGTCTTCAAGCCTTACATTCCACCCTTCTCCAATCTGATCTGTGCTAACATTACCTGACCAGAAGATACTGTGTCATTATCCTCCATCCATTGGCTTTAACTGACAGAGTCACTATCAGTAGTCAGAAGGGAGGAAGAAGAGTGAGGTCAGAAGTGTTTGTCCTCTGGTTTCTCTGCAGAGTTACAGAGGGCTGGCTGTACCCTCTAAGCAAGTCCCAGATCTCTCCTCCTGCCAGCCAGCCTCTACTCTGGGATTTCAATTATTGCTCCTTCTCTATACCCTTTCAGTCCTGAGATCCTTATATTATCAGTTGTCATCTCTCCACATCCTCTATATACATTAATAAATAGGCCCATTATTAAGCCGTACTCAGGTTATTGTCATTTTGTTGCATTTTGTATTTCCTGCTAAGACCTTGACTGACATACTTGATTTTACAAAATTTTTCTGGCTTTTACACATGTGAAGTTGTCCGATTTCCTAAGGCACTGTGCTAATTCTGTATCTCTACTTTGGTCATGCTGCCTCACTACTTGTCCATTCTTCTCAGGATTATTTCCATTCATCCTTCCAGACTCTCTGTTCAGGAAGTCATCTCTAGGCTCCTATCTTGGGTTCTGATTTCTTCCTTTGAGTTTACATAATGTCATTCACATAAACTGGTTATAATCTGCCATAGTAGGATATACATTTTTTTCTTATGTTTCCCATTAAAATGCAAGTTCCTTAGATGTAGAAATCACATTTTTTTCCAGCATCACATAATAGTGCTGTCATTTTCATAATGCAATTTATTATACTGGTCATATTTAGTAAAATGACTTAGTATTTTATTTAGAAATCAAGATTTTATTTAGAAATCTTAGTTTCCCTTTGTTCATTTGATTAATTTAAGAGAATCTTGCATTTGCTATGTGAAAGTTCAGATTAAAAGGCAGAGCCATGTCGACGAAAAATTTGTTCTGGGCTCATCTAACCTGGTAAGTGTTCTCTACGTCTTTGTTAGTTTGACAGTACAAATTTCATGAGGATGAATATATTTAATTCTTCCTTCTGTGATGGATCAGTTTTTTTTTTTTGTCTTTATGCTCCTTTTATCTTAAACAACCTGATTTTGTAAATGTGCTGTATTTTTCTCTACAAGGAGTCTCATGACAAACGTTTGTCACACATATACATAACATACTTCATGGGCTCTGGAAAAGTTTATGCTTTCTCCTTTTCAGTTAAACATTATTCAACTGAAAGATATCACTGGGTCAGATTAGCTTCAGTGCTGTTGTAATTCATTTTTAAAAATGCACACAGAATTTAGTACTATAGTTAGTTTCTTTGTTTTCTTTGTAAACATTAGGGAGTGTGCTATCAAATGGTTAGCTCTTATTAGTTTCTTAGAAACCAGCTTTCTTATTTAACTGGCCATCCTTAAGTCATAAAAAGAGATGACACGGAAGCCAGTTTTGCTTCTTTGCAACTAAGCCAGATACAAGAAAGAAATGGGAAAGTCTCCCTCTTTTCTTCATTTTCCATTTCTCACTCTCCTTTACTACCCCTGAGGAAGGAGAAACTGAGATGAGAAACTGAACCCTTTGGGTGAAAAACTTACACCAGTTCAAAGAACTGGAAGTCAGGGAACCAGCAGTTAGCGTAATGGCTATGTTGCTGGACTCCCACGTAGTCGACTGTGGTTCGAGTCCTGGACCCAGTGGCTTAGAACTCACGCCGGGTGCGTGTGCGTGCGTGCCCAAGATCCCAAGAGGAGAATGGAGGAGAAGGGATTGCGGCGTGACCATCCCCCCTGGGGGGGTGATTTCTCGCTTTCTGTCTCTATGTCTCTCTCTGTCTGGCGAGCGCACATGCCCTATAGCGAAAACCTCTCAAAAAAAAAAAAAAAAAAAAAAAAAAGAACTGGAAGTCATTGGCTGCAAGACCTCCTTGGATGCCACTTCGAAATTACTCCAGAAATGTCACCATCATGGTTTCTTGTTCTCTGTGTATATCTATGTTGGATTTTAAGAGAGTCAAGTGACATGGCTTCTAAGCTCAGGATCTTTTGTAGTAAAAGCACAGGTGAAAATGCCATCAATTTCTTGTTTCCTTGTTTTCAGGAACAAACTAGTTTGATGTTATTTCTTCTTCGATTTTTCCAGGACATCACATTCAATTCTCAACTGTCCTGTTTTTGAAGAAAGATAAGACTTTGCTTTTGATTGAATTTTCCTTGAGATCAGTTATTGCTCAGTCCAGTTTATTAAAGGACTAACGTGGCGTCAGTTCTGAATTCTCTGAGGTCATACTCAAGTTCATCTTTGAATTAAAGAAGTTTTTTTGAAGTGTGAATTTTGAGTTATTTTGCTTTCTATGCGAGGAGGGAGAGAATAGTAAGAGGTTAAGTGGAAAGATCATTCTTCTATTGTTAGACTTTGTGCCTCTTTGCACAGATGTTGATATGAACATGTTAAAGATATGTACTTGTTAAGCTTATTGTTTTGCTTGCTTGTTTTTGGTACTGATTTGTTAACAACTTATCCAGTTCTGCCTAGAATAAATGTTTAGAATGTGGGGTTTTTAGAAGGAATATTTTTGTTTTAATTTGTCAGAGGGTGCTTGTCCTTGTGGAGAGAGAGAGAGAGAAGGAAAGTGAGGAAGTATCCTCTCATGGCATAATCATTCCACAATCCCTTCTCCTCCCTTGCTCCTTTTGGATTTTGTATACACACACATACACACACACACACACACACACACACGCTCCTGGAGTGTTTTCCTTTCCCTTTCCTTTTCCTTTTCCTTTTCCTTTTCCTTTTCCTTTTCCTTTTCCTTCTCACTCTCTCTCTCTCTCTCTTTCTTTCTTTCCAGAGGTTTTTGCTATAGGGCACATGCGCTTGCCAGAAAGACAGAGAGAGAGAGAAAGAGATACAGAGAGACAGAAGGTGCCGCAATCCCTTCTCCTCCATTCTCCTCTCGGGATCTTGGACACACATGCACACGCTCCCTGCATGAGTTTAAGCCACTGGGTCCAGGACTCGAACTGCAGTTGACTACATGGGAGTCTAGCGACATAGTATTATGCTAATTGCTGGTCCCTCTTTTTTTAAATTTTTTTTTTTTTTAGAGGATTTTTGCTATAGGGTGCATTCACTCACTCAAGAGACAGAAAGCGAAAAATCATTCTTTAAGGAGGATGGCCATGCTGCAAACCCATCTCCTCCATTCTCCCTCTGGGATTTTGGGCACGTATGCACACACACTGAGCATGAGTTTCAAGACACCCAGTCTGAAACTTGAATTGCAGTTGACCATGTGGGAGTCCAGCCCTTCAACTACTATGCCACTTGCTGGTTCCCCCTCAACTTGGAGTGTTTCTCTGGCTGCCAGGTCTGGGACTCAAACATCACAGTTGACCATGCAGGATCTAGTCCTCTTGACCACCATTCCACTTGCTAGCTCAGGAAATACTTTTTTCTTTCATTTTAGAACTTTAAAGATAACTAGAGAAGATTTGGTGTTTTGTTTGTTTGCTTGCTTGTTTGTTTTAGTGAGACAAAAGGCAAGAAATCACCCTCCAAGGGTGATGGTCACGCTGCAATCCCTTCTCCTCCATTATCCTCTTGGGATTTTGGGCACACAGGCACACAGGCACACATGCCTGCTTAGAAATCTTCAAATTAGCTACTAGTTTGATTGCATGAGGTCTAAATTTTTAGCATACCATTTAAATTCCTCCATAATATGGTTTTGTTCTCCACTCCAACTGTATCTCCCTCATCACCCTCATAGGCACCAAGCAGATCTGTCAGGTGTGGTCCTTACTGTCATCTTACATACTGTACTCACTCCCCACTTTGTATTCTTTCTAAGGTGGTTCTCCTTGTTCAAAGTTTTAATTTTCTTGTGTTTCCAATCTCTCTTTATCCTTTCACTCCATCTAGGAACTCCCCCCCCCATTTTTTTTAAGGTTATTGCCATAGGGCATGTGAGCTACCCAGAGAGAGATGGTCAGAGGGAAGTGAGAAATCACCCCCCAGAGGATTAGCCATGCTATAATCCCCTCTCCTCCTTTCTCCTCTGGGGAATTTGGGCATGCACACACATGGTGATTTTCAAGTAGCCAGTCTGGGATTCAAACTGTGGTTCAGCCATGTGGAAGTCCAGTGACTTAGCCACCATGTTACTTGCTCCTACCCACCTAGGTACTTTTGTCATCTGAGGAGCTTTCACTAGACATCTCAAGATCAACTTTTTTGAGCTTCTATAGAATATATATATATATATATATATATATATATATATATATATTCCATTACTATAGGGTGCATGTGCTCACTTGAGTGACAGAGATAGATAGAAAGTAAGAAATCACCCCCCCCCCCCCAACAGGAGGATGGTCACACCACAATCTCCTCTCCTCTTTTCTCCTTTCTGGATTTTGGACACAGCAGCTTAACCACTGTGGCATTTGCTGGCCCCTGGAATGTTTTTCTATGAGGAATTTTTTTTGTTTCAAACAAATTACTGTTGCTTCATCAGTGTGACTCTCTTCTCTTCTATCAAACAGTGATCACACCCACTTCTGCTGGACTCTGTGGGTGACTTTGTTGAGGATTTATCATTCCTAGACTCCAGGAGATATATGCCTACAAAGACAACATAGGCTTCTCCTGCACTTCCTCTCAAAGGTCCTCCTGGAATGACTTTGGTGTTTTCTAATTCTGGTATCTTTAGTCTGTGAGTTTCCTAAGAGCAGGATCTATGTTTACATCTCTTCAGTTTTTCACCTTGTGTGCTCTCTGTAGTCCAGCCTAGGTCTTCAGCTCCTATGTTTGTTCACCTCTGGAAGTTACTCATGCCTACATCAGCTTTTATCAGTCTCTGCTCCTGAAGCCTTATGGAATTTGATACAACAATGGAGCAGATTGCATTAGCACAAGTGGGAGGCACACGTGTGTTTGTGTGTGTGTGTGTGTGTGTGCATGCGCACATGTGTGCTGCGGTGGGGGGTGTTATTGAAGTAGAGAGTCTGTTAGTGTACTTACTTTAAGAATGGAAGTATTGTCAATGCTTAGTCAATGCTTACTGATGAATCAATATAGGGTGGTCATTCTAATTGATACTTAACTGATTATCTTTTGTCTTTTACTTCCTACAGATTGCTCCCAGCTATTCAGTGATTCAATTTAAAAAATTTTATGTATCTAAGTCATTTCTTACCTGTTGCCTTCCTTAGATTTTATGTCCTTGAAAGTCTGGCTCCAAACATAACATTTTATGATTTGTACATACATGACGTCTGATGATGTTTTTCGTTTTCTATGTATGGTTCTTCTCATTTGTTCTGGAATCCTACATTATCACCCCATGTTCAGTCCATTTAAATGAAACTTTGTGATTACCACTCAAGCCCTTTTCAGCCCCTTGTCCTAATACCTTAAATACTAATTTTCAGACTTGGCTCTAGACTATTTTGGTAACTTCTTAGATTTTTCTTTTAGCTTTCCTCCAGGGGACATCAATTTCAAACCATCACAAGCACAGGTGCAACTTCTGCTCTTATAATTCCCACCCACACTCCTAACTCCACTCTATCTCTGATAACACCATATTAAGTCACTAATGGCTAGAGTTTGAAAGATTGAATGTTAAAAGCATAATTAGAGACTTAAGGGAAACAAATTGTACCCATAAAATTTAGAATTAATTTCAGGAAAATAGGGCAATTGAAGCACCCAGTGCAATTTGAAGTGACTTTTCTAAATGAGAGGCTGACTGTACTAGAAATCAGCCCCCTTTTTACTTCTTCTGTTTCTTTCCAAGAATAAGAGCAGGTCAGTGGGAGAGGTTTGGCAAACAGCAATGCACACTTTTTTTTTCTTTAAAATATTAACAGCAGAAAGTTCATTTAATGGTAAGCTCGCTCTCTCTATTGGAAATGGAAAATGGGAGGAGGTATATGGGTAGGACAAAGCATTGCCCTTGAGTGAGCTTGAGAAATTGTAAGAGCAAAACTTAGACATTTAAACAGTAAATACTTCTGAGCTTAGGAAAATCCCATCAGTCTAAGATATCTCATTTCTTCTAACCACCATGGACTAATGGCACCATCACAGCTCATCCAGCCATGTTATATACTTTGTCCCCTGGTAGCTTTTCCCAACCAACCTTCCCCTTATGAGAATATTGAGCAACTTAATTCATCAAACCCATCCATTCTCTGGACACATCTCCACCACCTCTGCTCATACACTCAGGAAGTGTTCTTTGACTACCATTGTGATCACCTGTCTCTCACTGATCAAGTCCTATACCACAGAAAGACTGTACAAATAATAATAGCAATTTTTTTTTTATTTATTCATTTATTTACTTTTTTTTTTTTTAATTTGACTAGAGAGATACACAGAGAAAGTGAGAGAGAAGGTGAGAGAGCAAGCCACCAGGTCCAGGACTCGAACCGTGGTAAGCCATGTGGGAGCACCCAGCGCCTTAACCACCACGCCACCTGCTGGTCCCAATAATAGCAATTTCATAGCAGGCATTTGGGGTATTCATTGTGGTTACAAAGAATAATATTTGACTTTGATTACCTGTAGTCTAGTATGAGAGGTAGCAGAGAGATGTCTCTAAATAGGGTACAGTCAGATCACATTAGGGATATCAACAGAACTTGCACATTCTCCTCCTAGCTTTGTGATTATAAACAAGTTATTTCTCTGATCCTAAGCTTTTCCATTCTTAAAATGGTAAAATTAACAATCATTTTGTAGACTAGTTTAATATGCTAAGTGGGATAATAAATATGAAATGTACATAGAGGTCTGACCTATAGTGAGCACTAAGTCATATTTCCTAGTTGACATTCATGTTGATAATGGTTAAAGAGCTTCCAATGACATGTTTGTCACAATTTAAGGCAGGTAGCAACTGCAGGGTGACCTCAACTGTCACCCAATGTTTATTATTCCCAAAGAGGCAAGAATGAAGTTTTTGATGAATCGAGGCATCTTCGACTTAGTATTGGAAACACATGATTATGGATGGCAATGAAGGTTTATTGTGATTAAAAAAAAATTGGACAGAAAACTCATGGGATATGAGTTATCTCAGGTTGTTGAGGTTGGGTTGGCAGAGAACATTTGGAAAATGTGAATAAAACAATGTAAGCTCAGAGAACTACATAGTTCTCTGAAAGATTAACTATACAAATTTCTGCTCTGGGGAACTTACTGAAGAATATTCTTCCAAAATATCTTACTCCCTGGGGTCCCCAGCTGTCTTTCTTTTGGTGCCACTGAAGGAAAAGAAAGGGAACAAAGAAACTCTCTAAAATCCAAATCAAAATACAGATTTAAAACAAGGAAAAGGAGGCCCTCGAAGAGTTTCTTTTCATGGGCTATGGAGTCATTTGTTCATCGTCCATGGAGTTTAAAATTGTGAATGTCTTTGGTGAGAAATGACATTGACATATTTTGGGAGGTAGATATAGAGGGAAGACTTCTTGTCCATTGTGTTGCTTATAACAGTAATGCATGAGTCTGAGTAATTTAGAAAGAGTCAAGATTTATTTAGCTTATGGCTTGGGAGGTCCAAGTAGCAGCACCTAGTGAGGGTCTTCTCTCTAGAGTCCTGGGGTGACACAAAGAATCACATGGCAAAACAGAGCGAGAGCAGAACAAGAGTACATATGTTTGCCTGTGTGTCTGTCTCATTTCCTTTCCTTATGAGCCCACCAGAATTCAATCACAGGGGCCCCATCCTGATTATTTTAATCCTAATCACCTTCCAAATGCTCACCTCTTAATCCCATTGTTGGATTAAATTTTCATCCTCCTAACTTCATCACAACCAGATTCATTACAAAAACTTGGAATATATTTAAAACATAGCAGGGAAAAATCTTATTTATTGTCCTCTTAGATTGCTTCCAGAATCCTCAGAGCTTAGGAACCTGTACTCCTTATGCTTGAAAGTAAACATTATTTAATGTCCAGTCAGAGAACTAGGAAGAGCTTTATCAAATAATAAGGTCATACCAAGGTACATGGGTTATAATCTTGGCTCAAGTCACTACCACCTTGCTTATGCATAGAGTCCTCAGCAGGTGTATGGAATGCATTTTTTTTGGTATCTTCTTAGCAGATCTTTCCTAATTTGTATATGACCAAACATATTACCATGATCAGTGGATCAGAAAACTGGAGAATTCCAGAGCTGGAAGGTCCATAACAACAGTCCTCATTCATTCTTTGTTCATGCAGGATAGGAAATATGACTAGGGGGGTAAGATAATTAATGAGATGGGTAGCTAATTTTAACCTAAACCCAGAGTAGACACATGGACTCTTAACTATCAGTCCAGTTCTCTACTTACTAAAATGTATAGTCATGACAAACACTAAGGGAAGGACCTGTCAGAAGTGAGAAGTCATTGTCCTTGCCACAAAGTAGTTGACTTTCTATTCAGAACATTGGTAAGTGGGTAATGGTGAAAATAGGGCAAATGTTGCCTATGTTTCAATCAACTACAAGGAACTTAAGAGCATTCAGAATGAGTAAATGTGATAAGACACTACTGTAACCAGTTAAATAAGAGAATAGAGATGAAAAAGAAAGTGCCCCCTTCCCTCTAATAGGTCTAATATGGTGGAAGAAATGTACTTCTGACACCTATACCAGAAGACAATGACATGTATTCAATTCTGACTAGTATGATGGGAACAATTAGGAACTGTGCAATCTAAAAGCCTGATGAGAAGGTTCTAAAATCTCATGCAGAAAGTAGCAAAAAGGGTACAAAAAATAGTATAGATACAAAGACAGGTCATTTCTCTGATCCTAAGCTTTCCCATCCTTAAAGTGATAAAAATGAACAATTACTCTGTAGACTAGTTTAATATGTTGAGTGGTATAATAAATATGAAATGTATAGCAGCGGTCTGACCTATAGGTCTGACCTATAGTGGGCACTAAATCATATTTCATACACACACACACACACACACACACACACACACATTTTCATGACTGCATTGGGATAAATATGAATATATTGGGTCATCAGAAAAGTCATGACACATTATTGCATAGAAAAAAAGGAAAATATGTCATGACTTTTCTGACAACTCAGTATTTATTAAAACATTTTCTTTGACCTATGAGTTTATTTTTTGAAAAATCTGATTTCAAAGGTCATTAAACTATTTCCATGGGCCCCTAAACTTATTTTGAACCCTAAACTCTGTGCCTGTAGCCTAATGGGTAAGTTGGACCTGACTCTAAAAGCAGTAGCTGAATTGTTTTCAGAGGCAAGTGTGGAAACAAAGATCAGAAAGGGGTTTTGCTAATGGTCTAGATGAGTGTTAAATCTTAACAGTCACGAGTCATAATATACGAGAAAACCAAGTGAGAAAGTATTCTGAATTGATCTTTCACAGAACACACAATGAAAATCCAAATTTAATATATAAAAACAAGAATACATATTGATTTTAATCATTGTGAGGCAAAGAAATGCCTACAGTAGAACTGTATATTATCATCCAAATTAATTTGAACTTTTGTGGTTTATATTAGACTGAAGATTATTCATTATGTACGAATTGAATACTTCCCTGTTTCTCCTACTCAGACCTCTACTACTTATGAGTATGCCCATGTGTGTACATAACCTTTTCTATTTTCAATTACTGGGCTTTTCTAAGCTGTACCTAGACCAAGGTCATCTCTTTGACCTCCAAGGTGCTTTATCTGATTCTTTGGGGATTCAGAGCTTTCATCAAAGATGGTTATTTCTTCTAATCCTTAGTAAAATGCCCTGCCTATCTCTGAAGGAGGCTCTGACTTCTTTATAGTACCCTTGTGAAATTTATGATTTTGTTTAAAACTCTCTACAGGCCCTGGACTTTACAGCTTTCCTGGTGGTGGTCACTTGGTAGGATGGCAATGAGCTCACATCATTTGAAGAGACTCTCCTGTCTCTTACCAATGGGGGCCAAGCTTCTATCATCAGTTTTTCTTGAACCTTAACTGCATGCCCTCCAAATGAGCAATTTATTGCAGCCCTCTGCCGTTGTTTGTTTTAAAATGTCAGAGGGTTCATGCACTAACCAGAAAGAGATAGAGAAAGCACCCCCCTGCAATGTGAGGTGGTCACACTGTACACACAAGCTGCTGAAAGTGAGATTCAAACTGAGTGGTTGGCCATTGAGATACAGCTCTCTTAACTACTAGGTCACAAGGCTGGCCCTCTGCAATTTTTCACTCAGCTGATTACCTTCAGGGTAAAGATCTCCAGTAACACAACAAATGTAAATAAGCCCCAGTTTTTTTAATTAATACCTAATTCTAAAATTACATATCAAAATTAATGTGTACATTAATTTATTGAGAGATTTTTGCCATAGGGCACCTGTGCTTGCTGGAGAGACAGAGGGACAGAAAGTGAAAACTCACCTGCTGGGGGCATGGCCATGCTGCAAACCCTCCTCCATTCTCCTCTCAAGATTTTGGGCATGCGTGTACACACGCCTAGAGTGAGTTTCAAGCTGCTGGGTCCAGGACTTGAACTGTGGTTGGCCATGTGGGATTCCAGTGCCTTAACCACTATTCTACTGGCTGGCCTCACTCAGTAATGTTTATTAATATCTCCATGCAGAGGTTTGTTTATTATTTTTGCCATAGGGCACGTGCATTCACTGGAGAGAGGCAGATAGAGACAGAAAGGGAAAATGAAAGTGAGAAGTCAATCCCCAGGGGGTATTGCCATACTGCAGTCCCTTCTCCTTCATTTTCCTTCAGGATTGTAGGCACACATAGACACATTCCTAGTGTGATTTTCAAGCTGCCAGGTCCAGGACTCAAACCATGCAATAAGCCATGTAAGACCTAGAAGCCTTAACCTCCACACCACCTGTTGGCCCATGCAGGGGTTTATTGAACAGACTCTCTGCCCTAGCAAAATTTAGTTTTATTAGGAAATGAGACCTATACAAAGATATTAAAATACCAGGAATAAAACAGCATGAGTAAGGAACACAGTTGTCATCAAGAGGGGCGATTCATAAGACCTAGGGCAGTCATGGTTACAATTTAGCTCTGAAAGAATGTGTGGTTAGAATTTAGCTCTGAAATAGAGCATGTTCTTTATCCTCAAAATCTGTTTCAGTGTAAGAAATATTAGTCTAATTATGTTGCACTTATTTATCTTACTCTTTAAAAATATTCTAAAATATGTGATTTTATAATAGTCTATGTGAATGGTAATCTATGAGTATAATTTAGAAATTAACAAACTACATATGTTTGGGGCACCTGCTAAATTCTTTTTACTGAACAACTGGACAATTAACAGAGTTGTAAGACTTCTGATGTATGCGATTGATCATTATTTCTATTAATTCCCATTCTCTATTGCTAAAGCATTAATAATTCATTTCAGTCAAAGGGATTTCCTCATTATCCCTTGTAAACATTATGATTTTTCCACTTCTACAGTTTTGGCTTTATGGCTCATTATACTTTGCAGATCCTACCACTTCATCTCTGCCTCTCCCAACAAAGCCAATTTTTAAGAGACCGGCTCAGAGATTCCTTCATCTATATCATATTCCCTGGATACTTTTACTCAACTATTCTCCCTCTTATGGGCATTTAACCCAGGAGTTTGTGGTTTCTCATATAACATTGCACATGTTGATCTCTGCTGCATGAATCTTTGTCACTCCAACTTGATTTTAAGCTCTTGGGTGCAAGGTCTGTGTTTTTCATTTCCCTACCTTATCCTTCTGTTGTGATTACAAGACTGGGCCATAATGTGAATTGGGGATGACAACAATGTCTATTTTCCTGACCTTTTTATGACTGTTGGTGAATTGGTTGATAGCAAGTGTTTGGTAAACCACTGGAGAGTGTGATCTCATGAAGATAGGAGTTCAATGTTGATGGTGACTAATAGAGCCTTAGGTAGGTGCAGGATACATGATATAGCACAGAGAACATTGATTTTGATCTTCAAAACCAGGTTCAAATTACAATGCCATTATTTATAAATTTGGAGTAAGCCTCTTCTATTCTCGATCTGCTGCTTCATTTGCAAACAAAAGTAGATACAGGTATAGCTCCATAACTTGGTGGTTAAGGGAGCCAGATTCCACGTGACTGACCATGGTTAGAATCCCAACCCTAGTGGCTTGGAAAACATGCCAAGTATATGTGTATGTGTGCCTCAATTCTCAAGAGGATATAGAAGTAGAGGGAAAAAAAATTGTGGTGTAATCTTGGCCCCTAAGGGGTGCTATCTCTCTCTCTTTCTTTCTCTCTCTAGAGAGTACACATACCCTCTACAAGGAAGAAAAAAAAAGATGCAGATATGTGTTAAAGACTAGATATTATGGTAGTTAAGTTTTATAGTAGGTGTCTCATGTATGATAGGTGTGATCATGACCTCCTGGGATCATGCTGGCAAAGTCGTAAGACTTCTGATGTTAAGAAGTTCAGTTTTGTCTGTTCCTAAACTATAGAGAAAGTCTATACACAGATCGCTGGTAAACACAGGGCCTCACACAACCTCCCTGGTCGGGATTATCTGACTAGGCATTTCTACTTAGCTTTTAAAGGATTTCTGAGCCTGCTATTTTCAGACTGAGATCTGACTCTCAGTTCTGCTCCTGGCAAAGACCCCAAAAGGGATCTGACACAGCCTCTCAAATCATCCATCTCCTCACCTCTCACCCAGGGGCATATTTTCTATCCCCTGATTTTACTGACTAGAATGGTTGACAAAGAGGGAGACTCAGAATCTTGTGTTGTGTTTTTGTATTATATTTTGTTTTGTTTTGGTTCATTTTAGTGCCTGAAAACAAGCGGAGGACCTAGGCTTTCTCCAGCATTCATGGAATAAGCAGGATTTAATTGCTGCTGAAGGGCTGGTACAAAAGGTTATCCAACAATGTGAGATCTTATTTGGCACTGAACTTTGAAGCTGAGAATTATGGATTGTGGAACAAGATACAACAGTCTGCTGCTGTCCCAGAGCCGGGAATATAGAATTTAGAGGAAACTGGGTTAGAGCTGATGGGACCTCTCGGGGAGGTCAGGAAGAAACTAACTAGCCATCCATAAAGCTGTCGGAGCAGTTATTTGAAGGAAAAGGCCGAGGCTTCTCTTTCGTGTTTCTAAAAACTTCAAATAAAAATAGACAATTCTGCATTGACATAGATATGAAATGGGCAGCAATTGAGGGCATCAAACTCGAAATGAAACTGAGGTAACCTGTCATTGCTTGGAGGAAAAATATGAAATTGGTAGCCCACAGTCCAGGCTGGGGAGACGGTGAATGAAGGAAGAATTTTTCTTTCCATTGTATTTAAAGCCACAAGAACAAAGGGAAGTTGAGGAAAGAGAGGGAGTCCTGACATCACGGAGGCAATTGCCGTGCAGAGGTGGGAGCCGTGTCCATCATTCCTTCAGTTTTACTTTGAAGAGACAGAGCTGTGATCTCTGCTTACCTTGGAGAATTGAACCTCCCATGTTCCTTTGCTGACTGTCAGGACGTTTGACATTTGTGATACGGTGTCTGGAAGCCGAGGCTGGGCCTCAACAAAATTGGAAAGTTTACATGTAGGGCATCCTCTCTGCTATCCCTTGAGTGAGTATTATTCTCTAATCCTTCATTCTTTCCAGGCATCAATAAGTTTTGTCTGTTCCCAAACCATAGAAAAGCTCTATACACTGATTGCTTATAAACTTGGAGCCTTACATGGCCTCCCTTGTTGGCATTATCTAACTAGCCATTGCTTTTAGCTTTTCAAGGCAAGCTGCTTGCAGACTGAGATCCAGCTCTCAGTTCTGCTCCAGTAGAAGCCCCCCAGCATGCTCTGACATGTCTTCCATCCCTCCAGCCTACTTAATTGGACCTATTCCTGCAAGTCTGTATTGGATATGAGGCAAGCTGTTAGTTATCTAACCTACCTCAACTCAGCAAGTGCAGTACCCCTAGGGGTCTTTGAAGTGCGCTGAGTAGTGGTGGAGCAAGGTAGCTGAACTAGATATCCTGATACCTACTTGGGTCTTGCTAACTTGCTGGCCAATTGACCTTGAGAAAGTTCCACAAGGGCAGGAATTTATTCTCCTTTCTCCAACTGTCATCTCTATTTACTATACTTCTCCAACTGGGATTATCAGGCTTGCCCTAGCTCCTTAGTCTAGTTTACAAGTACATTCTATGGCCAAATATCACGCCCCATAAATTAGCTCCCAACATCTTTGGATTCATCAAACAGTAACGTTTCTTGAATGCTCATTTTTTAACAAAAACATATCCATTTGGCTACAAGGATGACCTTTTCTGCCTCCTTACTCCTCCATGCTGGAAGTCTTCATTTCCTGATGCCTGCTGCTAATACAGGACACATGTTGAAATGTTTATGTTAATTAGTCTGTGATTGGAATCTCAGAAACAAGTTAAAATGACAAGCTTTATTGCATTGATGAATTAATTAATGAAATGAAATCACTGTTATGCTGTTTGAAACCAGTCTTCTGATTTTTGCAGGAGGCAGGCGGATTTTCTACTCTAAAAATCTGGTAGTTTTTTTTTTTCTGTCAGAAAGAAGTGAACATATATGTTGTTCTCAGGTGGAAGTCCTGAGGGAATAAAGAGAGATTGTTCTCTTGGTGAACAAGTGGGTAGCAATGGTCGATTACAAGTGAAGGCATTCATTCATGTGGATATAGGAAGGAAATGAACCAAATTCCCCAAATGAACCCTGTTCAGAAATTAAGTCCTTCTGTAATATCTCAATGTGTGCTAGAGAATTTGCTGATGGTTTCATTGTTTATAATGAGGCCCTGAAGGAAGCCCACTTTTTAATAACTGAAACATTGTTTTCTGTCCATATTTACTCCTTAAAGTAAACATATAATTGCCTAGCCATGCAGGAAATCCATGCTTTCATTTGAATCATTTGACCATCAGCACGTGTGTGATGAGAAGTTTATCCTGTAACGCACAGTGACTACATTGATACATGGATTAACCTAGGTAGTTCAGTCGCCGAGATGGCAGAGCACATCAAAGATGGCAAGACGCTTGCCCCAATCACATGATCTATTCATGGGGAAATGAGACAAAGCACATATTCCTCATCTATTGTTTTGATCAAGTGAAACAATGCTTGGTAATAATGTCAGGAAAAAATAATAGTTCAAGGAAATTGAAACCCAAAAAGAATGATTGGCTTGCTTGAGGCTACTCAGTAGATTATGAGACAGACTATAAACTCAGACACCTACCAAAGCTATCTAGGAACAAACTCAGACTTTGTTGCTCTTGGCCTTTCTAGCCTCCATATTAGTGTTTAAAATAAGGGGGCTTTAAATGAATGTCTCTAATACGTAACAGTAGGTTTACAAGTAATACATTTCACTTCCATTAATTAGGCTGAAGAAACACGCCTTTGTCATAAATGATTGTGATTACTGTAGACATTGTTATAAGCAGTAACTCCTGATGTTGAAAGTCCCAATACTGCAGAAGTTGAGCAGATTCATTAATTCTTCCTTATTTACAGGAAAAATAACTAGAATTTTATGCAGTTTAATTGTAATAAACATATCATTAGTGTTTAGGATACATAAGTCATTATGCTTGGTGCTGGTGAAAACAAAAAGATAAGTTTTTAGACCTTGTCATCCAAGGATTGACTGTGCATTTATGATAAGAGAGAAATTTTTTTAAAAAAGTAACTAACTGATACAATGCAGGATGTAGCCTGCTCTCTGAAAGATATATACAATGGACTGTGAGACTTTCATTTTAGAAAAGACTTGATAGGCCTAGAGTGTCTGAAAAGCTTCATGAAATAACTAGAATCATGCAAAGTTCAAGAATAAGTAAGATTTTTTGATTGGAGAAAGGGAAAATTCCTCACTGTAAGTCATAGAAATTACACAAGAAAATATCTACAGAAGACTAGTCAAGACTAATATATTGTTCAAAAGATAAGCATAGGGCCCTCCCCCAACCCTGCTCCCACCCTGGTGTGGTAGTTGAGGCAGCTGGACCAAATATGGCCAACTACATGGTAGAAGTCCTGAACCTGGATACCTGAAAAACATGGACACCTGTGTATGCATGCCCAAAATCTTGAAAGGAAAAATGGAGGAAAAGGGATTGCGGTGTGACTATATCCTATGGAGGGTGCTTTCTCGCTGTCTCTTTTTTCTCTCTCTTTGTCTCTCTGGTGAGTGTACATGCTCTCTAGAAAATTTTTTTAAAAAATCAAAGATATATACCGGGGACCAGCAGATGGCGTAATAGTTACTTCACTGGATTCCCATGTAGTCAACTGTGATTCAAATTCTGGACCCATAAATTAGCTCAAACTCATGCTGGGCGCATCTGCGTGTGTGCCCAAAATCCAAGAGGAGAGTGGAGCAGAAGGGATTGCAGGGTAGCCAACCCCGTCGGGGGGGTGGGGATAATTTTTGCTTTCTGTCTCTCTGTCTCTGGTGAGCACATGTGCCCTATAGCAAAAATCTCTTTCTAAAAAAAAAGAAAGAAAGAAAGAAAAAAAAAAAACACCCTAAATACACACACTGTATACATTTGTATTTTCTGAATTTAAGTTTGTAATTTTAAATTGATAAGATATATATGTATGTGTGTCAAATAAAAACAAATTCCTTGCATAATGAACAATTATCCAGAATTAAGGATGAGCTCAGCTTGCTTTTAGTGAAATGGCTTTTCCTTGGCCCCATGATGACACAGGTACAGCCTTTAGCTTAAATATGCTCGTGTTAAATGTATGAAAGGCCCAGATTTCTTCTTCAATGTGTCCAAAGGTAGCCATACTAACTTCTTTATTTTAAAGAAAGGATAAATTTAGCATGGAGCTATAATTTAAATGACTGGCAATTCACTAACTATTTAAGTGTATTTGGCAGAAAGCATATTTGTTTTCTGGCTTCAGACTTCAATAGAGTCTTTGTAATTCACACCAGATTTGGAAACTGTTCAGAAACACTTAGTTAAATTAATGAGATATTACCTACGTCTGTTTTTCAACAGCTTCAGTCATGCCACCCAGTGGAAGTTTTTTTTTTTTTAATTTTTTTTCTAGGCCCTGTTAGATTAAAATCCAGCTCAGGAATACATTTGTCTAATCTACATGATTAGAACAAGGTTGCTTTAAGCAATTCCTTTGGAGAGCTGTACCTAATGTGTACTTGTTCTATTTATTTTAAGTTGGGGTCATATACTTAGCTAATAGGTGCTAGGGTTTACATGTTCATTGACATTTTCTCATTCCCTTCATAGTTGGTTTATTTTGTACTCTCCTTTTGTATATACACTATGAATGGAAGCTCAGCAGATGCTGGCTCTATATGGTATTACCCTAATGAGAACAGTCAGATGATTAGTGCACCACAGTGCTGGCCTTTGATGGTTATGGGGTAAATGTTTTAGGTGCTTTATTTACATTATTACAGAATATGCCCTCTGAAGCAGGTTAGTAATTGCATCACACTCAGCTCTATTTCAGACTCCAGGTAATGAAAGGTTTGCTACCCAAGTCAGCCTTTAATGTGAAATACTTATGTTTTAACAATATTCCATTCAATATTTTTATATGTAAATTTTCTCCTCATACCATTCAGAAAAAAATATGGAATAATATGTGAATATAATAAGTTTTCTGAGAGTCATCACATCCATATTCTTCTTGTGGACCATCCTGTAGTCTGGTGATAAAGGAGACTAGATTCCACTAGGCTGACTATGCTGTTCGAGTCTTGGACTCTTTGACTTGAAAAACATGCTTGGCGCATGTACGTGATGTGCAAAATCCTGAAAGGAGAGAGGCATGTAGAAGGGATAATGGTGTTGCCTTATTTTCCCTTTCTCTGTGTCTCTTTCTGGTGAACATGTGTGCCTTCTAGCAAATTTAAAAACAAACAGAAAGCATTCTTTTTGTAATAGGAAAAAATAAATGCCAACTCTAAACATGACAGTTTAGATTAGGTTTTCCTATTCCAATTTAGCCAGAAAGTTTCCATATTAAAAATTTGTTAAATAATACATTTTTTACTCACAATTGATAGCACCTCTAAGTTTGAAATGTTATTATTGGATATAAGAACAAGTTTCTTACTTTTCATTGATATCTATAATATCATTGGAGAAGAATTTTTTTCCTTAAAAGCCCTTTGATGACAACTTATCATTATATCTTGTATCCAGGAAGGGGACATTTTATTTGATTAAGAAGGAAAGGAAAGTGCAGGGAAAGGAGGGAGTTTGGGTATAAATTTTCTTAGTCTTTTTTTTTTTTTAAATAAGGTCCTGCTATCTTACAATCCTCTTAAGTCGCCGGGACCACAGGCACATGCCACTGTGCCCAGGCTTCAGGGTAATTATTTGTGGGGCAAAATAAAAGGTTTATATATCAATAGAGAGAGTGAATTCTGGATATGTCATTCTTTACTGCTAATATCCTATCAAAGATTTTGGCCCTTTCAGTTAGTCATAGAGACATCATTCAGAGTTTGAAGCCTACGCTCCTTTGGTTGTGTTTCTAGTTGGGTCTGTTGACCATTGGAGGAGGAAAGTGGAGGATTGTTAGGAACACACACTGTTTGGCATAGGTTCTTCTGTGTATGGCAGGAAGTAGGACCACAGTCTCCAAATCCCGGTTAATAAGGGAATAGTTTCTAGGTCCCAAGAGAGTAGCAATGAGCAGACAGGGTTTGCACTAAGGATGAAGATCTTTGATTCAAGATTGGGGAAAAAACATCATTTTCCACATAAGTCTTATTCCAAACTCCACAGTAGACATTTTCACTTTAAATATAGTGTAATAAGGCAGGAAGAATTTTGTAATCATTAGGAGGAAAATTTGAAATGAGCTTTTATTCTATTTTCCTTTGCTTTTAAAACCAAAATTCTACCCAACTTGTCAATTCCAAAGAAAAAGACAACTAATCCTTCTAACAGAAATCATCAGGATTTCTTAAGCATAAAAATGAATAAAAGAGGGGGAAAAGGATTTCTGCATGAAAGTTAATTTTATGATATTGCAGCATAAATTGTGACCTGGCAGTTCCCTCTGCAGTTTAATAGAACTGGCAGCAGGCACCACGACTTAAGCAGACTCTGTATAATGAGAAGCAAAGACAAATCGGTGTGAAGGACAGGGAGAAGGACATTACTGCTTCCCTCTTGGAAGATTAAAAATAGTAAAATATTGCAACCAGAATTTATCTAAAGGGAGATAGTATCTGAGAATGAAAAAAAATATATATATATATTTCAAGAGACAGCCATAGCCTAGCCGGCCAGCGAGCCTAGTGCTGGTGTTTGAAAGAAGCCATGTGGCATGTGAGGGTTGACCAGTTCTCCTTCTAAATATGTGGCGGAAGGTAGGTACATTTTGACATTATAATTTTGAAGAGGGACAATTTTCTAAGCGTAATTAGAATGAAATGAATATTACTCCTTTTGTACTGTTAAATGCTGGTAAGAGACTTGGGTGTACTAAATCATTGAGAGAATTCATTGTTCGAGGACAAGAGCCAACCCATGCTGACAACCAGGCAGGGAACGCTCAAAGAGTGCTGTCCTGACTTTATGTGGCTGCATGTGTGGATGGGCCTGCTCTGAGCTCTTTATCCACAGGAGCAATATCAGAGCAATTTCCAAAATTACACAGGGCACGCAGCTTCTAAATCTCCTAGCAGAACAGCCATATTATCCTGAGGACTTGCAATAACAGGAATTATACGCAATTTTCTGATAATGACTCCATTAATGCGAGTCACTGCTGACAATACAATTTGTTAAACATTGCTGGATTCCTAAGTCTTACAGTCTATCACTCTGAAATCCATCATTACTGCCACCACTGTCATCATAATGGTCGTCATTGTCACTGTCATCATTGTCATCTTCATCACCATCAGAATGGCTACAGACATGTTTGAGTTCACCAATATTATCTTTTCTTAATTTCGCTAACATTTCAAAAGGATAAACAAACAAAAAAGCATGCTTTTATCTGTTCAAGAATCAGTTTTGTAGTCAATGCATTTGATTCTTTTTTTTTTTTTGAAACTAAGACCCCAAATTAATTAAATTTGAGCCAGATATAGCTTAACTTTAAATTGTCTCCAATATCAAGAGATACTGCCTTAGCAATTAGGTGCTTGAAGTGAGTGCCTGTAAATATTCATTTTGGTACATCCTAATATACCTGGACATAGAATAGAACCTACAGCTCATGGTCTATCTGATTTACTAATTGGGAGCAGCAACTGCACCTTGTGTTTTGAACCTGAATTAATTAACCAAAACAGATTAAATTGTCTTTGAGCTATTCAAGGGAGTGACACCAGAGGCAGAATTGAATGAAGAAAGACTATTTAACTTTTTTTAATCACAAAGGTCAGTTTTTTCTTTCTTCTTCTTTTTTTTTTAAATGTAGCAGATCATTATAAAGTCTTCAAAGGTGGAAAGAAACTAATAAAACAGTCCTAGCTTCCCACACAAATATGTAACTTGCTTTTTCTTAGACCAACTTTCCTTTTGATGATAAAGAATTCCCCCAGGACGCACATCTTTGCCTAAAGAATTACAATACCTCGTGAATTTGCTCTACCCACAGATTTTTTTGGCTTTGTACATGAAACTTCCTCTTGAACTTTATTCCATTCGTTACCTTGAAGCCAAAGTCAACTCCTGGGCTTTGTCACCTTCCTGGATTACTGGGCACATAGCCTAAATAGCCACACTTCCTCTATTTCTCCTTCCAGCTCAGGATGAAGAGGGAACCAGACTAACATACCTAGAGCATTTTTTCTTCATGACCCCCTTGCTCTAGAAAATGCCATCGCTTTCTCATTGTCTAACGAACACAATTACAACTTCTATCTCTATATCCGAGGGAGTGTTGGGAACTGGGTGCCTAGTCACATGATCAGGTTCTGATAGATCTTATACTATGGGAGGTGGACATGCTTCATAAGTACAGAGGAGACCAGACCTTTCCTGTCCAGCCTGTATACCTCGGTTACCCATATCCAGCTGTCCTTACCGCCACCCCGAAGGAAAAAGAACACACAGAATGTTGCATTGCTGTCATTATCTGCATCAAACAACCAAGTTTTTGGAGAATTTAAAAGAATTAAGAGGGGTGGGAACAAAACAGATAAACCATTTCCTCAGGAGTTGTGCGCTCCTTTTTATTTTTTTTATTGCCAGAGGGCTCATGCACTTGTCAGAAAAAGAAAGAGAAATGGGAAGGGAGAAAGTACCCTCATGAGGTATGGTCATACCACAATCCCTTCTCCCCCCATTTCTCCATTCTGTTAGGATTTGGGGCACACATGCACATGTGCCTGGTATGTTTTTCACACCACTAGAGCCAGGACTCAAACCACAGTAGGCTACTGGGATCCAACTCCCTTAACCACTTAGGCTACAGGGCCAGTCCTCTTTTTTATTTTAAATCACCGGATTGCCACTCTGATAAATACCTAAAAGGAGAGTATTTTCTCATCACGAAATATATTTGAGAACTTAAAATTGTATCTTCAAATGTTTTTTTTTTTTTTTTTTTTTCCCCCCTGGGAATCAGTTTGAAAAATGGCCCATTATGAAATATCAGTAGGTATTTTGTAAAATATCTGTCAATTATGTTCTTCAATTCTATTCATATTTTTTAAAAACAATCTGTCATAATAACTGTATCATATCATTTAAAAATTCTTTTTACATGACATTCCACTATTTAATATTTTAAATTACCTTTTACTTTCATGGTCAGAAAATTTAGCCCAAATTTTATTCTTGTTTTCAGTCGCTTCTATTAACCCATAGTTTTGAATAAATTATTTCCCAAATGCAACCCACTGTTTTCATCATTAGATCTTATTATTATGCCCTTGTTTAAACATGTTACATTAAACCTGAACATTGTGGGTCCTTGTAAGTCCTTTTTTGGACTTTTTGGACTTTTTTGGACAACCCAGGACTGGGTTGCATTGCTGTCCAATGTTTGTTTGATGCAGATAATGACAGCAATACAACATTGTCCAGTCACTGGGTCCAGGACTCGAACTGCAGTCGACTACATGGGAGTCCAGCAACATAGCCATTATGCTAACTGCTAACCAGCAGTTTTTTCTTTTTGAATTTCTGTGAGTTCTTTTGACAAAAGTCTTTTCTAGCTTCCTTGCTACCTCACTGGATAGTTCTGATCCTCTTCTGATTCTTTCTGTGTCCCTCTAAATATTTGGTTTCTTGGAGTTCAATTCTGGATTCCTTTCTTTTCTTTTTTTTAGTTTGCAATAAAGGTGCATGTGCTTGCCAGAGAGAGAGACTGAGAGAGACAAAGAAATGACCCTTCATGGGAGTATGGTCATGCCTCAATCCCTTCTCTTCCATTTTAGACACACACACACACACACACACACACACACACACACATCCTTAGCATGTTTCACAAGTCACATGGTCTAGGACACGAACCACACAGTCAGCCATGTGGGGTCCAGCTGCCTTAACAACCATGCCACTGACTGGCTCACGATACTGGATTTTCTTATCTTCACTCTCTGTACTGTTGCCTCAAATTATTTAAATCATTGACGTGTATGTATTTACCATTTATGCTCAAGAGTTTCAAATTTATATCTCCATCTCAGGGTGTAAGTCTCAGCTTTTAAGTTTATGTATTTCTTCCATGAGAGAGACAAAGAGACTGACAGAGAGGGGAGGAGAGAGAGAAAGAGCAAAAAAAAAAAGGGGAAGTTCAGGCACTCTCAACAGGATCTTCGTGCTATGATCCACTCTAAATCTAAGCTGGCTCACATCATGGGCACTCACGCTCATGCCTGGCATGCTCAGGGAGGTCCTGCGATATAGACTCAGGACCTTTTTGCACATGGATCCAGCTGCATTACTGCTGCATCATTGCCTGGCCTTGAATGTAGGAGCTTCTGGAGGACTTACTTAACTACTCTTTTGATCCCTCCCTCCTAGTTACCTTACAGATATCTGAAAGTCAGTATGTCCACAATAAACCCATGGACTACTGACTATCACAGTGGTAATCCAACTCCTTACCACTTTATTTCAATAAACCATGCCAACTTCAGACCAGATGCTCAAATCATAAGACTAGGAATACGGTTTGATGCCTTTTTGTCTGCCTCACCACCCACACTTACTCTATCAGTAAGTCTTATTAATTACCTTCAAAATGTATCAAAATCTATTCATAGCTCTGTATTTTCATGGTCAGTTGTCTAACATTAGAACATGATGCAGGCTATTTAGATATCTTTATTTCTCTACACCCACCTATACGCTGGACCATTTCTTGGATGAAATAAAACCATAGTCTCCAGTTTTCTCACTGAAATTATTGCCCTATTCCTCATTTCATTGTTTCTTAGAAACCTGTGTTTTTCTCTCAAAATGCAACCCATATCATTTCATACGTTTGTCTAAAATTCTGCAGTGGTTTCCCAGTGCACGTACAGTAGAAACAAAATGCTTTTTAGTACCCCATAACGCTATTATCTGACTCTGCCTTTTTCTCCAGCCCCATTTAGGGCCAATCCTCCTCTCTCTTTTTTTGCTCGCTCGCTCTCTCTAATTGTTATTGAAGTCATTCTTTCAGTATATAAAATTATCGTGCTTTTTCCTCATTAAAAGGAGGAAATTATTCAAAACAATGTTTAAAATTATTTGCAAAAATAACATTATCTGCTTCTAATCCTTTTCCCTATATTGTTCACATGATGAATCTTTTTTGCCCTTTAACATTCAACTTTAATGTCACTTTATCCAAATGTCTTTCCACGACCATCTTAGGTAAAAGGAAACCACCCTTTATTTCCAACCACAACCTCTTTTTGCTTTCTTCCATATCATTTGTTACAATGTGTATTTTTTTTTTTATTTTTCTGCTTATTTATAGTTTATCATTTCCCTGAATTTAGCATGCAATCCAAGAGGGCAGAGTCAGTGTCTATCTTGTGCCTCTTTGGTCACATAACAAATTTTTCATTACTATCAAATGAATAGATGAATGAAGTATGAAAATAAATCACAAAATTGCAAGATGAAGTTTTCTCCCTAGCATATTGCTATTCCCACTTCCACGTTTCACTTTTCTATGGGAAATCATAGATAAGACTTTGCTGTGTGTCTTTTCCCGTTTCCTCTTGAGTCTTTAGCTTAATAGCAATGTTTTTGTGGAATATCTGACAGTTTCTCTCCATTAGTCTATGTCCTATTCATTATACTATAATGACTTCAATTTCCAATTCCCCTTGAAGGCTTCTTGATTTGCCCCAGCCCATTTACAACTTTCTTGTCTTTGAATTCCTATCGCTTCATTGACATATCACATGATGTCTTGCTGAACAAATGACAGCCAGCAACTGATTACCTACCGGGTTGTCAGAAAAGTCACAATGTGTTTTTCTATGCAAAAATGCAGTATGACTTTTTCAACTCCCTAATACACATACACAGGCCTTTGATAGAAATAGCTAGAGAAAACATTGATTACATTATCAATATAGTTTCCTCAAAAATCTTGAGATATAGTTCCCATTTTACAGATGCAACAATTGAGACTGAGCAATCAAAGTGTTCATACATAGCTGGCAGGAATGTAAAAATTATACAAGCACTTCAGAAAGCAGTTTGGAAATTTCATAAAAGTTAAGCATATACCTACTATATGCTCCAGCTGTTCCACTCCTAAATATTTACCAAAAAGGTCTGAGCATAGATGTTAAAGATTTGATATGAATGTCTATAGTATCTTTCTTCATAATAATTCCGAACTGAAAATAATCTAGATATCTACCAATAAGCTTATTACCTTAGTCCACTTGAACTGCCATAACAAAATACCTAAGACTGGGTAATTTATAAACCATAGAAATTTACTGCTCACAGTTCTAGAGGCTGGGAAGTACAGCATCAATGTCTCAATAGATTGTGTCTAGTGAAAGCTCATTTCTCATAGATGGTACCTTTTGTGTGTCTTCATATAGCAGAAAGAACAAACAAGCTCTCTAAGGCCTTTTTTTTTTTTTTTTTTTTTTTTTTTTTTTTTTTGAGAGGTTTTTGCTATGGGGTGCATGTGCTTGCTAGACAGACAGAGACAGAGAGATAGAAAGCAAGAAATCACCCCCTGGGGGGATGGCCATGCCGCAATCCCTTCTCCTCCATTCTCCTCTTGGGATCTTGGGCTTCTTTTGTAAGTGAACTAAATACTTCTTTATAAGGTCTCTGCCTGCCATCATGGCCTAATCACCTCCTAGATGTCCCACCTTCCAAAGCCACGGTACCTCTAATTAAATTCAACGTATGGGGTAAGCCAATGCATGGTGGTTGGGGCAACTGGTTCTCACATGGCTGACTGTGCAGTTTGAATTCTAGACTCTGGCTTGAGAGACATGGTAGGCATGTATGCATGCATTCCCAAAATACCAAAATGAGAAATGGAGAAGGAATTGTGGCATGAACAACCCCCATGGAATGTATATCCTTAAATGTGTGCGCATGCGCTCGCTCTCTCTCTCTCTCTCTCTCTCTCTCTCTCTCATTTTCTTTCTCCATTGAGTGCTTGTGCCTTCTAGCAAATTAAGAAAAAAAAAAAGCAAAATATAAATTCCTGGAGAATACAGACATTTAAACCACAGAACTCTGCCTTAATCTCCCAAACTTCGTGTTTTTCTTAAAGCAAATACATTAGTTTTGTTCTTATAGCCCCCCAAATGTTAACTCATTCCAGCACCAACTCAAAAGTTTAAAATCTAGAGCTTTATCTAAATATCATCTATATCAAATCTAGGTGAGACTCAAGTTGGGATTCATTGTGAGACAAATTTCCCTCCCTCTGTGAATCAGATACTCCAAAATTGTGCACTTTCAAAATGCAATGGTCGCATAGGTGTAGAATAGATATTCCCATCCCCAACAGGGAAAAACAGGAGAAAACAGAGGGGTAATAGGTTCCAAGTAAGATAAAAGAAAAAAACCTGACATGGAAAACTTCTTTAAATCTTAAGGCTTCAGAATATCTTCTTTGACTTCATGTTATTGGAGTGAGGATTTAGCTCCCCAAGTCTTCAGGAAACTCTACAGCTTGGCTGGGTCCAGCTTATACTGCAACTCTCATGGGCTAGAGTCCAGCCACTGTGGCTTTCCTGGACTAGAACTGCATGTAGTGGCTCTACCAGCCTTGGGTCTCAGGTGTGGCTCCATCTCAGTGGTTCCATTTATGAAGTAACAAAATATATCTGTAAAATTCAATGCTACTTAACAATAAAAATAAATGAAATACTAACAAAAACATTGCTTAAAACTGAAATAATTATTCTAATTGAAAGAAATGTGGTATAAGAAGTACATACTGTAAGATTGTATTTACTAAAAATTCCAAAAAGTGAAAATTAACCTATTGTTATTGAAAGTAGAGGCCAGCAAGTGATGTTGTGGCTAAGGCACTGGACCCCCTCATGGCCGACTGTGGTCGGAGCCCAGGATCTAGCAGCTTGCTTTCTCACTTTCTTTTGCATGCTCTCCCTCTTTCTTTAGTGAGTACAGATGACCTATATCAAATTAAAAAATAATAAATTAATAAGTAAAAAACAGAAAGTCAGTAGTTGTCTGAATCCAGAGTTAGAGGAAAAGATATGTTTGAGAAGGGGCACAAAGAATTTTGAGGTATCATGGCAACATTCTGTTTCTTGATTCTGATCATGGTTTCATTGGGTGTATATTTCACTGGTTTTTTAGATGTATATGTCTATCAAAATTCATCAGATTTTGCACCTGTAGTGTATGCAGTTTACTCTATAAATCATGTGTCAATAAAGTTGTTTTAAAGAAACCCTGAAGTTTTGAGAATCTGAGTAAGATGATTAAATTTTCATAACTTCCTAACAGACATAGAACCACAAAACTCATGCTCTTGGTTACTTTAGAGTACTATTTTGAAATTACTGATGATTATGTTATAATTTTCCTTGACTGCTTAATATAAGGAAACATAAATGTAAACTTTTTTAAGCAATGCAAATATGAGTAACTTTCATATATCAGAAGCAGCCTACATTAAGTTAAATGCATGGTAGGTATGTGTGTGTGTGTGTGTGTGTGTGTGAGATCATTATATGAATGAGCTAATTGTCTACTTAACCACATACTTGACAAATTTCTCAATGAGTGTGGTTCAGTATGTTTCCAAATATGGCCAAAATAATGTCTCCTATTCCACCTGTGACCTCCATTAGGTATACATTTAATGGGACCAGCAGATTACCTGATAGTTACATCGCTGGACTCCCACATAGCAGACCTCAGTTCAAGTTTTATATCTGGTGGCTTAAAACTCATGCTGGGCACATGTACATGCATACCCAAAATCCTAAGAGGAGAATGAAAGAGAAAGGATTGTGACGTGACCATCTGCCCTGGGTGGGGGGGGGGGGTAATTTCTTACTTTTTGTCTCTGTCTTTCCGGTGAGCACCCACACCCTATAACAAAAATCTCTCTTTAAAAAAATATATTTACTTCCTCTTCAATGAATCTGGATGCATTTGTGGCATTTGCACTGAAAACATCCCAAGAGATGTTCTGGGACTTCCAAGACTTCATCATAAGACTCCATGAAGTTTCTACCTTGTCTTCTGATAAATTTACACTTGGAGTTCCAAGCTTCTCTGTAGCAAATTCTTTGACATTGAGGCTGCTATGATGCAAACAAAGCAAGCCACATGGAAGGGAACATGTAGGCACACTTGTTGGCATCCCTAGTAATCAACTCATTACAACCAAGCCACCAGCCACAGGAGTAACCTGCTTGGAGACGGTTCTAGTCACCAGCATGAGTCACCCCCACTGTTTTATTTTCCCATCTGAGGGTCTAGACGTATGGGGTAGAGGTCAATCATTCTCACTGAGCCCTGTCCTAACTCCTGTCTATTATGGACTGAATCCTGTATTTTTTTTTTTTTTTTTAGAGGTTTTTGCTATAGGGCGCGTGCGCTCACCAGACAGAGAGAAAGAAAACGAGAAATCACCCCCCGGGGGGATGGCCATGTCGCAATCCCTTCTCCTCCGTTCTCTCGGGATCTCAGGCACACACGCACATGCGCCCAGCGTGAGTTTAAGCTACCAGGTCCGGGACTCGAACTATAGTCGACTATGTGGGAGTCCAGCGACATAGCCATTACACTAACTGCTGGTCCTGACTGAATCCTGTATTTAACCTCAAAATTTTTTATATTGGAATCCTAACTTCTATTGTGATGGTATTAGGAGATAGGGCCTTTGGGAGATAATTAGGTTATGAGGATGGAGTCTCATGTGGGATTAGTGACCTTATAAGAACCCAGACTGCTTACTTTCTCTGCTCTCTGCCATGTGAGGAAACAATGAGAAGAACATCTACAGACTAGGAAGCCAACCCATACCAGACACCATATCTATTAGCACCTTGATCTTAGACTCCCCACTTCCAGAACTGTGAGAAATAAACTTCTTTTATTAAAGTCACCCAGTCTATGATATTCTATTATAGAAGCCTTACCTAAGAAGCTGTCCTACAGCATGTGTAACTGTAATAAAATGTTTTAAGTTACCAAGTTTATTATAAAGAGTAATAATGACTGGGACATAAATTTAGTACAAATTGAATTTTTCTGTTGTTGAAGATTGAAAACATGTTGGGACCAGCAGTTGGCATAATGGCTATGTCTCTGGATTCCCACATAGTCGACCGCGGTTCGAGTCCTGGACCCGGTGGCTTAAACTCACGCCGGGCGCGTGTGTGTGCGTGTCCAAGATCCCGAGGGGAGAGGGGAGGAGAAGGGATTGCCATGTGGCCATCCCCTCTGGGGGATGATTTCTCGCATTCTGTCTCCCTGTCTCTCACTTCCTGGTGAGTGCACACACCTTATAGCCAAAACCTCTCCCAAAAACAAAAATTGTATATGGCACAGGGCATACATGCTCATGAGAGAGAGAGAGAGGAAAGAGAGAAAGCAAGCTGCCAGGTCCAGGACTTGAACTGTGGTAGGCCACATGCCAGTCCAGCACCTTAACCACCATGCCTCCTGCTGACCCCCTTGAATTGACTTAGTAACTAGATTGCAGAAATAAGCTGGAAGGCCTTTAATGTTAACTACACAAGTTAGTATGTTAGCGAAAGCAAGGAGAGATTTGAGGAGACTGCTCATGAAGTCAAGAAGGACCTCAAAAAGCTGTTGGTCAAGGCTGTCAGAACAGAGAGGAAAATGTTTCTGGAGAGTAGAAAATGAAATGGCTGTTGTTATGTGGTGCCAGAAATGTTAGCAACACTGTCATCCGTTGATGTGAAAAATATAATATTTACCTAACTATCCAATAGATTTGGCTATGAAAGATTCTAGGCAGATTTTGAAAATACCCCCTAGTTTTATATATCTGTGTATGAGAAGATAGAAGTGAGAGGGGAAAAAAAAAGAGTCTATATATATTTCAAGCAAAGTTTTGAGAAAATACAAAGGAGCCAGTACTAGTTGGAATCAAAACCCAAACTACATATCACCCCCAGTTTCTTCTAACAAAAGATTTTTTCAAAGTGAAAAAGGGCTTTGGGAAAAATAAAATCCAATATTCTATCAGAAATATTTCAAAGGATAAAGATGAAGCCAAATGTATAACTATAAAACCATTGTTAAAATCTCAGATTTAGGGTTCAGCAGGTGGTGCAGTGGTTAAAGTGTGAACTCCCACATGGCCTGATGTGTTTGGAGTTCTGGACCTGGTGGCTTGAAAATCAAGCCAGGTGTATATGTGTTCCATGTCCAAAATCCCTGGAGGAGAATGGAGTGATTTTCTTCTTACTGTCTTTGGGGAGCTGAGCTCACATACCCCATGGCAAAAACCTTAAAATAAGTAAATATATAAATAAATACATAAATAAGTAAATCTCTTCAGATTTAATGAGATGCTATATAACCCTTTCAAATAAACACATGGTCATCTAAGAATCTGAACTCTTGCTTGGTCTCTATGTTAAATGATAGGCTTTCAAATAACCTGAAGGCATTGTCCCATAGCAACATCTTAAGAAGCCCACAATAAGAGAAGGGCTTATCTTGAGAGTCATGGACATGAGTTTGTTTGATGAAATGGATTTATAAATTGATACATAGAAAATAAAAACATACGTACTCATACAAACAAAATTTTTTAGAGTATTTTATCAGTTTGTAGCAAAAGGAACAAATATAATAAAAATGCAAGAAAAAAAAAAGTCTTTGGAAACTAATCCCCCAATCCTATCTTTTTATAAACAGGAAACAGGCAGGGACCTACCTGTTGCAAACACAGACTACTTCCTATGAAAATAAGAAAGGTTGACTCCAGGGCTGAATCTGAGAGTCCTCAGAGGATGAAACCAAGAAACCAAAAATGTAGAACTAAGACCCAAAGCTAATAACTTCTTAGGAGGAAGACTGTACCTTAATCAAGGAACTGGCAACATGTACCCAACTGAACAAGACACTGATACGGTTTCCCATGGTGTTTGTAGTAATTTTCCAGGTCTGCCCCACTGTTGTATTTTGTATATAAAAACAAAGGAGAACTTTCCCTTTTTTAGTTCATAATTCTTTAAAGAATACAATGCTGAAGATATCATACCCCCAACGCTTCTCTGTATCTAGACCTGATTTAGATGACAAGATCCTGGAGTTGGAATCAGTAGTATAATAGGATGAGATCTCGGTGTTCTGGAGGAATGATGTTGAATATAAACAAAGCCAAGTACTTGGTAAAGTGGTGAAAACAGATTTTACTCAGCAACTGCTGACAGTAAGGGGAAGAACAGTCTAATTTGTGCAGTGCTGACCAGGAGTTTTAAAGGGATAAGGAGGACACAGTGAGAGGAGCAAGAAGGTTCTAAGGTGAAAAGTCACAAAGGGTTGGTCAGTATAAATGGGACTCAGGCAGCTGTGTCAGCTAGCTGGCAAGTATCAAGTATCAAAATGAAGATTCCATCCTCCGATGGGGAGATAGGAGACACAGGCCTTACTTACCTTCCTGAGGAATACACGTCAAAGGAATGTCTTTCCAGGACCTTTGTCAGAAGTTGGCCTGGACAAATAGTATTCTCCTAGGT
Source organism: Tupaia tana (assembly GCA_026018925.1). Classification (NCBI taxonomy): domain Eukaryota; kingdom Metazoa; phylum Chordata; class Mammalia; order Scandentia; family Tupaiidae; genus Tupaia; species Tupaia tana. The sequence continues at coordinate 210,829,908 of JAKSZU010000003.1, forward strand.
TGTTTTTCTCAGGCAGGTATTTTCACGATGGACTAGAGAAATATTAGGGACACAGAGCCTTGCGTTGCTAGAGCCATGCTAAAGTCTGGTCATCCAGTGCAGTGGTTTGGGTAGAGTCCTGATGTGCTGACGGCTCTGCAGTTTTCAGGGGAAGAGCATAATGTGCATGTGAAAGGAATACAAATAATTTATGGCCACAGATCAGAGGGTGGCAATTTGGGAACATAACCTGCAAATTCACTGATATTCCTATTATCAAGAGAGAAGTAGGACCAGCAGATGGCTTAGTGGTTATGTCACTGAATTCTCAAATGGCTGACTGTGGTTTGAGTCCTGGACCTAGTGGCTTGAAAATCACGCTGGGTGCATGTGTGTGTATGCCCAAGATCCTGGGAGGAGAAGGGATTGTGGCATGACCATCCCCCCTGTGGGGTGATTTCTCTTTCCCTTCACTGTCTTTGTCTATGTCTCTCTACCTCTCTCCAGTGACTGCATATGCCCTAAGACAAAAACCTCTTAAAAATAAAGAGAAAGGGGTGTAATTACCCTTCTCTTGAATCTGGGTATGTTTGTGACTGATGAATATGATACTGTGGGCCTCCAAGACCAGATCATACAAATCTTTATCCACTGAAGCAATCATACTTAGGTGTCTGTGTTTCCATGCCAGAGTAATATGAATAATCCATAATCAAGGATAGAATAGATTAGAGACTATAGTATAACTGCTGAACACCATCAAGGATCATTTGGTAACTGCACAAATGTTGGTGGAATGAAAGTGGATTGAATACAAGTTCAGTGAGAATGAAAATAAATTTAAATAATTAATGAAAAATGCCTGACTAGCATATCTAAAACATGACAGTTAAAAAATCTTAAGTTATATCATGGTCATATTAAGAATCTAGGTCATTCTAAAGCTATTTTAAAATTTCCTACTGAAAAAGAGAAAAGATCAATGCGCTTTGAGTAGAGGAAAATGGTTTTGATTAGAGATCACTATTATCATCCTAGTTTCTGTTTTTTTTCTTTCAAAGACAGGATCTCACCCTGTCATGATCCTCCTGCCTCAGCTTCCCCACTGGGACTGCAGGTGTGAGTCATCATGCACTACTTCGAGACAGGATCTTGGTATGTTGCCCAGACCAGCCTCCAACCTTAAGATTGCAATTCTCTTATCTCCCCCCTCCCCCCAATTGCTGGGCAAAAGGTGCACACCAGTGCTCTCAGTCTTAGATTAGACTGGAAGTCGAACCTAGGTCTCCCATGTTGTCCCAGCCTGCAGAGCTCAGTATTGCTGGCCCATTAATATCATCTTGTAAATATTTGGCGTGTGGATGAATAACTTTTATTTACTATATGCTATAAGCCACGCCTTGTGAGAAGAATGTGTTCATTCATCATGTGCCGAAGTAGTAGATATCACTTAAAAGCCCATTTTACAGACAAGAAAATGAGGCTAGAGAAAGTATATTCGTTTGTCCAAGGAAGAGATCTGGAACTTAAGAAGAGTTTTAGTATATTTTTAGTAAGACTTTTAGAAGATTCTTTCTTACCACATAATCTGCATTGTGTTTTTTAAACATGACAGCTACTTTACCTTAATAACTGATAAACTTCACATTGAAAATTTATATCCTCAAGAGACAGCATGTTGCTTGAATTCATTTTCCTCGGGTAATGCACAGTTTCTCCCCCATCACCTTCCAGTCTTTACCCAAATATCACCTTCCTAATAGAATCTTTCTTGAATGCTCATTGCTAATTTTAGTACAATCCCTCATTCTTGTTATTTTTATTCCCTCTTACCCTTATCAATTTTTTTCCAAAGCACGCATCATCTTTTTTCATTTAACTGGTGGGTATGTATGCTCTCCAGAGAGAGAGAGAGGGAGAAGGCACTCCTGATGAGGAGTGGTCGGATTGCAATCCTTTTCCTTTTATGTCTTCATCCTATCAAGCATGGGAATGTATGCACACTTTCCTAACATGTTTTTCAATCCACTGGGCTGGGGCTTCAACCACGTGCAATGTCGCTCCCAATGCACAGGGTTTAACTACTGCACTGTGAGACTGGCCTACCCCATTACCTTTTAATACGCTGTGCAATTTTTTATTTTTATTTTTTTTTTAGGTTTTTGCCACAGGGCACTTGTGCTCACTGGTGAGAGACAGAGAAATGGAGAGTGAGAAATCATCTCCCTAGAGGGGATGGCCATACTGCAGTCTCTTCTGCTCCAGTCTCCTTGGGATTTGGGCAGGTATGCACATGTAACTGATGTGCTTTTCAAACCTTCAGGTCTGGGACTCAAACTGCGTTTGGCCACATGGGAGTCTAGTGCCTTAACCACCACACCACTTGATAGCTCTCACTCTATATAATTTACTTACTTAATGTTTATTGTGTGCCTCCCTACTCTAGAACATAGGTTATGAGGTCAAATGTTTCTATTTCATTCACTGACGTGAAGCATGACTAGAATAATGACTGATACATAGCGAGTGCTTACTCCATGTTAGCTGGACGATGCACGCGTGCGGCAATGTGTGCTGTGTCTCTAATGGAGAACAGAAAGATGCAAACCTTACCTACAGGGAATTTCCCCTTCAGCATGACAGCAGTGAGGAGAGGAGGCTTTGCCCTAAGTTTCAGTAAGTTAAATCAGCTCAACCAACAGTTTCTGCCTTCTTTAGGAACTGTAAGTTTTTATTTTCTCTACCACCCCCTCCTCTTTTTATCTAAAGTTTCTGTTTATGTGGTCTCATTTTTCACTCATATGTCCTCTATGATATATTTCTAAAATATTAAGTAATTAAATTTGAAAGGACTCTCTCTCTTTCAATGAAGACAAAGTATAGAATAAGGTACTTTTTATGGTCTTTTCTTTCTGCTCTTTTTTTTCCCACCCTTTCTTTTCTACCATTGAGTAGAGTTCAAATCCACTCACCAGAGCTATTCCTTGTCTTCCAGGCATGTACTCACCTTTTTTAACCACCATCAGACCTTAACGGACCTATGCTTAATCACGGTGCATTTGCCTGCCCCTCTTCCTTTGTACGTTCAGAGCAATCTTTGATAAATGGAGGAATCTCCAACTCTTAAAAATCATACTTAAAGCAATAACAAGCAACATAAATAATCTAGGAAATGCAATCTGACTGATTTAGTCCAAATATATAAATGTGTATAAATGTGTTCCTTCTGTAACAGATTTCTAATGCAGATTTCAGATTGATCAAGTAGAAGAGAATAGCCACTTTGGAAGATAAAATTAGAGATGGAGATCAGTTAGACTCAAAGGACACTTAAAGAACAACTTTTTAGTGTGTATTATCTCAGTTTTTGCAAAGACGTTCAGAAATATGAGAACCAATAGAGTAAGTTTTGTTAATCAACCAGAATGCCAGAAGCATACTGAATCTGTCTCTCTTTACACACACACACACACACACACACACACACACACACACACAGAACCAAACACAAAGGGAAACACAGCACACATACCCATACACATCATAACAGAAAATACAAAAAAAAATACTTTTTCTTTATTCTTCAGGATAAAAAAAATAGATCTTTCTAACTAGTGAGGAGAGTGTAGACTGTCAGAGAATAAATATTCAGTTAACTCAGACTCTGGAGAGTACTTTTGGTTGATGATGTAGTTGAACAATAAGATGTTTTCTTATTTAATTGTATTAGATTTTATAAATCTATTTCTCTATAAGTATTATAGTTATTTATCTTACATTATGCAATTTGGGTTTTAATTTTTCTCATGATGATACTATTTTTGTGCTTATGTACTTCTATTTTTTCTTTTGTAATACATTCTAGCATTTATTTATTATGCTTTTATAATATTCTTAAAGGTTACTTTACCCTCCTTTATATCAATTTCTATTTGTTTACATTTTTAAAATGCAAATATAGTTTTTTTATCCACTTATGAAAAACAAAATAACAAACAAGGAACTAATATATCTGTAGAGTTTCAATAGAATTGTGCTCAATTTCTAAAACATTTAAAGTTTACAAGGTAGTAAATTCAGAGAAATTACAAATCTACTGTTATATTGATAATCAATAAGTGTAAAAAAATTAAATCTCAACAAAAACATTTGTGAAATTTAACCACTATTGACAAAAATTTTATTAAAAGTAAACACATAAGTTATATAAATTGACAAAGGTGATATATGTTAAATCATGAATCAATAATTTTTCCTTGTTAAAAAAATCATAGGCCTTCCATTTAGAAATACATACATGAAAATAATTTCTAGTATCATTATTTCTTTTTATTTTTAAAATTTTTTAGAGAGATTTTGCTATAGGGTACTTGTACTCACTGGAGAAACAGAGACAGACAGAAAGTGAGAAATCACCCCCTCCCCAGGGGGAATGGCCACTCTGCAATCCCTTCTACTACACTCTCCTCTCAGGATTTGGGTGCACATGCACATGTGCCCAGCTTGAGTTTTAAGCCACTGGGTCCAGGACTTGAACTGCAGTCAACTATGTGGGAGTCCAGTGACATAACCATTAAACTACCTGCTGGTCCATCCCTGTAGTCTCATTATTCTTATTTAACTATTTTTAAAAGTTCAAGTGATATTAGACATGAAAAAACTAACGAGGATAAATATCAAAGGGAAGATTTAAATACCAAAATATATCAAATTAATGTCAAAAAAGCTAAAATATATTGGGTGTAGCAAGGGATTTAGTATATGAAAAAGTATATATGATATATATTCCAAAGCAGTTAGTAATGTGAATGGAATATCTGTTTTCTTATTTCTTCCTAACAAAAACATAAAATATATAAAAGTAGCCTTAATAAGAAATTATGTGAGAGCTATATAAACGCAGCTATAAAATAGAATCGCAAATTACCAAGACCTAAATAACTAGAGCAGTCATTTTATTTTACTATAAAAATGTAGTGATATAATACCTTTTATTTTGCCTGAAATCATTTATGAATTTATGAGACAGAGAACACTTAAGAAATGCATATAATTATGATGATCAATTCTACAGTTTTTGTTCTCTTTTCTTGAAGAATTTGTATTATTCACAAGTTAGGAATCCACAGTCTTTTGTCCATGACCTGTTTGGCATTTTCCTTTCTTTATTTTTTCTATTGTTTTTCTGCATTTCTTATTGTACTTTTAGTTTCCCATGATTATTCTAATTGTTCTATTACATATTTTTCATTTGTGAAAATGCATTGCCCTCTTTTGTTTCTTTAAAACAGATTCAGAGCATCTCTAAACTCTTTTTGTATACAATGTGGAAAATCTTTTAAAGTCAAGTTTAGCTCTGACTCCTTGCATTGTTATTCTTTTGTATTATGGAATGTTTTCTTCTTCCCAAATTAATATTTACTTTAAATCTGAATTCGCACAGGTATCTCTAGGTGTGTGTGTGTGTGTGTGTGTGTGTGTGTGTGCGTATATATATATATATATATGTGTGTATGTGTGTGTTTGTGTGCATGTATATGTATACGTATACATAATGTCTCTCAGGTGGTACTGACACTAATATAGTTCAGTGATGGTAGGGTGCTGACATTTTGGAAATCATTTGTAATCTTTGCCAAATTTTCTTACCAGTCTTTCTAACCAAGATAGCAGCCCACTTGGTTGGGAATTCAAGCCTGTTGCTAAGAATATCACTCAGTATGGAGCCACAGTACCTACAAATGACAAATTCACCGTTAGGTTCATCAAGGGACAATCCACTGCAAAATGAAGCTTCCAGCTAAGAAGTAGGCCATACATAATTCATTAACCAGATATACTTTAAAAATTTATGCAATTTAAAATTCAAGAATATTTGAATGATAACACTAGCAGAGAAAATTCAGTGACAATTGTTTTGTTAAAAAAAAAGAAAAGAAGAAGCCACATGAAGAAGAAAAATAGAAGAGCTAGATAAGATTAAAACATAAGGTTTGTGGAGCCTAACAAACTGAGCAGAATGTACAAATAATAGCAAAACACAAAATCAGTTATCAGATCTGATGAATGTAGAAATAGGACTCTCAGATATGAAAAACAAATATGGCTTTGAATGCAGGGATGGTGCCAGGAGAATACTAGCATACCAATTATGAAAACAATGTGCTTCTGGAATGTGACCAAAATAAGATACCTGTACTCAGAAGATTTTAAAGCAGAGATAAGTGATCATGATGCTGTCTTGTGCATCATTATGTCATTCTCACCACATAATTTCTGGATAATTTTTTCAAAGAGAACAACCAATAATTAGTGGGTAGTATACAATAGTATACTAACAAGGAATCCTAATGAGGACATGGTTGTTGAATTTCGTCAAAATCATTATTATTTTTGCCCTAATAAATTACTGTACTCAGCCCAGATGGTTCCCTCAGAAATAGAAGGAAACAGATAAAGAGGAATAAAATGAACTCACTCGTAGAAGTCGATTCTCTAGCTATATAAATGAATAAAATAAACACGTATTCAGAAAAAATAGTCATCTAAACTCTCTAAACTGCCTATCCTTCAGGTACAATTGTAGAATATATCATAAATAGGTTATGTAACCTTCAACTTGTTATAGTAAAACTTTTTTTTGTTGTTATTGCTTCTCATACTATCATTACTTAAGCATTCATAGCACCATCACCATTACCTTTTTTCCAGAATAATCACTTATCTCTATGAGCACTTACTAAGAGTGGTCGTGATGAGAGATTCCTGATAAATCATCCTTTGTCCTTGGCCTGTGGAAGTATTTTGTTACAATCTGTTTATTCACTAATAAACTCAGTAAAATCCAAGCCAAACACAACAAAGAAGTAAAATAACTTTTGGTTAAATAGTTGCATGTGGGAACCAGCAGTTAGCGTAATGGCTATGTCACTGGACTCCCATGTAGTCGACTGCGGTTCACGTCCCGGACCCGGTGGCTTAAAACTCACACCGGGCACATGTGCGTGTGTGCCCAAGATCCCGAGAGGAGAATGGAGGAGAAGGGATTGTGGCGTGACCATCCCCCTGGGGGGTGATTTCTTGCTTTCTGTCTCTATGTCTCTGTCTGTCTGGTAAGTGCACGCACCCTATAGCGAAAAAAAAAAATAGTTGCATGCCATCTGAAGAATGTAATGTACAGAATTAAATTGTTTTGTGAAATTCATGGACTATGGTTATAATGCTGGATATTTTTTCTCTATGTTGCATGCATAGTCAGTAATTGAAATCTTATTTGAATCATTTAATAAGTTGGTTGTTTCAAGTTGCACCAATTCAGATTGCTGGACATCCCTTAACATAGTGCCAAACAAGTTCAAGTGATCATATATTGGGTTATAAGTAAAAGGTATTTAGATTTAACCAATACATACCCTCAGTTCCATGGTGTCTGATAGATGCTGTATCATGCATGCTCAAGTGATATTTGTGAACATCTTCTTAAGGGATAATGAAGAGCAATAAGTCAGAATACAAGTAATGATTATAATGTGGTACTGCTCAAGACCTCATGGAGGAAGAAGATTTTTATTGGGTTGATATGTTCTCTGGGGAGCAAAGATCCACTGCTTTTGAAACATCTCCACCTTCTTGCTGATGCCTCAAATTCCAGCATTAAGAACATCATCTATCCTTTGCCTAAGGTTGACAGAAAGTAACCTGAGATTTTAATTCAGTCTAACGTATGGGTCCTTTGCTTCCTAAACAATTTCCCCTGACATGTAGACTTTACTCCTTTCATCTGGGGACTGTCCATTTATACTGCCATTTTCATATCTATTTGTTTAGGCTACTCATACTTGGGTGGGTTACATCTTTATTGTCTTTTAATTGCCAGTGGGTGGGTACATGTACCAAGGAGAGAGAGAGAGAGAGACATAGAAAGCACTCCCCAATGGGCTGTGGTTATTCCCCAAACTTTTTCCCTCTATTTTTCCATCTTGTTAAGACATTGAGTGTACACATGTGCTTGCTGTGCCTCCCAAGCCACAGGGCCAGGACTTAGAGTTGTAGTTGGCCATGAGGTATCTGATTCCCAATGCATAGTACTTATTACCCATGTGTTATGAGGCTGGCCCTGATAGCTTTATTTTTATGTATTTTTTTTCTTTTTCACTCACAAAATTGATCCACTACATACAAGCCTTGATTTTAATAAATTATTTTCAAATAATCCACAGCTGAATATTCAATCCCCCAAATACTTCATTCAATGGTAAGATATTAGATTTAATGATTTTTGGTGATAGTTTAAACATTTTATTGGTTCTATAACTGTAATTGAACTATCTGATTTTTACTCAACTGATATGTGTTGCTTGTATTTTGTTTTAAATCAGGCATATGTGCGATGCTTTTGAAAGAAAATAAACTGAATTTTAGGTTACAGTTGGTTTGAAGTTTTCTATACTTAGTTTCAAAATAACATTGACTTTGGTAGGCCCTTTGGTTGTAATTTATAACTCTTATTAGGCTGCTCCATTAAAGAGTTTTCAAAATGAAAATGGTAAGTACTTCACAGCATAAATGTATTCAATCAGATACTCTTTTTTTTTCCCCCCTGAAAAAGGATAGGCAAGAGTAAATTTGAGAGGTTTAAGCCATTATGGAAAATAGTATGGAGGTTCTTCAAAAAATTAAAAAGAGAGTTGACTCTGAAACACAGTGGTTGGGTGCTGTCCATTGGAAGCCAGATTCCACATGGAAAACATTTGTTCTAGTCCTGGTCCCAGTGACTTGAGAGGGATGCCAGACACATGTGTGTGCCCAAGGTCCTAATCGGATGGAGAAATGAAGGGAAAAGAATTACAGCATGACCATACCTCCTTGGGGATGATTTCTCTCTCTCTCTCTTTTTTTTCTCTCTGGGGAGCATACATAACTTCTGGCAACAAGAACAACAAAAAGTGCCTGTCTCGTAGCCCAGTGGTTAATGGAGCCAAATCCCATATGGCCAACCACATGATTTGAATACTGGCCCTGGCAGTTTAAAAAATGCACTGGGTACATGTGCGTGAATGCCCCAGATGGATACAGAAATAGAGAAAAAGGAATTGCAGATTGACCATTCTGCACTAAGGAGTGCGTTCTCTCTTTCCCCTCTCTGTCTGTCTCTGTTGAGTGCATGTGTCCTCCAGCTTATAAATAAATAAACTAAATGCATAAACTTTTTTAAAAAAACTAAAAATAAATAAAAATTATAAACAGAATGACTATGTGATTCGGCAATCCTTCTAGTGCATATATATCCAAAGGAAATAAAATTACTATGTCACAGTCCCAGCAGATGGAACAATGGTTATGTCGCTAGATTCCCACATAGTTGACCATGGTTCAAGTCCTGGACCTGGAAACATAAAACTCACCAAGTGCGTGTGCGTGCATGCCCAAGATCCCAAGAGGAGAATGTAGGAGAAGGGACTGTGCTATGGCCTTCCTACCAGGGGGTGATTTTTCACTTTCTGTCTCTCTGTCTTTCTCTGTCTCTCTGACAAGTGCATGCTCCCTGTAGCAAAATTCTCTCCAAAAAAATCACTCTCTCAAAGAGATATCTGCATTCCCATATTTTTTGTAACATTATTCACAATAGCTAAAATATAGAATTAACCTATCTCTCAACAAATGAGTGGGTAAGAAAAGGGTATATGTATACTCTAGAACACTGTTCATTTATAAAAAAGAAAATATTGTCATTTACAATAACAAGAATGAAACTAGAGGATATTATGTTAAGTGAGTAAGTCAGGCACAGAAAAATACCATATGATCTCTCTGGAATAAAATAAAGTTGATCTCATAGAAATATTAGAACGATGGCTACCAGAGACAAGAAGTTTGGGAGTGGAGTGTGAGATGGTGGTTAAAGAATAAAGACACTGTTAGATAAGAGTAATAAATTCAAGAGATCGGTTGTGTAGCATGGTGACTATAGTTAATAAGAGCACACTGTAGTCTTGAAAAATACTAAGAGAGTATGTGGTAAGTTTTGTCACTACAACAATAACTACTGTAATGCACATTCTTAATTAACTAGATATAACCACTCCTCAGCTCATAAATGCTTCAGGACAAGTTGTAACTACATACAGTTTTAACTGTCAATTAAAAATAAATGGAATAAAAAAATTTAAATGTCCTTATAGGATGGGAAAAAGCATACTTAAGAGCATGGGGATGTAGAAAACTGAGGTTCAGGAAGCTGAGAGAGAGAGAGCAAATGGAAAGGGCTTCTCACTCAGTGGAGGCCCAGGATATAAGCCATCTCAGTCTGATTCTTCCTTTGAAATTCCCTTCTTGCTTTAATCCTCTTTATTCTTAAAGATCTAGTTCAAATGTTATATCCTATTTCAAATCTTACTTTGACTCCCCTTTCACCTTCTAACTGACTCAATCATTCAGCTGAGTATGTCGAGTACACTTGGATGCAATACATTTTCAGCACTTCTTGCTGTAGGGACGATGCTGTACTCTATTCAGTTTGTATGTTTTCACTTCTCTAAGCTAAGGGTGTAGGGGGAAGAACTCACATACACTGAACACTCATCACTTATCAGGCATCATTATGGCCACACGTTGCTTTTACAAAAGCCTTAGGAATTAAGTTAGAGGCATCCATTGTATTTTATGCCACCCTGCATTTCCTTTATACTAATTTATAAAAATACATTTGTTTGGGGATTAATTTAAATGTCTATCTTTTCCGCTCAGCTTCATAGGAGCATGTACTGTGCTTTATTTACTGTCCCAGTATCCAGCACAGGTCTTGTACCTAAAAACCAATCAATATATATTTGTTGAATGAATGAATGGATCAATAAAAAAGTATTTTATGCCTAATTTATAAGTGAGGGAGCCCAGTCTCAATAAAAGTAAATAACTCAAGGTCACTTAGTGAGTAGGGGCAAACTGTGACCAAGCTGACACCTATTGATTCCCATTCCAGTCAAATTTCAACCAGACCTCCTGGCATTTAACAATCACAGGGTAAGGGAGAGTCAAATACTTGTTATGAATGTAAGTCACATTAGGAATATATTAGTTCATCATTCATTTCTTCTTTCAGCAAATATTCAACATGCTTGTAACTACCTGCTTCCCTTATATTGACACTAGCCCCATCTGCTGCTGTTGGCCAAGGGATTAATCACCTCCTCTAGATGATAACAGGCATATTCTTTTTTTTATTTTGAAAGTTTTCTATAGGGTGCATCCACTCTCCAGAGAGACACAGAAAGAGAGAGAAAGAGAAAGTGAGAAGTCACCTGCCAGGGAGGATGTCTACACTGTATCACTGTACTCCCTGCTCTATTCTTCTCTCAGGATTTTAGACACACACAGATACATGCCCAGAATGATTTTCAAGTCATCAGGTTCAGGGCTCGAACTACACAATTGACCATGTGGGATCCAGTTGTCTTACCCTCCACGAGACCAGCTGGCCCCAGAAATTCCTTTAAATCCCATGCCAGAAACTTGTTTGCTTCTCCGTATTTATTCTCCTCATTTCTCTTGAAAGGCAATGTTGATGTTTTTCTGGATGTCTATCTGTTTACCAAAAACTGTATTTCCAGACTTCTCTTGAGTGTTCTGGGTCTCCAAAAACTTCATGGAACCTATATATACAACACTATACTTGGATTTTTTTTGCACCAAAATAAACTTGTACTTAATTCCATTTTCCATGAGCTTTTGGAAGTCCCTCACTGGTGTGGCCCTGAGACTATTTTTTGTGACTCACACTGGACTCCTTAGGAAGTGCCCTTAGAAGGGAGAAGAGATGCTTTGCTTTTCTTTCTCTTTTCATCTCTCCTGCAGTGTGGTCATGAGCTGTAGCAACCCTCCTGTGTCTGAGGACAAATATCACAGCCTAAAGCAACATGGAAGTTAGCCAGAGCTTATTCTGGAAGCTTTGTTGACACTTAGCTTCTTCTACATATGATAAAAATTACTGGTGTCTTGTGTAAACCATTGTTTTCTGTGACTTTCTTACTAGTAGCTAAATATAACCTGATAGCCACCCTAAAAGAAATAAAGATGTGTAAATGTTAAGAAGTCTTCTGGCTTCAAGAAACATCAAAAACAAAAAATCACATATGCCAACAAAATAAGCCTTTCAGTTGGGTGATTATAAGGTAAGATTAGCTGTAGAGGAGGTACAGTTCATCAAATGAAGAATTGATGAAAACAGCATTAGCCAAAACAAATTCAAAACATAGGACATTTTCACTTCCATTTATCCCTTTTATCCCATTTTCAATGTAGCCTGTATTATGAAAATGATCTGAAAATAAAAAAATAAAGTTTTAAGGAAAAAATACTGAAAGTATTAAAAATATATAAAAACTAAAGCTAAATCCTATTAGATGATTCCAAGGCAATATGTAGTAAACTATTTTTTTAAATAAAAAAGAGATTGTACCTTCGCTTTTGAAGAACAATGACGTGATTATAAATGCATTCCTCTACAAAATAGGCATGTTGTCTTGAAGAAATCAGATCAGTCTTGAAGAAATCAGAGATTAACAGTTGGAGCATATTTACAGTTTCCATTCTCAATGTTCCAAGTCCAAAACCAATTCCACTGAGCCTCCACCAGAAGAAATGATCACACTATTAAATTGTCTGCAAATTAAGTCTCCAATGCAGCTCCTTAGGATGGGATGAAGTAATCAGGGCTAACTGTGCCAGAGCCAGCTAAGCCATGAGTGGTGATATGGGGGAAAAAAAAAGTCTGATTCTTGAGGTTGGCAGGTGGCTTGGTGGTTAAGGGCACTGGACTCCCACATGGTTGACCATGGTTCAAGTCCTGGACCAGGCAGCTTGCTTTCTCACTTTCTCTCTCTCTCTCTCTCTCTCTCTCTCTCTCTCTCTCTCTCTCTCTCTCTCTCTCGTTCTGTCCCTCTCTGGTCAAATTAAAATAAGTAAAGAAATAATTAAAGTTAAATAAAATAATTCTTTCAAAAGACCGTATTCTTGGGACTGGCAGTTAGCATAATGGCTATGTTGCCGGACTCCCACGTAGTCGACCACGATTTGGTCCTAGAACCGGTGGCTTAAACTCACACTGGGCACATGCGCATGCATGCCCACTATCCCGAGAGGAGAATGGAGGAGATGGGATTGCGACGTGGCCATCCCCCCTGGGGGGTGGTTTCTCGCTTTCTGTCTCTGTCTTTCTGGTGAGCACAGAGGCCCTATAGCAAAAAAACCATGGATTCTTCCTGGTTTTATTTCTGGCATTCTCAAGTTTTCAGAAACTACCCAGCTCCTTTCAGCTGTCTTTAGGATTCTGTTTCCTGCTATTTGTTGTCCTGACCTCATTTTATGCAATGTCATCCTTATTAGATGGTGAAAATATTACTTTCTACTCTCTCCTGTCCATCTGCCTGTGTAGATCATTCTTCATGTTTGCTTTGGTCGTTTAGAATATATGCGACATTGAACATTGATAGTGATTGTTCTTAGAATATTAGCTAAGTTTGTTTATCAGATGCTGTCCTAAGCCCTGGTTAGGATCTCTCGGATCCATACAATCTAAATAACCTAGAGAAGAAATCGAATCCGGTCTTAAAGACCAGTCCACCTGATGTTTAACTCCTTCAAATTTTTTTGAAATTATATTACATTTAAGGTAAAACACTTCTTTCGCTATTGAATACATGAAAAGATATTTGTCAGAATCTGTGACCTTTTCAGTGACTATTCTTGTGAAAAAGAGTTCTTACTTGTAATAAATAAGAGACTGGGAGGACAGTGGCTGGTATCAATATCAGGAATAAATGCCCGAGACCACTCCACCTGTTGAGAAGACCTCACTGAATAGGTGTGGAAGCCAAAAAGAAACCTAACCCCAGTCCTGAATTTCATCTACCCTAGTCTAGGTCTGACAGTGGTCCTCAGTGAAGCACGTGATTCATTCATCAACTAAGACCAATAATCTTTGTTTCTATTTCACTAAAAGTTTAAAATGTTAAAGTTAGATTAAAGGAGTTAAAATTAAAACCTTTCCAACCAGAAGAAGGATATTTTTCCACTTTTGTGATATAATGCTGCTTATTTTCAAAATGTTAATTTCCTTTTTTCATAGTATACTTAGTAATTAGTGAACAAAACTGTAATGTATTGTGGGTATGATTTGTAAAGGCTTAAATGACAGACTTTAAAAAGGATAATTTCAGTCCTGATGTGTTGTTAAATAACAATATATTCTAAATGAATAAACCTGAAATTACTAAGCCATTGGGGACTATTGGCCACCTGATAATTAAACTTGATCTAACACCGACATCAAAACCAATTATATGTACTAAGCAGAAAGACAGGTCATCTCCTCAGAGGAATGAAAAGAACTTGGAAAGATGGACAAAATGCAAATCATGACAGGTTTCAAATGAATGAGAATTAAAATATAATTTGAAGCCTTATGAAAAATCTGGGTAGGTATTCCTAGTGTGAAACATACTAAGAAAAATATGTTGAAACAAGATGGATTGCCACATTCCCAAACCCTAGGAAACATTCCTCTAGAGAACTTAGATTTTCAAGTCTACTGGGCAGTGAGGTTTAGGACAAAATGACGATTCCAGGATTTTTATATTAATTTGCGAGGGATACTATAACAGAGTGTCACATACTGGAGGGGACGGGGACATAAGCAATAGAAAAAAATATTTTCTCACAATTCTGGAGGCTAGAAGTTTAAGACTGCCATGCCAGATAGGTTGATTTCTTCTGAGAGCTTCTCTCCCTGGCTTGTAGATGGCCATCCTCTTCCTGTGTGTTCACGTGGTCTTTTCTCTGTGTATGCATTGTTGGAGTCTCTACCTCTTAGATGGCCACTGGTCATATTGGTCAGGACCCATCCCAATGGCCTCATTTAACCTTAATTACTACTCTAAAGACACTGTCTCCAAGTACAGTACCATTCTGAGGTACTTGAGATTAGACTACAACATGTGAATTTGAGAGACATGATTCTGCTCATAAAAATATTCAAACCACAATTTGTATACAATTTAGAGAACAAAAATATCAAAATAAGGAAATGGTAGAAGAGAAATACATGGAATACCTTATTGTAGGGAGAGACTGATCTTCCGGTAAGGTAACCAACTCTCCTGGCTTTTCAGGGACTATCCTGGTTTTAGCATGGAAAGTTCCATATCCTGTCCCCAAACAAGAATATTTGGCCACTCAAGGTCATGTGTTGGATACTCTACACTTAAATGTGGAGATGTGTTTAGTAACTCAGGAATTTATGGTGGTATAGTAAGCAAGGTCATTTTTGAGTTCTTAAAATTTTAGCAGAAGTCTGAATTATGGTCAAGGAAGAAGGGCTCCATATGAAAATGAACTACAGTCCAGAAAGGCCTCACACTATTGGAAAGTTAACTTTCCAATGACCTTTTATTGTTTGTAAAGGTGGAACATTCTTTTTTTGTTTGTTTGGGTTTTTTGTTTTTTTTTGGAGAGGTTTTTTCGCTATAGGGCGCGTGCGCTCGCCAGACAGACAGAGAGAGACAGAGAGATAGAAAGCGAGAAATCACCCCCCAGGGGGGATGGTCACGCCGCAATCCCTTCTCCTCCATTCTCCTCTCGGGATCGTGGGCACGCACGCACACGCGCCCGGCGTGAGTTGTAAGCCACCGGGTCCGAGACACGAACCGCGGTCGACTACGTGGGAGTCCAGCGACATAGCCATTACGCTAACTGCTGGTTCCCAAGGTGGAACATTCTTAATTTACAGCAAACCTCTCTCAAATGTCTCTCATTGACAGATTTTGTTACTCAAATGTAACCTCACTCCTTTTTTCTTAGTTTTTATTCAGGGAAAATAATATACTTTTTACAAATTCTAGGACTTATATTTAAGGTGATCTTTTTTTTCCTGAGACGGCCCTATTTTCTTCAGACAGTCCTATTTTCCTTGTGTGTTTTTTTTTTTTTTAATTTTTTAAAAAAAATTTTTTGTAGAAGTTTTTGCCTTAGGGCATGTGCACTCACCAGACACAGAGACAGAAACAGAGACAACGTGAGGGAAAGTGAGAAATCATCCTCCCCCCAGGAGAGATGGCCATGCTGTAATTCCTTCTCCTCCATTCTCCTCCCTGGATCTTGGGCACACACTCACATGTGCCTTGCTTGAGTTTCAAGCCACTGAATCTGGGACTTGAACTATAGTCAGCCATGTGAGAGTCCAGCAATGTAACCATTACCTCATTGGCTGGCCCCCCTATTTTACTATCCCAGCATAATTATTAATAAGTCTCCCTTTCATTCTCAAAAATTCCTCATTTATAGGGTAAATTATGTAATTATGTAATGTACATTGCTCAGAGTTCTTAGAGTCCAGGCACTTCCCTTTTTCTCCTCATGTAACATACCACTTTCTCAGCTAATTTCCCAGACACGTTTTCTCTGACCATTGATCTTCTCTTTGCTCTTTGGCTAAAACTACAGAGGCAGAACTTACGAATTTTGTTTTGGATCCTCCTACTTGACCAGATCTTATGAGTGTGCATGTGTGTGTGTGTGTGTGTGTGTGTAGATAGGTAACCAGCCAGCCAGAGGGCTAATGTATTCACCAGAGTGAGGGAAAAGAGAGAGAGAAAAAAAAGAATGCACCCTAAATAAGGCATAGTCATGTCTCAATCCCTTTTACTTCATTTTTCGTCCTCTCTGGGTTTGGTACATGCTCTCACACATGCCTGGTATATTTTTCAAGCCATCAGGGCTGTCACTTGAATTATGTTCAATCATGTTGGACCTGGCTTAACTTCTAGGCTATGGGGCTGGGGCCAGAGATTATATTTTGATAATAAAGCATAATTTTTCTATCATCTCATAATCAGGATACAGAAATTTATAGTTTAAGTAGGGAGGAAATTAGAGAATTTGGAACAATGCAAATAAGTTACATGTGTGTGCAAAATATAATAATTATGGAATCTGAAAGTGTTTAAGTAATCAATTAGTTTAATTCTCTCCTTTTTCCAAAAGATAAATGACATATAGTGTGATTTGTTCTAGAGTATAACCTAATTTGATCCAGTTAAAGATTTCCCGATCATGGACGAATTAACTATTTCCATTACCTAACTCACATGTTTCTACCATATAAGGATAAAAGCTACTCCTTAGAACATATTTTCTGGGCTTTTTTGTTCCTTAAAATAACGTTATTTGTTTTTCTAAGATGTAAAATTATTTCTGACACCTTAGCAAAACTATAAAATAGACATAAGAAAAAGACATTGAAATGTTTTTGAAAGTCTATTTCCCAGAAATAACCAGAATTATTTCCTCCTCTTATGGTTCCAGTTTGGTGTGTGTGTAGTATTGATATGTACATAAATAAATTAACCTGTCTACCTATATCCATAACATGAATTAAGAAAACTCTCTCATAATATGCATTAATTATATGCTTAATCCTAAAAAAAATATCATGGACATATTTAGTCAACTATGATGTTACCATTGAACATTTTAGAGATTTTTCCATTTGATTTGATTTTACTTTGCTGATTACTGTAAGTCAGTGTTTCCAGAAAAAACTCTTGATGGTATTTGTAAATTATTACTTATAAATTTTCCGCTAGTCACCTGAGGTGAAAAATTACTAATCAGAAGTCTGCACATTCTTATTCCTTTTCAAATGTGTTGCATATGGGCCATTCAGGAGAATTGTGCCAATTTATACACCTGCATTACTATGGAAGCGTTCTGTTTTCTTCCAACCCTTGACAACACTGGCAGTTATCTTTTTTTAGTCTCTGCCAACTTGATAGAGAAAAATATTGCATTATGGTTGTAATTTGCATTTGCCTTATTATGATTACACTTGTGTAGTTTTTACATGTTTATAGGCCTTTTGTGAAGCACCTGTTTCTATTTTTACATCTTTTTAATTCTTTTGGATTATGTTTTTCTTACCATTTAGCAATAGGTCTTTATAAAAATATAATAATATTTTAATATAATCACTCCTTGAGTTGATATGTTATAAATATATTTAACATTTGCCATTTTATTTTTAATTTTTTCTTATAATTTGATGTTTCAAAAAGTTGTCCTATTATGTATTATTTTATCTTATTCACTCCATCCTAAGTATAGAGATACTCATCCTTAGATCAGAAAATGCATTTTTATTCATTCATTTATTCATTTTAATATTTACATGTTATACATATTTGCATGTGAAGAAGCAGCAAGATAGGGATATTGTTTTATTTTTCCAATTAGCTATTTATATCAATAATTATCATTGAAAAATCCACTTTTTCTTATTTAAAATAGTTCTTTACCACATTATTTTAAATGCTAAAGCACTGTACTGTATTTTAATATATGCTGAAATAAATTTTAGTATCAATCCTACAGTGAATTTTTCTTTTAGAAATAATTTTGGATATTGTGTCATACACATTCTTTCTGGTAGTTTTTCTATTACTTTATTATGTCTTAATATTAAGTAAAGTTTTGAATAAATTTCAACTTAATAAAGTTGAAAGCTGGGGAGAGGTAAAATTATTTCAAGGTTTTATCTTTGTACAAAAAATTTATCTGGAGCCATTACGTGGCATGATGGTTAGGTGCCGGAGTTCCACATTGCTGACTGCAGTTTGAATCCTGGACTTGGCAGCTTGAAAATCATGCCAGAGGTATGTGCATACCCACAAATCCCAGGAGAATGGAGAAGGGCTTGTGATATGGCCACCTCCCTGCCCCCAGGGAGGATGGTTTTTCACTCTTCCTCTCTCTGTCTCTCTCTGGTGAGCACACATGTATTTTGGCAAAACCATAAAACAAAACAACCAAAAAAAAATTAAAAAAAAACTTTGTATGACTTCATTGCTGTGTGTGTGTGTGTGTATGTGTGTATTTCTCACTGGTATTTTAAAGAAATTCTTGTTTGAGCAACTAATGCCCTGAAATATTAGTAGTACAGGGGTCCCCAAACCCTAGACTGCTGACTGATGTGGTCTATGGCCTTTTGGGGTTGAGCCATAGACTGGTACTGGTCCCTGGGCCAAAGCAGTGGGTGTGGGCCACAGGCAAGCAAGCAAGCGTTTGTCTGTGCTTGCAGTCACCCCATCTGTTCCATTGCTGCTTGTGCTCTGTCTCCTGTGAAGTCAGCAGTGGTATTGGATTCTCATGGGAGCATAAGCCCTGTCTTTGCACAACTGTTTCATTGTATATTGCAACGTGGTAGTGGTGGAAATGGGATGCACAGTGGATTTGGTGCACTTAGGTCATCCCTCATCTCCCCTGTCTGTGGAGGGATTGTCTTCTATAAGACCGATCCCTGGTGCCAGGAAGGTGGGGGAATACTGACACAGCTAATCTATTTTTCACTTGATTATCTTGTAGCATATAGGTCACCTGTGTTAATTCATGAGGTTGTTTCATTTCACATACTGTAAGACTTTGGTAACTCAAAAAATTAATTGGGATAGTTTCCCCAAATCTAGGTATTTTACTTATTATTTGAACCTATCTGTTTCTTGAATGATTAGTAGAACATGCAATAATCTTAAATTAGTATCTGGTAGTTCTGGCACATATTTTTCCATTTCAGTAAGGGCACGCTAATGTAGTTAAATGACTTCATACAGTAAACATTTAATCATTCTTCAGGTCACTGACCAATGCTGCATGCCAGGATGTGAGGATTCTGCTCCACTCGATCATTCATAGTTTCTGCTTCTTCTCTTTTTGGGGTTTGACCCTCCTATAGGTTGCAGCATCTGTTATGTTAAACTAGCATTTGAGAATATCAGGAGGAAGATTATTATGGGCCATGCTGTAAGTGATTCACACCCTTACTGCTTGTATATGTCTGTGGATTTAGAAAAAGGAAGGAAACATACTTCTATGCGCTTATATTCTCTGTCAAATGAATTCATTTTAAGCAGTTATATTTTTATGAAATATTTTTCATTAAAAATGTTTAGTTATTAATAGGCAGTTATAGAGTCCTTGTTTCTTATTCTAAGATTGAATACTTATCTTGCCTTTCCTTTCTTTCTGCCTCCTTGTGTTCCTCCCTTCCCTGTTCACTCTTTCTTTGTTCTTTCCTTCCTGATCTTTCTCCTCCCTTTTTCTCCCCAGACTTATTAATTTTATGATTATGACTTCAGAGAACCACAAAGACTGTTTCATCATTTCTATCCACTGTCTAAAATTGTGCCCTTTTCAGTTTGGGCACCATTTCTCTCTATGCCCAGGGACCAGCAGGTGGCATGGTGGTTAAGGTGCTGGACTCCCACATAGCCAACTGCAGTTTGAGTCCCCAGACCTGGAGGTTTGAAAATCACATGGGATACATGTACATACATGCCCAAAATCTCAGAAGGAAATGGAAGAGAAAGAATTGTAGCATGGCCATCCCCCCTGGTGGGTGATTTCTCACTTTCCCTCTCATTGTCTCTCTTTGTCTCTCAGACAAACACATGCCCTATGGGAAACACCTTTAAAAAAAGAAAAAGGCGATTAAAAACAGAATTTGAAAATTTCCATGTGTCATTTCAAGGGGAATATATAGATGATATTGGTTTATCAGAAAAATAGTGGCCCTGCTTCCCAATCTCATTCCCCAGGTCTCCCCAGCTCAAGAATTTGCAAGTATTTCTTCCACTTGTTATGCATTTCTCTTGTTCACATCTTCTTTTCCTCTACCAACAGCTCTGCCCTTCAGATATGCCTACCATTTTCAGGGCCCGAATTATGCACCAATATTGTTATTGTGTATCCAAATGTGCCTGATCCCTGCTCTTTAATATATATATATATATATATATATATATATATATATATATATATTCCTAGTGTATCTTACCTCAATGCTGAACATCATTTCAAAAAAAATGTTTTATTTGTATTTGTATCTTTTTGAAAAGAATTTTCTAAAGGGTATGCATGCTCACCAGAGACAGAGAGAGAGCAAGAGCGAGCGAGCGAGCGAGAGAGATGTAAAGAAAATGGGAAATCACCCTTCATGGGGATAGGCCACACAGTTCTTTCTCCTCTCTCTCTCTCTCTCTCTCCCCCCTTCCTTTTGGGGTTTTGGTTATGCACATGCACCTACCTGATGTGTTTTTCAAGTCACAGGGTCAAACGACATAGTGGGTCATGTGGAATCCAACTGCCTCAACCATGCCACCAGCTGGCCCTTGTATCCATTTTCTGCATTAAGCCACAGTAAGGTGCTTTCCATTCAGAAGGAGTTTTATTAATATGTGTCAAATAAACAACCATGTAGAGAGATAGCATATTGTTCAGCTTTGCTAAGCTGCCTGGTTAGAGTAACCAAGCACTCAGAGACAGCAAACCTCACAGGGACAGGAGTCTTGTGTGTCATATATTCTTTCTCATGTCCTGCTCAAAACCTAGATCAGAACTAGGTACAGTGTAGACATCTAAGTGCTAGTCATTCTATAGAAAGGTTAAAGTGTGTAGGCTTATAGGTGATTCCATGTTCGAAGACTTGAAGAAACACACTGGGAGGTGACTTGTATGGCTGTCAGTTACCAGCATCTCCTTTCTGAGCCTTTTCCTTCTCCCTGCTATTCCTCATTCAGAAGAAACTTGCCCCCTTGCTACACCAAGTGCTGCTCATTGGAAGGGCTCTCAGGACAGAGATGAGTGAAGTTGGTGGAGTCATAGGTTCTTGCCCATGGTCTACATGGTCTCTCTTCCTTTGCTCCTGAAATAGTGGGTCATGTGAAAGCTCATAACACATGTTTACATAGGAAAACATGAAAAAAAATATTGTAGCTTTTCCAACAACCCAATAAAAGGATTTCAGAATCTATTCAGCAAATAAGAGAATATTGGTGGGGCGGAAGGAGACAGGGATGTTGAATGATTCATTCCTGTAGTTTTGAAACAATAAATAGTTAATTATCCTGTGCATACAAGGTGAAAGAAATATTAACTGCTGATTGATTTGGGTTGGGTGTCTCTCAAAATCCATATGTTGAGATTTGATTGTAATGAAAGTAAGAGGTTAAAAACTTGATCTAATTATCTTGTTGAAGAGTGGGCCTTTGGGAGATGAAGGATTAGGTGGATAGGGCAGAGTCCCCATCAATTTAGGTGGGCTTATCAGGAGAGGAAATGAAGCAGACAGAGAAACACATGGCTACAGAATACACTCGACTCTGCTCAGATTCTTGCCTTCTGCCATGCTTTAATGCAACTGTGGTTTCCTGACCGTGGGCCTCCAAGCTGTGAACTGAATAAATCTCTACTATCTTACATTATCCAAAATCAGCTAGTTTTGGTTATATGCAATAGAATGGACTTGAACAGAGGTCTCTACTGCTCATTGTTTCCTGAGGCAGAAACTGTCTCTGATCTGTAATCTCATGTCCTGTATACACTGTGCACAGCAGGAGCTACCAACTATATTCACCTGTAATTCTTCTTGATTGAATTAACTCAGAGAAACAAAAGTTATCACCTCCAATTGGCCTGAATTAACTAAGAAAATGTGGCTATTCACCAGCAACAGTGTTTTCATTTGTTTTGTTTTGTTTCCTTCAACCAAGCCAGGACCCATCCTGAGTATCTGACAACAAGAGTGTATGAGCTTTCAGGACTCAACAGTGAAACCAAGATGTGAGGCCAGCAAATATTTGCCTCTAATGGGCTTTGCAAGGCTTAATTAACTTCTGCAGAGGAGTTCTTTGTGATGTTCAGATTGCATATATTCTCAAAGGTCAAAGATTATGAAGATGGAAGAGAATAATAACTTACTATACACGCCCCAGTTAGATCAGAAGGACACTTTAATAATTTAAAATTTAGTTATTGTTTTATTATTAAAATCTGGAAATTGACTGATTGTCCTTAGAAGGTCCAATTTAAAAAATACATTATAAATGATGGTGGTTTTTGTTTATTCATTTGTTTGTTTTAAAGTTTTTGCCATAGGGCATATGTGTTCGCCAGAGCGAGAACAGAGTGAGAGAGGGAAAGTGCAAAATCACATTCCAGTGGGGTTGGCCATGTCACAATCACTTCTCCTCCATTCTCCTCTTGGGATTTGGGGCACATATGCATATGTGCCTGGAGTAAGTTTCAAGCCACTGGATTTAAGACTTGAACACAATCAGCCAAATGGGAGTTCAGTGTCTTAAGCACCATGCCACTCGCTAGCTCCTTGTTTGTTGGTTTTGAAGTTAGTCGTAGACATGCTCATAGAACAAGGAGGAGTAATGTGAAATTCTTTTTTTTGCTGTGCCATATCGTTTCTCTCTAAGATTGGACCTTAGAGACCCAGTCAACAACACAGATTACTTCTGAGTTGAGGTTTCAGCGGTGGTCTTTCTACCTGTACAAGTGAACCCGCATGTTTATAGAACCTGTGTTGTTGTTATACTATCTTAAAGTTCCTATTGACATCATTGAGCTCCTGGTTGGGCTGAAAGAATATTCTGAAAAAGACTTAAATTGGTTATTTATTGAGATCTTTTTCATAACTTATTCATTTTGTTCAAGAAAATAAATCTTATTCAAGGAAATCAAATAGCTGCTACTCATGTCATACTGTGGGAAAAGACCAGTATGAAAGAAAGTATTTCTTAAAGGTTTTCCGTCATGAGGCTCTTCCAGATAGACCCACAGAGGGGGATCACTGGTTCTCATTTGGAGACCTCCCTGAGTATGCTGGAAATGCTTGTACCTGTAATCTGGGACTGGCTGAAGTTTAGTGTGAATCATAGCAACAGGACCTTGTTGGGGGTACTGTATGTATTTTTCTGTCTCTCTTTCTCTCTGGGTCTCTCTCACTCATGGAAGAATAAATGAATAGACTTTTAAAAAAGACATCCCAGTTTCCTTCAGGACAGAGAACAGTGTAAAGAGAAAGCTGGTATGAGATCAGAGAATACAAAGGGTTTAAGCGAGACAAATTAAGAGCATGAGTCAACCGAGTGTTGGTCAGAAAAGGACTTGCAGCTCAGAATAATAGACATATTAGCTAAAAACTCAAAGCAAGGAGAAGCTGACTGATCAAGTTAAAATCATTTCAGCTCAAATGAAGAATGCAAAAGACCTTGAAGTGAGAGAGAACACTGTAGCATTAGAGAACTCTAGGAAGCCCCTGCCAGCATGCCTAGAAGCTGTGGTGAAAAGGCAACTGCTACAAGAGGCAGAGAAGGACCATTTAAAAGGCCACTTGCATTTTATATTTTATTGTGAAGCTCCTTGGATCCATGTAAATATCCTAAATTTTGAAAGTAACCATTTAAAATAAAATCGAATTTTAGAAACCTTAATGCAAGCTTTTCAAAGGGAGTAGATGTGAGTGAGCAGATGTGGAGACCAGTCAAGAGATAAAATTCTTAAGGAAATACAACTGTGACCTATGACTGTATAAGGCAGAGGGCAAAGGACAGGAAATAGGTTTTAAAGATGTTTAGGGTATAGAATTATTGGGTTTTCTCCTAGGCTAGACAGGAAGGCACATGGAAAAGGCAAAGGTCAATCTAAGTTTCTGTCTTATAGCTTCTACCAGGTGGTGTAGATTATATAAACTGGGCTAAGTATATAGGAAGAGGAGGTCTCTCTCACTGGCCTGCTTACTGTAGTTGTTTAGGGGAGAAGAAAAGTGCATGTGTTCGTTTATTTTGAATTTTTATAAAATATGGAGCTGAAATATGAATTTCATCAAATTCACCTTTTCTGTCTAATTAGCTCCAAGATCTTAATGCCGTAACTCATCACAAAATCTTTTGTCAGATAGGTGTTTGATCAGTAGAGTTCCTCAATTAGACCTTGTTATTTATTATTTATCTCAAAGTACAATTAATGAACAGTTTATGATGTCCTTCATAGAGGTTATATGAGTATAACCAAGTTTTTTTTTTTTTTTTTTTTTTTTAGAGATTTTTGTGTAGGGCACATGTGCTTGCCAGCAAGACAGACAGAAAGTGAAAAGTCACCTCCTCCCCCACCCCCAGAGGATGGCCACATTGCATTCTTTCTCCTCCATTCTCCTCTCAGATTTTTGGGTACATGCGCACATATGCCCCACCTGAGTTTCAAGACTGCTGGGTCCAGGACTTGAACTGTGATCGGCCATGTGGGAGTCCAGCACCTTAACCACTATGCCACTTTGTACTCCTCCCTAAGCTTTGCTTTTCAATAGGATTGATATATATTCAGTAACTCAGAATTATGGTTTACAGGGGTATTTTGCTTTGTTTTAATAAAAGCTGCATATTATTCTGAGTTTAAATTTATAACAGTTCTATGAAGAAGAAAGAATGAATTCTGCTAGTTCTCATTATAATAAAGGAAGCCCAGCCTTTAAAAGGTCATTGACCCACCCCTACCAGTGGAGCTCAGCCTTTCCCTTTTCTAATCTGAGGTTTATTAATCTCTTCTGTCTGCCTAGGATAAGCCTGGAAGTTGAATTCAGCTAAAAAGTTTATCTCATTGGTCATTTTTAAGTCCAGCGCCATCACTGACATCACTATTACTTGCCTGGAAAATTTACTGCTCTGACCAATCTTCTGACAGGAGAGATTCTCTTCATACTTTAAGGCACAATGTATGGAACACAAAATGCATGAAAAGAAACACAATGAGTGGCATTTGTGAGTGTTTTCCCTCAAATGCACTTTAGAATCTGGTTCACCAACAAACTGCCCACATTGGGAATGCATTCTAATAAAAGCACATGCATTATAGACGTGAGAACACTTGAAACAGCATTTGCATCTGCTGCAAGACTTAAAATGTAATGGATTTCTCACTAATTAGCATGATTTCCCAGACTGAATTATCCCACATGTAGGAGTAGCTGGATATAAAAATAAATTTGATTATAATGTGCATAAATTGCTCATTTCTTACAGAATTATGGCTTTTTCTTAAGTGAATGCCCAACTTCCCCAAATTGTCAATGAAAATGTGTTTCCAAATGGCCACTCTTTTGGGGGCTGTGCTGTTTTCTGGGAGTTTGGCTACTCATGGCAGCTGCTTCATTGGAACATGACATGCACAGCACATCAGGCAGTAAGTGTGACCTACATTCAGGATGTTTATGAGTTCTGCCGGAATTGAGTAATTTCACTTGCTGTTTTGTTCTTCTGCTGATGCAAGGGGTCTTGAGTACCATTTGGACAATCAGTTCCTGGATGCGAAGAGTAAAACAGAACGGCAGAAGAATGAGATAAAAAGGTGCAAATCTACCATGGCATATTTCCCCCAGTCCTGTGCCAGGTTTTGTTAGAATGGTACAAAATCAATCACAAACATGCTTCTCTACTCCACGGAGCCACCATGATCATGACTCATACACAAGACAATTAGAAACCAAAACAAGACAAAATATAACCAAATGCTAAATGGCAGGCATCCAGTAGTATATTCTGAGATTCAGAAGAACCATTTGCTGTAATTGCACCTACATAGCACTTAATCTGGAAAGGATAGTAGGTAAGATTTAGGTGGCTGGAGGATAGAAGAGACCTTCAGCATGTATAATCTAGTATGAAGGTAAGAAAAGCATCATCCTTGCAGGTACAGGTTCATCTGTTTATTGTTAGGCTTCTGTTATATGTGGACTGTACTGATTCTATATTGTGTGGCATCGGCATGCTTAAAATTCAATATGCAGTTTGTTAATAGTTATAAACACACACACACACACACACACACACACACACTCCTTTGTCAAATGTTTGAGAAACAATAGGTAAACAAAGTTAAACTTGATTATTTCAAGACTTCTCAGTATTCAGTGCTTTCCAAATTTTTTTGAATGAGGAAAAGTTTTGTTTTAATTTTCAAACAATAGATATTTCAGGAATTCTCCAAATACGTAGATTTCATTTAAACCAAAAAAAGTATATAAGAGAAGAGTGTAATGAAAAGTTTATCATGTCTGACATCCTTTCCCATCAATCCCAAATCACAGTAATGTAACAGCAACTATGTGCTTACTGGTTACCTATTCTGTGCCAGGTATTTGTGGTAGGTATTAATTACAACTATTACAACTTTCTAGATGACCTACTGTTATTTCTATGTACAGATGAGAAAATTAAGGCTCACAGAGATTAAGGATTTTGCAAGGGGTTGCACGGCTCATAATTGACAGAATCTATGTCACTCATATTTACATGGGCAATTTATTAAATCATATTTTGTATCATTTATTAGTTTTGTGTATGAATCACTTGAAATGAAAGTCCTAATTGGAAGGAAGAATACAGTGGAGGAATTTTAGTACAAGTGGCTGTTGAATATCAGTCTGTAGGTAAGATCTGTCAGTGCATTCTTTATCTTCAATGGGGAAATAAGCAGACTGAGAAAATGTTCTTTCCATTCTCCCTTTCTCATGAAGTTTTATAAGGATATGATTCAGAAAAACTAAGGGTTATTCAGAAAAGGGGAAAACTCTGGATCTAGGAATAACTGGACCCAGCAAGGTCAAACAACAAAGATAGTTTCTATACTTATGCTACTAAGATTGTAACTCCAACTTTGGAGTTGTTCACTAAATTTGAAATTAGTAAAGAGCCTGCTCTTATGGGGATATTAACCTACCAATCTCTTTTTCTCTCTAAATGGTAAACATTTGGTATTTTGTTGGTAGGTGCAAAATAAGGTCACTTTTTCACCTATCTCTTGATACATTAGTTCTCATAAATCACAGTTGACTAGTAGGAGGTCAAGACAAAGCTTGAGATTGGAGTGCACTGTGTACACAGAACCCAGGGTCCCATTGTAACATGGTAGGACTGTGTAGGATTAAGTAAGTGCTTCATGTGATGAAATGAAACAAAATTCATCATATACTCATCGTTATCATGACACTAAGACCTCTCACTCCAAATTGGCCCTGGCAAGCACCAACAAAGAGGTTTTGTTTGTTTGTTTGTTTCTTTTTTGGTGGGCCTCAGGAACAAAATGTAAAGGAAAGATTGTCATGAGTCACAACTGCTTTGTAATTAGTGATGACCAGCAGGAAGTTCAATTGCATTTTTCACATGGTCTGAAGAATCGGATTTGTCCTCATTCAGCTAACACATTAGGAAGTATTGGACAAAAAAACCCAAATGATTCCCAAATCCCATTTTAATTATTTGTTGTCGGCCCCAGTGGCCAATTTCATCAGAGAGTTTGTTCCATTTGGGCGAGAATGCTTATTCAGAGTTCCATGGAGACTTATTTCCAGAGATGGAAAAAAAAAAATGTGTGTTCCTGAAATGAAACCTCTCCATTATTTGCAGAAAATATAAAGGCGCTACTTCTATTAACTTTCCAGCTATCACTGATTTCATTTAAACCAAAATATTAGATTTAGTCTATTCACAATACTGTAATCAAAACATAGTTATCGCTTTGAATTGCTGGTATTTCTACCTATTTCATTTTAGTGCTTAATTTGTTTCTTTTTTTTTTTTAACATGTTACACCTCAGTATTTTAATTATACTCAGCTGAATGTATCTGAATACTCTCAGCATGCTTCTTTATTTATATTAGTGGAAAAGCACATAAAATCAAACTACATGCTGACATTCTATAATTTGTACTTGCATATCTCTAAAATAGATTTCTATAGATACAGAAACTGTTCACAGTGGCCCAAGATATGCTATGATTTTAAAATTTAACTGAATTTTAATGTACTCCCAAAATAAAATTTATGAGTTTTCACTAGAAAAATGTCTTATCTGATTATTCATATTCTGCAATTATTAACTGCTCCTATTCTACATTTGATTGAATTGTAAAAAGGCGAATTCCTTCCCTTCTTACCCCAGGCATTAAGCTCTAATTTCTGCACATTTTCAGTTTTCCATATCTAAATTGGAAATTATGTTAGATCTACTGAAATATCAAGTATAAATAAAATATAAGCCTTTTTTTAAAAAAATAGAAATGGACATTACCATTTAATTTAGTCAGGAGTCTATGGCCATGTTACCTTTCTCAACATAATTTTTATCAAAAAGTTGGTTTAAACTCTTTCCTTCTTCATTTGCAATTAGAAGTCAGATACCCCAGAAAGAATGATGAGAGTCTATGCTTTTATTTTTAGTACCTCTCCAGAAGACTCAGCTACGTTTTGAGGTTTGGCAAAACCATCTCTCCATCAGCTAGTCTCAGTTGAGGGTTTCCCCAAATAGATGCTTTGGTTTGATCTTTAGGCTTATTCTAAATATATAAAAGGCAGATAAAAATTAGAGAACACTGCCAAAATGTGTTTCTTCTTTGAATAATCATGGGTACAGGGGATATTAGTAAAAATATTTTCCCTATTGGAATCTCCTCTTTTGTGTCATATATCATCGTGAGAGAAAGAAGAGGGATGGCCCATTGAATTGTAGGTATCAGGAAGAATACATTAGGTCATCGAGAAAGTCGTGATGCGTTTTGCATAGAAAAATGCATCACAGCTTTCCTGATGACCCAATAGTAAGAATGAATAAACCAAGAAGAAGCAGAATTAGAAATACAATGGCATTTAAGGTAAAGGGAACATATAAGCAATTTCCTGGAATAAGATGAAAGCATATTGTAATTTTTAAAAAAGAACACAAATGTATTTTTTCCTTCTTTCATATAGAATAGTTTATTTTTTTCTTTAATTGCCAGAGAGTGTGTGTGTTCACCAGAGATAAAGAGAGTAAGCACCCTCCTGATGGGGTGTGATCACACTGCAATGCTTTTTCCTTCATGTTTCCATCCTGTCAGGATTTTAGACATACACATACATGTACCTGGTGTATTTTTCAAGCTACTGGGACTAAGATTCAAACTGGTCACCCTTGCAGGATCTGGCTCCCTGTGCACAGCACTTAACTGTTGCACTATGGATCTGGCCTTGAAGGAAAGTAGTATTGTGTTGTCAAAAAGGTCATGACACATTTTTGCAACAGATGGCGCTAGTTCATTTTTGGAAGTACTAGAGTCATTTGCATCTATGTTATTGTTTTGTCATTTGACAGCTGACAGTTCTAGCTTCAATCTAAAATAAATAAATAAGCGATTTAGCTGAGTTTTGGAGATTTTAAAAGTTGAAGATGAAAGACCAAACTGTACATTTTTGCCATATTTTATTGCTTTACTTCCATGGGGGGAAGAATGTGCATCAAGCATATGTGTAAAGTTTCTGGTGACAATGCACTACAAAATGTCAGTGCCAATGATGGTTCACGAAGTTCCACGCTGGTGATTTTGATCTCAACAATGCTCCTTGATCAGTGAGGCCCACCAAGGATGATGATAAAAAAATATAAGCATTGGGACCAGCAGTTAGTGTAATGGCTATGTCGCTGGACTCCCACGTAGTCGACCGCGATTCGAGTCCCGGACCCAGTGGCTTAAACTCACCCGAGGCGCGAGTGTGTGCATGCCCAAGATCCCAAGAGGAGCATGGAGGAGAAGGGATTGTGGCGTGGCTATCCCCCCTGGGGGGTGATTTCTCGCTTTCTGTCTCTCTGTGTCTCTGTCTGTCTGGCGAGCGCACGCGCCCTATAGCAAAAACCTCTCCAAAAAAAAAATATATATATATATGTATAGGCATTAATCAAGTTAAACCCACATTATATGACATGAGGGACTGAAGAAACATTGAACATCCATCATCTAAGCATTCACAATCACCTGAAGAAGTGGGATACCTAAGCAAGCTCAATATTTGGGTTTGTTCATGAACTCAAAGAAGTTCATTTGACAGCGCATATAAATATCTGTGATATACTCATTAAATGTGAGGAAAACAATTCTTTTTCGAAGCGACTGATAGCTGTTGATGAGAAGTGGATTGTTTACACAACAATGTGATGTGAAAACGGTATTGGTCCTGACGTGATGATTTGCTTCAAATGACATCAAAAGCAGACATTCATCAGAGGAAGGTTATGCTCTCAGTGTGGTGGGATTTTAAAGATGTCATGTTTTTTGAGTGCCTACCAAGGAATCAAACAATCAATTTGAATGTAGACTGTCAGCAATTGGACAGTTTGAATGAATCCATCATCCAGAAATGTCCAGAGTTCATTGATCATAAAGGAGTTGTGTTCCATCACGACAATGTGAGACCACACTCAAGTTTGATCACTCGTCAAAAATTATCGGAGCTTGGGTGGGATGTGTTACCGTATGCACCATGCTTGCCTGACCTTGTGCCATCAGACTTTCGCTTGTTTTGCTCTTAAAAATGCCTTGTGTGGTATAATGTTCAATTCAGATGAGGCTGTAAATCAGCACCTTGTTCAGTTTTTCACAGATAAAGACAGGTCCTTCTATGAATGAGGAATTATGAAGTTCACTGAAAGATGGCAAAAGGTTATCAAAAAATTGGGCAATATATCATTGATTGATCTTTGTTTTTTATATAAATTACTTTTGAAAAATGTAGAAAAAATAAGTCATGGCTTTTCCAACAACCCAGTATAATGGGGCTTCCAGTTGGTTAGAACACAACACAAGTAAGCATGAAAAATAAGGTTTATCAATTGTGCTGTAAAAAGAAATGTAATACACTGGAAAAGATATATGTGACTCAATGTAATATAAAAAAGATTATGAAAATAATAAAAAAATAAAATTAATTAAATTTTAAAAAGAAATAAGATTTATTACTTGAGAATATAAAGCCCTTGCGTAGGTGAAGTTTCGTTGTATCTACAGCTTATTTTTGAACAACATGGTTTTGAACTGCATGAGTCCATTAATGCATGATTTTTATGTAAATACTGTAAACATTTTTCTGTTATGATTTTCTTAATAGCATTTTATTTTCTTTAGCTTACTTTATTATAAGCATACAGTATACATATGCAATACAAAATATATATTAATTGACTATGTTATCAATAAGACAACAGTTCAATAGTAGGCTATCAGTAAAGATCTGGCAGTGTCAAAAGTTATATGAAGATTTTTGAATGCATGGGGATCAGCATCCCTAACCCACAGATAAGAATCAACTACAATTATTTTGACAGGTAGTGGGAAACAGTTGAATATTTTTGCAGAAGGATGGACCTGTGCTGTAGGAAAATTAATTTAGCAGTATACACGGCTTGTCTGAAATATTCCTGGGGGCTGAATTCTACATGGCTGACCAGGCTGATGAAGCTCTAGACCCAGCAGCTTGAAAAACTGACAGGGATCATGTGTCTTGGTGCCCCAAATCCTGAAAGGGTGGAGAAATGGAGAAGAAGGAATTTTGGTATGACCACACCCCATGAGGGGTGCATTCTCCTCTCCCTCTCTGTCTGTCTCTGGTAAGTACACAGACTCCTTAGCAAAAATCTTAGAAAAGAAAAGAAAAAAAAATATTCCTTATGGTAAACAAGTTGTAAACTATTAGAGCAGCTCAGGAAGCAGGTGACTGAATTTAATGTCAATTAGGAAAATGAGTGCATGCCCAAAATGATTTTGTTTTTTAAGTTTTTGCCATAGGGTATGTGTGCTCCCTGAGAGAGAGAGCCACTGAGAGGGAAAGTGAGTAGTCACCTCCAGGAAGGGATAGCCATATTGCAATCCCTTCTCCTCCTTTCTCCTCTTAGGATTTTGGGCATGCATTCACCCATGCCCAGTGTGAGCTTCAAGCCACCAGATACAGGATTTGAGCCATGTGTGAGTCCAGGTCCTTAACCATTATGCAACCAGCTGGCTGCTTAATTGCTTCTTTTGATAATTGTTGAGCAGTTTGTTGTTGTTGTTATTTATACATGCATATATTCAAGTAAAGACTGTTATGTTTTTCTATAATTTTTTTCAACATAGAAAGATAAAGAGCTTTAGTACATGCATTGAAAATAAGTTTTGCCTCTTAGCTGTGAAGGTGTGGGAAAGTTATTTAAACTTTCAGCACTGTAGTCAGCTCCTCTGCAATGTAAAAAAAATTACATATTTTCAGGATTTCTGATCATAAATGAACTAGTACATTGCTTACAGTAATATTTTTGTTGCATAATTTGTGCCCTGGAAATTGTAAGCATGTCTGAATCTTGCAATCAAAGGCATTATAATCTACTTGGGTTAAGATGATTACATAAAACAGAGACATTGAATGATAGGGCTGGGGAATACAGAGCTTATTTATTTATTTATTTTGAGAGAGATTTTTGCTATAGGGCACATGTACTTACCAGAGAGAGAGCAGAAAGTGAGAAATCACTCCCTAGGTGTTTGGCCAAGCCACAATCCCTTCTCCTATTGGGATCTTGTGCACAGACACGCACATGCCCAGCATGAGTTTCAAGTTGTTAGATCTGGGACTTGAACCACGGCTGATGACTACATAGGAAACCAGCAACATAACCATCAT
Organism: Tupaia tana; assembly: GCA_026018925.1. Classification (NCBI taxonomy): domain Eukaryota; kingdom Metazoa; phylum Chordata; class Mammalia; order Scandentia; family Tupaiidae; genus Tupaia; species Tupaia tana. The sequence continues at coordinate 210,863,238 of JAKSZU010000003.1, forward strand.
GCCATCTGCTAGTCCCAGTAACAGGCCTTATTATCAAGAGTGATAATTATAGATGACCAGGGCAATGTTATCACCAAGGGATTGGCCTTTCTGTCAAGAAAATGGGAGAAAATAAAATAGATGAGAAAACTTTTACAACTATGTGTCCTTATAGAAAAACTCCAGAGTATTGGGATCAGCAGTTAGCGTAATGGCTACGTCGCTGGACTCCCATGTAGTCAACGGTGCTTCGAGTCCCAGACCCGGTGGCTTGAAACTCATGCTGGGCGCATGTGCATGTGTGCCCAAGAACCCGAGAGGAGAATGGGGGAGAAGGAATTGTGGCATGGCCATCCTCCTTGGGGGATGATTTCTCATTTTCTGTCTCTCCGTATCTGTCTTTCTGGTGAGCACACGCACCCTATAGCAAAAATCTCTCAAAAAAAAAAAAAAAAAAAGACTTCAGAGTCTTAGAACTTCTTTACATCACAGTGTAGTGTTGTGTTTATTTAGCTTAAGCATAGATTTTATACAACTTCAAGTTATTTTAGATAAGGTTCATAAACATCTCTTTTTCCATCTGTGTATGTTCACCTCTTAGCCTAGCATAGATGGCTAGAGCCAAAGTTTGGTCATTGAGAACAAGTATGAAACTTTTAATAACAGTCTTACTCCTACTTAAATGCTAACATCTGAAAAATAAACAAATAATGCTAGTGGGTTACAAAGATGTTATCAGACCTCAAAACTGTGTCCATAGCTGCTATAAAACTCAGTATGTAAGAGAATATTACAGATCATCTCTCCTTTTTCCATGCCATTCTTCTCGCTTTCTTTTTTTCTTCCATCTCTTCAACTCTTATTCCTTCTTTACAAAACATATTTCTCTCTCTCTCTCTCTTTTTTTTTATTTTTAGAGGTTTTTGCTATAGGGTGCTTGCACTCGCCAGAAACACAGAGAGAGAGAGAGAAAGTGAGAAATCACCCCCCGGGGGGATGTCTATGCCGCAATCCCTTCTCCTCCATTCTCCTCCCGGGATCTTGGGCACACACGCACACGTGCCCGGTGTGAGTTTAAGCTGCCAGGCCCGGGACTCGAACTGTGGTCGACTACATGGGAGCCCAGCGACATAGTTATTATGCTAACTGCTGGTCCCAAAACATTTTTCTCTTAAAGCTAGGTAACATTCCAATCCCTGAAACTTTTTTTTTTTTAATTTATATTCTACACTTGTTTGCATACTTCAGAAAAAGCCCAATGTAAAAACTTTAATTATTAACCAAATACATTAATAGGAGTCATATCATGGCAGAAATATATTTCCAAAAAAATAAAGTCCATATGATTTCTTTTAATAGAGAGTCTCCCTAATACATATAAAATATAGTTCCGTTCCAGTAATTTCTTTGTATCTCTTTAGGAAGACATCTGTTTTGGGGGTCAGCCGGTGGTGTGGTGGTTAAAGGCGCTGGACTCCCACATGGTCAATGGTTCAAGTCCTAGACCTGGTGGCCCGCTTTCTCAGTTTCTCTCTCTCTCTCTGTTTGATAAAACTTGAAAATAATAATAATAATAAATAAAGTTAAATAAAATAATTCTTTTAACAAAAAAGATATAGACTATTTAAACAAAAGACATCTGTTATGTGAAATAAGACACACCTGCATATTCAATTTTAACTGCCAATATAGTAAACATTTATGAACTACTGATGACAAAATGTATCCTAGACCATTATCTTTCAATGTTTCATTCTTATTATCAGAGGAATTTGAAATAAAATGCCTTACCTCTAATATAACTTTGCAAGTCACTTTCCTATTGTTTTGACATGCAGGACAATTTTTCAGGTTTTCAGCTCATGAGTAAATGATTCAATGCGACTTGTACTCACCACAATTGTACATTATCATAAAACTATTATTCAAATGCTCTGAACAAAGATTCCTAATCTTCAACAAAAGACATACAGTTAACTGCCATTTTTGACATCTTAAGGAATTAATCAAGATTTTGTAAGTGCTGAAAGATGCATAGGTAGAAAGGTTTTTTAAAGTTTCTTTTTCAGTCAGTGAAGTAAATTGCTGACTCTCCACTTTTAACTTCCTAGAAAATTTGCAAACCGAACAGTTAGTACGTGCCTTAAAGTCTGAAGACTTATCTTGAAATATGAAATGGTTGCAAAAAAAAAAAAAAAAAAAGTAATTACTTCATGCAGATAACTCCATCGGATAATCCTAGGTGGTTGATCTGGAGTTATGCTAAGATAGGAGAATTGGGTTCTGTTAGGGAAATTATAAAATAAATTTAAAAAGGAATAATAAGAAAGGCTATTTTAGAGTTTAAAAATAATGAGTTTGATCTGAACATAAAGTTTTGGATGTTAGAACTTGAATCCTTGAGGGATGGATCAAGTTAATTCAAATCTGCATATGATGGAGTAATCTTAGGTAAAGATGGGAAGGAATCAGATTTTTCTTTAAGAATGGGAAGCACAGGATCCCTTAAGCCTCATGACAATATTTCATTTTCTTTGACCTCTGGGCCTTTACAAGTGCTACTTCTGATGCCAGAAACACTCTTTCCTCTCCTCCTCATGACTAACACTGTCTCTTTCTGCAATTCTCTGTCTGAATGCCTGAAAATATAATAGATTTCTGACACCTTCCACCTCCAGTCATGAACTCATTAGGACCACATGAGAAGTGCCAGAAAACTCCATATTTCTACTACTCAGTACTTTGTTCATTTGAAATTATCAGAAAACTTCGATAATTAATGCAATCGATGCCATTATTTTAAACATATTTTTTTTACTGTGGACAAAGGCTGTGCTTGTCATAAATATTGCATAAACTCAGCACCTACGACAGTACAAAGACATATAACGTTTTCCTCTTTGACCAATTGAAGGAAATTTAAAATTAGTTAACGAGGAACCGGCAGATGGCAGGGTGGTTAAGATGTTGGACACCCACGTGGCTGACTGTGATTTGAGTACTGAAGCTGGTGACTTACTTTCTCACTTTCCCTCTCTCGTTCTGGTCAAATTAAAAAATAATGATAATAAATAAGATTAAAATAATTATTTAAAAAGTTGAATAAACCTGCAACACATACACATGTTTATTTGAAGAGTGTCTATTTCAAGGTTCGTGATCTCTTGGTTTCTGATCATTCTTTCCAAGATGTGTTGGCAAAGCAGCCATTTATCTATTACAGAAAAAGCATATGCACACATCAAGGCTGTAACTAAGGAGGCCAGGCTTTGTGGCTAAAAAAGCAAAATCAATTGGACTCACACCAAAACTTCATTTCATCCACCACTGAGTTGATCAAGTAAAGAGGAACTTTTCTCAGGCCTGCTGATATTATAGGGAAGTGACTCTACTCAAGCATCTCTGCCTCAGGATGACCACGTGATGCTGGCTCTGGGCATGGAGACGACACTCAGATACCTGCTTTGGGGTAAAACTGTCTTTTCTCAGCCTTCATTGTTTGCTATACATGATGCTGCGTTTTAAAGTTATATCCAGAGATGATATTCCCCAAATTGCAGCAAAATTTGAGGATCACATCCTCCTAATGGGATTGCCCAGCTTTAATAAAAATATCATCAACCCCAAATGATAGAATTTCCTTGGTTTTTAGAATATTGCTTCCTTTGTAAGAGTAATTGACTACAGTCCACAGTTCTTTGATACAACCTAGTTTAGATATGCTTTAGAAAGTGGTTCTTTTTCTTAATTGTTAACTTCTATTTTCTTATTAATCAATTTGAGCTTTCCCTTCCTTAGACTTCTCTGAGCTAAGGTGCTAATCTCAGACTTTGTGAATGACTACTTAAACAAGTAGGTGGATGCGTGAGTCCATGACACAAATGATTCTAGGAGAATGCCATGCTTTTCTTTTGCTTCAAATGCCATTTTACTGGGGCCAGCAGGTGACATGGTGGCTAAGGCACTGGGCTCTCACATGGCTGAACACAGTTCAAGTCTAGGCTCTGGCAACTTGAAAATCACTACAGGTGCATGTATGTGTGTGTGTGTGCATGTCCAAAATCCCAGGAAGAAAATGAAGTAGAAGGGATTATGGCACGGCCATTCCCCCAGAGGGTGGATTTCTCACTTTCCTTCGTCGTCTCTCTCTGGTGAGCATATGTGCCTGATAGCAAAAATATAAGAAAAAAAAAAGGCATTTACCTTTTGCAGCTTTGTGCAGAGATCTCTTTAAGGCTATTTCTGTTCTGAAGATAATGAACATAGTAGCTGAGTTGTCTAGTACAACTTATACGAATAAAATCTTAAATGTGAAAGAACATTTCTGGATCTTTGAGGAAAAAATGAAAAGATATAGAAAGCATGTAAAATTATATACATATGTATAAATTAAAGAGACCTGAGCAACAAACAATACCAGAGCGAAAGGAGCAGAAAGATGACAACTGAGTGAAGGTATTTACAAAATTGAAAAGGCAAGGGATGACAGTAAATTAGTAAGATAAATAGAACATCTCCAGGGGAAAATTTGAGCAAAGAATATGAAAAAGCAATTCATAGAGAGGGAAATCCAAATAACTATTAAAACTATGAAGCAATGCTCATACTCCATGTGACCAGAGAAATGTAAATCAAAACACTGATTTTTTTTAATATAATTCCAAATGGTAATAATAAAAAACCTATCAGAATATTAAGGGCACAAAATAGTGTGATAACCTCTATGCACTAATGGTAAAAGTATAAATGGTAAGAGTATAGCCATCCTAGCAACAAGTTTGTTGAAACTGAGTATGTGTGTACTTTGGGGGTCAGCAAGACTTCAGAAGAAATCTTAGATTCATAGCAAGGCATTTTGTAGGAAAATGTTGAAAGCTGATTATTGATACATAAAATGTATTAGTATGCATGCCCTAGAATAAAATGTTTTACATTATAAAATATTTGCAAAAATGAGGATGGACCATTCCTAAGAAGATATAATAGAAATTAATAGAAAAAAATGGTAAAGATAAAAACAGCATAAGAAAGACCAGCAGGCAGCATGGATGTGAAGGAACTGGATTCCTCCATGGCCAATAGCATTGTGTCCAGCCGCAGCTTGAAAATCACACTGGGTGGGTGTGCCCAAAATCCCAGGAGGAGAATGGAGAAGGGATTGTGGCATAGCCATCCCCCTGGGTGAAGGGGTGATTTCCTCTTTCTTTCTTTCTTTTTTTTTTTTCCCAGAGAGCATACACATCCTATGGTAAAAACCAACCAAACAACAACAACAAAAAAACAGCATGAGAATTATAGCACAATACCATTTGTAAGTATATTAAAATGTCACACATGTTACTAGTGCTTAATCTATTTTTATTTTTTAATTTGCTACAGGGTGCATGCACCAGTTAGAGAGAGAAAGTAAGAAAGCAGCCCCTCTAGGAGGAATGGCCACATGGCAGTTCCTTCTCCTCCATTCTCCTCTAGGTATTTTGGGCATGCACCTACAGGTGCCATGTGTGTTTCTCAAGCCACTGGGTCTGAAACTTGAACCATGCAGTCTGCCGTGTGAGATCTGGCAGCCTTAACTACTGTGCTACTCGCTGTCCCACTATATGTATTTCTAAATATGGATTATTAAATGTTTCTAATACAAAGTAATGAGAAATATTTGAAGAGATAGATACACAAATTGTTGTGATTTGATCATAATACATATTCATGCCCCAAAATTTACTGTACTCCATAATGTATAATTATTATATGAATTGAAAAAATTGTAAATAAGACTGCTCTGTGGTGCAGTAGAAATGTCCTGCTCAAGGGAAGCTGTTTCCCACGTGGGGATTATGAGTCCATATCTCTGGCTGTGTTACCTAAAGCGTGCCAGACAAGCACGGGAGTTCTCAGGATCTGATTGGCTGTGGAACTGACCAGATCCTGTTAAGGGTATTCCTCTCTCTTTCTTTCTTACTTTTTACTCTTACGTGTATAGAAAAGTGTTCTATCAAGAATAAAGAACATTTTTAATACTGTAATTAAATGTTTTTATTTTTAAGTATTACAAATACAGAGAAAATTATAGAGAACTAAATATCAATTTATCTATAATTTCCAGCATAAGATTAACATATATATATATATATACATATATATATATATATATATATATAATTTTTTTTCTTGGAGAGGTTTTCACTATAGGGTGCGTGCGCTTGCCAGACAGACAGAGAGAGACATAGAGACAGAAAGCGAGAAATCACCCCCCAGGGGGGGATGGTCACACCACAATCCCTTCTCCTCCATTCTCCTCTCGGGATCTTGGGCACGCACGCACACGCGCCCGGCGTGAGTTTTAAGCCACCGGGTCCGGGACGCGAACCGCGGTCGACTACGTGGGAGTCCAGCGACATAGCCATTACGCTAACTGCTGGTTCCCAATATTTTGTAATAATTTCATCAGATTAGTTTTAAAGTTAAGAAATAGCAGATTCCCTGAACAGTGCCACTGCAGCTCCAAAACAGATCCTTTTCCTTTTCTTATCATCTTTATTATTTGATTTTGTTAGCATTGATCATGCTTTTCTGTAATTTGGTATTATATTGCTTTCAAGACCAAAGGGCCACTCACTATTTCAAATAGTACTTCCTTTATTCCTGATATAAACATGAGTTCCTTGCTGTGTCCTATATACTCCTAGTTACCCCCTTTATAAACACACACCACTTCGATTCTAATTAATCAGAGACCTGCTCTCTTACAAGGCCAGATTACCATGAATAGTGTAGATGTTTTTACAGAGTAAAGTAGTGGGCTCCAGATAGGAAATGAAGCTCTAGCTGACTGGAAGAAAACAAATACTTACTAATGCATTCCCACACAGAAAGAGGAGAGCATCTAGTGAACTTAGAAGTGAAATTAATAAGTTAAATGCAGTTAGTACTTTTCAAGCTCACCATTTCCTTTTTTCTTTTTTTCTTTTTTTTTTTTTTGAGAGGTTTTTGCTATAGGGCGTGTGCGCTCGCCAGACAGACAGAGAGAGAGACATAGAGACAGAAAGAGAGAAATCACCCCCCAGGGGGGATGGTCACGCCGCAATCCCTTCTCCTCCATTCTCCTCTCGGGATCTTGGGCATGTACACACACGCGCCCGGCGTGAGTTTTAAGCCACCGGGTCCGGGACGCAAACCGTGGTTGACTATGTGGGAGTCCAGCGACATAGCCATTACGCTAACTGCTGGTTCCCACCATTTCCTTTTTCTTAAATGCTTCCAGAGGGTATATACACTCACCAGAAAGAAAAGAGAGAGAGAAAGCACCCTCACAGACATACACACACACACACAGACACACACACACACACACAATGGGTCACTGTCTTGCCGCAATCCTTTTTCTTCCATTTCTCCCGTGTCCTCCGGAATTCGTATGGGCGTGCACGTACACATGCCAACATGTTTTTCAAGCTTCTGGGGTCAGGCTTCAAACTGTGGTTGAAACATGTGGGATCCACCTGCCAGTGTACAACACTTAGCTGCCGTGCTATGGATTGGTTCAAAGCTTTTTAAAGTAGCAGATATTGACAAATGTCCTTTCAATAGGATGTATAAGCAATTTTTACTCTCGCTTATGTTAATATAAATGCATCTCTCTTACATTTCAACAACTGACACGACTGTGTATATATTAAGTTTAAATTATTGCTAATTTCTTAGATCAAAAAGAATGTATTGGCCCAACAGCCTCAATGGTACAGGCAGTATTGTACTGAACCACAGTGCTGGAAGCCACATGGCTGACACTAAGTTCAAATCCCTAGTTAACTCGAAAGCAGGCCAGGTATGTTCATCTCAGATCCTGATAAATTACGGGACTGAAAGAGAGGAATTGCAGCATGATGAGGCCCTGTTAAGGGTACTTTCTCACATGAATAAAATAAATAAACTTTAAGGAAAAGGAAAATATATGTATATAGCATTATTATGCTGGTTTTTATTTATTTGATTCCTCATGAGGGTAAACATCTTTCTTTCAATGTGTTTGCTAAAATGCGTTCTTTCTATTTTGGGAAATTATTCTTTCATATCCATTGCTACTTTTATTTACTGATGTCTTTATGTATTTATTATTTCCCTTTTAGAATTTAGCTCTTTATTGCATCTGGAATGTGTTTTGAGTTAATATCTAATAGTATGATCTATATTTTTAAGAATAAAACTATTACCCCAGCTCTTTTCATTGTTCTTATCTTTCTACACTGATTGGGAATGACTTATTTATTGCATAATAACTTATTGATACATGTTCTCAGATTGGCATATCACTTGTATATAACAGTATTCTTTTGTTGACAGGCAGAATATTCCTTTTTTGCTAGTGTCTATTCAAAGCTAATATTGGAAAACATAGTCAAATCTGAAAATATTTTAAAACTGGACTTTGTTTCTCAAAATTCTGTTCTTTTTATTTTATTTATTTTTTCATGCTTAGTAAGTTATTGAAGAAGTATTCTTCTTATTGATTTTAAACCTTAGCAGAAAATGTTAATATATTTCAGCAGAGAGTGTAGCAGAATAAGTAAGTTATGATCACTCTCATAGTGTGTTAAAACAAAGAGTATATTAAGCAAATTCAAATTTAATTATTTGAGTTTTTACTATTGATTAACAGAATTACATTTTCTGGCTAAGGATACTTCCTACTTTTGTTCATTCATTGATTCAGTGACTTCATTAATTTGATAATATCGACTCATCAGGGTTTTTAGTGGTTATAAAATATAGAATGATAGATATTCCCTTTCCTTGCATTCTCTCTCCATTTATGTTTTTATTTGTTTATTAGTGTACTAATAAATAGATGCCTGAAAGGAAATACTGATGACTCAGTAAAATTAAATATGTTTAAATATCTGTAGAGGGAATATCTTGTAAAGCAAAGTTACCATTGCGAAAGGCACATCAAAACTAGAGTTGTCATCATTGTCATTGTCGTCTTCTTCCTTTTTAAATTTAGAAATGCTAAGGCTTGTAATGCAAGAAAATACAATAGACATAACACAAGTATTTTAATATTCTTGTATGTGAAGTAGAGATACATTGGGTGGATGCAATGAAAATAAAGTGTAGTATTAGCTGGTAGAGGCATGTTTGAAAAGAGCTTAGAAAATTATGAACTGGAGGGATTGTTAAAGGTCATCAGGATGCAGTGCAATACGTTTTCCATTTTAGCATTATTTTCAGTAACTTGAAGAGGAATAGTAACTTGAGAGTTGACAGAATTTTCACATTGTTGAAAAACATTGTGTCAATTGTTAAATATGTTTATTGTCCAGTTATTTAATGAGAAGACCTAAATTGACTGAAGAAGGTACTAGATTTGAATCCAGAGACCTCCTTAAGTGCAAAAGGTATTCACATGCCCCTGATCCAGGGAGGAAAGAAGTTAAGGGTGGATGTTGGCAGCAAGTCTTTGTGGGGAATGATGTCTCTCTGTCTTATTCATGAGAGAAAGAAAGACATTTTTAAAAATGTGAAAATATAAATTTATAACTAAAAAAAAACAGAAGAGTCTAGGATGGGGAAGACATGATGTGTCAGTTATCTATCACTATATAACAAATTAGTCTAAAACTAGCAGCTTAAATCATGAAGAATATTTTCTTACATAGTTTTATTTTGATAAAATTTATTCATTTGTTTCTTTGTTGAAAAAGAGACAAAGGGCTAGAAACAGGTAAGCACACTTAATTTGATCTCATGCTGCAATCTTTCCCCAAGCCTTTATTTCCAGAGTGTTGCATTGCCTCTGCACCCTTGTGGCTGGGTCTTTTGCATAGTTTCTGAGAACAGACATTGAGTAGAGGCTTAGTTGGGTGGTTTGAGCTTAGGGTCTCTCACGAGGTTTCATTCAAACCTGACTTGGGCTGGAGGTTTTTGCTTCTCTTTTTTTTTTTTTTTTTTTTTTTTTTTTTTTTGAGAGGTTTCTGCTATAGGGTGCATGCACTCGCCAGACAGAGAGAGACAGATAGCGAGAAATCACCCCCCAGCTGGGGGGGGATGGCTATGCTGCAATCCCTTCTCCATTCTCTTGTCGGGATCTTGGTTGGGACCAGCAGTTAGTGTAATGACTATGTAGTCGACTGCGGTTCAAGTCCTGGACCCTGTGGCTTAAACTCACGACAGGCGCGTGTGTGTGTGTGCCCAAGATCCTGAGAGGAGAATGGAGGAGAAGGGATTGTGGCATGACTATCCCCCCTGGGGGGTGATTTCTCGCTTTCTGTCTCTCTGTCTCTCTCTGTCTGTCTTGGTCATGCACGCTCATGTGCCCGGCGTGAGTTTAAACCACCAGGTCCGGGACTCGAACCACGGTTGGCTACATGGGAGTTCAGCGACATAGCCATTACACTAACTGCTGGTCCCTGGAGGTTTTTGCTTCTAGGATGACTTATTCTCATGGCTGTTGGAGTTTCTCAGCATTTGAGTTTCTCCATGATGGTGGTATGGCCTCATGACCCATCAACTAACATTCTCCAGTGTGAGGGAGCCAATAGAGAACATGGCAGACATGAAGCGTATCTTTCATACTTAGCCTCAGAGGAGATATACTATAGCTTATGTCATGTTCTTCTGGTCTCATAGACCAATCCTGGTATAACGTGGCAGGGGCATGGGTCTGGAAACTAGAAGGTAGGGATCACTGGGAGCTATCTTGGAGGCTAGCCACCACATATTTGCTGCAGTTCTCTAAAAATGGCTTAGAAATTTTCCCCCCTTTGGTTTATAAACAATGTGGTGTTTATAAATATAATTATACTATATCACACCGATGAATTATAATTATATTAAATTAATTTATATTTTATATAATTATATTAATATATAATTATATTTATATAATTATATTAAATTAATTTATTATATTAATAAATTTAATTATATTAAATTATAATTCATCGGTGTGATATAGCCACCAAAAAGTTAATGTGATATTAGCTGGACTCCACTATATACATGTACATACACACATACACACACAGAATTACCCATCGTGTACTAGTAAACACATAGCCATGATTTTAAAAAATAAACTTGGAGCTCCATACTTTAGATTGTAAAATTTATATATGACATAAAATGTATATAAACTAGAATATATCTTTAAGAAAAAGGGAATTTTGAAATGCAACAGGTGAAATAGAAGAAGGTCCTAGCATTCTTTGTCTGCATAAAAGAATCTGTATGAGGATTTAAGAGCAATAATCGAAGAGCCATGAAGTAGAAAAGAGAGTAGACTGTGTGTTTACAAGGTGTGGGATTATTAATCAATAGGAAGAACACTGAAAGAAACAAACATCTGCTATATAAGGGAAAGCCTGTGTATTACTGAAATCTATATACAAATGGAGAGCAGAAGGCCAGCAGATGGCATGGTGGTTAAGGTGCTGGACCCCCATATAGCTAACAGCAGTTCAAGTCCCAAACCCGGAAGGTTGAAAATCATGCTGGTCACATGTGCATGTGTGCCCAAAATCCCAGGAGGAAAATGGGGGAGAAAGAATTGCAGTATGGCTATATCCCCTAGGGAGTGATTTCTCACTTTCCCTCTCTCTCCCTCTGTAGTGGGTACATGTGCCCTATGGCATGAACCTTTAAAAAAATGAATAATGATTGAGTTCTTTATCACTACAACTCATAAAAAAAAATAGGAATTGTACTTGTTTAAGAGTAATATGTATATTTTAGAGGGATTTGAGCATTGAATGAATTATTCATTCCTTTAGTCCTTCTTTCAGAAAAGAATAAATGAGCATACAGTATATGGAGAGAGCTGTTTTTGAGATCTAGATTGAGAGATTATAGAATGAGCAGTCACGATCCTGGTTTTACCAGGTTTCTCTCTGATTATGAGAGATGTACAAAAAACAAATAGAAAAAGAATCAAATGCAGAAAATATGATTACTTCATTGAGATAAAACAAGGTAAGGAATCAGAGCATGATGGAGTATTTGTGGAAAGCCATACAAGCTAGAATAGCAAGAAAAGTCCTTTCTAGGGAAGTGAACATTAAGCCAAGAATCTGAATGGCAGAAGGATCCAACAGTATAAGAATGTGAAGAAAGAGAGTTGTGGGCAGAAAGGACTATAGACACAGACTCGTTGGCTCAGGAGAGTATTCTGTCTTTGGGAAGGAGATCTCTCTGACTTCACCATCACAAATGGTGGGACAGGTGAGAGGAGACCAAGCAGAAGAGGTAACAGCAGGTTGAAATTACATCTTGTAGATTACAGTGATCAGCTTAGATTTTATTGTAGTCAATTCAAAAAAAAAATGTTTCAATCAAAGGCAGGGGATAGATTCTGTTTCACATTTGATAAAATCCTTTGATATGCTTTGTTGATAAAAGGGCTGAACTAGGGAGGCAACTATGAGGTGAAAGTAGGGGAAGGGATCAAAGTTTATTGCTATAGTTTGGGTGAGAAGAGATGCTGTCAAGTTATTTGTTGGCACATCTTCCGGACGAGCTTTGGTTCCTGGGGATACAGAGGCAAAAAGAAAAAAAAAAAATCATATTTCTAAAGAGTGCACTGCTAACTGAGGGGGTGAGCATGCACAGCCGTGATACAACTCTGGCGGTTGATGGTGAGATAGAGATAATGTTGTTAGACCAGGAACAAAGAATGCCCGAATGAGAGGGTGCCACACAAATGCATTGGCCTGAAAGCTGCACAGATAACCTTTGAGATCTTTTTGTAACATAGGATTCAATGATTCTATGAAAACTCTCAAAAGACTTTTTTTTTTCAGCTGGTTCTGACTTTGACAGCTTAGGGTCGTGAGACTTGCCTCTCTTCTGCATGGCTATAAAGGATGGCTAATCTGATGTATTCTGGGATGCTTGAGGGGTGATGATTTCTCTTCCGCTCACCCTTGGGCTCTGATAATTGAGCTCTGAAACTGAACAAGACTGCTGTAAGACCCCTTAGAGAATGGTGCATGACATAATGTCTCTCTTTCAGGAGCCAAGTCCAAGGCCACTACTCCTGAGTCTTTACTGATCTAATCCCTCTAACTCCTTTGAGTTCATTTTTCCTTATCTAAAACAAATGAAAGCTCTAAGAATCTAATGCTCGTTCTACTCGGGTCACAAAGGTGCTGAAATGATAAAATTGTCATAATTGCAGACAGACTTTGAAACCTATTTGAAATCTGTGAAAAAGTGAACAGCTGTCTGAGAGACCATGTTTCTGCCTACTGCCTCATTAGAATAGGCCAGAGTTCTAACTGGATATCACATTTGGTTGGCCACACACAAAGAGAGAACGACCTTTCAGTAAGGTGAGTCCCCGCCCCCCCAGTGCCCTCAGACAAGCATAAGTCTCCCTGAGGGAGCAGGAAGAGGAAATGGAGCATGAAGGCAGCGTTAGCCTTTTTAGCACAGATCACTAGTATTTCATATTTACAAAGAGCTTGAAATCATTTATGTTAATTTCCTCCCCATGCCGGTGATGGGTGTGCACTGCTAGGCTCATTTATAGATCAGAAACCCAAAGATAGTCAAATTGAAGAACTTACACTCGACTTCACAGTAAACGAATCAAGAAACTGGGGAAAGAATTCCTGGGTCAGACCATGATTATAAAGCCTGGGACCTAGTAACAGCTGAGAAACTAGGTCCGATATTCTCTCACTTAATCATCTGTGAGTAGTTTTGACAAGGTAAGGCTTTCCAGCCCTTGAAAAGACTTATAAAATGAATCTATTTTTTTTTTTCCTTCTTAGAATTGGTTTTTCCCTCATCTTTTTATTCACATTGTTGAAGCAAAGAGCCTGAACCTGACTTTTTCATGCAGCTGAACTCACAAAATCAAGTCAGTATTGGGACCAGCAGTTAGCATAATGGCTATGTCGCTGGACTCCCATGTAGTCAACCATGGTTCGCGTCCCGGACCCGGTGGCTTGAAACTCATGCTGGGCGTGTGTGCGTGCGTGCCCAAGATCCCTAGAGGAGAGCGGAGGAGAAGGGATTGCGGCGTGGTCATCCCCCCTGGGGGGTGATTTCTCGCTTTCTGTCTCTCTGTCTTTGTCTGTCTGGCGAGCGCACATGCTGTATAGCAAAAACCTCTCCAAAAAAAAAAAAAAATCAAGTCAGTATTTCATTGATAAAACAACTATACATGGGGAAATAAATGGGAACCTGAGACATAGTTCAACAAGTTTCATCTTTCAGATAGAGCTAGCCAGTAGACATTGCATAGACAATGAGGACAACAACACATTAATTATAGAAATACATGATGATATTGTTTCCCAAAGTACATTCCATGGAACCCAGGTCTGTATTAATAAAAACGAAATTCAGAAAGCAGCAAAATAAAATGGTGCATTTCTAGCCAAATTAAGTTTGACCTTTTCTACAGGTCTTTTGGAGAGTTTTTAAATAATTCCTGAGATAGCTGTAAGAAGGGAAGATAGTAAGCAACATTCTCTGAGCTTATTTAGAAATGAACATTTTCCTTTCCATTATTTTCCTGACAAGCATGAAACAGGATTATGTTTCACAGATTAGTTGAGAAGTACTAAGATGTAATTTGACCTATCTTGCTTCTTATTAATTTTTGCCTATGTCATTCTCAAGTTTTGCCCATAAATTTGGATTTGCAAGCTTGCCCTAGAGAATCTATCTCCTGCTGTGTTACTCTGTACTTTATCTATCTCTCTCCCAACTTCAAGTTCAAATCTATGGAAGAATGTGTACTGTTTGCCCAGGCATTCCTGGTGTACGCTTGCTTACACCTACTTTGGTTGTACGGCTGGACTCTCACATGGCTGACCACTGTTTAAGTCCTAGACTCGGAAGATTTGTTTTTCTCTTTCTCTTGACAGCTTCTGCTGCTTTTTTTTAAGAGAGATTTTGCTATAGGATGCATGTGATTGCAGGAGACAGACAGAAAGTGAGAAATCACCTCCCCCCCACAGGGAGATGGCCAGGCTGCAATCTCTTTCTCCATTCTCCTCTCGGGATTTTGGGCACACACGTACGTGCACCCAGAATGAATTTTAAGTCACTGGCTTCAAGACTCGAACTGCAGTCAACTACATGGGAGTCCGGCCATGTAACCATTACAACATCTGCTGGGTCCCTCTCTTGACAACTTGTTCTGACTTACTTGGTAAGTGATAGACATTAGGAAGTTTTTCAGAGTACATGAGCTATAAATAAATAAATAAATAAATAAATAAATAAATAAATAAATAAATAAACACATACATATACATATAAAGAACATCTTTCTTATAGAATTTTACATTTACTTAGGGACTGAATGTATATTCCAAGATGGTGATCTGTCTTAAGTGTCCATGTTGAAGCATAAGATAGAGAGGCAGGTTGCTCAAAGGATTAAAAGATCTTGTAGTCTGAGAATCAGAGAATGATGTTCTTAAAAGATGTTTCAAACCATGATCTGTTACTTTAGAAAAAGAGAAAACAGAGTTTATCCAAATGAGTGCCAGGTGAGAAGGGAGGAAATGGCAAAAATTGTTCTATTATTAAGGAAAGAGAATGGAAGCTGTGCTGAAGACACTAGAGCTTTATCACTAATTGTAATGCCTTCTGATTCCTGGGCCCAAAACGTGGGTAGAGAAAACCAAGGTGCCCCATTAGGTGGCTATACAGCCTGGGTGCTGTGGTTGCTATAAGTTATCATGTGAAAATCTCAAACTTATAAAACAGAAAGTCTGGAAAGCTGAGCTCAAAATTGTTAGAACTGCCCAGATCTTCCTGAAATTATTCCTTTTGTTGGGTTGAACTGAGAGTTTTAATATATTTTCTCAGGACAAGCAGATGACATGACGGTTATTCTGCTAGACTCCCACATGGCCAGTTGCCTGGACCTGGAGGCTTGAAACTCGTGCTAGGCCTATGTGCCTGGGTGCCTGAAATCCCAAGAGGAGAACTGAGGACAAAGGATTGCGGCATGGCCATCCCATTCCCCCCAGGGGGTGATTTCTAGCTTTCTGTCTCTCTGTCTCTGTCTCTCCAGTGAGAACACACACCCTATAGCAAAAAAACTCTCTAAAAATATTTTTCCAAGATTTTTTAATTTTTCTTTTTTTAGTTTTTATCAAAATCTTCCAAATTATACCTGAAATCTCAAAATCAAAATTATCTGAATGGAAGTTTCTGTTATAATTGCCAACACTTATTGTTATTTAACTTTTTTCATTTTTTAAAAATTACTTTTTGCTAGAGAGATACAGAGAAAGAGGAAAATAAGAAACCTCTCCCTCCACCACCGTGGGGAATGGTCACACTATAATTGCTTCTCCTTCATTTCATTCTCCTTTTAGGATTTTGGCATGTATATGCTCCTGGCGTATTTCTCAAGCTACTGAGTGCAGGACTTGAGGATCTAGCCATCTTACCCACATACTGCCAGCTAGTCCCAGGACTCCTTAATCATGATTTCCTTAAAGTACTTAAAGAATAAAAGATTTATTTTCCAAATGTGAACATATGTGAACATTTTCCAAATGTGGACATTTTGCAAATGTAAAAAGCAAACTATCTAGAAATGAGGGCTCCTTAAAGCTTGGCACACAGTATGAGGGCAAAGCCGCTAAGGGAGTATGGGACTGTACAGAAATGACTAAACAAGCAGGCCTGGGACTCCCTAGAAAGGCTGCTCACAGGGTTGTTCTTTAACTAGCTCTGAAAACTTTGCTGGTAAATAGTTCCCTACTCAGCTGTAAAACTTTTCCTAAATGGTAAGAGTGGCGCACTGTGCAGAACTGTATAAACAATTTATTTATGCTGAATTCCTGCTTTACCTCTGGGCACCTGGAATTTTGGTAGATGTTAGGCAAAAGGTGCTTATGTGGCCAGCCCCCAATAAAAAGCATGGGCACTAAATCCTGAGAGGAAAATGGAGGAGAAGGGATTGCAGTATGGCCATCCCCCCCTGGGGGGGATTTCTTGCTTTCTGTTTCTCTACCTCTCTCTGTCTCTTCAGTGAGTGCACGTGCCCTATAGCAAAAAATCTCTTCTCAAAACAAAACAAAACATGGGCACTAATAGCTAATAAGCGTGTCGGGCAACCAACACTTCTCATGTTGAGGAATTACGGTGTGTCTCCATTGGCAGAGACTGTTCAAAGGGACCACCTTCCCCACAAATATCTTTTCCCTATGCTGTGCTTGCTTTATATCTTTTCAGTGTAATAGATCTTTGCTATGACAAATATTAGTTTATCCAATTTAGCAGAAATACTAGACCTGCAAAAATTAAGGTCCTACTTAGACATTTTCCCAAATTTCTAGACTCCTCTGTATGTCTGTCTTTCAATTTTTCTACCTCAACTGCAGTGTACACTTTAGCTTTCCTGATAATCTGTAGTAGAAATGACAGAAGCTGAAAAATTCCATGAAAATACCTATAAACAGGGAGAGAGAGAAAAATTGAAAGAGATTCTCATTTTCTTGTCTTATTTTGGCTCAGTTGGGAGGGAAACAATGTAAAATCTCACAAGGATACCTCTTATCTTGAGGTGTGAAGCAGATTTTTTGAATAGAGAGATTTGTATCTCAGGGTATTGGAAATCAACTTTTAAACTTTTAGAATATGTCAGTGAGTTTTAATGTAAATTACAGAGGCTTGAAGCTGCCCATAAGGTCAAGAAAGCATGCACAGAAAGAAGATGCTTGAAACATTTTCAAACACAAAGCCATACATGGTTTTTAAAGTTAACAAGTTCAGGATTTTGTCCCTAGAAAGCGTCGTGAGTTCTGACTATTGAGAACAGGGCTATTTCTTCTCCTTCTACTCTGAATTTTCAGATCCCTTCTGTCATCAGTTTTATTGCATTATGCTAGATTAATGAAGTGAAGGTGATGTCACCTCACCTTTTCTTTTTCGTGGGCAGAGGGAGGGAATGACCATATATACTGTGGGGCTTGGGAGGGAAGGTGGAAGGTATTGGGAGCAGATACTTTCCTGAAATTAATGATTTGATTGGAGAGGAATTGCGATGACACTCCCTATGCCAACGGTGTGTTTTCTTCTAGCATCATGCAGAGTTGTTATACACTGTATCTCACTGTGGCGGACCACTCTTCTTGAGTGGATGTGTCCAACACAGGACCATGATACTTGGGACAGACTTTATCTCAGTACAATTTGTACTTGCAATTATTTGCTATCTCTTGGTGAGGCTTGTTACCCAATACAGGTCTATCCAGTTATAAAAAGAAAGTTAACAATTGGGTTGTTGAGAAAGAGATTTTTGCTATAGTACGTGTGTACTTGCTAGAAAGACAGAGAGAGACAGAGAGACAGAAAGCAAGAAATCCACCCCCGGGGGGATGTTGGCCATGCCACAATCCCTTCCGCATTCTCTTAGAATCTTGGGCACACATGCATACGTGCTCAGCGTGAGTTTAAGCCACCGGGTCAGGGACTCGAACCGTGGTCAACTACATGGGAGTCCAGCGCTGTTACGCCAACTGCTGGTCCCAGTCATGATGCATTTTCGTGTCATGACTTTCCCAGTGACCTAATACATAGACTATAAAACATACTATAATATATGCAAAGTATATTATGGAAGTCCATCCAGTTATAAAAAAAATAATAATAATTTTGACTTTTTTAAAGAAATGAGGGGTCAGCTGGTGGTATAGTGGTTAAGGTAGCTGGATTTCATGTGGCCTACTGTGTGGTTCAAATCCTGGACCTGACCTTGAAACAAAGGCTGGGTGCTTGTACCTATGTGCTCCAAATCCTGAAAGGTTAATAAAGGAGAAGGGATTGTGACATTATCTCCCACTTCAGGGGTTGCTTTCTCACTTTTCCTATCTCCCTTTCTGTCTTTCTCTAGCTAACACACGCACCCTATAGCAAATTAAAAAAAGAGAGAGAGAATATTTGACCACATGTGATCTTCTGTGTTCTGTTTAGAAATCTTATAACAGTTCTGACAGTCACATGAAATGGTATCTCTGAGTGCAGTACTGAAACAACACTAGAAATAATTATTTTTTTCTTCTATTAGCTTCTGTAACAAGTGGCTTTCTCCAGAAACCAAAGAGTATATTAAACTCTATACTGCCCTAGAATGTTAAAAAGCTAGATATGACTTCATTTATACTAAAAGCCTTTAATTTTCACTGGTGATAAAAACAGAATCAATGGAATTGAAGTACCACAAAAAAAAGTATTTTCTTTCCAACCATTGTAATTCCTACTCAGGGTAAAATGGCTTTGAACTCTACTAGGTAATCAAAAACATTAAAGCTCTGCTTGTCTAGTTTCTCTTAAGATTTAAACTTCTTGTTTATTCAAAATATTTCTTGTCTAATTATAAAATATGAGCTATGAGTTGATATGTTATGCTACAATGTATTTTTCCAACATTCCAATAGTTTGCTTAGCTTATCTTTAACGCCTCATTACAAATTTCATGAAGACTAATTTATTGAATGTCTTGATGGATTTATTTTTGTTAGTATGATGGGTTGCAAAAACCTTTGTATATTTCAGTTATTTCCAATTTTATTTAATATGCTAACACTCAAAATTTACATCCTTATGGCAACTGGTCATGTAGGAATCCTCCCTCTTGTGCAGCTGTTGATATGGAAATTAATGGGTCCTGGTAGGAGGACCAAGGTTAATTTGTTTGTTTGTTTTTTAACTAATTTTTTTTTTTTTTGAGAGGTTTTCACTACAGGGCACGTGCGCTCCCCAGACAGACAGAGAGAGACATAGAGACAGAAAGCGAGAAATCACCCCCCGGGGGGATGGTCACGCCGCAATCCCTTCTCCTCCATTCTCCTCTCGGGATCTTGGGCACACACGCACACGCGCCTGGCGTGAGTTCTAAGCCACTGGGTCCAGGACACGAACCGCGGTCGACTACGTGGGAGTCCAGCAACATCGCCATTACGTTAACTGCTGGTTCCCCGAAGGTTAATTTTTGTCAAATTGCTTTCTCCTTTTCTCATCCTTCTGGCTTCTTATGTCCATATATAGATGCCTCTTGGACAAATATAGACAGTGACCTTTGAAAAAATGTGAATAAACAAACTTACTCATTTAGAGAAAAGTTATAGTTTGTAACTTCATTTGTGATAGAGAATTTATTCAAATAATTACTCCATGGAGAAAGTATAGTCTACCATTTAGGCAGACTAATAAGACTAATATGTTACTTTTCTACCATCGAACTTCTCCCAAATTAAATCCCAACTTATAACTGTCAAGTGGATGTTTGCCTTAAGACATGGAAGCTATGCAATAGGTGAGAAAGAATGGGCTGACTTATACATACCCCACTCCATCTGAGAAGAGGCATGAAGACCCAGCAACATAAATACCCAGCAACACATTGCAAGATAGAGTATTTTCAAGAGTATTGTGTATCTGACAAAGTTGGGTAGAAAATCAAGGGTGTCAAACAATAACTTCCTAACAATCGCAACCTTTTTTTTTTTTTTTTTTTTTTTTTTTTTTTTTTGACAAATACTATGTGACAAAGCCAAAGAAATCTAAGTCCTGAATAAATCCAATTGTCATTGATTATGGGTTTGCTAGTTCTGGAGAGAGATGACATTTATGATACCTTTACTAAACAATATACAAACTTTTAAACTTCAAATCTAAACTATAACCTTTGAGGAATGTCTTACTTCATTAATAATATACTTAAATGTCAGTTAAATCATTCCAACAGTGAACCTTTGGAACACTCTATCATAATCATCAAATAGATAAGTAATCCTACCCTGAGCAAGGAAAAGGGATGGAAAAGGGAAAGAAAGGAGAGTAAAGGAGTATAGCAAAGGCAGGACTGAGAATAGAGTAAGGAATGTGCATGTAAGTTAATGGCTAAGAGTCCTGCATGTGTTACATCTAAGAGTTTTGCAAAAGGCTAGAACATCTTGAACATAGAATGTGACCATTTGAAATAAGATCATTGAAATACTCATCCAAAATAACACCTTGTAAAAAGTCACATAATCATTAGTTCAGCACTCTCAAATATTAGGTTGTCTGGAAAGTCATGAGTATTTTCTATGTTTTTCTATGCAAAAATCTGTCATGAGTTTCCACACAACTCAATATCTCTGTCTTTTAACATTGTGGTCATCATTCCTATGTAGTATTCCCAAAACTACTTCAAATTAACAATCCTTGAAGGTGAGGACCGTGTCTTTATCTAGTCATCAGATGTTTGTAAAACAATTGTCTCAGTTTGGTCTCCATAGCAGAGACATAATGAATTTATTCAAGTCCCTTTCCTTGAAAAGTTCAGAAAGTAGTTAGGAAATTCACAGTTACAAGCAATTGCAATTCAGCCTGACATAGTATCAAAGAAAAATGTGTATATGAGCAGGAATAGAGTTGACTAACTAGCCAAGAAGGGTTCAAAGAGGTCTTGTTGGATGTCTTGATAGATGACTTTGTGAAGAACTTTGAATATTATGTTACAGGTTAAGAATATCATCAAAGGGACCAGCAGATAGTGTAATGGTTATGTCACTGGACTCCCACATAGTTGACTGTGGTTCCAGTGTCAGGCCCAGTGGATTAAAACTCATGCTGGTATGTATGTGTGTGTGCCCAAATCCCAAGCGGACAATGGAGGAAAAGTAATTGCAATGTGACCATATACTGGGGGGTTATTTCTCATTTTCTGTCTCTTTGTCTCTCTCTGGGTCTCTCTGGTGAGCACATGTACCCTATAATAAAGATCTCCCTAAATAGTAATAGTAATAATAATACCTAAAGAGCAATGAATTAGCCACTGATAATTCATGACATCACTACCAAATGGGAAAGGACAAAGATGGGAGGTTGAGACCGGTCAGAAGAACAAGAAACCAATCTGGAGGGTTTTGTACAGGAAAGGATGGAAAAGGATCCAGACCATATCAAGGACAGCGGGTATAGGGAGTAAAGAAATTATTAAAGTAACACTGAAGAGGCTGCATGAACAAACATTGGTTTCTGTATTGTTACCCAGTCATACAGTGCCTGGCATGTAAGAGGTAGATTCTCTAAAAATATTTATTAAATGAACAAACAAAGAGCATGTAACATGCTAGTAGTGTTAACACTGTGATCATCATTCCTATGTGATATCCCCAAATCAGTCAGGGATCAGGCCTGATCTGTATCATGATCATGTGTCAGATGATACCCCACCTTTCCAACTCTAATGGCAACTCATGCTAAGTGATGACTATAGCTGAGAATTTTTTAAATAGATTTTTGCTATAGAGCACATGCACTTGCTGAAGAGACAGAGAGACAGAAAGTGAGAAATCACTCCTCAGGAGGATTGCCATGCCACAATTCCTTGTCCTCCATTCTCCCTCTGGATTTTGGGCACACGTGCACACATGCCCAGTGTGTTTTAAATTGCCCGATAGAGGACCAGAAGCATCAACCACATGGGAGTCCAGCGACATACTCCTTAGGCCACCTGCTGACCCCACTGAGAATACTTTTACTATAGATTCTAAGACTTTGATTGCAGCAAATAACTTTGCAATTAATACTTTGGGTCAAAAGAAAATATTTTCCATTTAAAATGTGATTATTATTAGGAAATGTGTCTATGTGATCAATTATTCTAAATTTTTACTCTAATCACTGGGAAAAGTGTTAGTAAACATGGGCCATTAAAAAATAAATAAAACCTTCTCTTCTATTTCCTAGCTGTGATTACAAGAAAGTTATTAAAATATTTTTGTCCCTCAGTCTTATCCCACTATAAACCAGAGGTAATTATATTTTTCAGATTTGGAGGAAAAATTAAGTGAATTTTTATTTATATAGTACTCAGAAAGTACCTACAAGAGAGTAAATGTTCAAGAAATTAAAACTCAATTAAATTCATAGTCACTGTGGGGTCAGCAGGTGACATGGTAGTTAGGGCGTTTGGCTCCCACAGGGCAACCAGCAGTTTAAGTCTGAACGTGGCAGCTTAAGTCACACCAGATGTATATGTGTGTGTCCAAAACCTTAGGACGAGAATGGAAGAGAAGGGATTTCAGTGTGGCCACACCCCGGGGGGTGATTTCTTATTTACCCTTTCAATATCTCCGTCTCTCTCCAGTGAGTTCAAACAGTCTATGACAAAAACTGAAAAACTACCAAACAAAAACCCAAATCACCAACTAGCAGTGAAGACACAGTCCCTTTCAGTTATCAATTAAACTTTCCTATTGAAACTAGCAAACTCTTAAACTTACATCTGTATTAGGAAAAGGTCACAGTGGGTGGTAAAGCATGTTCTTTGGAAACAAACAAAAAAGATCTTCAGCCATCACAGTTAGGATGACTCCTTCTGCCTCTCATAGTTTCTTTCAAAAATAGAGACCTTCCATAGTCAATTAAACATTGAGCAAGTGAAAACTTCTATTTCTCCTTCTATTCAATCATTTGATCATCATTTATTGTGTTTCCAGCATCAGGCACTGTCCTACCCACCTGTTTCACATAGGTTATTGAGATATGTCCTGTCCTCAAATTATTCACTATTTAATAAAAGACACTGGAACATAAGGAGATAGTTATGTTACCAAGGGATTAGAAGTTTGTACAAGAAATGGTAGAATTACAAAGGATGCTCCTCTGATCTATTCTGATAGTAGGGTCATGAAAATTCCAAGTTATGGGTTACCTTTGAGAATCTAGTTCTTAAAAGAGGAATAAGAGGTGAGTGACTGATAAGAGCTGTAGGGTTAAGAGCAGACTTTGCTGAGCACAGATTCTCACAGAAGGCAGACATCAGATGGATGATGGGGAGACTTTTTATCCTGTATTATGAAGTGGGAGGCAGAAGGAGATGGCTTTTGTCATCATGAGGTAAGGTGAACATTTAAAAAAAAAAGAAAAAAAAAAGAAGAAAGAAAGAAACAGGGCTAGCCTGTGATGTGGTGATAGTAAGGCAGCTGAATCTCACACAGCTGACTGTAAGGTTCAAGTCCTGGATCAAGCAGCTTGAAAAACATGCCAGGCAAGATAGCTGATGGCATAGATGGCATAGAGATTAAAGTGGCTGGATCTCATATGCACAACTTCACAGTTTGAGTCCTGGACTCAGTGGCTTGAAAAACATAGCAGGTGTGTGTGTTTGTGCCCCAAGTCCTTAGATGGGAATGGAGGAGAAGGGGGTCATCACAGTCATCCCCTTCGGGGGGTGATTTCTCACTTTCCTTCTCTCTTATTATGTCACTCTCCAGTGAGCTCATGCACTCTGTAAAAAATTTAAAAAAATAAATAAGGGACCAGCAGAGGCATAATGATTATGTAGCTGGACTCCCATGTAATTGACTGTGGTTCAAATTCCAGACCTGACTGCTTACAACTCACACTAGGCACATGTGCACACATGCCCAAAATCCCAAGAGGAGAATGGAGGAGAAGATATTGCAGTTTGTCCACCCTCCCTGAAGGGTGACATCTCACTTTCTGTCTCTCTGTTTCTCTTTGTCTCTCTGACACACCCCTCTAGCAAAAATCTCTCTTAAAAAAATACACACACACACACACACACACACACACACACAAAGGCACAGTATGTGGATTTGAGTCCAGTGTATAGATTCAAGATATTGAATAAAGAAGGAGAGTTATGCCAGAGCATAAAAGATCTTATTTTCTCATGTTTATTATGAGCTTGTTTTTCCAGTATAGTCCCATGGACAGGGTGAAGTGGACAATGATGCTATAGGAAGTCATGAAACAGTCTTACAAAATAAATGGGTTTAAAACATGCTATGTGTGTGTGCTGGGACCAGCAGTTGGCATAATGGCTATGTTGCTGGACTCCCATGTAGTCAACCACGACTCAAGTCCTAGACCTGTTGGCTTAAAACTCATGCTGGGTACAGGGACCAGCAAGTTAGTGTAATGGCTATGTTGCTGGACTCCCATGCAGTCGATCGCAGTTTGATTCCCGGATCCAGTGGCTTAAACTCATGCCGGGCGCGTGTGCGTGCGTGCCCAAGATCCTGAGAGGAGAATGGAGGAAAAGGGATTGCAGCATGGCCATCCCCCCTGGGGGGTGATTTCTCGCTTTCTATCTCTCTGTCTCTCTCTGTCTGGCGAGCACACATGCCCTATAGGAAAAAAAAAAAAAAAAAAAAAAAAAACTAAAAAAACAACTCATGCTGGGTACATATGTATCATGTCCAAGATCCCGAGAAGAGGATGGAGGAGAAGGGATTGTGGCATGGCCACCCCCCTCCCCCCCGGGGAGTGATTTCTCGCTGTCTCTCTCTCTGTCTCTCTCTGTCTTTCTGGTGAATGCATGAGTCCTATAGCAAAATCCTTTCCAAAAAAAAAAAAAAAAAAAAGAAAAAGAAAAAAAATACTGTGTACAATTAGGAAACAGAATGAGCAGAGGAGATGGAAACTAGAAATAGGCGCCCTTTTTATTTTCCACTTCTATTGTCTTATAGTATAATTTACCTTGGGTCATGACTTATTTCTTTATTACCACATTTTTCTGAAATGTTAAGACTCTGAGTCTAGGAGCCAAGAATGGTTTATTTTTGTGCCTAATTACTCCCTCCCACTACTTCTGCTGATATTACTCCAATGCAATAGGATTAATAATTCAACCTTTGTGAAGGCAGGCATTGTTGGACTTGAAGAGTCTAATTGAACTATCAGAGATTTGTGAGCCATTGACAAATGGAGCATGGAGATCCTTGGACAAACAAAATAGAGATCAAAGAGAAGATAGCAGAGAAAGGAAAGAGAGGCCATCTGGTGGCTTGGTGGTTAAGGTGGCAGAATTCCACATGGCTGGCTATGCAGTTTGAGTCTCCGATTCAGCTGCATGAAAACATACTGGGCATGTGTGTGTGCATGCACAAATTCCCAAAAGGATAGAAAGGATTGCAGTAAGGCCATCTCCTGTGTGTGTGCGGGGGGGGGGGGGGGGGGGGGGGGGGGGAGGGGTAGTGTTTTCTCATTTTTTCTTTCTCCCTTTCTCAAGTACATGCACCCTATAGCAAATTTAAAAAGGAGTGAGGAGAAAGAGGAGTGAAGGCTAAAGGAGGGTGGCCAAGAGCTCGACAGTAGCTTAGACAATCTGGGGCCTAGGATGTCTATAGAGACAGCAGCTGGACAAGTAGACGGTGCAAAGTGTCATGGGGAGTAGGATCCGGTATTAGGCTGAGAATCCAGGTGGGAGACTATGGTACTTACCAGAGAGATCTAACCTAGGATTAGGGTCAGAATTCCCTACGAGGATTGGTAAGCGCAAAGGCTGTTTATACAGTTGGGATAATAGTAACAGGAAGTCTCAAACTAGAGAATTGAGGCAGATGGATTCATATTACTCAGAACAGAACTAAAAGAGACAGGAAAACATTGGCCCACAAGGAATAATAAAAAGTTACAGTACTGGGGTTGGGGTTTAAGGCAGAGTCAAAACTGCCCCAAGGCTGGTGTGGTGCTAGACTGTCCAGCTCATAGATAGTAAAAATATCATTTCTCTCAACCATAGGGTTGAGAGATTTGTACTCAGTTCTAGGGTAGAGTTTGGCATGTATTAGCACCAGTGGGTGCTAATAAATGACTAGGGCTGTGGGGAAGACATTAGGTAGTTCTTATAATAAAGTCCTCACCCACATCTGGTGAGGATGATGGTGATGATGACTTCTGTTCTCTGATTGTCATTATCATCTAACCCCTCCTAGTCACAGGAGAACCATGAAGGAAATCTGATAAAGAAATGTTGTATACTTTACCCGTACTGATCATCTTGGCCTCAGTCAGAGATATACCAGGAAACAGGGAGTGTAAGAGCCCCAGGCCAGTTTGCCACAGAAGACTCACTCTTACCTTGAGCAACTGGTCCATGCCATTGGAAATCTAAAGCTATCTTTCCAGATCTCCACAGCCAGCAACATTCTATTATTTTAAAAATACTCATCTAAGTTTTATTCTCTTCTCTTTGTCTTATTTCAAAGTTAAAATTAAAAATGATTAAGGTTAGTCTTGGACTAAATCCTAGAATTTTCATCACTTTCTCCTCAGAGGTGTGTTTCTCTAGCTCAGCTGTTTTGCTGAGTACCTGATTGTGTTGACAAGAAAATTTAGAGAAGCCTCCCAGGGTGCTTGAGAAAAGTATTATTAGCTATCACTTTAGAGCTTTTTTTTAGTAGGTTTATATAACCAAGGCCCTTGGCTGCTGTCTTTAACTCCGCTTTCCCCTTTATATTAGGTGCAAAAAAGGCCAGGGTTGAAGGAACATGCCCCCTCCTTTTAATGTTCTCCAATAAAATAAAATAAAAAAAGATATATTTTAGCTGTCAGCACCCCAATTCCCTCCTCAGCAGCCTCCCATATTCTTTACCCTGGGAGTATAGAACCTGGGCTCTAATCTTAACTCTGTTTTCAATAAAAAATGAGATATTGAGAAAACTTATCTAATCCTTAACAAAGGGATAAGACCTGGCCCCTCAAAGCCTTTTCAACTCTGTACATGGAAGAAGGGAGAAAATTAAGAAAAGAAGAAATCAAAAAAATAAAAGCAAAGAGAGGACCAGGATTATCCAAAATGAGGTACATTTGGTGGACAGACGATACAGTTATTAGGTTAGGCTTTATTTTAATTACCATTTGTTGGTGTTTATGGCAGATTCACTGCTATATTTCATAGACATATGACATGTATAAAATCATACCATTTAATCTTTGCAAAATACATACAAAGTTGATATTTGTACCCACAGGTGAGATTTGAGGAAATAAAAAAAGTGAGCAATGGGGGCCAGCAGATGGCAAGGTGATTAAGGCACTGGATTGCTATGTGTCTGACAGTGGTTTGAGTTCTGGATCCAGTAGCATGAGAATGATGCTGGGCACATGTGCATATGTGTCCAAAATCCAGAGAGGAAAATGGAAGAGAAGGGATTGTGATGTGGGTATCTTCCTGGGGATAATTTCTGTCTCTTTTTCTCTCTCTCTATTCCTCTTTCTCCCTCGGAGATCATATGTTCCAAATGGCTAAAACATAATTAAAAAAAAAAAAAAAAGATTGAGTAATGGCTCAAGATCATGTAGAATAGGGGGTAGCACCAGGTATCTAAGCCAGGTCTGATTCCAATTATGTACATCTTGACCACAGTATTAGTCCATTACTGCATTGCTAACAGAAATACCTTAGACTGGGTGATTTATAAGCAAATAAATGTTTATTCAGCTCCCAGTTTGGAGGTCTCAGGTTCAGAGCCTACTTTTGGTAAGGCTGTAACTTGGAGGAGGGCAGGATCCTGAGCAGAGCAGTGCTTGTTTCTGTTTATTTTGGTCTCTCTTCCCCTCTTATATGCCCACTAGAACTCAATCACAGGGCCCACCCTAATGAGGCCATCACATCCAAAGGCCCTACTCTGGTATTACATAGAGGGATTAATTTTCACTTAACACTGTTACAATGTACTCAAGTCCCAACAGATGAATTCTGGGAAGGCATCTAAATTATAGAACTACTTTGACATACATCCAATTGGCCAAAAAATTAAACTTTAAAAAAAAATTCTATTTTTTCTATAGATTTAAAAAAAGAGATTATTGTGCTATTACATAGGCATTATCTAGAGATTGTCATGATAGGCCAGTAGAAAGGAAACTCAGAAAGGAGGACAAAGAGAAAGACAAAAATTGATCTGGTTGGAAATTATGATTCCCAAAGAGGGATCCAAGAAACATATTGTTTTGTAAGTTTGGCCATGTGGTAGAAGGATTTATTTTTTATAGCATTGAGATAATGGGGGAGGCTGGTTTGTTGGAATGAGGCTACGGATGGCATCTTGGGTCTGAGCCAGCAATCTTATGACAGGACCTTCAGTAACAGCTAAGGATGCACACAACACAGTTCACTCACATTAGAGGAAGATGATGAGAAAGCAACCTGAACCAACATGGTAGATGACAAGTGAAAATGTGTAACCAGAAATCTAAGTTCACTAAAAAAAAAAAAAAAAAAAAAAAAAAAGAATTGCCCTTTATTTTGATAAAGTTCCCATGTACATGAGAATAATAGGGGGAGGGAGAGAGGGAAGGGGGGAGGGAGGGAGGGAGGGAGGGAGAGAGAGAGAGAGAGAGAGAGATGGATGGAAAAACTCACCACAGGGTCTGATCTCACCATAATAGGCTTCCTCCAGCCCATCAGATGTTGTGGTCTCGTGTGAATTCCCTTTTTGTTCCAGGCCAACTGGACTGGAAGCTTAAACTGTGGTTGCATGTGGGCTTCACTCTACTAGGCATCGTACCCCCACAAAATCTTCTCTCATCAGCTAATATGTTGAGGTTGACCAAGTGTCACTTGCTTCATCCAGTCTAGTTCGAGAGGACAGAACTGTTGTGCTCATGAAGTTTATGTCTTTTAAGGAATTGGTTGATTTCACTGAAGTTAATAATCAAATGTGTGGGCATAGTTGTTCAGAGTATTTTAATTTTTTTTTTCTTTTTCCCATGAGTGAGAGGGACAAATAGAGAGAGTGAGACTCCCTAACAGGGCCTTCAAGCTATAGTTCATCTCTAGTCTCAAGTAAGTTCAGATATATCCAGTGTGTTTAGGGAGTTTGTGGAAGGTGAACCCAGGACTTATTCCACGTGGGATCAATTACATAACCACCGTGTCACCATCTGTCCTCTTTATTATTTTTTTTAATGTTGATGAGGTCAATATTGATTTCCCTTCTTTTATTGAGTGGTCAGAGAAGTCATGATGCATTATTCTATGTAGAAATGCATCATGAGCAGAACCAGCAGGTGGCATAATGGTTATGTCACTGGACTCCCATGTAGTCCTGGATGCAGTGGCTTGAAACTCACACTGGGCACGTGTGCATGCATGTCCAAAATCCCAAATGGAGAATGGAAGAGAAGAGACTGCGGTATGGCTATCCCCCCTGGGGGGATGATTTCTTGCTATTTCTCTGATTCTGTCTCTCTGGTGAGCACACACACCCTGTACCAAAAATCTCTCAAAAAAAAGTGTCATGACTTTTCTGACAACCCAATATTTCTGAAATGATTATTTCTGTCTTTTCTACCAGTATTCTTCTTTAAAGGAGTTGAGGTTAGGGCTGATGCATTGGCATAGTTGTTCGGTAGGCTAAGATTGATATGTTAAGGATATCATTGCACTTTTATTCTCTACTGATAGGTAGATGTTATAGACTGGACATTACTAGCAAGGAAAAGAAAGGGGAGGAAAATAGTAGACTCTGACTAAAGGTAAGCTATAGTGTAAAACAAGAGGGTATGAGATTTAGAAAACATAAGTTGAATGAACAGAAGCTCTAACTAGGAAGTATCATCCTACAGTCTGAGAGACCCAGTGTCTCGACCTGTGGGATAGTCGAACAGGTTTCCTGGGGAAGGGAGTGAGAGATGAGACAAACACACATGCGCGCACACACACACAGAGTGGAGACAATACGAGGAGTTGATCAAGTCTTCCCTCTTCTGTTTATTGAGGAAAAATGGCAAGTTATATACAGGCTGGTGGGCACCAATTGGTTGCCCGAAATGCAAATGAGATAAAACAGTATGAACCAATCATTGGTGTGGGTGGATCTCTCCCATTGCCTAGAAACCCAACCGCCCCTGGGGAGAACTGTTGGTCACATGATTTCTGAGAAACAGTTTGCTCAGTGAGAAAGTGAAACCTAATAGTTTCCAAGATGGTGGGTAGTTCAAAATGGCGAATAGCTCAAAATGGCTTCCGTATGCAGTGCCCTCCACAACCCAGAGTAGGTTAGAGACCGTGCTTAGTAGACATAAATATTTCTAAGGGTTCCCTAGTTTTTCTTCCCATAGGTGATAGAATAAGATATAAGATGTACATGGGTTTTTTTTTTCTGTGTATAACTATTTTTGGTTATATTATCAACTACTTTGTGGAAACACTTGAGGACAAACATCATACACTTATAATTCATGTAAGTACCAGCAAAGGCTCACCTTATACAAAATTCCACAGGAGAGGAATAACTTATTCTAAGATTTTTGTTTGATCTTCTGAGAGGCCTACAAGTGTGAGGAATATCTGATAACAGATTATATAATTGGAAGGGAAATTTACTACAATATCTTTTTATTTTACAGATAAATTGACTGAGGTTCAGAAGGGTTAAGTGAAATACCTTGTAAGAGCTATAAAAACTCAAGTCTCTGACCCCAATTCTAGTGTTCTTCCCACAGCGAACACAGTTCACCCTCAAATTTGCATTCTTGAACACATGTTTTTGCTTCCATCAAATACACGTACATGAATTCTTGCTCAACCACTCAATTATCTAATCTACTCCCTTTACTCAGGATAAAGGCATGCTGGCAGAGGCTATGAGGGACTGCTAGCTGCTCATGTCAGTCATAGTACAGTGACTTCAGGTGCCTCAAACCTCCCAGTGACAATCTCTAATACAGCACCTTTCAAACCCACCAGAGAAATGGTGCATTAAGGATGCAAACCTGAATGACAACCTGAAATTAAGGTCAACGTTTAGGGACTATATATATTACAATAACTCAGGACTTTAAAAGTATGTATTTGTCTGCAATTCTGTCATGTTAATAACCAATTTTGTCCAAAAGATTTCCATTTACCTTTTCATCACTCAGCGAAATAAAATCCTTAATTTTTGTGATCTGTTGTTAACTTTAGTATTATATTTATTACATAATAAAATTGCAATGTTCTATGACAAATTAGTTTTAAAAATAACAGCAAAAGAACTATTTCAAATTTTATAGCTACAGTACACATGCACACACATACACATGTATGTGTGCAAACTATGTATGTATGTGTGTGTATCATAATTTATTCAGGGAATTTTTATTGAGTATTTTCTATGTGTCAGGCATTGTTATAGGCACTATAGATATAGCAATAATAAGGACCAACACATCTCTTGTCTCAGGAAGTTACATTCTAAAGAGAGGGAGATGGAAAATAACCAAAAAGAAAAATGCGCACATGCGCACACATGTATATTTAAAGATAATTTAACATAATTTTACATGCTCTGGAGAAAACTTACGCTTATCTGGAGGTATGGAAGTTTAGTTGTACAAGAAAGAATATTTGGGTAAGTCATACCTAAATTTTATATATACGTGTGTATGTGCGTGCATGTGCATGTGTGCACATACACATGCCTGTCAGTTTTTAGGTGTTTATATATAAGTATATGTAGGTATTTATATATTACATATATCTATGTATGTATCATATTTTTAAAGTTTTTGAGGTGGTAGACAAATAAATGTTTTAGAGTCATGTAAGAAAGCCCAAATCAGGAGGAGTAAACAAGAACTTATATTTCTCTGGGAATTCTCTTCATTATTGATGACCTAACAAAAAGAAGTTGAAATCGCTATATAATCTAGCTGTATTGAAAACGATGTATTGAGAAAAATGAAACTATGAATGAACTTTACAGTGTGAGCTGTGTGGACTTGAATCCCTCTTGGCACTATGTCTAAATAATATTTTTTTAAAAACCAACCTAATGAGAATTTTAAACCACAGTATTTCTCCTTTGGAGTTCTAAGGTTTAACTTTCTGTGCTTCCCTACCCATATCCCCCCAAAAATGTAGTTTAAGTGACTCTAAATCTGTAGTGTTCTAGGCATTAATCAAAGGAAATTATTATCTTCAGTGATGTAACCTATTTTAAACCAAGATTTTATCTGGATATATTCCCACATATAGATTATTAAGGACCAAAGATTATACAATGCAAAGTTATTAAGCAAATTTATAGAACTAACCACATGAGCAAGAGATAGCAGAAATAACACATTACAGAGTTAGGGCATCAGAGATGATCAATTTGCAATGATCAGTATTCTTGATATCTTAAAGAAATGTAAGAGACAATTAAAAATATGAATGGATAGATACTATTAAAGTCAGCAAGAGTGTATTTGTAAAAGAACTCTACAATCTCAAACTATGTTGATTATTATAAAATGATACATTCAGTGTACAGATTAAACATTCACTTAGACATAGCTGAAGAAGGAATTAGCAAACTGGATAACAGATTTGACAATATAGAATAAAAATGGAATGCTTCAGAGAGGTGAGGAGACCCAGCAATATAATATTTGAAAAGAAAGGGTGGAATATGGCAGAGGATGAGAGGTAGGGAATTAAGGATGGGGAAAAAAAGCAAAATATACAGGAAACAAATGGAAAATTATTTGTTGATGATAACACGTATGTTGATGTGCTTGATTGAGCCAATATACAGTTTATTCTGGATGGAAAAATCTTATTTTGTATACTGTAATGATGTACAGTGAATGAATATAAATAAATAAATTAAAGTTTTAAAAAATGTAGAAGGCTAAATGAGCAATTTCTAATTATGTTGTAATGATTAGGGCTTATGCCAAGCTGCTGTGATCAAGAGACCCCAGTGTCTTAAATAAAACAGGAACTTTATCTCCCTCCCACAGTGTTCTAGGAATAAATGGTTTAGAAATGGCTGTGGACTCTGTTATTCTCAATATATGTTGTCTGAGGTTATTTAAGTCTTCACTACATCTCACCAATAAGAATATGTAGGAATGAGAAGCTAGGACAAGCACTTTGTCTTTTAAGGTTCTCATTGTCTTTACTCTCATGGCCAGAATTCAGAACTCAGTCACGTGAACACATTTGACTTGACTTTCAGTCCTAGCAATGGCATGTCAAACCCCCTCATCTTTTCAATCTCTATCTCTTCTACCAGATATGGAAAATTCTACTTTTAAAAAGGGCTTATCAATTATATTATACCTGTTCAGATCATCCTCATATCATATTTAACTTAACATAATTATAGGAGAGCTATCTGACTAAACTCACAAATTCTGGGGATTAAGTAATGGAGCTTTGGAAGCCATTTTTAGAATTCTACCAATCATGCTAAGTGAACACAGACTTGAATTAAAAAAAATAATGGCAGTAGAAAAAATTAATGGAGTAAAACAAAGATATAATGGAGAGAGAATTAAAAAGACTATTTTTTTGAAAAGATAAAATGGACAATTTAATTTTTCTGAATTAATAAGAAAAGGAGAGCCTGCCTTGTAGCACAGCCATCAGGTAATATGCAGAGGAAACCAGAGCCCCCATTGCTGACTGGGGTTCTAGTCCCAAATCTGCTGCTTTGAAAAACATGCGTGTACACACCTGCCCAAATCTTGGCATAGTGAAGAACTGGATGAAACAGGGTTACAGCATGAGCAGGCCCTGATTGGGGATTCTCTCTCTCTTTTTCTCTATTTCTCTGTTTCTAATGCTCATACACACATACTCTGGCATATAAAAGAAAATAGAAACTCCTAAAAAAAAAAAACACACACATTTTTGTTGGATACAATAAATAGACCATGACTACGGATGTGGTATAGATTAAAGTAATGATATGCTAACAAATTCAGAGCATTTATGCAGAGAATAAGTTCCTAGAAAAGTATAAGTAACAAACATAGATTAAAGAAGAAATAGAAAGCATCAGTGGTCTCAAGCTCATGAAAGAAAATTACAGTAAATGCTTTCTCAAAGAAAACATTACTTTTTAAAATTTTTTATTTATTTATTTTTTATGCTACAGGGCACATGTGCTTGCCAGAAAGAGACAGAGAGAGTTATAGAGAAAGCAAGAAATCACCCCCAGTGGGAATGGCAAAGCCACAATCCCTTCTTCCCCAATTCTCCTATCAGGATTTCAGGCACACACACACACACACACATGTACCTGAAGTATTTTTCAAGCTGCCCATTCTAGGATTAGAACCAAGCAGTCAGCTATGTGGAATCTAGCCACTTTAACTTCCATGTTACCTGCAGGCCCACCATTACTAGTTTTATAGCTCAATTCAAACAAATATTTATGAAACACATCATTTCAATCTCATAATCCTGTAGAAGATTCTAATCTGTTACTAAGAAGAGTGGAACTTGGTTAAGGGATTGATATCTTGGAAAAATAAGTGGAATTGGGGTTAGGGTTGGTGTAGAAAATTGGGTTCATGGTCATGTAAATAGGACACTGTGTGCCTCTGTTCTTTAGAAAAAATGGCTGAATACTTTCTGACTATTCACAGTGGAAAAAAATATATGATATTAAAATAGTCTTGAAGGGTAACAAGTAATAGTTTCTAAAACATATGAACAGAGAAGACCATCTGGCCTTATATCTTGGTCATGGCTGAAAGTGAGCTGATTTCATGGGTCCCTGTCCAAGGGTTTTCGAATTTCTTTCATGTGTTGTTATATTCATTTACTTATTTCTTTGTTTTAAATAATAATTAGAATCAAGATAATTTCTTCTATTTTTCTTCTACCCCTGAAGTTTTTATGTATCTTTGTTCTTCTTTTGTTCAGGCCAAGAGTCCCAAAGTTATAGAATCATAATCTTGTATAGATTTTATTAATAAATCTAGGTAAAAAAAATCAGACTTGTAGGATTTAGTTTATTCTCGTTAAGTAAATTATGACTGTATATGGTAACATGTCTATCTGGTAACATGTCTTAAAAGAAAACTTTAGATGAATTTAATTTAATAGAGTTTAATTGAGCAAAGAACAATTCACAAATTGGGCAGCCCTCAGAAATGGTTCTGAGGAACTCTAGGGCTGTTGTTTGGACATCATTTATGAACAGGGAAAGGAAAGTGGGATAGAAAAACAACTGGATTAGTTACAGCTTCACATTTGCCTTATTTAGACATTGTTTGAATGGTTAGTTGTGACTAACCAAAGCATGAATGCTGTGATTGGCTATAATTTAGCTATTCATTACAAAGGCATACACCTAAAGTAGGTTTTTAGTTTGCTAAGTTAGGTTATCATTTGTAGATAATCTAACACACATAGTGTAAGTAGAGTTGCAGGCATTGGGAGCCAAAGAGTAGCATGGAAAGTCAATTCCATCTGTTTCAGTGATATCAAATGACAGTTATGGTAAGGGATTCCTGAAGACTGAGTCTCAGATGAGGAAGATTAGAAGGTGTTGAGTTAATTCTTGGGTGAGGATGTTTGAGGGACATTCGTGTATGTGAGTAGAGAAGAGGTGGGAACACACATAATGATACCCTCTTTTTGTGGATTTCTGTATTCATTAACTTGGCAGACACTCTGCTTTATGAGTTAGACTGTTTCCTATAGAAAAATGTATTTGGTCTTACCCCATTTCTTGGTACATAGTTCCTAAAACCCTTGGGATCTCTGGAGCGATGTCTCTTGTATGATAATGAGATGGACTAGTGGCTGGAGACCCCTAGACATCTGCAAGATGTGGCCTGGTCACAAGAAGGGCCAGGCTTTGATTAGAAGCTTGGAATTTTCAGTCTCACCCAATGACCTCAGGGGAAAGAACTTCCAGAGATCAAAATCAATCACTAATATCAATAACTTAATCAATTATAGTTATTCAATGACATGTTCATAAAAACTATAAACAATGCGGTTTGGAGAGCTTATGAGTTGAGGTACTGTTGTGTGGCATACCCAGAAGGGACATAGAAGCTCCATGTGTCCTCCTCCCACACATTGCCCTCTGCCTCACTTACATTTGACGTTCCCGAAATGCATCCTTAGTAATGGCAGTCAATTAAGTAAAATCTTTTTCTGATTTCTAAAAGTGATTCTAGAATATAATATTGGGGAAGTGAATTGCAGGAATCTAAAGCCAGTTGGTCAGAAATAGAGGTGACATGCTGGCCTTGGGACTGGCACTGAAGTGGGAGCAGTCTTGTGGGACTGAGCTCTTAATTCGTGGGATCTGACACTAACTCTAGGCAGGTAGTGTCAGCACTGAATTCAATTTTTGAACCCTTAGTGTCTGGAGAGTGGGACAATTGATTATTGGTGTCAGAAAACAGAAGAGACTGTGCTCATTAATCTGGCAGACACCGGCTTTGTAAGTCCTACTTTTTTCCCTAGTGGAGAGTAAGTTCATAGCACTAACTTCTAGATAAAGGTGTGTCTTCGTATAATTTTAACCACCATAGAGCCAAGCTCATGGAAGTCTGGATTACAGGATCCATGCGGCTGAGAGGAAAGATGTTCAAAGAGATCAAGAGCAAGCTTTAGAGAGGAGAACCCAGGCTGGAAGTAAGAGGGACCTGGAGGTGGCTTGATTGCACAGTCACAGAGCACGTTGTGGTAACAAAGCTTACAACTTCATTCTGTGAAATGTACCTAGCCTGAAACTGAAGTATCTATTCTGTACAGGATTGTAATTTACCAGCTAAAAGGCTTCAGGCTAATGTTCGTGGAGAGAGCCTTAGTAGATAGGCTATGTTATCTGGTCAGTGACTTGCTGGCTAGGATGTGTGAATGTGAAGATGGACAGTGTTTCTGTCCTAGATTACATGTGCTTCATGACCTGGAAAGCTGGAGGCTACCTTCTGAATTGTTAGGGAAAAATGATATAGATACATTTTCCCCAAAACATTGTCAGTAGATATGTATTATCTAAAAGAGAAAAGAGAGCTTTTCATGCTTGTAGGGGGATAGGAGGGAGCACCGAGGGAGGGGAGAGAGTTAGAGACCAAAAGGAAGAAGGAGGAGAGTTGTGGGAGGGAGCACATTTGTTCCAAAGGCAATTTACTCAGCCAGTCATTTTCAGTATTCTTTTGGCTATTACAGAGGCAGGGAAAGAAATACGATGTGGACGAGAACTCTCTTTATCGCTCTCTCTCAGTCAAACCTCCTGCTGACAAAGACTCTGCCCAGGATTCATTTTTCTTCAGCAATGTTCTGTATAATACCAGTTTAGGGGGTTGTCCACAGGGCTGAATGCCTGAGCAGTGGAATCCCCACTCTTGCCTGACTTCTCATACTCTTGTCCACTTGCAGTAGTTATCAATAAGATGGCAGCAGCAAGGCCAGTGCACCCCTATAAGACTGGAGCAAGTTTGATAAGAGTAGAAAATGACGGGTCCACAGCCACCACTTTATAGAGCTTCATGAAATATTCTAAGTGGCAGTGTTTTATTTATTCAGGCCCTGCTTTCTGAGGATTCCAAATGCTATATAAACATATTTAAAGTACACATCCTACCTTTGCTCATAAATTCTCTCAGATCCATGTTTTGTAGCATGTGGCAGGTGAGTATTGGGCTGTTTTGTTTTGTTTTGTATTTTGTTTGGTTGTTTTACAAAAAATAAACATGGAATCCAAATATAAAGGTAAGGTTTAAAGCATGGATCGACTTTTCCAGTTTGTCATTGACTGAGTAAGAATCTTCTCTAATGTCAAAATTTTGTGTCCCTTTTTTATATAGTAGCTTCTCAATGACGCTGCTTTCTAAACTACAAAGAAACAGGCCATGTCCTATATTCTGGCTCAACCTTTGAATTCTTAGTCAAAAGATTGCCTCTTTAATTGATTTCCTGATGATCTGAAAACCTGTGTCTCTCTTGTATTGGCCTATGGATGTGATTTAAAAATGAATAGGAAAAGTAAGAGGGAGAAGGAAAAAAGGACAGAAAGTAAGGATGGAAAAAACCTTTCCCTTATTTCTCCGTTTTGTTGGGGAATAGGGTAAAGACCATATAGTTTTTGAAAGTCATTATCAAATACCAAGTAACAATAATACTTGAGAAGAATATGCTTTAAACCATGTTTCATGGATAGAGTGTCCACAGAAAGTGAAGGCTGGGGCTATGAGTGTTAGGGACTAGTAAATAAAGACTATACTTTTGTGCCAGCAGGTAGTATAGTGGTTACAACGCTGGACTCTCACATGGCTGACTGCTGTTTGAGTCTCAGACCTGGCAGCTTGAAAATCATGCCAGGCACATGTGCATGCATGCCCAAAATTCCAGAATGGGGGTTGGGAGGGGATTGTAGTGTGACCATCCCCCTTGGAGTGATTTCTCACTTTCCCTCTCACTGTGTTTATTTCACTCTGGTTTTACCCTATGGCAAAAACCTTAAAAAAATAGATTTCACTTTCACTTTAAAAGTTGATATATTCTACTTTTTTAAAATAGTGAGCTTGCACATACTATTTATATACTTTTTGAATAATTTTATTTAATCTTACTTATTATTTTTATATATTTTTTAATCAATCAGAGAGAGAGAAAAAGGGAAAGTGAGAAAGGAAGCCACCAGGTCCAGGACTTAAAATATAGTCAATCATGTGCAAGTCCAGTGCCTTAACTGCCACACCCCATGCCGGCCCCTCTATTTATATTTTTTTTTAAAAGAGTTCACTTACTAATAGAATAAAATGAACCATTAGAAATTACATCTTTTTAGAACAATTACTGGTATTTTATTAAAAAGTTGTAACAATATCTCTTTTAAGGATGGTTAGTAGTGTCAGGCACATATAGGTGTTGAGTGAACATCCACTGCGTGAATGTGTACCTGTGCATGACTGCATGCTCATCAGTAACCATTTGATAACCCAAAACGCTTTTAGTCCTGCAACCTGAAGAACGTCCTATTTTAATCCAAGCTAGCTCTTTCAGACATAGTCCCACCACACTGGATTAAGCAATTTCACCACAGGAGGCTTTGCCAGAAGTTTTGTTTTTTAATGATCATCTCTGTGTTTTGTTTTGTTTTTAAGGCAGCCAGTAGTTTTGTAATCAGACTTTGTTTTATAGATTTTGCTTTTAAAAATCCACTCACTATTTCTGTATCCCTTGAAAGCTGACAGCAGAACTGGCAAAATGTCAAGAACGATTCACAAAAATGCCAATACAGGATATTCTTCAACAGAAGGAATACATCGTTGGAAGATTCCCCGTCTGGGTTAATTAGTGTTCTTTCTGAAGCTTTCACAAAAATATCTTAGAGCTGCTTTTATTAGTGGTTTTATCCATAACAGAGAAGTCCTGACCAGACATTTAGTCTGGCCTTAATACAGTGATATCTGCTTTGACAATCCTTGTCCTTTGATTAGAAAAGAAATTTCAAGAATATTCATTGTTAGCTATTGTTACAAAAATTGGCTTCTCAGCATGGGGTTTAGTCTTTGAAATGATTTTTTTTTTCTAGTCCTAATGTATGAATGACATTGTAAGAAATGCCCTATTATTACATGGAATCAGATGGAGCATCAGGCCAGAATTCCACATCAGGGAAGTCATGGGTATTAGTTTATTTCTCCATGCATTACTCCCTAAAACCTCCCTACAT
The DNA here is from genome assembly GCA_026018925.1 of Tupaia tana. NCBI lineage: Eukaryota > Metazoa > Chordata > Mammalia > Scandentia > Tupaiidae > Tupaia > Tupaia tana. The sequence goes on from JAKSZU010000003.1 coordinate 210,903,401, forward strand.
AAAGGATTCCTTTTAATCAAGGTCAACTCTCTTCCCTGCCAAAATGCATTAACTGGCACCCTGAAGGCTGAGTGAGGCTGACAGATTCTGAAAAATCACTCCCATAGAGATATCCTTCTGAAGCTGCTGATCCCCATTCTGGATTCCTCCATAGGGATAGGTAAATAACATGGGGAACGTTTTCTCTCTTATACTCTGCACTTGTATATTACATTTAAAGCCATTTCATCTTGGAAGGGGTGAACTAAAATTAGCTTTTCCATATCATTCTTTCTGCTCTTCTCTCTTTGCCCTGAGAAACAGAAGTCATAATTACTTTCTAAACAGAAGTCTTTGAATTTATTACATTTTCTAAACAATGTAATAAATTTTCAAACCAGCAAGGTTGGTTCCTTTATATTGCTGCCTCTAGTTGCTATCATGCTACTGATAAGCCAAGCAGGCAAAAGAGGATGCAAGAAAAGAGTTGAGGCAATGAGATCAAGTTTAATCTTTCAGAAATGCGATTGGATTAGACTGTGGACAAAGGTGCACAGAGTCTGCTCTGTGGTATACCAAATAAGGACGAAGCCTTTCTGCAACAGCCTTCAACATGGACATTTGTATCACCTGGTAAATAAGGACCAAGTCCCAGAAAGGTTGGGCCTGCAACAATAAATACAAATGATAAACTTCCAGAAATACAGAGAAATAAACCCTTGTCATAAGAGTGAAGCCTTGACTGTAGCTTCCTTTCTACTCCTCCCTTACAGCTTGTGTCCTTATCTGGCAAAATAAAAGTAGGATAAAAGCGCAGAGTAGCCAAGTGACTCGTTGAAGAAATCTTACCATTTTCCTTGGCATTATTTGTGAGATTGCCTATGGTCAAAGAGCTCTGAAGTGAGTCTAAGCCTGAATATCCCTGATGTCCTTCCTGAAGTCATTCATATCGTGATTTGGGTTCTCTTGATTGCCCAGGTGTTCCCCCCCTCTCTGATCCTTGTCATTGTGTATTTCAGAGATTTGAGGGATTGCCTTCCCATGCCTAGACTCTTAGGCTTGTAAGTAATTTTTCTGCCTAGTAATTCAAGCCATGTATTTGTATTTTGGAATAAGGTCCTCACAATATTGAATATGTGAATGGCATCCTTTCTTATTTGGTCACATTGATGTAGTTTTCTAAACTACAAATGTATTTTATATAACATTGTGAATATAAATGGAAATTTACTATAGTGCAGTTAAATATGTGGGCTCTGTTTGCCATCCTGAATGGAAGCTGGAAGGCATTTCCAAAATCTCATGGGCAGAATTGACAATGGGTTCTATATGAGAGTGATTTGGAGGTTATGTTTTGCTTGCGAGCCTGAGAGATGAAATTATATACGAAGAGCACATTTAAAGAGAATCGAATAAAATTCTATGTAGCCTCAACTGGGGACCAACTAATGGAAAAAACTACTCAAGAAAATTGAGAAGGCATTGTCAAGTTTGTAAGCAGAAAAATCAAGATATTGCATAGTCCTGGGCACCAGTGAAAGAGACAGTTGAGAACAACAGTGGGTGGTGGAAAGTGACAAATACTGTTGAAAAATGGATATCATAAAGATTGAGCTGGCTACCAGATTGAACGGCCGAGTAGTCCTGGGATCTTAGGAGAATCAGTATCAAGCAAGGGTATGAGCCAGGCTGCAGTGCTGGGGAGTGGATCACAAAAAAGGGGGTAGGAAGGCAAAGTCAAACAACTTTTCAGGAATGCAGTTATAGCTGGCCAACTCTCTACTGGATTGTAATTATTTGTTTACTTGACTCTTCACAAAGAGGTACGATCTTGAGGGAAGGCACTGGAATGTTAATATTTTTATGACCAGCATCTATCACAGAGGCTAGCACATAGTAAGCATTCACAAACGATTGCAGAAGGAATGAATTGTCAGCTCTGGTGGCTGTAGGTACCATGTTGAAGACATTCATATCACCTTTAACAAAGGAGCTTGGGAGAGCACGAACCCCTAGTTTTGCCCTGCCAGGAAAGAGCCTCTAAAAAAACTTAGCAAAGATTTTCTGTGCAACCCAGAGCAGACACACTGGAGAAGCTACAGTCTGCAGAAACTGCAAGGGTAATTTTAGGTCATCAGGATGTCATTTCCCTAAATGGAATAACAAGTCTCTCGCAGGTTGGAAATCAAGTGTATTCTTGTCAGAGAGCTTTCGGTGCGGATACTGGGGAAGGCCTTGCTGGTTCCAACTGAAGCTTTTAGTCCTCATTCTGTAAGCACTGGATTTGGATCCACATTTAAAATGGAAAATGCTATTTAAAAATATCTGATAGCCCATTAAAGTTCATCGTTCTGTCATCTTACCATCTCCTCTCAAAAACAAGTGCTGGGCTGTGCTCCTCCCGGCTGGAAGCGGCTTTTACACTGACATAGCACACAAAAGCTGATTGTCTCGTCTTGAAGGGGTACATCTTCCCTTCACAGAACAGGTCACTTTTTAGAAAGCATTGTTCCAATCCAGCTAATTTCAGTCTGATCATTTTCTTTCGTTCTGCCTTCTAAAAAGGCATCCATTTTGCAACTCTAAATTCTACTCTGATATCTTTTTGCACTTCATCTCTCATCAAGTTTCCCCACCCCCTTTTGCCTACAGACACTATAGGTCTATTAATACCTACATGCCTTTGGATATATGTATATAGGTGCGTGCACTTCAGTCTTTATCTCTTTATCTTTTTTTCCTGTTTCAGATAAAGCAGAACATGCAGCAATTATCTCCCATTAAGGTTTCTCCTAGGCTTGGCTAATTTGCTAAAATCCCCTTTGTTTCAGTCTGACAAGAGAGTCAACATTGGTACTCTGGATAATGACTTAGTGACAGAGGAGAATTTAAAATGCAATACCTTTTGGATCAGAGCTAAAGTGTCTGTCTCTCTCTCCCACCTTTCCTCATCCTTACGCCTTCCAACCTCCACTCCACCCAAGATATTTATGCATTTGCTTTATTTTATAGACACAAAATTGTTACCAAGATTTGTTTTTTTTTTAGACAGAGATTTTTTGCTATAGGCCACGTGTGCTTGTCAGAGAGACAGAGAAAGACAGAGAGACAGAAAGCAAGAAATCACACCCCAAGGGGGATGGCCACACTGCGATTCCTTCTCCTCCATTCTCCTCTCAGGATCTTGGGCACACATGCACACGCGTCCAGCATGAGTTTTAAGTTGCCAGGTCAAGGACTTGAAACAAGGTCAACCACGTGGGAGTCTAGTGATGTAACCATTACACCAAATGCTGGTGCCATTACCAAGATGTTTTTTTACTGTCCAGTATGCCTCCTTTCCTTCAATGATATTGGATCATCAGAATAATCATGACACGTTCTTGCATAGAAAAACATAGAAAAATGCATTATGACTTTTCCAACAACGTAATATTTTTCTAAATGTTATATCCACGGGGATCCCTCCTTTCTCTCTCTCCTCTCTCTTTCTTTTTTTTTTAAGATAGATATTTTTGCTATAGGGTGCATGTACTGCTGAAAAGACAGAGAGACAGAAAGCGAGAAATCACCCCCCAGAGGGAATGACCACACAGCAACCCCTGTCCTCCTTTCTCTTCTTGGTATTTTGGGCACACATGCATATATGAACACAGGGCATGAATTTTAAGCTGCCAGATCTAGGACTCAAACAGTGGTTGGCTCTGCAGGAGACCAGTAACGTAACCATTACATCATCTGCTGATCCCCCTCCTTTCTCTTAAATGACCCATTTCTTATTTGTCCATACTTCTGTATTCTTCACATCCTACCTTGGCATTTTACTTACTGCTTAATACTGTGTGACTGAATTCTAATATTTTTAAGGTTTAGGATGCTGTTTTTTATTTGTGTGTGTGTGTGTATGTGTGTGTGTGTGTGTGTGTGTGTTTAAGAGAGATTTTTGCTATAGGGTGCATGTATTCACCAGAGATAGAAACAGAGACAGAAAGTGAGAAATCACCCCCAGGGGAGATGGCCAAGCCACAATCCTTTCTCCTCCATTCTCCTCTCAGGATTCTGGGCACATATGCACACACGCCTGGTGTAAGTTTCAAGTCACCGGGCCTGGGATTCAAACCGTGGTCAGCCATGTGAGAGTCCAGCACCCTAAACACTATGTCACCTGCTGGCCCATGGGATACTTATGTGTGTGTGTATACACACACACACACACACACACATACATACATACATAAACATTTCTTTGTTTTTTGAGAGAGAAATTTTTGCTATAGGCTGTGTGGGCTCACTGGAGAGACAGAGACAGAGAAGCAAAGCGAGAAATCACCCCCTCCCCTGAGGAGATAGCAACACTGCAGTCCCATCTCCCATTCTCTTCTTGGGATCTTGGGCACACACGCACACGTGACTGGTATGAGTTTTAAGTTGCCAGGTCCAGGACTTGAACTGTGGTCAACTAGATGGCAGTCCAATGACATAACTATCATACTTCCTGCTGGTCTATATGTGTGTGTATTTTTGTGTGTGTGTATATATATATGTGTATATATATATATATGCGCACACATACACATAAATAAATGATATATATCTGATTTTCTTGAACCTTTGAGAATACCTTCACATAGCAGATGTTCAGTAAGCATGTTCGTTCCCTAACTAGATAACCTTTAAAACCCTATAAAGGGGGCTGGCAAGTGGCATGGTGGTTAAAGGCGCTGGACTCCCACATGGTCGACCACGGTTCAAGTCTCGGATCTGGTGGCTTGCTTTCTCACTTCCTCTCTCTCTCTCTCTCTCTCTCTCTCTCTCTTTCTCTGTCTGTCTCTCTCTGATCAAACTGGAAAATAATAATGATAATAATAAATAAAGTTAAAATAAAATATTTAAAAAAAAAAAAACCCTATAAAGTTTATTTCTTTCTTCCATGAGTGTGAGAGAGAGACAAAGACCGAGGGGCAGGTAGAGAGGTGCTCCCAACAGTGTCTTGGTGCTATGACCCACCCCCAGACTCAACCAGCCCCAGATCACAGGTACATGCATGCCTGGTATACTCAGGGAGGTCTCCAGATACACAACTGGAACCTTCTCTGATGTATCAGCCTCGCAGAGCACCAGGTTTTACTACTACTCCATCGTCTGGCCACCTAAGACCCTATTTAAAAAAAAAAAAAAAACTGATTATGGGGACCAGCAGATAGCATAATGGTTACATTGCTGGACTTCCCACATAGTTGGCCATGGTTCAAGTCCCAGACCCAATGGCTTAAAACTCATGCCGGCCATGTGTGTGTGTGTCCAAATTCCAGAGAGGTGAATGGAGGAGAAGGGATTGGGGTGTGGCTATTTGCCCTAGGGGGTGACTTCTCGCTTCCTGTCTCACTGTCTCTCTGGTGAGTGCATGTGCCCTATAGCAAAAAAACTCTCTTAAAAAAAAAAAAGCAAACTGATTATGGGGGTTGGCAGGTGATATGGTAGTTAAGGTGTTAGACTTCCACATGTCTGGCCATGGTTTGAGTCCTGGACCTGGTGGCTTCCTCTCTCACTTTCTCTCTAGTCAAATTAAAAAAACAAAACAAAACAAAACACAAAACCAAAAAACAACAAAAAAGGGTGATTATTATTATTATTATTATTATTTGAATTTTGCATAGCCTTTAGTTAAATGACTCTTCTATGCTACCAGTTTGGGCTGATCTCTGAGGACCTTGCTCAAGAACAGATTTGTTTTATTTCAAATTGGCAGGTAGCATGGTTGTAACATTGATTATTATTGAAATAACACATTTCTGCTTTTATTAAGGTATCAAAACAATCTCTAATATTTGTGGAGCGATTAATAATTTCTCAAAACATTTTACTTATACCATTTCATTTTATTTTATAAAGAACTCATGTACAGTGTATAAGCCAAGTATTAGTCCATATTAGAGAAAGGTGAAATGTCTTTATTTACTGAATATCAGCCAGCAGATAGCAAACTGAAACTAGAAAACAAGTTTTCTGATTCCAAGATTATTGAGGTTTTACTTGTTGTTTGCTTGCTTTCCTTCTACCAGAGTCCTGAATATTTAAAAGTTTTGTGTGCTGTTTTATTTGTTTTCCTGGAAATTTATTTATATATATATATATATATATGTAATTTTTAATTTTTTATCTAGTTTGCACTCTGATATGGTGTCTCTGTCTTCTGTGGATATATAAAAGATTTTCCCAGACTGAATAGTTTTTTAGCAAATTTGTAGCATGGTATTTTAAACACAGTCCTTCAAATGAAATTTTAAAAGGTTGGCATGTTAGGGCTGACCTTTACACAGAGTGAATCCAACTTGACATTTTCCATGCTTTAAGATGAGACTTCTCCATGATTGCTTCCTCTCTCCACCCTCCCTGCCTTAATTATTCCTGATCTCTTATAAGAAAGCTTTGCTTAAGTGAACTCCATTGTACCTACCAGTGGCCTCTCAGAAGAGCAGGTCAAAAGCAATTACCATAACAAAGTGATTGGCTTTTTCTTAGTAGAATCAAGACTTCTGGGAAGGGTACTTTATTGCCTTTCTGGGTCAGAGTTGGTGCAGAAAGTGTCCCTGGCAGAGCCCAGTTTATCACCTTGAACAAAGCACGCTCCAACAAACAGTGTCATTAGCAGCTGAATCCTTGAGTTCTCCTGGCGGAAGGAAGGTATTAGTCATCAAAAGCAGGATTGGGGTGCAATTCAGTATTGGTTTGAATAGTGCCTCTACCCCAGATGTATGTCCACTAAGGACCTTAGAATGTGACCATATTTGGAAATAGGGTTTTTATAGATATAACTGGTTAAGGTAAGATGAGGTCATACTGGATAGAAGGGACCCTATATCCAAAAATGACTGGTGTTCTTTTAAAAGGACTCACACAGGTTGGCAGATAGTGTGACAGTTAAAGGTGTTGAATTCTCACATGGCCGACTGCAGTTTGAGTCCCGGACCTGGTGTCTTGCTTTTTCACTTTCCCTTTCTCCCTCTCTGTCTCTGTATGGTCAAATACAAATATATATAATATGTGTGTGTGTGCGTGTGTATATATATATATATATATATATATATATATATATATATGTTATAAATAATATATATATATTTGTTATATTATAATAACAAATAGAATTAAGTAAATCTTTTAAATGAAAAAAAAAGGACTCACAAAAAATACAAACACAGAGATAAGAGGGTCACATGAACATAGAGGCAGAAATTGCAGTGATACAACCAATAGGCATGGAATTTTTTTTTTAGAGAGATTTTTGCTATAGGGTGTGTGCATTTGCTAGAGACAGAGAGACAGAAAGTGAGAAATCACCTCCCAGTGGGGATGGCCACACCGCAGTCCCTTCTCAATCCGTTCTCCTCTCAGGAATTTGGGCACACATACACATGCACTTCACATGAGTTTCAAGCTGTCGGGTCCGGGACTGGAACCATGGTCAGCCATGTGGGAGTCCAGCAACCTAACTGCTACGCCATCTATTGGTCCCAAAAGGCAAGGAGTTCTAAGCGTTCCCTATGATACCAGAAGCTAGGAGAATGGGACAGATCCTCCCTAGAACCTTCAGAAAGATCATGGCTTTGCTAACCATTTGATCTTGGGCTTCTAGGCTACAGAGCTTTGAGAGAATACATTTACATTGTTTTAAGCTATATGCTTGGTGGTGATTTGTGATTGCACTCCTAAAAAGTAAATATAAGCTTCTGTCATAGGTAGTCAGATAGATATGAGCAGTCCCAAGATGAGTCCCAAGATGTCCAGAAAGGGACATCTGATATATCCCTCATTGTTATCAGGGGTTGTAGCCACTCCTAGAGCCAAGAGAGAATGCTTATCCAGCTTTACTACCTAAACTGTAGTAAGGGACCTGCAGAATGTAACTTACTTCCCCTCCCGCAAATATGCATACACACCCAGGCATACTCCCAGCTGCTTGACCCATGTTTCATCTCCTGCGGGCGGTGCTAGACTGGTACGGGCAAAATTGTCCCAATGTGCATGCTTTAAAGTCCACACTGGGCACATACTACTTCCCCCTACTGGGCACTTGAGTTCTCCTTACGAGGCAAGAAGTGCCAAGTGAAACAAAAGCCCAAAAACAAACAGTAGAGTATAGAGTGGGCTCCAGGGAGGAACCTCCCCTTCTAAATCTTCATGACATGGCCCTGCAATAAAAGAAACACCTAACTCCATTCCTGGTGCAGTTGCTGCCAGGCAACCTGCCTCCTTGGACCTCTCTCAGTTGTACTAATAAATTTATATTTTCATATTTTTCTCATGACTGTGGCTTTATTTGTGTCTCAGACAGATCTCTAGTCTTAAAAATCTGAGACCAACAACAAGCATCCCATCACAATTCTCCCCAGTTCCCTCATCTGATAACACTTCTCATCTTTAAAGACATACGCTGTCTTTGAAGGGAGAGCATACCTTCAAAACCTAGTGCTGGAGGGAACCAGCAGTTAGCGTAATGGCTATGTCGCTGGACTCCCACGTAGTCGACTGTGGTTCGCGTCCCGGACCCGGTGGCTTAAAATACTCACGCCGGGCGCATATGCGTGCGTGCCGAAGGTCCCGAGAGGAGAATGGAGGAAAAGGGATTGCGGCGTGACCATCCCCCCTGGGGGGTGATTTCTTGCTTTCTGTCTCTCTGTCTCTCTCTGTCTGTCTGGCGAGCGTACACGCCCTATAGCAAAAACCTCTCAAAAAAAAAAAAAAAAAAAAAACCTAGTGCTGGGCAAGGGCTGCCCTGGTAGTTTAAGTGGGGCTCAGACAATTCAGAGAAGGGAGTCCTTTGGTCAGGTTGGTTGGTTGAACAAGTATGGTCAATGTCAGTTCCATGGGACGCTATGACTTCAGATGGGCTTTGACAGTTAACATGTCTTTGAACACAGACAATTATAAAGAATGGAGGGGAGAACATTCTAGGATGATGACCGTGTGCTTCATATTAAATTTGGGGCCGGAGGTGGAACTTACGAAGCTAGACTAAAATAGGTGCATAATTTTGGTCTGTACTGTTTAGATGAGGGTAAGAACTTTTTAAAAAATAATTATTTTATTTAACTTTATTTACCCACTTATTTATTTTAATTTGACCAGAGAGGGAAAGAGAGAGGGAGGGAGGGAGGGAGGGAAGGAAAGCAAGAAAGCAAGCCACCAGGAGTCTGGGACTCGAACCATTGTTGGCCTTGTGTGAGTCCCCTAACCACCATGCTACTCACTGGGCCCAGAACATTGAAGGTTTTAAACCCTAAGGAAAAACATCCATTATCTTTTCACTAATTATTGACAAAGTTATTTTTCCTTTCATTTACAATAAATTAAAAATTATAGGGAAGTCTTATTGTTTATGTTACTTAGAAGAAAGAAACAGAAGCTCCATCTTTGATTTTTGTTTTGAGTGAATCACTGCCAAGTCTTCTTAGCCTAGATGAGAAAGGAGTCTGTTTCATTTTGACATGAGTTTGAAGAGAGTAATATCAAAGTGACTAAGTTCTAATTTCTTAATTTGTCCCAAACCTGATGGGTAGGTAGGGTCAAATAAATTGAAGTTACTGCTTAGTGTGTTGTGTAACAGACTAGTATATCTGAGAAACAACCTGGGAACCAAAAATAGAAATGAGCAAACACCATTTCTTCCCTAGGGTACTCCCAGATTTTCATTAGAGAGGGGCAAACTACAGAATAATTACAATAAGCTGCATAAAGGAAGGCTAGATTGGCAAGATCACCTATAGAAGGAAAATCCTAATTCAGTTATCCAACAGGTGTTCAAAATGAGACAAAGCAAAGGCTCAATCACCAGCATACAGCCCAGTGTTAGGGTCAGGCAACGAACAAGTGTGATATCATGATACTGAATTCTGGAGTATTGGTGGGGGATCTTTAGCTGTCAGGAGTGAAAGGATGAACTCTGCAGTGATGACTTACATGACATCTGCTATGTGGAGAACAGGCAAGTAGAGGCTCTGGTAAGTGTGATCCTCTGTCACTATTTAAAATGTCCCATGGAAGAACTTAGGAGTAATATTCAGTCTAGCTCCAAACCCTAATTGCACTTCATTAACCTTTCCACTTCTTCCTAATGCAGTTTGTGACTATAGACATCCCCAGTCTAAGTTTTCAGAAAGATTCTTACTTTCTCCCTTCTTGGTAAAAGTTAATACATAAATGGCAGTATTTCTATTTTGATACAGAGGAGAACTATGAATTAATTATCAGGTCATCTTTTCTCTGGAAAGTAGAAGCTCTGTAGTGGAGAGAAGAGATGATTGTCTTGACTGTAAACATTGCAGAAAGAAAGTTGTTGTAGTGTGTGATTGCTTAGGGAGTATAGCCTCGGGGAGGAAGGTGGTGGTAAGCTGAATGCAAGCTTGCAGTGCCAAAGAACCATTTCTGTGCCTCCAAGCTTGGCAAACCTGTCAAGAACTTCCTAGATTCTGTTTTTTGTTTGTTTGTTTTTTTTTCTGCTAGGGACTTAGAATTTTTCTTTTCTTACTCTTGGAAAATAATGTTGTTTTTTTTTTTTTTTTTTTTGAGAGTTTTTTCTGGTATAGGGCACGTGCGCTCTCCAGACAGACAGAGAGAGACAGAGAGACAGAAAGCAAGAAATCACCCCCCAGGGGGGATGGCCACGCCACAATCCCTTCTCCTCCATTCTCCTCTTGGGATCTTGGGCATGCACACACACGCGCCCGGCCTGAGTTTTAAGTTACTGGGTTTGGGACCAAACCGCAGTCGACTATGTGGGAGTCCAGCAACACAGCCATTACGCTAACTGCTGGTCCCCTTGGAAAATAATGTTAACTGGATCATTTAATCCCCGTATCATCAAGTTGACTTTCAGTTGCATATTTTATTTATCTGTTTATTTTCTTTTAAAATTATTTGTTTCTTGGATGAGATAAACAGGCACCTCCTCATGCATATAAACACACAGAATCTTCATGCTGTGATCAATCCCCGGCCTCAGCCAGCTGGGATAACATGCATGTACTCACCTGGCATATACAGGGAGGCCTTGAGACATGAACCTAGGGCTGTCCCTTGTGGATCCAGCAGAATTACTGCTGCACTATTGTTCGACCTCCAAATTTTAATTAAGGTAATGCTAATTCCGCTATGTGACAATGTGGTGTACAATTCATTGTGGAAACAGGAGGGATTCCAGTTCCACAGTGAGAGGCATAAAGTTTGCTTAAAAATAGGAAGCATTGCTAGCCCACAGCAAATAATCAGTAAGTATGTGACAAAGAGTTAGGCTATAAGAAACTATCTCACCATATGATTCTGTAGAAAGGACTAATGTTCAAGGGTTTTATAAGGTAATGCTTTTGTCTGGAGTGGACAAATGTGCACTGTGTACACACAGAAGCTGGTACAGTTGTGTGTGAGTACCTCCTCTAGCTTTAGGAATGAAAACACTATGCCTTCCAAATAGCACAAAGCAAATAGAGAAGGAATACCTAAGTAAATGCTGTGTTTCAGTCCCCCTTCCTCCCCCCCCCCCCCCCAATTTCTACTCAAGTTGATTCCATTCATCTTCTCTCATGGTTGAGACATTTCCAAGGTAACTCTAGTTGCAATCTCACCCTTTACAGATCAGTAGTGAGCTGCTGGAATTTCTGGGGGGAATAGAATGGAGCCAGCATACTGCTCTGGTGCTACCTGCAGGGAAGTGAGCAGGACTCCAGGACTGCAGTAGAAGAGGGCACTGGAGAGAGTACTGTTTGGTGTACGGGTATTGTTGGATTAGCAGAGCCTGGCCCTGAAGACAGCCCTTTCCTCTTATTTCACTCTGGGCAGGACACCTTTATCTTGGGATTTCCTAGAGGTGTGTGGAAACCAACCATATGGAGATGCACTACTTTTTTAGCTCCCTCAGAAATTGTTTCTCTAGTGAACCAGCTCTGTAACACAATGGTTAAGGGAGTCGGATCCCACATGGTTGACTGCTGTTCAAATCCAGGTTCCTAAATAATATGCCAGGCACATGTGTTCATGTGCTCAAAATTCCAACAGGGTGGAGAAATGAAGAGGGATTGTGCTGTGATCATGCTCCACTGGGGGTGCTTTCCCTCTCCTCCTCTCTCTCTCCAAGCCCCCTCTCTTGTAAACACATATATCCTCTGGAAATAAATAAAATAAAATTTAAATAATAAAGCATCTCCCTAGATACCAAATAGAATGCAATTTCTAGGATGACTGTGTCTTGTCTTTTTCTGTCCTGGATCATTGAGGTTCAGGTCCTTAAGCATACATAAGTCTAACTTTTGGAATCAGTGTTTATAACACTTAACCTGAAGGTACTTCATCTTCTCCAAATTTTTTTCATAAGCTATACCCAAGGCAGGTACAGTTCTCCATTTTTATTTCAAAAACTACCCTTAAATGTTACATCTGTCTTGGGGTATTGAGTGTTTTTCTAATGTCTATATGTATTAACTTTTTAAAATTGCACTTTAAAAATTCATTTAAATTGTATTTTTTTGAGGTATAGCATCAGACTTTAGTTCTCTTCAGATCACTTCCAGTTTTTTTTTTTTTTTTTTTTTTGGAGAGGTTTTCGCTATAGGGCGTGTGCGCTCGCCAGACAGACAGAGAGAGACATAGAGACAGAAAGCGAGAAATCACCCCCCAGGGAGGATGGTCATGCCGCAATCCCTTCTCCTCCATTCTCCTCTCAGGATCTTGGGCACGCACGCACACGTGCCTGGCGTGAGTTTTAAGGCACCGGGTCCGGGACGCGAACTGCAGTCGACTACGTGGGAGTCCAGCGACATAGCCATTATGCTAACTGCTGGTTCCCAGATCACTTCCAGTTTTTAAGTGTTCCCTTGATCTTTTAAAGAGACATCATCTGAGAATAGAACTAGCAGAGAGAGAGAGATTTTGAAAGTATCAGAAAAACAAATTTTTTTAAAAAAAATCTTTGTTCTTTACATAAGAATAATCTGGCATTATTCTCACTATTGGTATGGAAAAGTTATTTTAGAACTTTTGTTTCCCCAGTGTTAGGGTCATGCCCTTATAGAGGTCAAGATGTGATTTCCAAGGCTTTTGTGATTTCTCTCAGAAATAGCTCATATTCCCCATTAGTTGTAGAACCTTAAATATCAAAAAGAGGCCTTTCCTTTTGTCATTTTTTTTTGTTTTTGTTTTTTAAATTGCCAGATGGTGAGTGTACTTGCCAGAGAGAGAGAGAGAGAGAGAAAGAGAGAGAAAGAGAAAGCATTCCATAGTCACTTTATAAACACTTCTCCATTTTTCCATCTTGTTAGAGAATTGTGGCATACATGTTCAGGTTGGTTTTCTAGCTGTCAAAACTGAGATTTAATTCATGGTTGGCCATGTGGGATCGCTTCCCTTAACCACTAGGCCCTGGGGCCAGCCTGCCCTATCTTTAAATAAGCTTTTCTACATCTTTCTCACTTCAGAGACTATATACCTAAATGAGACTTTGAGTACCATAAAAGAGATATAGTGGTACAATGGGGAGGGTACCCAGCAGCTGAGGCCACATGGGAAGTTCAGGTTCAACTCTTGAACAAATCTAAACATGTTGGGTGCAGTTGTGAATACCTATGGTCTTGGCTAAGTGAGAGTCAGGGAAAGAAGGATTATAAATTGCTGAGACCCTGTCAAAAATAACTTCCATTGAGACCAGTAGATGGTGTGATGGTTATGTCACTGGACTCCCATCTGGTTGACCATGGGATACCCACACCTGGTATCTTAAAACTCACAATGGGCATGCGTGCATGCATGCCCAGAATCCCAAGAGGAGACTGAAGAAGGGATGCAATGTGGCTGTCTTCTCTGAGGAGTTATTTCTCGCTTTCTGCCTCTCTGGTGAGCACATATATCCTATAGCAAAAATCTCTCAAAAAAACAAACAAAAAAAACAAATAACTTCCATTAGAGAGAGAGATGAAAAAAGAGATCTTCCATAGCTTTCTGTTCTCTCCTCCATCTTTGTATTTCCAATCTCATCAAGGTACTCTGTATTATTTATTAAAAACACATACTTTTGAGTGATTGAATAGTAAAAAACATTATTGAGATAATAGCAATTGTAGAAAAGGCAAATACAGGAAGCCCAGGATAGCAAGAAAACTAAATAGGGTTAGAAAGAAAGTGTCAGTCTTAGAAAAACAAATTGTGATCAAGAACAGAATCCATTTATTTATTACCCAGGAAGATCCCTAAATTCTATAATTATTTTAAATATTATGTAATAGAAGACATTTCTCCTAGAATATTAAGTGTCTGTGTATGTATCTTTGTGTATGCATGGATCTGTACATGAGTCAAAACTTGCTTAGTTGGAATTCCTTCAAAGAACCTGAAGAAGGAAAATTGTTATACTTTGGCTTTGTTTTTATATATATTTTTTACTGTGGGGTATTAATTTTTATACCTGGTGATTATGACATCTCCTATTTGTCATTAAGAAGAGTAATTATCTTTCTGTTTAACATGTAATCTGATCATTAATAACAGAGCTAATGAAACTCAGCTGGCTATTGAGCTTTGGCACTCCATTTAAAGTTGTTCATCAATGTTGAAGCTATGTGTGGAGTGGGTCCAGATGTCTCCAGATGTAGTGGATTCGTATTTACAAGGAGTCATCAAATCAAGTTTTGTTAATGGCAATGCTAAGAATGCTAGTGTATAATTATGCACATACCATCCATCGATTTGGCCAGTCCTGAAGCTTTTGAAAATAGTTATGTTTAACGATTTAAAAAAATTCACTACCACAGGTGAAAGGTGGTTAAGCAAATATATTTCCATGTGTTATCTCATTTTATTTCAGCAGTAGCCACATAAGGTATGTTTTATTATCTCAATTTTAAAGAGGAAGAAGCTAAAGAAATAAAAACAATATGGTTGAGATCATAGTGCTAACAGGTAACAAAGCTCTTTCTCTTCAACTTTTTTTTAAAATGTTTATCTTTTCTTCCTCTATCAGTCTTACTTTTCATTTCTACTCTCTGTTTTTCTGGAGAGGTTTTTGCTATAGGGCACGTGCACTCGCCAGAAAGACAGAGAGAGACAGACAGAAAGCAAGAAATCAACCCCCCCCCCCCCCCAGGGGGGATGGCCATTCTGCAATCTCTTCTCCTCCATCCTCCTCTTGGGATCTTAGGCATGCACACATGCCCGACATGAGTTTAAGCCACCAGATCTGGGATTCAAACCGTGGTTGACTATATGGGAGTCCAGCAACATAACTGTTATGCCATCTGCTGGTCCCTGTCTTTAATCTCTTTATTATCACTCATATCTTTTGTCTTTCTGACTCAGTACACCTCTCAACTCTCTCCATCTCTCCTCATTTCTTTTTCTCTGAAACTCTTTTTTCTTTTTTCAACTTAAAAAAGTTTAAATTGAACAGGGAGCATGTAGTCACCAAAGAGAGAATGGCAGAGGCAGAAAGCACCCCCTCCCCAATAGGTCATGGTCACAGTGCCATCACTTCTCCATTTCACTATGCTGTCAGGATCTTGGGTATGAATGCACAGACTCCTAGTATATTTTTCAAACTACTGGGGCTGGCATTTGAACTATGTGGTCAGCCATGGGGGATCCAGCTTCCTTAACCACTAGGCCATAGAGCAGGGCCCTATGTTACTCTTCCTCACTTTACTTTCTTCTCTGTATCTCTCTCTCATTTTGTCTTCATCTTCTTCTTGTTTTCTTATAATGAAATACCTGTAATGGGAACCTGGAAAGAATCTCACTCTTCCTGACTCAATCAATAAAAGTGAAGTGGACTTTGGACTTTTTCTAAACACTTTTTCATCTACCCTGTGGAGGAGAGGGGCCCCAGGTGTAAAAAATAAGGACACTATCATATTTAATGTGAGTCATTTGCTAGAAATGCCCATAACCATTACTTTCTTCTTGGCTTGTTTCTATTTCCCAAGTGCTTCCCTTCAGGCCATGGAGAGATTTAATCTTGGCAGGAAAAGTGACACAAGTTAAAGGATCACAAGAAATGTTGGACATAATATAGGTTTTAGGACATGCAGAGGCCAGTTCTGCTGGGAGTCCAAAGACTTGTTTTGAGAAATATTTAACTTAGTATTTTCTTTGAGTCTATATTTTCTGTAACATAGACATGATATCTCTTCTGCTTACTTCACAGGTATGTTCTGAGGATCAAAATAGATAAGCTATTAAAAATACTAAAATGGTCCTGTCTTGGAGTTAGGCAATGTTTTTTGTTTTTCTTCTATTTTTGTTTTCTTGCTAAAGGCTACATAAATGTACCTGAAAACAGAGAGAGAGAGAGAAAAATCAAGAGAGAGAAACTACCTCCTAGAAAGATGGCCACATCATAACCTCTCCTCCATTCTTTTCTCAGGATTTGGGCACAGGCACACATTCACAAGCGAATTTTTCTTTTTCTTTCTTTCTTTTAAAATTTTCATATTTAAATGTGTTTTTCAAGCTGCTGGGTCCAGGACTCAAACTGCTTTGTCAGCCACGTGAGGTCCTGCTGCTGTAACCACCATGCTACTGGATGGCCTGGCATTGTTTTTTTCAAATAAGAAAGAAACACTAACCATAAAATTGATATGACAAATGACTTGTATTGATATTTCATTATAGATCATCAAATGAAGTAATTAAGAAAGAGTAGATTTTTTTCCCACAGGGCCCACATATTCACCAGAGAGAGACAGAAAGAGAAGGAAAGTGAGAAATCACCCCTCCAAGGGGATGGCTACATCATAGTCCCTTCTCCTCCATTCTCCTCTGGGGATTTTGTGCATGAACACACAGGTACCTCATGTGTTTTTCAAGCTGCCGAGTTTGAGACTTACACCGTAGAGTCAATCATGTAGGATCTAGTACCTTAACCACCATGCCACTTGCTGGCCCAGGGTGCTTAATTTGTAATAAATAGGTATGTCACAAAAGTTACAAATGGAAAATAAGTGTATAAAATAGGAATAGCCATGAAAATATGAATTAATCAAACTGTGATACTATTGGGTTGTTGGAAGAGTCATGTGATGTATTTTTACATATAAAAAATACATTATGACTTTTCCAATGACCCAATACTAGATAAACACCAAAATCACTAAATACATACAATACGATACAATACGATACAAAAAAACAAAACCCACAATGCTGTGTGTTGGTGAATATTTGCCATGTATTTGCCATGTAGGGTCACTAGAATACTCACACAGTGATGACAAGGCCATACATTCTTAGCACTGCTTTGAAATACTATTTGGCAGTACTTACTACAGCTGAACATATGCACACTCTGTGACTCAGCAATTCCACTTCTGGAATTTTCCTACAGAAATTTATACTGATAGTTGCCAAAAGACATGCACAAAATTGTTCACAGCAGAATTATTCATAAACCATAAAATAAGTAATTACCCAATGTCCACCAACAGAGACATAAATAAATTATGGTTTATTTATACAATTGAATGCTACACAGAAATGAGAATTAATGAACTACAACTGCATATAATACTATGGTTGACTTTCAAATATTACATTGACTGAAAGAAACAAGAGATGAAAGAGTAAATATTACATACTTTCATTTTTATATAGTTCCAGAACAGATAAAAGTAATTGGTGACAATAGAAGACAGCCTAGTTTTCTGTTACTTTCTGAAGTGGATGGTAGTATCTTGGGTGGCATGAAAGGTACTTCCTGGATAACAGTAATATTCTTTCTGTTGGGCTAAGTGGCTAACATATAGGTGTATTCACATCCTGAAAATTCAACTAGCTGAATGCTTACATTCTGTGCACTATTCTGTATGTATAGTATATCTCAATACAGAGTTTAAAAAGATGCTATTCTTTAAGTTGGCTGGGATTCAGAAAATTATAGGGATTTTTTTTCCAGTGCATAGAAATGCATTCTACTTACCAGAAATTATATGTATGGAAAAAAGGAATTATGAGCTCTTTCTAGCAAAGGAACACATTCAGACTAAGAAAAATTGATTCAGTTTTGAACTAAATGGAGGAGAACTTAAAAAACTAAAGAAAGTAGACTATTTATAGTATGTTTTTGAATTTAGGTATGAGCAGGGTAGCTGGAAATTAGAGGATAGGGTGGCTGGCATGAGGTTCTGGTGGAACTCCAATATAAGGAGTTTGTACTGAGTCCTGTAGTTTTAAATGAAGAGATCTTGAAAAAGTCCTTGGAAATATGTGCATTATGAAGAAATCACGCATGGATTTCAATTTTATTTCTTGCGTCAAATTCCATTTTTCCATATACTTTTAGAAATCTCCTCACATATACAAAGAGACATTTAAAGAATTTGGTCAGGTCTTACCATGGAAGAAGAAACCACAGGATAGGATAGACAGAAAAAAAGATTAAATGTAGGACCTGAACTCCAACACAAAAAGGAGAGATAAGATAGAATATGGTCCTTGGACATGAAGCTATTGATGTCCATAAACTCTTTTTTATTAAACCAAACTATCATATGTTATGACAGAAATTAAACTCAATATCTGTTCTAAGAGTTCTTAGAAAATTGGGACTTCATTACGGGTATATATATATTTATATATTTGTCCACATATGCCATACATGTGAACAGCGAGGAATCTCAACTATTCTCACATTAATATGTGGCAAAACTGTACTTTTTATTTTTTTAAGCATCATTTAAAAATCTGGCGGTCTTCTCTTCTTTCTCAGCCAAAATGGAGTAGTAGATTGCACTCCATTTATGAACCAGCAGTACGTTAACTTGCAGCGTGGGTAGGATTACCATAAATTAAGGCAAAACTACAACGCTAAGCAAAAGAACAGAATGTGTTTGGCAATGGACTATCCTTGACTTTGTAATCGTTTGTTTTAGTTCTAATCTGCACACTCCAGTAATCTGCCAGCAGAGGAGGCTTGTGAATTAGCAAGGCTTAGCTGTTTATAAAACATATGCATAAATATATCTGGGGACGGTATTTGCATCCAGAGTGTGCACTGACTCATGCAGATGCATCTGTGTAGGAATGGGCACAACTCTGGATGTCTTGGGGCACCGTGAACGTATAGGTCTTGTATCTGAGGGTTGAGTTCCTACTCTGTCAGTGCATGAGCAGGAGCTAGGGATGTCATGCACACAGCTGACAAAAACTTGCTAACAAAAGATGGATGTAGCCAGAGGTTTGTGAACTTGCTGCCTGGTCTACCTAATCACAGTAAATGTAAACATGGAGCAGACAGGGATCCTGGGAATGTTTTATGGAAGTCATAGTAAGAACAGGTGACGTGCTCAGAGCCACACGGCTAATGGAAATATAATACAAACTCCTCCTGAAAGTAGCTGTAGAATGAATGAATTCTCAAGTCCATTGTGTAACACTGGTTCTGGGGTTCTAATCAACATCAGAAGTTTCCAACTAGAAGGTAGATGGGGCCAGCATTTGGCATGGTGGTTAAGGTGTTGGATTGCCATATGGTCGATTGTGGGTCAAGTCCTGGACCTGGTGGCTTGATAGTCACTCTAGGTACATAGGTACATGTGCATGCATGCCCAAAATCCGAGGAGGAGAATGAAGAAGAGATTGTGGCATCACCATCCTTCCTAGAGGATGATTTCTCACTTTCCCTTTCTCTCTCTCTCCCTCGCTAGTGACCATACATGCCCTATGGGGGAAAAAAAAAAAAAAAAACTTAAAAAAATTGAAAGTATTCAAACTCCATCATGAATATTCTCAGTGTCACTTCTTTTATTTGCTTTGTTTGGGTAAAATAACAGTCATTATTCTATTGGGTTATCTGAAAAGTCATGATGTATTTTTCTACATAAAAATGCATCATGACTTTTCGGACAGCCCAATACTTTCCAGAGTCCACAGAGACAAAAACTGAAGCAGAGGCTAGCCTGTGGCCTGGTGGTTAAGAGGCTGAATTCCACATGGCCAACCACGTGGTCTGATTTGAGTTGTGGGCCTGACAGCTTATAAACCACAGTGGATACGTATGTGTGCATGTCCAAAATCCCCAAGGTAGAAATGGAGGGGAAAGGATTGTGGTATGACCATCTTGTGTGTGTGGGGGGGGGGGGAGGGGGACTTCTCACTTTCTTTCTCTCTGTGGTGAGCACATGTATCCACTAGCAAATTAAAAAAAAATCGGGAACCAGCAGTTAGCGTAATGGCTATGTCGCTGGACCCCCCACGTAGTCAACCGCGGTTCTCATCCCGGACCCGGTGGCTTAAAACTCACGCTGGGCGCATATGCGTGTGTGCCCAAGATCCCGAGAGGAGAATGGAAGAGAAGGGATTGCAGCGTGACCATCCCCCCTGGGGAGTGATTTCTCGCTTTCTGTCTCTATGTC
Organism: Tupaia tana; assembly: GCA_026018925.1. Classification (NCBI taxonomy): domain Eukaryota; kingdom Metazoa; phylum Chordata; class Mammalia; order Scandentia; family Tupaiidae; genus Tupaia; species Tupaia tana. The sequence continues at coordinate 210,923,767 of JAKSZU010000003.1, forward strand.
TCTCTCTGTCTGTCTGGCGAGCGCACACACCCTATAGCGAAAACCTCTCCAAAAAAAAAAAAAAAAAATTAAAAAAAAATCAAAAAGAAAAAAAGACTGAAGCAGAGTGAGAATACAAACAGGCCACTTTGGTAGGTCTGTTTCAACTAGCAGATATTGGTATTTCTGGGGTATGTACACACTAGCATATCCACATGTGTGTATGCTGGCTTTAGGTATACCAAAAGTAGGTAGGTAGTGGATTTAAGCTATTAGGCCAATCTTCCATGTTATTTCTACTTTATATTCCTTTAATAAGGAGAAATAACCTCTCTTTCCACATGACAGGCATTAGCAATTGGGCTCCCTAAGAAGTCTGGAATCTTCTGGAAGGATAAGAAAGTGATTTAAGAACACTTCCCAAGAACAGAGCTGAAGATTGGAAACAAGAGAGTGTGAAGATACGAGGGATGGGGAAGCAGAAGAAAGCGAAGCAGGGCCCATAAATGAAGTTTTCCTAGTGCAGTTTGCTGAGCGTTGGCTCTGTGCGTGTGAATGTTGAGCATGTACACACATGAACACATATTGAATATATAAATTATCAGCACATTTTCTCTGTTGTGAAGTATTTAAGTGCCAAGATATAGGTGGTTGTTGGAAGTACTCGCAGAACATATGCTGTGGTATTCCACCATCTGTAGCCCAGCCCTTTGGACCAGATTCTGTTGCTTTGCTTTGGGGCAAGGAAGAAGGAAATGAGCAGATTTCTCCTTCATTTATGGCTCCTTTGCCCCTACCAACTTGCCTACCTCTTCTGGGTCTAATTCACCCCTCTCCTTGAGGTACACTTGCAACTTGTTGTTTCACAGTGAAAGAAATGGTTCTGTTGTCACCTGTAAAGGGAAAGTCCTTCCCTCTTAGCACTGGAGAGGCAGCTCTGCTCTCAACACTGTATTTATTCAAACTCTGGTCTACAACATCGTATGTTTTCTTCTCCCTTAAAGATCTCATGAATACCACTCCCAGTTGCAATTATCTTCTTAGCCTTGCTGGAACACTAGGCAAGACTAAATCTGATCAGTGTCTACCCAAAGCTTTACTAAACTCTTTATATTTAGCTGTTCATGACCAGACTCTGCCTACCTAACTGACTTCATGTCTCACTACTACTATACGTGTTTTGTTGTTCCTACCACGTCGGTCATTATCTTCTAGAATGCCAATTATGTTATTTCCAGTCTGAAACTGCGAGGAGCAGTAGGCACCTCTCTCTCAGACCATATACTACCAGACCTCTTTCTCTGATGTTCTCATACTTGGTCTTTTATTTTTATGATTCATTTTTAAATTACCTTTATTTATTTTTATTTATTTTTGAAGCTTACCTACCTATACCTTCTCTCTCTCTCTCTCTCTCTCTCTCTCTCTCTTTTCTTGAGAGAGAGAGAGAGACAGACACACCTGCAACCGGGTCTTCACATTGCAATTCACTCTCAGTCTCAGCCAGTTCAAATCAGAGGTGGGTGCACTAGGACATGAACCCCAAACCTTCCCATGTGGGTCTCATGGAATTACTACTGCACCATCATCTGACCCCATACCTGACCTGACCTTTTCAAACACTTTGATCCTTCAGGTTTTCCTGGCTGAGTTATGGAAAGAGAAATATTTCCATTTTTTCCTCTAAAATAAGGAGATCTTTTTTTTAAATGAGAATGATAAAGAAAAAAATAATAAAAAAATATGCAACAAAACATAGAATTTATTAAATTATATAAAATGGTTTCCTTATTAAAATAACTTGCCCCTTCTGGATTTAACCATTCTAGTTTTTTAGTCCAATCTTGAATTGGCTGAACTAGGGAACAGATTTTCTGAGACCTTGGCCAGCATTCTGCCACTGTCTTGGGAGTCGTTCTCCTACACTCCAGGGGACATTGCTGATTCATAGTGCTTTGTCCTGGGAATTTGAAAAGGGCAATCAGGTGTTACACTGTGTGATTTTTCATCTCCATGCTCGCATCGAGGGCTGTGAGGAGGGCATTGAGTGAGATGACCTCCAAGAGTCTCCCTCCCTAGAATCCTCCCTTGCATCTCAATCTGAATTTTCAGACTGTGCTGCTGAAACTTGCTTTTCCCGTGTCTTCAGGGTGATTCTGGCAGGACCAAACTTGGAACAGGAGAAACACACTTAGTAATTAATTACCATCCAGGACCTCTTAATGACGCAGTTTTTCATATGGAAAGAGTGATGAGATGGAAGAGTTGAAGCACCACTCGTGGGGTGATAAGATCCATTCTGCTCTTGGCTGTCTCTTGGTTGCCATGACAACACCACTGTTATAGGGCTCTGTGACTGTGTGAGGGGTTGCAGGGATAAATTTGTGGCAGCCATTGGGAGTCATTCCTGATGCTGAAGAATGCCCCCACCCCCACTTCAGGATAGTACTTTCTCTGCTCTCATCAGTAAAGGGATAGGACATAAAACTGCCATTTTGAAGCCATCGGTTTGTGTGGTTCAAAGGCATCCTTAATACTGGTTGATGGGGAGTTGAAAAGGAAAAGAGTAGAGAAAGGATTCTCTGCAGCTGAAGACTTGCATTAGAGACAATGAGGAATGAGCTTGGGCTTCAGACAATAAATATCCTGGGAAGCCTGGATGTCTCAAGGCATCTTCACTCTCTGGGATGCTGATGGAACCGTGATAGGACAGAGTTGGCTTTTTAACTTCTTGCTTGTCCTGTGCTGGTGGTTCTCAAAATAGGTCCTGTCCCCCTTTTTTAAAGTTTATTTATTTCTTCCATGAAAGAGAGACCAACAGAGATAGAGAGACAAGCATCCCCAACAAGATCAGCCAGCCTGGATCACAGGAACGCATGCACCCAGTGTACTCAGGGTGGTCCCGAGACATGAACCCAGGACCTTTCCCATGTGGATTAGGTTGTGACATCACTTCATTACCACCTGGCCCTTGGGTCCTATCTCTTTCTCACTTTCCTATGTGCATATGAGCTTCATTCCTTATTTCAGTCCATAAGAATCCCCTTACCTTTCAATTCCAAGCAGGACCATGATATTTGAGTTAATATTTTTAAAATAAATTGAATTCATAATTCTTCAGGGACAGTAGGGCATGCAAAGAATGAGTGTCTTTCCCAGCTGTGGGGCTGTCTCTGCATCTTGCTGTCAGTGCTATGCTCACTCTCATTATCTAAGATGTCTATGTTTTAAAATATTTCAGATGCAGGACACACTTTATTCACCTTGCCATTTTTTTAGAGTGAGCATTGTGAGAATTTGGAAAAAATATATTTATAAGCATTTTTGAAATGCAGAGTGATATTCAACAAGGAGGCACAAGTCGTGAAAGGTAGTCATGAAACAGGTTTCTAAGGAGAATGGCCTCTGCTTCTTGGAGGACATTAGTTTCATTCAGTACTGTGAGATAAGGAGGGAATGCAGGTCAGAATCTCAGAATCCGGACAGAGATGAATGGTTTCACATACACATAAGAGAGTTAGATATTCAGGAAAATTCTAGAATGGATGAGAGGAGAACTAGATAGCAATTTAGATGCTAGAAAGAGAGATGTGTGAGAGATAGAATGAGAAACAACCCTAGCCCTTATGCCCAGCCAAAAAGAGATGTTGGATACTAGGAGCATGAATGTAGATCATTTAACAGAGTCCCTTCCAGAACTCCACTTTTTTCTTTTTTGCTAGAGGGCACATGTGTTAATAGTAAGGTGAGAGATGGGAGGGGGAGGAGAAAGTGCTCCTCATGGCTCATGGCCATATTATAATCCCTTTTTCTCCAACTGTCATCCTCTTTGGATTTTGATCATTCGCACACATGTGGCCTACGTGTTGTTCAAGCCGCTGAATCTAGGAGTCAAACTGCCTGGTCAGCCATGTGGGACTCACTGCCTTAACCACCAAGCCACAGAGTCAACCCAACTTCACTAATCTTTGGTACAGGACTCAGAAAGTCACTGAAATAGTTGGATTCCTAATTGCTGAAGGTCTGAGCTCTGCTTCCTAGCTCACATGGGCAGAGGAAGGCTGGCCTATCAGTACAGGAGGAGCAAGCTGTGGGCAGCCCACCAGGGTCAGCTCATTCGTGTGCTGAGGGAGGAGCACAAAGCCTGCCAAGAGATGAATGTTTGGTCTTCAGTAGTTTGGTACTGCTAGTGGCATGTGCAGCGCCATGTCCCTATTTAAGACTATCAGTGAAGAAGTTAATTTTACTCACTTGAGCATGTCACCAACAGACATTGCCCAAGAGTATTGAAAATGTTATCCACCAGTTTTAAATGTTCGATTACGCTTAAGTGTTACAGTCCCCTCCAGTGCTCACATACCAGTAGTCCTAAATTCTCCTATTGATCTTTAGCATGTTACCCAGTCTACATCTTTTGTTTTTAAATTTGCTAGAGGGTATGTATACTTACCAGAGAAAGAAAAGGAAAGTGAGAGAGCTTCTCCAATGAGGTACAGTCATACTGCAGTTCCTTCTCCTTTCTTTTTTTTTTTTTTTTTCTTTTTTTGGAGAGGTTTTTGCTATAGGGCACGTGCGCTCGCCAGACAGACAGAGAGAGACAGAGAGATAGAAAGCGAGAAATCACCCCCCAGGGGGGATGGCCACGCCGCAATCCCTTCTCTTCCATTCTCCTCTCGGGATCTTGGGCACGCACGCACACGCGCCCGGCGTGAGTTTAAGCCGCCGGGTCCGGGACTCGAACCGCGGTCGACTATGTGGGAGTCCAGCGACATAGCCATTACGCTAACTGCTGGTCCCTCCTTGTCCTTTCTTTCGCCCTTTGTTTGGGACTTTGGACATGTATTCACACACATCCAGTGTGTTTCTCAAGGTTCTGGGTCCAGGACTCAAACTGTGCTGTTGGCCATGTGGGATCAAGCTGCCTTAACCACTATATCACAGGCTGCCCTCTGAGACAGCGATAAGCATATCTTATAAATCTGTAGAATGTAAAGTAGTTCTCTTATATTATTGCAATCATACTAAGCAGGTCAGAATGTTTTTGCCTATTTTCTCTATGAGAACAGGTTGAACTTATTTTCTGAGTAAAACCCCAATTTTATCAAGCATTACTTCTTGGTATGACAATCTTTTATATAGAAAGTCTCAGGCTTAAAAATTACAATACAATTTATATATATATATATATATATATGTGTGTGTGTGTGTGTGTGTGTGTGTGTGTATATATGTATGTATTTGTTTAATAGCAACATATATTCTTTCTTAAAAACCTAGGAGAGCACAAAGAATTTCAGGTATTGGGATTGTTGTATACACCATACAATGATTAACTTTCGGTCCAGGATGGAAATAGATACTTGGTCTCTGCTTCTCTGTACGCTCAAAAACTGGTTCACTGTCAGCTCTCCCTGAAATTCTTCCTGCTCTCTCCAATTCTCAATCAGAATTTCCCTGTCCTATATTAGAAAAAGGTGATATGTAGATTCCTACCTCTGGGAAATTGCATAGCTCCCCGATCTCATAAATTAATTTATTACCCTTTTCAGAGTACGTATTTGCATTTTAGGAAGGGGCTTTGGGCAGAATCACACTAGCGTCAACTTACTGCTGAGACGATATGAGTCGAAGTTTAGGAGACTGCCTGGCTTTCAGTGACCTGATGGTGAAGCACCTTACAGAGCTTGCCAGAACTAGTTCCTTTATATTTTACTATCACCTGGGAACTACATTGCTTGCTGGATGTTTTTCATTTATAGATATACTTACAGAAAATGCTTTCACTTTGGGGTCCTCTAATTGAGCTCTAGAGGTGAGACCTCAAAATCTCTCTCAAGGAGCACAAAACTAAAATGCCTTCAAGGTCCCTTCAAATGTCTTATGAAGAGGGCAGGGGACATAAAGGACTGTGAAGCATTTCAGTTCACGTATATATACATATACATATACATATACATATACATATACATATACATATACATATATCTTTTATTTAAAAAATGAGACACATCATCCAAACAAACAAAGCAAATCTATTGTAATAAAGAATCCAAAAGCCTTCAGTTTAGAAATCTGAATATTACCTGGACTAAAAATTAATTCCAAAGATATCCAAAGTGCCACAGATGACTAGCTCAGCGTGGATTCTTTAGCCCTCAATGAATCTTGTAGATTGATGCACGGCGCGTTCTGTTGAAGGCTTATCAGTCCACCAAGGCCCTGGTGGGAACCTTGAATCATACACTATGCAGGGCCAGGGATCAGAAATAGGTATCGTAGAAAGACATATTTCTGTCTCTAAACCTGTTTTCACCAGAAAGCAGAGGAGACCTTAGACAATGATGATGATGAAACAAGGTCAGAAGAGAATCAATTCCATAGCCAGCTATTCAATATAATAATAATTCAGATTCGAGTTCAGATTCTTGAAAGAATGACTTGGGCTGCAATAAGTTTCTGTCTAAATTCTGTCTTACTAAATTTTGTGTTAGATGTATTAGTGATGTAAGTCATTTCAAACCAGTGGATTTCTCTTTTTCACATTTAGATTCAGACCTTCAATCTGGTACATTACAGCTTCAACCCCACAACTATCAGCTCCCACACTGGGAATTTGGTTGTGATAAGAGGTTATCAGTTAAACAATTAGAGTCAGGAGGGAGAAGAGAAGGTGTTTTTCTAGTGGTGTTGCTTCAGGGGATATGTTTGTTAGTACTTGGCTTTGTTGCAATGTGCACATTATATTTGGGAGATCTTGAGAGGCTTTTTAAAGTTTAATTGCTGCAAATCTCTTGTGATCATACTTTCCTGTGAGATTTACACAACCCTAAATGCTTTCCGGTTTGAAAGTTCTTCTTTCCCACATTGTTTTGCCTGAAAAAGGGTGTGCTGAGCTGTAGAAAAGAATAGCATTCCTTCCTAGGAGAATGGACAACTGTGTGTATTAGTTTTCTGGTGTTGCCATAACAAAATTCTATGGGCTGGTGGCTGGATGGAACAGCAGACTTTTTTCTCACAGTTCTGGAAGCTAGAAGTTTGTGTTCAAGGGGTTGGTTTCTCCTGAGGCCTTATTCCTTGGGTGCAGATGGTCTGCCTTCCTCGTCCTATCCTCACATGGTTTTCTGCTGTGTGCATCCCTGGTGTCCAAATTTCTCCTTCTGGTAAGGACCCTGGTCAGATCAGTTCAGGGCCCACCTGCTTAGTGTCATTTTAACTTGATCATTCCTTTAAAAACCCTATCTTCAAATATAGTCACATTCTGAGGCAGTAGGGGTTTAGGGATTTAACATATGAACTTCAGGGAGAGAGGAACAATTTAGCCATAACTAAGTGTAATTGTTTTCAGGATTAAACTGAATGATGTGCAAGGCCCCTTTTAGATCTCTACACCTAAGATTCTCTGATTCCAGAACATGCTTCATCTATTACTTAAAAATCAAACTTCCATATTGGGTGGGTCTTTCATGTATCTTTCATCCACTATATTGCACAGATAGCACCAGCTTCCTCTCAAAGCATGAGGCTGAGATATGACCTCCTGTTTTATGAACTAAGTCTCTCTACTCTCACCATCATCTGTATTCACAACCTGTTCTAATTTTTCTTAATAAGAAAAAATAACAATTATAGATGATGAAAATATAGGTTGTTAAGAGAGAGGAGAGACTACTATGTAGTGGGGTTTTTTGTTTTATTTATTTATTTATTTTTTTAAGGGAACTTGAGTCTGTTGATAAGTCCCCATAAGAAATGAAGGGACCAACCCAAAAGCATTAGAGTTGGAATGCAGGATAGAGAGGGAAGTGATGTTTCCAAGGTAAAATTCTAATGACTTGATTTATTAAATACTTGTACATAAAAGAAAGAGGTATCTAAAATACCTTGGTGGATTCTGGCTTTTCTGCTTTTACAGGTGGTGGCACCATTAATAAGGGTCACAAGTCCAGGAGAGAAGCTGTTTTAAAAGTTATCTGAAGTATATTTTTCATATATGTGCATTTTTATATATACATTATATGTTATATGTGTATATGTTCTGGTATATACACATAGAAACACACATATACACACAAGGAGTCTCTAAAAAGTTTATGGAAATACATATTATGAAAAAACTACACATGAATTTCAAATTTTTAGGTACCAAAATAAACCTGCGTTTTAATTCCATTTTTCCACCAACTTTTTGAAGACTGCTTATGTGTGTATGTAAGTCCATATCTACACACATGCACACATACACACACATACACAACCATACACTCATTTTAAACTCTGCCATGTAAGCAGAACTTCTACAGTCCTCTGGAAGACTTCTTGGAAGAAACCGTCAGAGAACTTGATTTCATTGGTTAACGGAAACATAGTCCCAGGCTAAGGTGCCCTAGAGCAGTTCTCTTTTAAATAAAAAAAAAAAAAATGCAAGAACTGAATTATATATAAACACATGGCATTTATGTCCTAGGTGAGAGAGACTGTGTTGAAGGAAAAAAAAATCACGTGACTAAGATTTCAGACACATACAGTTTAAAAAGTATGTATTAAAGAGCAAGATTATAAATAATGAAATTCTTTGTTCTTTTTCAAGATTCCTTTTTATCAAAAGATAATGATCACTACTCTACAGTAACTAATTGACAATAAATAATGTGTGGAAAAGGTTGTGGAATAAAACATTTACAGCAAGCTTTTCATTTTGTGATTAAGCATCATTAGATGCATTAACTACCTTCCTAATGAATGCATTGTTAATTACTTGTTAGCACTTTGGCCAGGCACATTACTTAGACACAGCTGATTCTGGTGAGAAGATATGTTGGCAATAAAAAGTGGAAATATCAGAGTACTTTAAGAGAAACAATAAACCTGTGATGTTACTTTAAGATGACATCAACATTTCTTGCTGAATTATTATGCAGAAAGGCATAATGTAAGTTGACTATTGAATATACTCAAATGTGGCAGACCAGAAGGATGGGTTTGTTGAGTTTGGGTACATAAATGGGGTTTATGCAATCCTTTCTCTTCCATTTATCCATCCTGTATGGATTTGGGGCACTCATACACCTGCACCTGGACTGTTTTTCAAGATGCAACTCTTCTATTCTCACAAAGACTAATCCCTGTATTTGAGTTAAACTTCACTGCTAACTCTTCTATTATGCAACTCTCCTATTCTCATAAAGACTCGTTCCTGGATATGAGTTAAACTGCTAACCCTAACTTTAACCCTACCCTTCATAAGGAAAACGGAATTTATAGGCTGATGCAAGTAGGTTTTAATATTGTTACAGTCATAATTGTACCACTTAGAGATATTTAAAGCATAAGTGTCGGATTACCTGTCTTTTACAACATCTATAGAACAATTACTTTTAGTTCAAGTGTCTGGGAACATTTTCACTGTTCAAACAGTGAAGCTGATAATTACAGAAGATGCTTAAACCAACCCACAGGTAAACAACTCACTAGAATAATTTGGTTGGATGCTCCATCTGCAAACATACTGAGCAGCATTCCTGGCTCTCTTGTCTCATGGACTGCAGTTTACCGGCTTCCACCATCGGTGATCTTACCATAAGTTAAGTAGTAATATGGTTAGGCTAATTGTCCTTACCACTATAATTGCATAGCTCAGTTAAATATTACTTAAATCAGTGGATGGTTAAGTGTCACGGAAAGCTTGTTTCAGATTGTTTTCCTGGGAAGGTGAAATCCTGAAAGATTATTGTCAAATTATGTATGGTTAGACAGCTCTAATAGATGGGGAAAAATATGGGATTCTGGATTAGGTTGCCTCTCCATAAACTTTTCATTCTCACTGACATTTAAAGACACCAAAAAGTGAAATTGTAGGGCCAGCCCCATAATCTCCTGTTTAAGGGAGCCAGCCAGATCCTACATGATTGATCACAATTCGAATCCTGGTCCTTGAAAAACAGTCCAGGTACAGGTGTATAAGTGCCCCAAATTCGTACAGGATGGATAAATGGAGGAGAAAGGATTGCAACATGACCATGCCCAGTTAGGAGGTGTTTCCGCCCTTTCTTTCTGTCTCTGTCTCTTTCCGGGGAACATATATACCCTCTGGCAATTAAAAAAAACAGTTTTTAAAAAGTAGAATTGTAGATCATGCATCATAAAAATGACTTTTGCAAGAAAAATTTGTGGAAGTATATTCAGAGGACCAGTATTCAGGTCTTTGACCTTGACCTTATACCATAAGTATAGGTAATGAATGCACATTTATCTGTGTTTTATGTGAAAAAATGTGTAAGCAGTGAATGTGTTTTTAAGTGATTCTCTGCTTACATCTTGTTTTGATTAATTGGCCAGTTACTGACTCTGAATGTTCTCATGGAAGAGCTTTTATTGTGTATGAGAAGTGAAAAGTAGTGCATAAAATATTTACACTATAACCCTCCTTTATAAAACTACTCTACACATGCATGCATGTATGTGTATGTGTAGAAAAAAGTAGATGAGAATATATAATGAGTAGTATGTTTATGACAGATATTTGTTATATTTTTCCTATATTAAAAAATTCCCTAACTCATTCCTATTCCTTGCATAATGACATGATAAACCAGTAAATGATATTAAATACACTATGTTTTTTGCCCTTTTATGGTAGACTTTATATTCAACAGGTATATTCTGCTATTCGTGAGGACAGAAGACTTACATTCACAGTAGGACTGGTCTAGGCTTCTTACTGGGTAACATCAAGGGCTTTATGGACCCCTTTTAAATGTCTTCATTCGTAAAGATTCTTCCTGGTCCCAGGGGCAACTCTGAAATAGCCTTGTATGTTCCAGAAACAAACACAAATAATGATCGACCTTTGTTTTAGTGAACCACGATTACCAGTTTGGTTGGGTAATTGAGGTTGTAGAAAAACCTAAGTACTGAATCTATTTGTTTTGTTTTGTATTTTTTTAGTTTACATTTAATCACTATATCTCTTTACAGTGAACAACATGGCTTTTCCCAGCATGAATATGGTACATATTAGTGAAGTCAAAGACATTACTATATACATTATTATCAATAGATAACTTTTCACTTTTATGTCTATTAATTTTTTTATTTACAAACATTTAGAAATTCTCAAACATATACAAACATTTTAAATTGATGATAGTTACATACTTTTTTCCTTTGAAGCCATTTTTTGAATGGACATTATTTGAACCTGTGTTTTGAAATTCCATGTGTGACTATTTTTCAGTCATGGTTGGATCAGTTGGGGAAGAAATGATTTCTTGGTTGTATACTTCAGGAAAACCAAACCAATGTCAGGTAAACAGCTATAGTGAATGCTGAAAACTCAGAGGAAGGAAGTAGAACTTTTTTAAAGTTTATCTATTTATTTATTCTGAGAGAGAGAGAGAGAGAGAGAGAGCGCACGCGCATGCGTGCACTAGAGACTCAGAGGACCCCTAGAGCATCCTCATGCCATGCCTGTGCTCTGAGAGGTCCCAGAGCACAAATTCATGACCTTTCCCATGTGGGTCTAGTTGCCTTACAACTGTGTCGCCACCTGGCCCCTGAATATGATTTGACATATTTGAGATCCTCACTTCCTTTTTTTTTTTTTTTTTAAGAGGTTTTTGCTATAGGGCGCGTGTGCTCGCCAGACAGATAAAGACAGAGAGGCAGAAAGTGAGAAATCACCCCCCCCCCCCCCATAGGGGATGGCCACGCCGCAATCCCTTCTCCTCAGTTCTCCTCTCGGGATCTTGGGCACGCACATGCGCCCGGGCGTGAGTTTCAAGCCGCCACTGGGTCCGGGACGCAAACCAGGTCAACTACATGGGAGTCCAGCGATATAGCCATTATGTTAACTGCTGGTCCAGAGGTCCTCACTTCTTTATCCCTTAATTTTACAATTTACTTCCAGAGGGCAGTGATTAACACTGTTGCTGTTTCCAAGATTTCATTATAATCTTTGATATCTTAATAACTCTGTGCCAATTTGGTAATGGCACCATAGAACACACAGAACATTTCAGTTACTTTATGCCTTATATCTATAATGAGGGGAGAATTCAGGGACAATACCTTTAAATACAGGAAGCAATAGGTCTTGTGACTAACAGTGCCTGTGGTATGAATGGTGCTATATGCAAAAATTGTCTTTTATTTTAGCAGGAAGTTGAAGGTTTTTGTTTTTGTTTTTGATGCCAACAGAAAATGAGGCTGTCGGATTGAAGTCATATGAACAATTTGAAGCTGAATGATCTACACAGCTTTCACCAATAGCAAATATTCTCTAGAAGAGTGTGTATTGCAATGTAATACACACTAGTATATAGCATCATTTTTATTATATTAAAGAAGCAGTGACAACACACTCTGTCTTAGCAATCGCCAGGTTTCTTTGGTTGTCCTCCCTTTACTGAAATCTTCAGGAAAAGACGATCAATTCCCACATAGGCATTAGGAATTATAAAACTAGTCTTAGTGATGAGGCAAGATTTCACTGTCTGCTGGATTCCCAGATGAACCCAGGTCATGGTCAAGTCTTTCAAAAGGATGTCAAAATGGAAAGGCTAAGCTTATTTTAAGTTGTTGACTGTTTGTGCAGCCTTAGGGCACCCACGGGGTACAGAGCATATGGAATTTCAACAGTAGTTTCTACACGGAAGCAAGCTAAACTGAAAAAAAAAAAAAAAGTAATTTTCTGGATTTCTTGTATGGAACGCTAAATTCAGTAGAGGGATCTGAGATGATGATAGGTTCCAAATCCATGAAACGTTGCATGGGTTTTAAATTTCCTATACCATGGGTAGCCCTGTCCTCTCTATCAGTGACTCACAGAATCTACGGTACATAGCTGGACAAAGAAAGCGCAAGACTCCCTTCCTAAAGCTGCAATGTTCAGTTTATATTCTGCCTCTTTAAGATTGGACTACTTCTCAGCTCAGGAAACACTAAAGCATTCTGAAGCTGTGAACACCAAAATCATTAGTTCTAATTGTGATACTTTATATACAAAAGTACAGAGACTCCTGTAGCAGGCAGTGATGGATTACAACAACATTAGAAGTATGAAATTCCAGCTCTCACCTGAATCCAAGAAGTATTAACGCTTATGTTTACAGTGTGCTCGCATCTGCATGAAGAATGGCCTCATTTCAGCAATCCTGACGGCTACAGCCGCACTTGGGCTGCATTATATGTCCCACATTTCTTCCTTGACTGATGGCTTCAATCCTTTTGTTGCTGAGACAGAGGAATGCCACATTAACCTTCTGTTTTGCTGTGATAACTGTGTTCCATTCAGAATTCAGTCCAGTTACATAAAAACAGTACCCTATCTACAAGATTTTTGGGGGGTGATTAGTATCTTTGGCTGCCGTAATTATTGAATGATTCCCTCATCTGGAAACCCTTGTCCTCATGATTCCCCTTATATATAAACATTCAGCCATTCGATAAGTTTTATTTATCTATTTTTAATCATTTTAATTGTCATTTCTGTCTTATAATAGTCACACATGTTTGTGGGATAAAGTAGGGTTTTTCAAAGCATGTATACGATGTGTAGTAAATCAATGAACTAAACTTACTCTCTCCAACATTTATCATGACTTTGTATTCTGCACACTCAGAATGCTCTCTATTGGTTATTTACAGATGTGTTGTCACTAATATTCTTCACTGTGCTGTAATTTTCTATGACCTATTCCTCTTGTTTATGCTGTTTCTGTTAACCAAATTCTCCCCATCCACCCCATCCTTCATTCTTTTGCAACTTCTAGTATGCAATATTACACTCTACTTCTATGCAATCAAGTCATTTAGCTTCTGTGCATAAGTGAGAACACACCATTTTGTTAAGGGAGGACCTAAGCTGTATTTCTCTTAAATTGTAGAAACAATTCTTGTGGTCACAGCTGTCCTGCCAACTTTTGTGGAGAATGGGCTTTCCAAACTCCCTGTGCTTCACAGGGGCTGCTTCTAAGCCCCAAAACATAGTCAGAAAAGCAGATGAAGGCAGAGACTTAGGAAGCTTAGTAATTAGTCATGGACCAGGGGCATTCAAGAGGCACCTTGACAGACAGCACCTTGCTGACAAACTGATTACCCCATCCGTCTCCTGGAGATACAAAACTGGAGAATCCACAGGGGGTTGGTCTTCTGGGTTCCCCTAATCAGAGATAGGTCAGCTTCAAAGGCTTTATTATTTCTTAAGTATAGGTCCAAAAACCATTTAAACTTAAAATGCATGAATGGGGGGAGTGAAGATTAAACTATCTTAACAGAAGGTAAAATGCATCGCCTGAGCTTAACAATGCAGGATCTCAGACCTTCAGAAGTTCTAAAAGAAATGTCCTTGAATTTAGACTCAGTGTGCCTTCTCAAAGAGGAAGTTAATTATGTCTCTGAGAATAAAGATTTATCTCATCAAAAACACTATAACACTCTTCACAACGCTCAGTTATTTTGCCAAGTATAATAGGAAAAAAATGTTATTGTAACCTTCTACTTAAATTAAAGCACGTCTTTTAAATAATTAAGCTTTCTGGAATATCTTTTAATCATTATTTTTAATTTTAAGTAACCTAAAGCATCAAAAATAATACTTTGGAACTATGGATGCTAATCTGGAATAGGTTGTTTACTAAAACCGGCTTGCTTAGATGTGGCAAGGAAAAGAGTGATCCACCAGGCTGGTCTAGGGAGGGAGGTGGGGGCTGGTGCTACTGGACACACAAAGAAGTGAGACATAGAGACAGAAAGCGAGAAATCACCCCCCAGGGGGGATGGTCATGCCTCAATCCCTTCTCCATTCTCCTCTCGGGATCTTGGGCTCGCACGCACACATGCCTGGCGTGAGTTTTAAGCCACCAGGTCCGGGACACGAACCGCGGTTGACTATGTGGGAGTCCAGCAACATAGCCATTACGCTAACTGCTGGTTCCCCAACACACAAAGAAGTTTTCTAAAAGAAGAGCTCTGTAGAAAGTGGACTGGAGAAACAAGGGTGAGGATGACAAGCAAACCTAGGTCTGGAGCTGATCTGGAACTAACATGATCACACTGGTCTCTGTCTCCCAGAGGCACCAGGCTAATACTTATTTTCCACTTCCCTTCATTTCAATGACTGTGTGTACGCCAGAATCTATGCTCAGTGCTTGCGATAAAAATTAACCATGATTTTATTTTCTCCCCTCAAGTGGCTCAGAGTATTGCAAAGGACTAAAAAAAAAACTTATTAAGCACGGGTCCAGAAATTTCTCTGGACCTCACTTATGCCTTATACTCTCCCATCTAACTGCTTCTGGAGGATGAGAGGAATGGCTTCTTTCTTGTCTTCCTTATTTTGCAGAGCCCAAGGGAATCTCAGAAAGATACCTTTATGGTAGCTAGAACTGTGAGGTTTAGAAGTGTGTGTGTGTGTGTGTGTGTGTGTGTGTGTGTTTCCCATGGGGATGGGAGTTGGAGGGCTCAGTACAAATAGACAATCTGTAGCATATGATAAGAATGGTAATATAAATAATGACTAACATGTATTGAACTTCACCTTGTTCTACTCTCTGTGCTAGGGACTTTACATGTATTCTCATAGGAGCTACATAAAGGAATCGCTAACATTATCTTTGTTTTACAGATTAAAAATATGAATTTTAGAAATGTTGAATAAATATATCAAAGCCCTACTACTGCTGAGTGGTAGAGCTGACATGTACTTCCAAGTCTATCTTACTTGTGGGTCTGTACTCAGAATTATATTTTGCTTTCATTGTTTGATCAACTGTTGGTACAAAGAGAGATTTTTGAATAATTAGATGCATTCTATAATTATCCTTTTGCCATAAAGCAGAAATCAAAACTATAACTCAGAAACATCATCAATTTCCCAGGTCTTCACAACTGGCCCTTTTATCTACCCATTTTTATTTCTTCAAAACTTCATCTGAGTTTAGGTTAGAAATTTCCCCAAGGGTTTGGAAAAGCATTGAGAAATTTCAAGTTTCCAGTGCCGTTTCAACTTGGTAACGTTTGTGTGTGTACGTTTTCATAAATGTTATATCAGAGCCAGAGCTGAGAAGCTTTCACAGATCTTTTCAATAAAATATAGTAAGTCCATTATTAGAGATATGCGTTGGGTGCTGTAGAGAGGGAAGGAGCATGCAGTATATATTTCCTTGTACTGACATGGTCTTTAAAATAAATATCCCATACCTTGCCTTATCGTTCAAATAACACGATTGCTCTAAGCATAGACAGTAGAGAGAAGGTATTTGGATGTAAGGGAGCCAGGTATTTAATGTTCTGAATTTTATGCTAACTACCTAAACTTAATTCTTCAAAATCAAACATGAAACTCTTTCTGTTCTTCCTCCTGAGATTTCAATTAAATAACAAATAGGATAAAATAATCATAAGGGAAGAATTTATAAACATTTAGAAAAAGCTTTAAGAATTATGAACCCATCTCATTTCATCTGTATAACCAAACTAAAAAGTAGACACATCGCATATTCTTATTTTCAGATGGAGAAACTCCAGCTCGAAAGGATTAAGAGTGACATATTGCATTCAGTTGATGTTTATCTACATTTTCCTCCTCTGGAGTTGATATTGTGTGAGCATGAAGCCTGTTGCAACCTTGCTTTCAAGTTCTCACCTTGGGGATACATGGCTGATACACGTAATCTGTGAAATAACAATTCAATAAATAATATGGTGTGACAAGCTAGAAATACATATCATTCGACTGACTTGTGTAGATAGAAAATACTGAAAGAGCTTTGGAGAAAAGGGAGAGCCATACATGCAAACTTCTTCAAGAAAGTTGTCTTGGGGCCCTGGGCCATGGCTAGAAACTCAAGAAATGAGATGTTGGCCAGAAAAATGTCACTGGTGTGGTCCCAAAGCAGGAACAAAATAACAAAAGAAGAACTTTGCTACATGTCTTCAGTACCTTAGCAATTATAATCGCCATCAAACAGACGTTATTTTTTTTCCTTTAATCTTTATAAGTGTCTTGTGAATTAGGTAAAATAATTTCATCTTTTTTTTTTTAATAAAGAACATAAAATTGAAGTTTCTATTCTGAAATCACACAATGTTGAGAGAAAGATTTTAATGCATTCCACCTGACTTTGGAGCCCAATCTTGCATCTGTCTACTGTACCAAACTAACAAAGCAGTTACTCTGCTTTACCCATCTATTTATTCAGTGAAGGTTTAGTAAGTACTTTTCATGTTCAATGGGAGACTTTTGACTTTCAGAGTCTGAAAAGAATGAGAAGATAGTACTTATAGCAAAGTGGAGATTTATTTTTGTCCCGTCATTTACAGGGTATAATCAGTCTCTTCCAGCATTCCATTTGGGAATCTCATACCGCCACATCAAATGGGTTAGTTCCACTCAGGGAATTTCCACCAAAAGCATAACTGTCTTTTACTTAGCGGTACATAGCAGAACGTATCAAAATTACTACCACCTTCTGCTTCTCTACAAAATGAAGCACATTTTTTGCATACTTCATAATGTGAACGTGCTTTTCTGTCTCAGGTCTAGAGTCC
Organism: Tupaia tana; assembly: GCA_026018925.1. Lineage (NCBI taxonomy): Eukaryota > Metazoa > Chordata > Mammalia > Scandentia > Tupaiidae > Tupaia > Tupaia tana. Next base: position 210,941,293 of record JAKSZU010000003.1, read on the forward strand.
CAAATCACAGGGCACTGGTGGTTGAAATGACTTGGACATGAATTTAAGGTATAAAGTACCATCTGTTTCATGCAGTTAGGAGAGAGATAAAGGGAGAGACAGTTTCTGAGATTGATGGTTATCGGAAAATAACATTTGGTTGAGGAATTACTGAGACAGTACACTTGGGTCATTTACAATCCATCCAGTGTCCAATGACAAAAGGAGAAAAAAATAGAGTGAAAACTGGGAAATAGTGTCATTTCTTTCTGCCCTCTGGGTTTCGCTCAGGCACTGAGGTCTGCTGCGTTGTGTCTGGAACAAACACCCCAAGACATCCATAGGCACCGCTCAGTGTGCTCATCAAATAAGACTGAGATCTGGGCAGAATGCAATAAGCCTTCCATGGCCCAGAGCTCTTGTCCTCCACCAGCATGTAGGCAGCTCCCATAGTGCCAGTCCTGGATTTCAGGCTTGGAGCTAACACAATTTAGACAGTTCCCCAATGACAGGGATTTGGCAGTTCAAATAAGCTTGGGTATCGGGACTTCCACTGATATGAGCCATGTTGACCATTCACCCCTCCATATTTGAGCATTTTCATTTTAGCCATTTTTGCTATAACCATTTGTAGAATAGTAGAGATGTTAAAAAAAAATCTGATTTGCTGATTTGTTTGTTCCTCTTGAATTATGAAATTACACGTGTGATTTTACTCTCTCTGAATGCCTCGGCATTGGTCTGCCTCTGTTTAAAATACTGAGACTCTCAAAATAAAAATGGCATTGCAGATCCAAAACATCAGGCATGCAAAGGCCTGTTTGGATTTCTTTCTTTTTTTTTTTTAATTTTGTTTTTGTCATTGTTTTCTCTCATTGGTTAGAAGAGGCTTTTTTTGTCCACAGCCCAAGTGATTCCTGCTCATCTGCTCACATCTTTTCTTGGCAATGTCTTTATGATAAAAGTCCACTTTCTCCAAACCCTCATGGTCCCTGCTGTTCTGCTTCCCATTAACCGTGTGTGTTTCCGCTTGTTTATCTCCAGATGTATTCGTTAGCATTTTTCCAGTTGAATCTCATCCTGTTATTTCTTGCTCATATTGCTAAACTCTCCAGGGGCCCATATGCTTCCACAGCTCTTGTGCCAAAATTGTAGAGCATCTTAATACAAACCTTCCTTCAATGTCTTCACACCAGCCAAAACCACAGGCTCAATGGACCACCAGCCTGATTTATAACCAGCTCTGTCCCAGTGCAATAGGACAAACGCCAGGTTTGAAGTTGAATCATAACCATGCCACTTCCTAGTTGTGTGACTGAAGGCAAGGTGCTTCAACCCTTGAGCCTGTTTCCTCATATTCATTCTGAGAATGGTAACCACTTGCATAGTCAAAGTATAAAATGATGGATGTCGAGGACTTTCTATGTTCTCTAGCACATTGGAGAGACTATTTTATGTTCTGGGACAGTAGAAAGGGCTTGACCTTGTTGGTGAGCACCCAGGGAAAGAGAATCATGAAATGACTATCTTTAAGAAATTACATAAAACATTAGAGCAGTTGGGTTAAAAAAATGATGATTACAGAAAATTGGCAATTAAGACAATGGTCACCTCCTGTGTCACTATGTTTTCTTGCTTCTTGTTGATAGGCCTTTAGTACTGGAACACTATGTTTGTTCACACTGACATACATAATGGCAATATCTTTCTATAGAATCTCCATCCTGTCCCACATTTTTGCCTGCTTAGCAAACTTCTCTTTTGCCTTCAAGACTCAGGGTAAGCATCACCTCCTTCAGGAACCTACCTTAACTCCTCAAGCCAAATTAAGTACTTATACTTCTGTGCTTCCACATCAATCTCTTCAAATCTCTCAGAGCACAAAGCATGTTACTGTAATTTGGGCTTATTTTTCTATTCCAAGACGTATCTGTGCTTCTCTGCAAGGCAAAAGCTATTTCACTGAACTTATTTTTATATTACCAGTGTTCATACTTGTGTTTGGGACACTAATAAATGCCTGATGAAGACAGGTGTGAATGAAGGAATGAATGAATCACATCAGTTAAATTCAACTTTTGCTGGTAGCAAGACTAGAATGATGATTTTCAAACCTGTTCTAAGGATCAAAGACAGAACAAGTTCCACTGAAATAATAGAAATATCCTCCATAATGGCTTTCTACCCTAAACGGTCTTCAGGAACAATTGTCAATGCCAAGGACAGAGGCAAGAAAAGATTGTTGTTCATGTGATGCTCTTCTTCTGAAAGATTAGTAATAATAGATCAGAAATTGGGAAATCCATGCAGCAAGGAAAGACCTGATTTCTATAGCCCTGCCCCAAAGGAAATTTGGCCAATAAGTATAAGAAGCTCAGAACAGGATTATGGCTCTGGGAGGGTGGATCCTATCTTTCATTAATACACAATGTTAAACTCAGTCATTCTGAGGTCTTCCAAAATCCTGACCCTTTTCTGGACATATTTTTTTTTCCAAGGATCATCTCAGGGTTAAAACTGGTTCTCTGACTATCCTACATAAATTTGCTTATCATATCCCTTGACACTTTAACAGCATCAAATTCATTTTCTTTATATGATCTATATATTGAACTTAATTATTTGCTTACCAGTCATATGTCTTTTACCACCATTCTGTGTCCCTTATCCCAAGAGTTCAGATCCCATGAAGACAGATTGTTTTTTTAATTAATATATACTTAAGTATTTAGGAACTGAATGATTTACGGATTATACTGTATCATTTTCCTTCTTCATTTGCTTATTCACCTAATAATGATGAAGCACTGGACTGTGCACCAGATACAGACATAAGAGGAAGAGGATGTGGTTAACTTGCAAGAAGTTAACTTAGAGGTTTATAGTGGAGAAGGCCTGCATTTTTAAAACAACTGTCTTTGAAATTGTGAGGTAGGGTAGTTTTATACAGTAATGTCATAGAAGTATTTTCTAGAGTTGTATCCTCTTCTAGAGATGGGGATACAATATTCTAAGTGCAAAGATGACTATGTAAAGACATTTCTATCCTGTGCAATTTCTGGCTTGCAGCTGAGAGATTGCTTGCAGTATCCACGCTCCCATTTGTGTAGATACCCCTCCACCCCCGCCCCAGTCTCTGGGCATATAATTAACCTGAACTGAAGATAAGCTTTGAAGAAGTTAGGAAACTCAAGATATGAATTCCTAACACCCTTATACCAACAGGTTGTGGATTACCGGGTAGTTGTGAGCTAATAGTCACTATCTCAAATGATAGTTTATTCATGTTTTAAATTACATAAGTCAAACATGGATAAAACAGTAAATAAAGCACTAATTATTATTCTTAAATCTGTTTTCCAAGAAGTTTTTACCTTCTTTAGAGGTTGGACAACATATAATGGAAATTTTGAAGTCAGTGGCTTGAATGAGGCACAGTATTCCATTTTGAAATAGGAGGCCATAAATATGAATGAAAAATAAAAGAATCACACTGCATGCACTTGAACTTGGGTAATGTTCCATTGTCAGAACATCCCAGAGGAAGGCATGTAGAAGGCTATCAGGTGCTATCCACACAGAGCGCAGCCAAGGAAGGAATGTAAGTGGATCCTTTGCTTCCAATAATCCTATTGGAGTAAAACCTAAGCATCCATGTTCTTGAGAATGTCACAATATCTAACATAGAATAGGTATTTATCTACAGAAAAGTCTCTGACTTTTATGTACTGTGATTTTAGCTCATAGTTTGAGTTTAATAGCAATGTGCTTTAACACCTGGTCTGCGATATATTTTGGAATGCATTCAGGAGCCTGCTACTTCCTATGCATAATTTAAAAATATAGGTACCATGTGTCATTTAATGGAGGAGAAAGAACCAACTGCAGACTGACCTTGCTTGCTCTTTCATTAAAGTGATCTGCTAAGTTAATTGTCACTAAGAACAAAATAACATTTTATGAGGGACCAGTCCCCGAAATCAACCCCAAAGACCTGATCTCCTCCCCTGCTGCTAATTGACTTGGGCAAGACCTTTTTGATGAATATATTGTGTAAAACAGGCAAGGCTTATTTCTTTCTGAAGCTCTGACTCTCAGATTGAAAGTTAGAGTAGAAACGGGAACCAGCAGTTAGCAATGGCTATGTCGCTGGACTCCCACGTAGTCGACCGCGGTTCGCGTCCCGGACCCGGTGGCTTACAACTCACGCTGTGCGTGCGTGCCCAAGATCCCGAGAGGAGAATGGAGGAGAAGGGATTGCGGCGTGACCATCCCCCCTGGGGGGTGATTTCTCGCTTTCTGTCTCTATGTCTCTCTCTGTCTGTCTGGCAAGCGCACGCGCCCTATAGCAAAAAAACCTCTCCAAAAAAAAAAAAAAAAAAAGAAAGTTAGAGTAGAAAGAAGTCAATCATGTTACTCTTTTTTTAAAAAAAATATTCTTTCCCACCAAGAAATGTTATATATGAAAAGAGCCAAAACTGCAGTTTTGTGCAGGAAAGAAAAAATGTAGAGGAAAAAATGCCATGGAGTCTTCTCACTCTGACCCTTTTACCAGTACCACTGCCACTGTAATTTGCCCCCAAATTTTCACAATTTGTGAGTCTGGCTATCTGGGCATTAGTCTATTTCTTCAAAGGCATTATGCCTACACTTCAAGTTAGTATGAGCCTCTTGGGGCCAAGTCTACATTCTACTTCTTGTTTTTCATTCATATAGCACAAACCTATTATCTGCTTAGTATATAGCACCCACTTAATAAATCTTACTGATAATGTGTGCTTTGTTATTTTCCTGTGATTCAAAGACGTTAACTTTAAAATATATTCACCTCGTAGTTTACAGACTCTACTTTCACATCTGCCCCACCCCTATGAAACTTCACAGAGAGAATGTGCCAATAATAACGGTTCCCACTTATACTTTTTTATAAGTTTATTTCTTCTGTGATCAAGACAGACTCAGAAAGAGATAGAGATAGCACCCCCAACAGAACACTGACATCTGCCAACAAACCTTCAGCCAGCTGTGGGTCATGGGCACACACATGTCCACCACACTCAGGGAGTTATGAGACTTGAACCAGGAGCTTTCCATGTAGGATTGCTTTGCAGAATGTTGTATTTTACTGCTGCACCACCATCTGGCTACAGTGTAGACCTGCTGATTGTTTATCAGGCATTGTACCTACGGGGCAAGTACTGCTGGCCTCTAATTTTACATTAAGGAATTGCAACATAGCAGTATAGTGACTTGTCTAAGTAAAATTTCACTCAAGCAATCAGACCCCACAGTCCCTACTCCTAATCACTACCCTCTCTGAACGGCAGACACAATGTTATTTATTCACTTATTCCTAATGGGTTACAACCCCCAACTAAATAGCACAGTTTAGTTTTTTTTTTTTTTTCCTTTTTTGGAGAGGTTTTTGCTATAGGGCGCTTGCGCTCGCCAGACAGACAGAGAGAGACAGAGAGATAGAAAGCAGGAAATCACCCCCCAGGGGGGATGGCCACGCTGCAATCCCTTCTCCTCCATTCTCCTCTCGGGATCTTGGGCACGCACGCACACGCACCCGGTGTGAGTTTAAGCCGCCGGGTCCGGGACTCGAACTGCGGTCGACTACGTGGGAGTCCAGCGACATAGCCATTACGCTAACTGCTGGTCCCTAGTTTTAAGATCATTAGTTTTACTTGGGTTTTCACAGAATATTTCCAACGAACAAAGTGTCTAGTGGATAAGTCATTGACGTATGCTTGTGAGACAAATAATCTAGGATGTGTTTATAGAAATGCCTTTTCTGGAGCTATCATTGGCTTCATGTCATAATGTATCACAGAAGCTAATATTTTTACTCAATAAATGCTATCATTTAGAACAAAATGCAAAAATATGCCAATACCTAAGCATATAATAAATGATAGGCATCATTTAGTGTAAGGTAAGCAGTGTCTAAGCTACTGAACTTAAGTTGAGCTCTCTGCGTAATGCCTCTTTGTGGCTGAATATATTGCTGCTATAAGTTAACTCAGCAGACTATGATGATACTATCATGTTTATTGAAAGTAGAATACCATAGACTGCAAGATGTACCATTATTTTATTTACCATTAAGAGGCAATGAAGTACTACTATTAACTACCTGGTGACAGGCCAGCATATGCAAGATGCATTTAATTTCAAACATATTAAAATGTAGAAAATATGCATCTAAAACATAATGATTAATTTTCTTGCAAAATGACTAGTCTTAAATTTTTATCTTACTGAAAAGAAAAATAATTCGACCCCTGTATATAGGACTCTTTCTGGCTGAGAAAATGAACTTGAGATTTGGACTTCATAGTTTAGAATTCTTATTCCACCTCATACAAGCTGTATTATATTAGACAAATTACTTTCTGTCACTAAGTGTCATCATTTATAAATTGTATGTAATACTTGATGGCATTGTGAAGATGACATAAGGTAATACACATAATAGTGTTTAGTACATAAAAGAAAGTTATTGATACTAGGAGCCAGCAAGTGAAGGGGTAGTTAAGGTCTGAATTCCCAGATGGCTGACGCTAGTTCAAGTCCTGGACCTGGCAGCTTGAAAAATCATACTGGGCATGTATGTGTATGTGCATGCCCCAAAATCCCAGGAGGTGAATGGAGGAGAAAGGATTGTGATATAGCCATTCCCCTTGGGGGGTGATTTGTCACTTTTTTTCTCTCCGTTTCTCTCCATTGAGAGTATGGTCAAGTCCTTAAAAAAAAAATAAAAGATAAAAGAAAATTACTGGGTACAAAACAAATGTTAAGTATCCATGTTTTATAACTAGACATGAAAATATGAAGGAAAGTTATAAATGCTGTGTTCAAATGTAGAAAATGACCACAAATTCTTTGTTGTTTCTCCTATCAAAGCTTTTCCTTTGTCCACCTCTTTTGTTTTTCTTCTTAGAGGTTTTTGCCATAAGGCACGTGTGCTTTGAGAGACAGTAAGAGAGAAAGTGAGAAATCACCCCCTGTGGGGATGGCCCTGTCAGCATTGTCTTCTCTTTTCTCCTCCTGGGATCTTGGGTACACACGCACATGCACTCAGTGTGATTTTCAAGCCACTGGTCTGGGTCCTGCAGTCAGGCATGTGGAACGTCAGCGATGTAACCACCACACCATCTGCTGTCCTTGTCCACTCCTTAAATAGGAAGTTAGTCGTATGAATTTATTCAGCTAATGGGGCATTAGCAAATGACATAAGCAAAAGCTTTAAAAGTGTTTTTCTCTACCATAGTCAAGTAGTGAAAGATATGTAGGTATTTCTTCAGATGATATAAAGCCAAACATTAGGCACATGAGAGAAATAATGACCCCATATTAACAGCTTGACAGATATCGAAACATGTGTGAGCTCTTCCAAGACTATCTAGCCCTTTGATAACCTACTACCTGACTACAACTAGATAACTACAAGAAGCTTAGGAAATGATAGCAGGAGAATTACCTAGCTGAACCCAGCCCAACTTGTGGATTCACAACTGTCAACTAATAAATATTTATTTAATTATTTATTTATTTAAGGGAGATTTTTGCTATAGGGCACATGTGCTTGTCAGAGACACAGAAAGCAAGAAATCACCCCCAGTGGGGGAATGGCCATGCCACCATTCCTTCTCCTCCATTCTCTCGGGATTTTGGACATGCATGCATATGCACCTGGCATAAGTTTTAAGTCACCTGGTCCAGGACTTCCTATCATATTTATCTTGCCTCTTCTGCCGTTTTTATGATCAGCACAGTGCTGAAAGAAGGTGTTTTATATAGTAGACAAGTTCTGAGAACAACACATTCTTTGGGTATAACAATGTCAGCCAAAGAATAATATTTTTCTGTTCTGTTCATTTGAGATTATCACATATATACTCAATCAAAAGGAACATGTTCTTTTCTAGCAAAAGAGGACTTGATTAAAAATTAATTATTTTTTAAATGTTGTGATTTATTTACTTTCAGTCAATACCCATCTCTATAGCACAAAACGTGATTTTCAAAGTATGTATGCAGTACACGATAATCAAATAAAAATATTACATAAACATCATTTTCAACAGAGAACTTTGCAATCTTGGATCTGATAAGACTTTTTAATAATCATTTAATAAAAAACTAATTTGAAGGGCTCTGGAAAAAACTGGGAAACTGAAATTAGAAATTCTTTCACAACTCTTTTTGCTTCTCACATTTGCGAATGGAAATTAGTGAGGAATTTTCAGACCTACGTTTTATGGTTATTTAAAAATGAAGGAAAGGACAGATCTGAAAACCTATGTGATTCTGGGGACCAGCAGTTAGCTTAATGGCTATGTTGCTGGACTCCCACATAGTCGACCGCGGTTCGCGTCCCGAACCCAGTGGCTTAAAACTCATGCCGGGCGCGTGTGCGTGCGTGCCCAAGGTCCTGAGAGGAGAACGGAGGAGAAGGGATTGCGGCGTGGCCATCCCCCCTGGGGGGTGATTTCTCGCTTTCTGTCTCTATGTCTCTCTCTGTCTGTCTGGCGAGCGCACGCGCCCTATAGCAAAAAACTCTCAAAAAAAAAAAAAAAAAAAAAAAACCTATGTGATTCTTCCAAGAAACCTCTCTACTGGTCTATCTTACTATTTGTTTGTTTGTTTTTAATTTCTTACCACTGCAAAAGATGTATCTCAATGTTTTGTACCCCCCAAAAAACAAAAAATAGGTTAGTAATAAAAGTTTCCATCATACTTATACATGTGTTTATAATATGTCATGAAATATTTATGCACACATCTCTTCTGCTCGTCACTGAGCTATTCTAGAGTCTATACTTCAGCCTTTTATCTTTAGAGACTGGCATAGCATCAGTTGCATAATGTTTCAATTATCTATTGCTGCCTAACAAAATACCCTGAAATGTAGTAACTTAAAACCACAGTTTCTTGTTTCTTACTATTGTTGAGTTGATGGGCAGCTCTGCATCCATCCAAGAGCTGAGCTGGGACTGCAAAGTCCAAGATGGCCTCCTTCACATGTCCGTCAGACAGTGCTGACTGCTGGCTGGACACCTCAGTCCTTCACATGTCCGTCAGACAGTGCTGACTGCTGGCTGGACACCTCAGTCCTTCACATGTCCGTCAGACAGTTCTGACTGCTGGCTGGACACCTCAGTCCTTCACATGCCTCTCTCCTTTCACTAGTTTAGACAGCCTTCCCCAGTGTAGGGAGACCAGATTCCAAGAGAGTGATGTTCAAACTGCTGGACTTTTTTATTTTAATATTTATTTAATTTTATTTGTTATTATCATTTATTTATTCATTTTTAATTGACCAGAGAGAGAGGTACAGAAAGAGTGAGAGAAAGAGACAGGAAAAGTGAGAAAGCAAGTTGCCAGGTCTGTGACTCGAACTGCAGTTGACCAAGTGGTAGTCCAGTACCTTAACCACCACAGCACCTGCCAGCCCCTGCTGTTGGGCTTCTTAAAGACTGGGCCTGGGAGTGGCACAATGTCATACTCACTGTATTCTATTTGTCAGAGCAAGTCACAAAGCCAGCCTGGACTCAAGTAGAAGTAATCTAGAGTCTACCACTAGGCAGGAAAGTGGCAAGCCAGCTCCTACATAGGAACAACTATTGATGGTCATCTTGGAAGGAGATCTTCGTTTGTTCTCTTTAAATACACACTTGTTCATTAAATGAACAAATGAGCCATGGGAAAACCCATTAGAAAGAGAACATATATATTTCTCTTTATTGCTCTTTACACTGGACTCCGACTACTTCCCTACCCACTCCCTTCACCTCCCTTTCCCCTCTTCATTCAGAAATGTAAAATGAATCAACGTTTTCCAGGAAGAGAATGAAGCGATTGGCATTCCACACAGAACTCCATATGCAAAGACCTACAGCAGCGAAATCACATGCTAGATCTGGGAAGCACTGAGTAATTGAACGTGGCTGATGGAATGGTACGCATGCAGAGAGCTAGTAAGAGATGAAGTCGAACATGTATCAGGAGAAGTTTGAAGAGCATAGAAAGGAGATTAACATTTGTTCTTTAAGCAGTAGAGAGTTGCTGAGGGTTTGATGTAGGATAAAATGATGATGAGGCCTTTGAGTAACTGTCTAAAATTGACTCACTGGACTGTAGTGAGGACAAAAGTCATGTCTATCTTGTTCATTTCTAGGTCTTCTGTTCTCAGAACTCTGCCTAAGATACCTGCTAGGTGACCAATTAATTTTTTAAAAAACGTTGAATACAGTCATGTGTCATTTAACTACAGGGATACAGTCTAAGCAAGGTGTCACCTAGGCCATTTGTCTTTGTGTTCTTATCAGGAAGTGCACAGACATGAAGGTAGATGGTACAGTCTGCTACCCACCTTGGCTATGTGGTATATCCTGTTTCAGTCTTATGGAATCAACTTTGGTCTGTCTTTGTCCAAAACATCATTATGGGGACCAGCAGTTAGCGTAATGGCTATGTCGCTGGACTCCCACGTAGTTGACCGCGGTTCAAGTCCTGGACCCGGCGGCTTAAACTCACTCCAGGCGCGTTTGTGTGCGTGCCCAAGATCCCAAGAGGAGAATGGAGGAGAAGGGATTGCGGCGTGACCATCCCCCCTGGGGGGTGATTTCCTGCTTTCTATCTCTCTGTCTCTCTCTGTCTTTCTGGTGAGCGCACGCGCCCTATAGCGAAAACCTCTCCAAAAAAAAAAAAAAAGCAAAAAAGCAAAACATCATTATATGGAGCATGACTGAATTTAATTGTTGAATAAATGAGACTGTTTCTATGTGACAGATTATTTGCAAAGCGAAGTGTGAGGGAGTTCATTGTTGATGGAATTCTAAATTCAGGCTTTGGAAATTATAAAAATTATGATGAAGAGGAATATTAGTGTGATGTCTTGTCCAACTGATACTTTCATAAAGCAAATTCTCTAGAGATGATATTACCTTATTTCTTTTGTTTTAAAAGGTATGTTCTAAAGCATTCTCCTGCCACTTGTTCATTTATACAATTCAATATAAGCTGCCTTCATAAATTATTTTTACTACGTCAAAACTATTTAACCTTTGCCATTTTGCTTTTTCACCTTATCAGTGTAAATTTTGGTCTACTTGGAATAAAGACATTTATTATGTATTTTACTTACATCATGTGTTATAATTAATGTGGAAGGAATAAGAGCTATCCTAACACCTTCAAAATTTTCCCATCTAAAAAATACTTTGGTGTACATAATTTCTTTATAATATAGATCCCTACAGCAATTATATGAAGTGAGCAGTTTGAGTATCAAGATCCCTTTTGCAAAACAAATAAACAGAACATGAAAAAGAAGAAAGGTGATGTTTTGACAGTTTAAAGAATCTGTGCATTTATTCTTAAGTCAAGAAAATTACTCTCAATGAACAAATGGAATATAAAATGGAATTAAAATTTTTAAGAATCCTGAGGGGGCCAGTAGGTGTGGTGTTGGTTAAGGAGCTGGATTCCTATATGATTGACCATGGTTCAAGTCCCCGACCTGGCACCTTGAAAATCATATCAGGTACCTGTGCATGCATGTGCAAAATCCCAGGAGGGCAGTGGAGGAGTAGGGGTTGTGGCCTGGCCAACCCCCAGGGAGGATATTTCTCACTTTCCTTCTCTCTGACAAGTGCACATGTCCTATGGCAAAAACCTTAAAAAAAAAAAAAAAAAACAAAAAAAAAACAAAAAAAAAAACAAGAAAAAGAAAAAAGAAAAAGTACTTTTCAAGCAAGAAATGAGAAGAAAATTTTCTGAGTTTTAGCCAAGATGTAGGGAAAGAATAAGCTCAAGTGGCTTTTCTTATTATCGTTCTTGTCTTAAGTCCTCTTGCCCCCCTCTTCACTTTCCCTGATTTGTCTTTTCACATTTTACATAGCTTTATTTATTCTTTTTATTTTAATCACAGGGCTGTACCCAGGATATTTTTTTAATTCAGTGTACTTAGACACAAAATTCATTCTGGAGATACTACCGAGTAGCATCAGAATGTATTAATCCTAATATTAACCTGCATCCTCTCTGCCGTTCTATTATAAAGAATTCTGTCATATATGAATTCATGATCACATTCTTTTTATACATATATGTACATTTTATTTATTTCAAGACCAACAGAGACAAGCACCCTCAACAGAATCTCATACTATGATCCCTAACTGCAGCCTTCCTTCCAGCCATGGACATATACACTTACATATGATCGATCTTCCTTCCTTCCTTCCTTCCTTCCTTCCTTCCTTCCTTTCTTCTTCTCTTCCTTCTTTCACTCACTCACTCACTCACTCACTCACTTACTCATTTATTTTTAGAGAGAAATTTGCTATAGGGCACATGCACTCGTGAGTGAGACAGAGAGTCAGAAAGTGAGAAATCACCCCCGCCCCCGGGGGGTGGTCATGCTGCTGTCCATTCCCTTCTATTCTCCTCTCGGGATTTTGGGCATGCATGCACACATGCCTGGTGTGAGTCTTAAGCCACTGTGTCTGGGACTTGAACCACAGTTGACCATGTGGGAGTCCAGCAATGTAACCATTACACCATCTGCTGGTCCCAGTCACATTGCTTAAGGTGTTACTAGTGGACTGATCCAGTTGCTTGTAGCTATTAGAGTCCAAGCCGGGCATTCAGTGTCATGGTTATAATGTCATAGTAGTAGCCACCCAAATATGGATTCATACATTCCCCTCCCCTTTTATCCTGTCAAACTGGAACTTGTCACCCTGATTTACAACTCAAAGTAATGCTATGTTATGTGATGTCCCTGTATAGTGCTTACTCCCACACCTCTGGATTCCACCTAAAGAGTTAGTTTTCCTTTACTCTCCTGGCCTCTCTGTCCGATTAGTTCATTACTCCATTCCAACTGAAAAGGAGCAAATGCTGATTAATATTTTTGGCAGGGGCCAGCAGAGGGTGTAATATTTGTGTCACTGGACTCCCACATGACCAACTGCAGCTCAAGTCCTAGAACCAGAGGCTCGAAACTCATGTTGGGTGCATGTGCATGCATGCCTAAAATCTCAAGAAGAGAATGGAGGAGAAGGGATTGCAGCATGGTCATCCCCCCTGGGGAGTGATTTCTCACTTTCTGTCTCTCTGGTGAGTGCTTACACTCTATAGCAAAAATATCTCAAAAAACATTTTGGGCAGAGTCCTTTAAGATGTTCCCCCTTTTGTCTCTGGCTATGCCTGCCCGTCTATACTTGGCCACAGTGTCTGCTGACCTGCAGGCAAGGTCTGTGACTTTCCAGCAATGCTTATAATGGGGTGGGTAATTTAAATTTGAGGATGTGATATTATGAAGTCTATTTAGTTAAAAGTCTATATGCGCATTCTCCCACCCAGCCTTTGACAACAATAGGTGTGAATACTCGTCTTTATCTTTCTGAATCATTTCTTTAATAATGTGATAAAACTAAGAGAGAGAGATGAGGGTGCAATTGATTAGCCTCCTTCAACTCCAACAGTCAGACTGAATTTTTGGACTCAACTTGTTGGATTTCTCTGTATGCCCCTCCTATGATCTGAGAATGATCTTGCTATATTCACTCTTTTGCTTCAGTTAGTAAGCTTATATTAATTCCCTCCACACAAGCAGGAAAAAAAGCACTTTGGCCGAGACATGCATGATGGTGCATAACAGAACCATAACTGCTGACAAACGTGAACGAGACTGTGGGAACCCAGAGGCGGGCAATTTATGTGGAATTTTCTTACTGGAAACGATTTTGTCTTGGAGGAAGGGGAGGTAGCAGAATAGAGAGTTTTCTATTTTCTTCACTTTTCTTTTATCAAAAAAATCCTATTTGAAAATTTATTTTAGATCCAATAGATAGAACAGATACAAATGATGCTGCCGTAGATAAAGTGAGAGGTAAAGGCCACGGTTGCTTACTACCACACCTTCCACTGGTGTTTCCGTGATACCCTTGGAACAAATGGCCAACACAGTTTTAAAACCACAGGTGACAGACCAGCAGATGGCACAGTGGTTATGTCACTGGACTCCCACATAGTCAATAGTGGTTTGGGGCCCTGACCTGGCAGCTAAAAACTCACACTGGGTGTGTGTGCATGAGTGCCCAAGATCCCAAGAAGAGACTGGTGTAGAAGGGATGCTGTGTGGTCATTCCCTGGGGGCTGATTTCTTGCTGTCTCTTTGTCTCTCCAGTGAGCACACATGCCCTGTAGCAAAATCTCTCTAAAAAACAAACACACAAACAGACAAAAAACAGGAGAAAGGTCGCTGCACTGAAAGTCAAGCACGTGAGAATTTATATCCATAACACCTCAGTGAACCGAGAGTCTCTGAATGGCCAATTGACGCTCTCATTGTCTGTTGGAGACAGACTCTTAAGTCTCTTTTGACATATAGAATCGAACAGAATATTTAAAAAAGTAGTCAATGACTCAAACTCTAAGTCTCTATGGTACCATATCTCCACATCCCATTCTTTAATTTGCTACACTGTCTAGCATAGTGTACCTGGCTTAGAGCTGACAGTCAATGAATGAATGAATGAGGAATGAATGAATCAATAGTATCTGTGCTTGGAGGGGGTGGAGAGCAAGAATGTAACAAAAAATGCAGTATGTAACAAAAAAATCCCATTCAGAAAATTTCCCTATTGACTTTTGAAAGATTAGAAATCTATAGACCTAAAATTACCTTCTCCATCTTTCAGAGATAAATTTTCACAAAGAGATACCCCTTTCTGTTGAAATATGACTCTCTCCTGCTGAAAACACCTGTTTCTTGCAGATTTGGCTTCTTTACCCTACAAAAGCATTGTGAGATGGCTACCCACAGGTTTTCCAAAGCAAAAAACAAATACAAGAAAAGAATATTGTTTCATTTAGATGACAAGACTGCTGTTTGCAGTGAAAAGCTCTTTTTCAGGTGTATCTAAATTTCTGATTTCAGTCACCTTTTTTTCTTTTCTCCTGGGCCTTTAAAATATAGCTATTGTCTCCCACTCCCTCCCCTATCACCTTGCTACCTGCAAACCCGAACTGCTGACTCTTACAGGAAGACCATATGCACATAGGATTTGTTTAGTGTCATTTCCTTATGTCTGTGACTTTCAAAATGTCTGCTAAAGTGTCCCAGGATCTGGAGCCAATTCCCATGGACATTGTGGGATGGTTTAAATGTGTGAGCAAAGCACAGTAATGTTTGTAAGATGGTGCACAAACGATTACCTCAAGGTAGTTCACAGTTTCCATATTAAATTGAGCTGCCATTTTTTTGGTTGTTTTTGTTTGTTTTTAGAGGTTTTTGCCTTAAGGCACGTGTACTTGCCAGACAGAGAAAGAGAGGTGCAGACAGTGAGAAAGAAAGTGAGAAATCATTCCCCAGGGGAGGATGGCCATGCTGCAATTCCTTCTCCTCCTGGAATCTTGGGCACGCATGCTCATGCGCCCAGCCTGATTTTCAAGCCACCATGTCCAGGACTCGAACTATGGTTCACTTCTGGTCTGGGCAATGTCATTTCTATACACAGCTGACCTTGGGAAGGTTACTATGATAAAAGGAAACATGGTATGAAAATCATCATGGAACAGAACATGAAGATGGTGGTGCCCAGTCTGATTTCAAGGACTGAGAAGCAGTATAGAATACTCAGGCACATATATACCTTTAGTGATTGATCATGTTTACTTAAAAATAAAATAAAAAGTTTGGGACCAGCAAGTGGTATAGTGGTTACATGGCTGGACTCCAACATGGCTGATTGCAGTTCGAGTCCTGGACCCAGTGGCTTGAAACTGACACTGGGTACATGTACATGTGTGCCCCAGATCCCAGGAGAACAGAAGAGAAGGGATTGTGATTTGACCATCTCCCCTGGCGGGAAGGGGTGATGTCTCATTTTCCGTCTCTATCATTCTGGTGAGTGCACATGCCCTATAGTAAAAATTTCTCCCTCTCAAAAATATAATAAAATATTCTTTTTTTGTTTTACAATGTAGGTATATATTTTTCTTAAATTACTGAGTTGTTCACAAGTACTTATTAAATTATTTGGATCACAGCATTTTATTAATTTGGTGTAGAGGGTCTGCACTAATGGCAGCCAAAACACAAGGTTCAAAATAAAAAATAATTTAGATATATGCCAGTCCTGCTGGAATTAATCCATACAATATAGGCATTATGAGACAAAAACAAAAACGAAACACCTGATACTAGGGTACCATGATCTGAGAAAGTTGAAAAACTTCTATCTTGTGACTTTATTTCAATAAACACACCTGCGTGTGTTGATGTGGTAATAGTGGGCAGTAGCACTATATTGAACTCGAGGGACTTTTATGCAATAGTTTCATGAAAATGACAGTTACTTGCCAGAAAGCCAATCTCATGGACAATGTGTTCAGCCTCATTTCTAAACAGAACATACATCTTAAGAACAAATGACAACACACAACCCACCTGGCCTCTCTGTAGGGAAGAAAAAAAGTCAAAATAAAACAAGGCAGTTGGTCTGGTAGTGAATCGTGTGCATCAGACAGACAGCATAAGTCAAAATACTCCCAGGATCATGTACTAGTCTAGCAAACATGTGTTCTGTTCTTCGTTTGATGTTTGTACCTTTGGTCCTCATTTCTTCTCACTCAGGCTTTGCACCACATTGCAAATCTGACTAAATATCATCTATATGCCGATGACCCACATTTATGTCTTCAACCCTCTTTCCTCCTTGGATTCAGCTTAAGGTTAAGGTCCTTCCTTCACGATGTCTGATGAGTTTTGCAAGCTCAGCGCTATCTGTAACTACGCTTCTCCATAACTCACCAAATATCATCCTCCAACCTGCTCCTCTAGTTCAATTTCCTGTACGGTTAATGGTATTGGCACCTCCTCCATTACACAACCTAGACATTTGGTGATAATGTTGCACTCCCTAATTTCCTATATCTTTTGAATCTCTCTCTTATCACAGTGTCGCAGTTCAGTAATTACTCATAAACGACCACAGTTATCTCCCAAGTGCTAACCCTTTCTCATATTTCCAGTCACCATTTCCTCACATTCTTTTTTTTTTTTTTTTTTTTTTTTCTTTTTTTGGAGAGGTTTTTGCTACAGGGCGCGTGCGCTCGCCAGACAGACAGAGAGAGACAGAGAGATAGAAAGCAGGAAATCACCCCCCAGGGGGGATGGCCACGCCGCAATCCCTTCTCCTCCATTCTCCTCTCGGGATCTTGGGCACGCACACACACGCGCCCGGCGTGAGTGTAAGCCTCCGGGTCCGGGACTCGAACCGCGGTCGACTATGTGGGAGTCCAGCGACATAGCCATTACGCTAACTGCTGGTCCCTCTCCTCACATTCTTGTAGGTCACCATGATCAGTGGATTATACATCTAAGACTATGTGATTTCCTGCAGGTAGGATGAGTGAGTGACTCCCTAATATCAACCTGAGTAAGCCACTGTTTCCCAGCACAGCACACAAGGCTTTTTGTGATCCAGCCTCTCTCTCCTTCCATCTGACCTTTTTTAGTTCTTAAAATACATTGGACTGATCCACCCTCTGTGGTGCCTGTGCAGTTTCCTCTTCTAAGGAATGACTTTCTGTTTTTCCTGCCTACTCATTGTTTAAATGTAAATCCAGGCTTTATATTTTTTTCTGGAAACTATAGGATGAATTAAGTCCATGTCCATGCAGGATAATGGTCTGGCTTTCTCTTGAATGAACTGGTGAGCTAGTATTCCCCACGTGACATCTGGTTACAGTCATTTATAATCATGGCATAGGAAGACTGCAAAGAAAAGGGAACTTCTGACATTACGATGTCTAGAAATGATAGTGTATGCATTGTAGCCTGTGGTTGCTATCGACTCCGTTACTGGGAGAGACTATAGGTAAAACATGAAGGAAGAAAATCGTGCAGCACATTGTGCAAATCATGCACAAGCATCGTTCTTCAGTAGCAGCTACAAAAATCATAGCACAGGGATTGGAAAGGGACAGAGAACACAGTTTGCCTCTGACAGTGTGAGGTCTGAAAAGAGCCCACCAATGCTGGGCACCCAGTGGTGCATGGAGTTGTCACGCTGGGAAGAAAACAGGTGTCCTGTGGAGGGCATCTCTCACCATGCTGGATGAAGAGATTCCTCAATTCGTTTGTGAACAGTTAACAGCAATATAAAAGCAAGAACAGAAGGCAAAAAGAGAAATACATTAGGAACCTATCATATAAGAGACACTTCTGGGGGTTCCTAGAAACACCTGCAGAGACTTCATGGGGAGCTATTCCGTTAGCAAGTTCGAGTGATTAATATGTTATTATGGCCACGTTTTTAATCTCAAAACTGGTGGATATGAAAATTTTATTTGTTATACATTCCTAGCCTCAGTAAATAGAGTGTATTCATTCCTCTATTATGCCTCATTATTTTCCTGTAGTCTGTACAGTATGTAGAAGCAACATTCCAAAGACTGTCTCCCTGACTAAACTATAAGCTCTTTGAGAGCAGGCACCATGATATTTCCTGTATTGACACCCACTAGCTATGGTGCAGGGAAAGAGTGGAAGCTCATTAAGGCTAATTGACTAGAACTGAATTGCCGCAGAGACCTTGGAGAGGATTAGATGACTGAAGTATCATTTTCTAATTTGCAACTAAGAAGCAACTAGCAAGCTTTCTCATAAACAAAGAAGTGATAACTATCAAAGCACTATTAATCAAAATGTGTTCTATTTCCTACCAGCCTTTACTCATTAGGAAAATGAGGGAGGGGATTTACACACAAGCATAAATCAAGGTTCTTAATGCTGAAGAGAGTTGTGTATTGCTAGAATGAGAAAAATAGCCCTAGTTTAAAGGAAACAACAATTAAACCTTTCTGTGCATTTTTTTTTCTCACAAGCTCACACAAGCTTTCTGTAACTATGGAAATGTTGAAATAAGATTTAATATCAAAGAAAGGAGATTTACTTACATATTGAAACATTGCATATAGTGTATCTAATCTCAGGATTACTTGGGAATTTTTTCTTTGCCATATTATTGAAATGTGCTTATAGTTTATACACATCAATAATAGATCTAGGTGGCCAGCCATGGTGTCACAGTGATAATGAAATGCTTGGCAATGCTGAAGCCCTGTGGGAAGTTCCAAGTTCTTGTCCTGAGGTCTCCTTGCACACACCACATGCTACTGAACATGACTAATTGAGGCTGGGGGTGGATTGTAGCATAAGAACTCTTTTGGGTACCCTTCTCTCTCTCACTTTTTCTTTCTCTCATGGAAGAAATAGATGAATAGACTTAGAAAAATAAAACTAGGAATTGTGTTTGGAAATAAAGTTCAATAAATACAGCTCTCTTTCTATTGATAGTTGTGAATAGTGAATACTCTTCTCGTTGACTAAAATTTTACCATACTGCAGAAGAAATTAGGGTGTCTAGACAAGGAGAGCTGATGAAATCTGCTCATACCCAGGGGAAGCAGGTTAAAATGTTGGTTACCACTATGTCCTGTAAATGCATCGTCAGAATTGGAAACAGTTTTGCCTCTGGGTTTGCAACAATAGCTAAAACTGTTACAGGTTAGAATGTCTGTTACTTGAGATAGAAATGGGGATAACTGGGAAAATGTAGGTAGAACACCTGCTACAGAGTAGGTGATCTCCAACTGGGTCTCAGTTTTTGCCTTGCTCCCTGTAAAGCAAATGGAAAAGGAGAGTTTTACAGATGCCTTGGGCAATACAGATAATTCTCAAAGACTTCTTTGGTAATAGCTTCAGAACTTACTGAAATGTCTTTATGGTCTCAAATTTTCTGCATGGGAACTCAAGAGTCCCTGACTAATAGCAGTATATGTTTTATATGCCACTTAAACAGTTTGCTCTTTAGGTACTTAACTCATTTAATTCTTACAAAAGTCCTATGCAGTGGTATTGTCATTATTACCATTTTCCCATGAGGAAGCTGAGCCTTTGGGAGTTTAAAGATTTCTCCATATTGAGGTGATTGAGTGGCATAGCTGGATCTTGAACTTCATATCCATGAATGGCATTGATTAACCACTAATTATACTGCAAAAACTTTCATAGAAATAGAAGATCATGCTTTATGACTATGAGAGCAAATTTTATAATGGGATCAATTATATTTTAGGTCTGTGGCTTTTGCTTTCAGCTTGTAAAAAGTCAGAATAATTTAAATCATCAGTAAGGGATGATAGATTCCTTCCCCGATGGATTTGCAACTTTCTGCACTAATTTCTCTAATTCAGGTTTTCTACATCGGATTCTGGCTCTGAGCTAGATAAAGCCGTAGGCTAGGAGGTAGAAACACTGGTACGATCCTGACTATGAAACATCATAAATAGGGTTATAATAGAGATACATATACGATGACAAGAGGTGCTCCAAAAAGGAAATATTAGCTCTGACTGAGAATATTTATTAATTCTGTGAGGACCTGACACAGGGCCTGGATGGAAGAATAGACTTTGACAGGTAAAGATGGAATTGCTGAATATTACAGGCACAAGAACAGCATAAACAGAGTGTGAAAGCTGTGCACGGAGACCACATTTTAGCACAGAATATATTTGGTAAAGACTTGAATAGGGGTTTGTGTCCTGAACCCGGTGGCTTAAAACTCTCACCGGGTGCGTGTGCGTGCGTGCCCAGGATCCCGAGAGGAGAATGGAGGAGAAGGGATTGCAGCGTGGCCATCCCCCCTGGGCGGTGATTTTTCGCTTTCTATCTCTCTGTCTCTCTCTGTCTGTCCGGCGAGCGCACGCGCCCTATAGCAAAAATCTCTCCAAAAGAAAAAAAAAAAGACTTGAATAGGGTATATAGAAAGGGAGGTGAAAGACAAGTTAGGATTTTATTAGTTACAGAACATATTGTGGTCCGCTGTGGTGGTGCAAGTAGTGGGCCACTGCTGTGTGCTCCTGTGTGTTACTCTGGCAAAGCCTCAGGTTTGGGTCCTTGGTCAACCCAAGGCTCCTGGGCGTGCTTATGATCCCAACTGGAGGGCTACAGGGAGGGTCACAGCGTGGCGGGACCCCACCATGGGTACCTGGCTCTCGCTCTCCTCTCTCTCTCTCTCTCTTTCTCCTGCTCTCATAAAATAAATAAGTGGATAAACTTTTTAAAACATTGTTAGGTACAAATGATTCATTCCATTTAACACATATCTGCATTTGTTAACATAAGATTTAACTGCTATTATTGGGGAAGACTTTGATCAGGAGGAAGTGCCTTTATATTTAAAATAATTTATTTATATGTATAAAAGAGACTAAATGCCTATTAGAAGTATCAAATAGATATTTTTAAATGAATATTCAAATCGTTAATGGGTATCTAGAATTTGTGATGAATTTTCAAAATTGCTGGTATTTTATCCTGTAGCCGATATGAATGAAATTTTAATGAGTTTTAATTTAAAGTAGTCCAAAAATGTGAACTTTATTTCTTTAATAAGTTGTGTTCTAATTATTACCACAGTAGTTCATATTTGGTAATGGCTAGCACTGCTACTGGGTAGTCCATTAAATCATGAAGTGATTGATTTTCTTTTCCTTTTCTACTTTCAAGGGGATTATTTCTACCAAATATAATTGCCCTTTAGTGAACAGTGTTAGTTTGATGTACTGTGAACTTCCTTGGGGATGATCAGCCTCTGTGAATAGTAGCATTAATCTAGTACAGAAACATTAGTTGCTTGTAAGGATTAATTCTATTTTAAGGACCTTTTGCAAACCTTGAGCATACACATGCTCCATAATAACTTGTTTCCAATTTCTCAACTGTCACATCTTTAATTTGGTTATTCCCATTATTGTTTCGCAGTTGTTGATTTAAAAATCTGCAATACATTCTTTACATATTATTTTTCACCATCCCTGTCTCTCTGAGAATGAAAACTGGGTGACAGGATGCCATTGGTGTTTAAAGCACATGCATCAAAGGTAGAATGAATTTCTTGAACCCCCCTCCTACCACAGCAAGTAAATAGAACAGGCTTTCTCTCATTAAGTTGCATGTGTTCTATGATGTCAGGAGAAATTTAGTTTTAAATTTCAAATTCAGATTACTAAAAATAATTATCATTTCACCTGGGCATTCCAACAAGTTAATCAGTAGTTGAATTGAGATCATCATCAACTCATCGAGCCATGGCAGAGAGAGTCTCTGCTATTAATAATTCAGTTCAGGTCAATCAATCTTTAGTGGAATAAGTGGCAGCAGATAGAGATAGAGGAAGTCACTCCTATCCAACTCATCATTGGTCCTAGCTCATCAAGAAACTAGTGAGCTTTCTTCCTGGTGCGTACAGTCAACCGCACTAAGGCCATATCATTTTCCTATTTAGCATGATGGATTATAAGATTCTCAGAGAAAATATTTGCATTGTGTAATGATCATAGGCAGGCATTTATTTTTTTAATAGAGGGCTCTTTAACAGTATACTTAGCATGCCTGTCTGTTTCTGGCAGGAGAATTAAAAATAAATAAATAAAAGGGAAGTATAGTCTAATATTATGCTTTGGATTAATTCTAATTGATCCTGAAGAATTTAGAACCTGAGTCTGGAAAGGTTAACATATGAAGTAAAGCTCCTTAAAAATAAATGACTTTCCTATTGACTGTTGTGATGGCAGTGACATCTCTGGGCGTAATAGCCTTTTTATCCAGAAAGATCCCCAAATTGAATGTGGGGATGGAGCAGGGCTTTAGCTCATTATCATTTGTCGCATCTCAGATCTTGTGGGTGATGGTTAATATTGTTTTGCTAGCACACCAGAGCAGCTCTAAGCATTTAATAGAGTATACATGTCATTTGGACACAGGAATGCTTACTTTATAACCACCCACTGGTGACTGTTTTCTGGCTGAAAATCAGCACAGGGTAACATTAACTTGGTAAATGAATGAAGCATCTACTCTTTTATAATTATTTGTGTACTTGAGTAAACCTTATGTCTTGAAGCCCACAGCTTTCAAAATAAGACACATCCATAGTTTGAATGAAAAAATGAGGGGAATAGGCATGCCCAGTGGATCACTATGGTTGAATTCAATCATTCACTTTTTTTCACATATACAACCATTCAATAATTTTGATTAACCATATTTCATGTGGATAATGCTGTAAGAAGAAAAGGACGTTTGAGTGATTAATTCCTTTATGCAAGAAGGTTTAAGGTCATCATTCAGTGAACTATGATGATCGTATTAATGCTAGATATTGAATGGGGAAAAGAGAAGGCAAAAATTTAATCTCCATGAAAATAAGTGCTATGTCATATCTCATCCAAGTCCCTGGCTAGCATAGGCCCTAGCATGTCTTAGGACAAACGGCTCAGGGACAATGGTGATGCCAGGGTTGTGAGTCTGTGCTTTCCTGTTGGATGATGCCACACTCCCCATACTGATGTAGATAAAAGGTGATAGCTGGCTTGAGGATAAAAGTACTCCTATTGGGCCAGCCAGTGGCATGTTGGCTAAGGCAGCTGGATCCCATATGTCCAGCTCTGTAGTTTGACTTGTGCTAGGCAGCTTAAAGAATATACTGGGTGCATATGTATACGTGTCCAAAATTCTGCAAGGAAGGAGAAATGGAGGAGAAGGGATGGGGTTGTGACCATTCCCTATGGGGAGTGCTTTCTTATATTCTTTCTCTTTCTGTCTCTCTAGGAAGCTCACATGCCCTCTGGCAAGATGTAAAAATAAATCAATTAAAAATGACCCTGTTTTTGTTGATAAATACTTTCTTAACAAGCTATTGATCGAGGTTGAGATTGAGCCAAATGGCCAATAGTTAATGTGAAGAAGTACAAATTTTTGAATCTAACCAGAACAGTAGTGTAGCTCTTGTACATTGCTAGCTTTTTTTATTTTCTCTTTTTAGTTTACTTTTTATTTATCACATGAGCAAGAGGGAGAAAGAGAGACAGAAATAAAAATATAGCATCCCAACCAGAATCAACAGCCTTAGCATACTCAGGAAGGTCTATGGACACAAGAGTCACCTTTCCATGTGAGTCTGTCTTGCAGAGCATCACGTTTTGCAGCTGTACCACTATCTGGCCCCCTAGGATGCTAATTTCTAAGCCTTGCTTTTTATTGCTATAAAAGTACACTTTGAAAGTTAACAGACACCAGGCAAAATCCTCCAAGTGATTCAATTTTTTTTAAAAGGCAAATCCGTTAAAAAAAAAAACAATCTGATTAATATTCTGCTTTGTAACTTACATAATCCATATTCAATCTTTTAATGAGCTTTTGATTGTCACAATGTTCCCTGTATGTACTTGAAAGTGAATTAAAAACAAAAGTAGAAGAAAACTGTAGAGAATGTTCCAATACTATCATAGAAAGGTCATTCAATATATAATCAATATTTGAGATGTACAAATATTTATATATTTGCCAGATGTAATATGTATTTTCATATATTACCAATATGCTTAGTTCGAAGTAGGAGTTAAGGAAAAATGTATAAGTCATAGCTTCCAGTATAAGTGTAGCTTTAAAGATTGCTATGTTTATATAAGAGAACTTTAAAAAGTTTGTGAAAAATAGAATGAAAGTATGAGTTGATTTTGGTGCAAAAAAATGTTGACATACATGCATAGATTTTTCATTAAATGAATTTTGCATGAACCTCTTGAAAATTCCTTGTATAACTTCCAGAATCAGACCAGAAGAAATAGTGCATTGATTATGTATATAGTTATCAAGTAATATAGTAGGAATGTACCCCTAAGTTTCTTATACATTAAAATATTTTTAAATGATATGAGTCAGTTTTTAGGTCAATTACAAGCATGGTTATCTGTTATGACAAAGAAAATAAAAAGTCCTCTAATGGATCGTTCATAACTGTGGAGAGCAGCCAATCTGAAAACATGTGATTAAAACATGTGGCCTGTAGACACATGCAGATACGCGTTTCAGTAAGCTACTCTAGCAGGGCTATTGAGAAGCATCTACATACGAAAGCAGTCCCTGCCTGTTGTCAATGGTGTTCTTCCTGTTGTTTTTGATACCCAATACCTCCATACTGCCCAGTATCAGGCTAAAAAAAGTCACAAGTGTTTATCAAATTGTCTCCCCAAAAAATCAGAGAAATTGTATGGTGCCAGTCATTTTCACATCTTCAGTCAATTTACATCCCCAAACAACTGGTTTTGCATTCCAATTTCTCCTCCCCTATTCTCTTTACATTCCACTTCCTTCTTCACCATTCCTTTTACATCCCATAGTCCCCTTCCCCCATTTTCTGCCTTTTCAAAAAATAAGCCTGAGGCTAGTTCTGGTCCCAACTTCTCCATCAGAGAAGCTGTGCCCACCCCACCCTCGCTTTTCTATACCTGTGTGTCTTCGTGTGTTTATTACTACGTCAATTCTAACCCACAGCCTTCCCCACTCAAAAATATGTGTTCATGCCAAACTAATCCCAGCACATAACTACACTGTATATTAACACATATTATGTTACATATTTGAATGTTTTTCTTCCTTATTAAGCCTTTGTTCATATTCATTCTATCTGCATAGACACGGACCTATAACTGGTAACAAATATTTCTGTAGTAGATTAATTGGGTGTTAAATATATGCTTTTCAGAACTTACCTTATTCTGTAAGCTATTACTATAGAGAAAAACAACTATAACAGCAAAGTATTTTACTATTTTTAAACAAAACTTGGATTAAAATTCTAAAATTTATTTTTGTATGCCATTTCTCAACATTACAATGAAAAATATTGAATTCCACCAACTGTGTACTAGGGCCTTATTTTTCAATGACTTATTTTGAAAAAATTGATGTACCCAAACTCTATATATTCTTCAGAAGACACTCTGAGATGATAGATTAGTTGTTTAAAAGCAAATTATGGAACCAGCAGTTAGCGTAATGGCTATGTCGTTGGACTCCCACATAGTCGACCGCGGTTGGAGTCCCGGATCCAGCGACTTAAACTCACGCCGGGCGCATGTGCGTGCGTGCCCAAGATCCCGAGAGGAGAATGGAGGAGAAGGGATTGCGGCCTGGCCATCCCCCCAGGGGGTGATTTCTCGCTTTCTATCTCTCTGTCTCTCTCTGTCTGTCTGGCGAGCGCATGCACCCTACAGCAAAAACCTCTCCAAAAAAAGAAAAAAAAAAAAAAAAAAGCAAATTACAGGGCCAGCAGATGGCATGGAGGTTGGGGCACCTGGATCCTATATGGCCAACTCTGTGGTTAGGGTCCCAGATCCAGCAGATGGCATGGTGGTTAAAGTACTAGATTCCCACATGGCTGTCCATGGTCCAAGTCCTGGACCTGGTGGCTTGTTTCTCATTTTTTCCTCTCTCTCTCCCCCTCTCTCTCACTGTCTCTCCCTGGTGACTATACATGCCTTCTAGCAAATTAAAAAAGAATAATAAATAAATAAATAAATAAATAAATTTTAAAAGTGTTTAGAATATAAATTAAAAAAAATAAAAAGCACACTGGGTGAACGTGCACACATGCCCAATATCCTGAGAGGAGAGGGGACTGTTGTACAGATATCCCCCATAGGGTGATTTCTCACTTCTGTCCCTCTCTCCTTTGCCTCTCTCTAGAAAGTGCATGTGCCTTGTTGCAAACTAAAAAAATAAATAAAATGAATAAAAAGAAAAGTCTAGACCCTTTTTATCCTGTTCCTGTACTATAATATAATGAAGAACATGAGATCAGCCTTGGAAGAAAAAAAAATGTGCTTCTGTGAGTATAATGCAGTGATAGGATGCCCCTAATCTAGCCAGGAAAATAAATCAGATTTTATTCATTGCAGAGATTAATGTTAGCTTTGCCATCTGGTTAGCCTATTGGTCAAAGACATGCAGATACCTGCAGTTCAGCATATATTAAAATATCTTGACTTGATAGTTACTGAATTTTCAAATATTTTCTAGACTGTGTATTTTTAGTTGTTGTATCTTAAATGCTAGTTCATTATAAATTACTTCAAGTTATTTTAAAAGTACCCATTGAATACATTCTGTCCTTATAGAACTTATATTTGTTTGTGTGTCAAAATATATGCATTTATACTGATAGCTATGAATCTTTGTTGTGTAAATATCTATTTCTGGATTTTTGAGAGTTTGGGAAACTTTTGGAATAGTGCTATACCAGGAGTTCTCAAAAAGCTCATGGAGCATAGATATTATGGAAAAAAAAAAACATGCATAGATTTTTAAAAAAATATTTTAGCCAAGTGGGGCCAGCAGATGGTGAAGTGGTTATGTCGCTGGACTCCTATGTAGAGGACCATGGTTCGAGTCCCAGAACCAGTGTCTTAAAAGTCATGCTGGTCATGCGTGTGTGTGTATGTGTGTGCGCATGTGTGCACGAACCCCCCAAAAATCTCCAGAGGAGAAGGAATTGCAGTGTGGCCATCGCCCCTGTTGGAGTGAGTTCTCATTTCCTGTCTCCTTGTCTCTTTCTGGCGACTGCACACGCCCTATAACAAAAATCTCTCTCTCAAAAAAAAGACAAAAAAAAAAAAAAAAAAGGAACCAGCAGGTGGCGTGGTGGTTAAGGCACTGGATATTCCCACGTGGCTGACCACGGTTTGAGTCCCAAACCTGGTGGCTTACTTTCTCACTTTCTCTCTCTCTCTCTATGTGTGTGTCTCTCTCTGGTCAAATTAGAATAAACAAAATTAAAAAAATAAATCTTTAAAAAAATTTTAGCCAAAATAAATTATTACTTTAATTACATTTTTCATGAATTTTTAAAAGTACCTTCTATAATGGATCTTGAAACATAGAAAGGATTTAGATACATACATATTTACTCAACATTTCAGGTGAGGTTTATTGGATTCCCTTATTCATGGAAGAATAGAATGGATTGAATGACTTCAGTGAAGATGAAATAGAAAAACTAGAAACAATAGACAAAATTTAATCTTACTTTTTTAATGTTTTTTGTCATAGGGCATGTGTGTTCATCAGAGAGACAGAGACAAAAAGACAGACAGTAAGAAGGAAAGTGAGAAAACACCTCCTACACTTGTTTTTGTAATTTTGCCCCCACCCCACAAGTTTTAATTTTCTCTTTATTCATTGGAAAGAGAGAGAGAAAGTGATAGATCATCTCCCCCCTCCACACACATACACACACACATACCAGGGCACATGATCACACCACAATGCCTTCTCCATTTCTTGCTCCTGTAGGGGTTTTGGGCACACATGTACCTTTTTTGTTTCTCAAGCAACAGGATGTGGGACTTGAACTTTGTGGTTGGCCCTGTGGGATCCTACTGCCTTAATAACACCACTGGCTGGCCCAAAATTTAAACACAAATGGAGTGGGATAAATAGCCTTACAAACTTGATGTTTTACAGCAGAACGTTTTTCTTTTTAAGTCCATTCTCATCATGTAATAATTCAGATGCCTAAAATATGGTCAAAAGAAAATAAATTATTATAGATAAAGTAGCCAGAACTTAGAATTTTTATCCTATTTTTCATGATTTTTTTCACAGTCCCATTTATACTTGTCATCTAAGACTTTAATATATGAGCAAATATCATTTTGACCATGATGGATAAGTCAATGATCTATTATACATTTCTAATTTAATTCATTGAGGAGTATTTACTAAAGAAGGTGTATATAAATAGGGTATACATTTAATTTACCCTGATTTCTGCATGAGGAATTCTCTTGCAAACTTACTAGCCTTTACTGAATCCAGAAAGAATTACGAGCTCACTGATTTTCAGTTCTTAATTAGAGCTTGTTTTACGTTATCTGTGATCCATGGATTTATGGCTAGAGAGGAAGCATCTTACCAAGGGCCTTTGAGCAGAAGCTTAAGAATTATTTGGACTTCAGGAATTATTTGGACCACATTTCTCTGTTTACTTATGTAAAGGGTGGATTTTGTTAATGCAATTATGTCTGTGTGATAGGAGTACTTATTCTCAACTTCTCAACATGTAGAAGATTCCCAATGAGACAAACACTCCTGGCTTTTCTCTCTAACCCATTCATGCAGGAGAGGGTAGAAGTAATCTGACTGATGAGTTTGAGAGAAGGAATTCAGTATGCTCAGCTCAGTTCATTTCTTTCTCCTTTTTTGGATCTCCTGCTAAAGATGATATCTTATTATCTGCTTTACATCATCCTGATAAAGGGCTCCTTGGCATTACTGAGTAATGGGCCTAGGGACTTGACTTCAGATAAATCCTTTGGAATTAGGAATAGTCTGTTTGCTGAATGTGCTCTGACAATGTTAAATTCTTCAGAATCTTTAATGTGAAAGGCACATAAGAAATTTGATACTGAATCAATGCAACCTATATGGTCCTGAGGGAATAATACTCTTTTCAATGGAAAATATCTCAACCTTCAACAATTGAACACTGATGAAAAAGGTTGGCAAATATAGCAGAAAGAGCTTGGTTTCCTCAGGTATAGGATGACCTTATAATTTTTTTAAATATTTATTTTATTAATTATTATTATTATTATTATTATTATTATTATTTAATTTGATCATAGAGAGAGAGAAAGAGAGATAGGGAAAGCAAGAAAGCAAGCTATCAGGTCCGGGACTTGAACCACGGTCTGCTATGTGGGAGTCCAGCACTCTAACCACCACACCAGCTGCTGGCCCCAGAATGACCTTATAATTAATTAATGTACTTTTCTGGATCATTTTGGAGTCTTCTAGGACAAAAAAAATCTAAACTTGTTACCAATTGTACCAAGAAGATATACAAAATAGGATGCTTGCTTCTATGGGAGCATCTTTTAAAGAATTATTTTATTTAAGTTTATTTATTTTTAATATGAGCAGAGATGGACAGAGTGAAAGAGAAAGGGAGAGTGAGAGAGAGAGGGAAAGTGAGAAAGCAAGCTGCCAGGCCTGAGACTCGATCTTTAGTTGGCAACGTGGGAGTCCAGCACCTTTAACCACCATGCCACATGCTGGCCCCTTCTATGGGAACATCTTAATGAGCTCTACTCCTGCTTACCACTGACTTAATGTTTAAGATGAACAGAAGAGAAAGCTGGAAAATATTAAGAGAGAGAGTTATTGTATACTCTTCATGTTTTCCTTTCTTCATTCCTTTTCTCCATCCTCTTTCATACTGGCCCACCTGTAGAGAGAGTGAAATTTGGTTTGTATTAATAATAACCTATGTGGAGAAGGGCTTCTCCCTGTGGCGGGGACTGGAACTTGTCCAGTTTGTCAGTAAGGGAGGAGTAAGTCTATTTAATATAAGGGCAATGACTATTATTAAACTCTTCTATTGGCAAATTTAAAGATACATTGTCCAGATACGTTTACCATACACGTAGCTAACATTTTCATCTCCATTTTTCTGTATTGTATGTTTTACAATTGGTTCTAATCTCAGGGAGTGAAATGCTCACTAGCTCTTTAAAGTCCTTTGCTATAGGCTATGAAATGAGAAGAATAAAGTTAGTCAGTTGGCAATCAGTTTTAACCCATACTATACTGCCTATCTCAAGTGTGGACATAAACAAATTAGGGTACCTACTGCATAATAAGAAATTCTGGCCCCTTCACAGTAGTCATAAAAAACAAACAAATGAACAAACAAACACTATAATTAATCCCTACATTGAGCTTCTCTTGAAACAACTTATTGTTTATTGAGGTGATATTTACATAGAAACTTCCTTCCGATGTGTATCACAGATATTGTAAGGCATTAGGACGTATATTGTATTATTGCTTACAATAGTTTGCTCCTCTTCTCTGTCAGACCCTTCATTACAGAATCCCTCCCTGTGAGAGGAATACACCACCCTTTACTGCTCTCAGGGTCGGCCCTGTGACTTGCTTTGGCAATGGAATGCTGGCTGACGTGAAGTTAGGTCTCATCCTAGGAGACGTTCAAGGAGTCATGTTAGGGGTTGACCACTGCTTCATCCCTCTGTCATTAGAGTGCATGTCCCAGATGGAGGCAAGCTGTTGCTTCAGCCTGGATACTAACTGAGAAAGGTGAGACATAAACCTTGGTCCTCGTCAGCCACTGGGATTGGGAGTTGGTTGTTACCATGACATGAGCCACTGAGATTGGGAGTTGGCTATCACCATGTCATAGCCTAGCGCAAAGTGCCTAACACAGATTCAGCAGTAATCATTCACACACAGATTTCCTCTTTCATCAGTCATGTCTGTGTACTCTGTCATCATTTATAAAAAAATATTATCCTGTGCTCTCCATTCCCATTTTGTTCTTTCTTTATCTCTCTGATTTTCTGCTCATTTGTGTCCATTTAACTAACCTTCTGAATACACTTAAAAAAGAGCGATAGAAAGAATTTGGTCTTATCTGGGGCAGGGGGGTGGGAGATTCCATTTGCCCAAACTGACTCAGCTAGAATGGAGTTTATATCCAACTTGCTTTATTTTTGAAAATGTCTGTGAGAAACTTTTGACATTGAGAATTTTAAAAATCCTGCTTATAAACATTCTTTGGTCTCTCGGCATTGTCATACTACAGAAGAAAAGGAGGACGTGCATAAGATTTATATAGCTGGCAGAGATTTCTATGTACTGTGTGCACTACATTTATATTTTCAGCTTAAATCATTGAGTGATTATTTTCTGAAAGAATTTCGTCTTTCTTGGGGGAGGTTGAAAATCATGTCTACTCGATGATTTATTAAGTGAATAAGTAAGTGAAAATGAACAGACTGGTACTGATTTTTACCATAGGCAGCAAATTATGAATAATGATTCTTCCATGCTTGAACTCCCTTGCAGTGATTCTACAAATAATTCTAGTTTTCTCAGGTTGTGTCGGCCAAATGGATTTGCATAGGCAGGAGAAGCTGAAAGACAGCAGGTTAAGCCTGAAGCACTGTGTCAGAGGGCATGTTAGAATTTGATTAGAAATACGGGTGTGTGTGCCATAAGGTGCCCTGTGTTCATCACTGTTCTGTGATTGTGGTGCCATAAGTGAGAGGAAGGCTAGAAAATGTTTAGGATGTGTAGCAAATAAACAAATAGATGAGTTCAAAGACCTTTAAAATGCACCCTAAAATGTCAAAGGGCTAGGACTAGTAGGTGGCATAGTGGTTAAGGTACTGGACTCCAACATGGCCAATTATGGTTTGAGTCCCAGACCCTGAGACTTGAAAATCACATGAAGAGCCTATGCATTCATGCCCAAAATTCCAAGAGGAAAGTAGAGGAGAAGGGATTGTGGTGTGGCTGCACACCTGGGGGATGATTAATAACTTTCACTCTCTCTGTCTCTCTCTCTCTCTCTCTCTTGTGAGTGCATACACCCTATGGCAAAAGTATAAAAAAAAAGTCAAAGTTATAATTAAACTGAAGAAGGTTAAGAATATATCTGATATATTCTTACTTACCTTTATGACTACTCATGATGCAAATTCCTTGAGAGCAAAAACACTATGCTTCTTTCCAAGGTAGCCTTTTTAATTCACTGGATGTAACAACATATTATTTCATTTTTGCTAGATCCAAAACTGTGGAAATTTGGCAATTTCATATTGTTTAAGCAGAAAACTTAAAGTTTGCAATCCAACATGTACTCTAGGACAAAATATTCATTTCTGCATGTGTACATCAGATTCAATAAATAGGTAGAATGTGTGTTTAGAAATTTCTCATTATGACTATCAATTTTTATTTCACTGTCATAAATATTTTACAGTTATTTTTAAAAGTTTATTTATTTCTATCATGAGACAGAGAGTAATACAGAGAAAGAGACAGGGACCCTGGACATCTTTTTGTCACACTGCAATCCCCCTAGCCTTCTAGCCAGGCAGATGACAGGCTTATGTGCAGATGTGCCCAGCGTGTTCAGGTCAACCTGGGGACCGAACCCAAGGCCTTCCCATATGTCTCCAGCATCACGCAGCAGCGCCGTACCATCTGTAGCATCATGGATGGGCCAAAAACATTTTACATGATAAATATTTTTGTTTTTAAACACCAGAACTTCTAAATTGTGTTTTATTTTTTGATATGCTATAATTTCTTAAAATATCTTCATATTGTGCACATAATTTATCTTCCTTTGAGTTTTTGTTGTTGATTGTGGTGATGGCCTAAATTTCGCTTGCTTTTGCTTTAGTGGATTAAAGTAAAATGTTCATCTTTATAAATTAGTAATTCTCTCCCCATCAACCCGACAATATACCACACACACATACTACGTATGTTGCATAGTTTCTGTTTACAGATATGTTGATGGCTTCTTTATGTCATGTCATTTTGTTTCTTCTAAGTACACTTTGAAATGGTGTTGCGATTAGTTTTTTGATTATCTGTATTGTACTTGCATTATAGTATTTCCTTTTTTAGAGGTTTTTGCCTTAGTGCACGTGTGCATGCTGGGGAAACAGTGAAAGGGAAAAGTGAAAAATCACCCCCTGGAGGGATGGCCACACTGTAATCCCCAATCCATTCTCCCAAGATCTTGGGCATGCACACACACACACACTTGTATGTTTCAAGTCACTGGGTTCAGGGCGGAACCATGGTTGGCAATGTGAGAGTCCAGCTACGTAACTGCTATGCCATTTACTGTGCCTGCATTATAGGTTTTGTATCTTCCTATGTTAAGACATGTATAACTCTGTCTCATTCTCTATCTCATTTGTATTTCTAGTGAGATTTAGTGTATTTAGGTAAATTATGTTAATACTTTGGAGTCATGTGTTCTATTACAGTCTTACTTTTTTCCATGTTTAATGATTTTGGTACAGACACATGCAGATATGTTTGACAAATGCAAAAAGGGGGTGGTGGCAAGGGAAGTCAAGAGAGAACATGGCTGGGAAGGAGGAGATCTGTAAAAGTGGGACAAGTGTAACAGCCCTCTGGGGAGGCAACGATGCAGATAAAGTGTGGAGATATGTCTGGTCTCTTCTTGTCCATTAAACCCTTGTTCTCTGGCCCCATTACTACCCAAATTTGCATCTTTGAAAAGAGAAGAGGAGGGGGACCAGTAGATAATATAATGGTTATGTCACTGGACTCCCATGTAGTCATCTGAGTTTCAAGTCCTGGACCCAGGGGCACATGTGCGTGTACGCCCAAGATCCTAGAGGAGAATGGAGGAGAAAGGGATTGCAGCACCACCACCTTCTCTAGGGGTTGATTTCTTGCTTTCTGTCTCTCTGTATCTCCAGTGAGCACACACGCCCTATATCAAAAATCTCTCTCGGACTAGCAGGTGGTGTGGTGGTTAAGGTGCTGGACACTCCCACATGGCTGACCATGGTTAGAGTCCTGGACCTGGTGGCTTGCTTTCTCACTTTCCCTCTTTCTCTCTCTCTCTCTCTCTGTATCTCTCTGATCAAATTAAAATACAATGAATGAATAAAAGTAAATAAATAATTCTTTTTAAAAAATCTCTCTAAAAACAAACAGAGAAGATGCTGGTTAATGGTGCAGTGGTAAAATGTGAGGCTCTGAGAGGCTGACCTATATGGGAAAGTTCTGGGTTCATGTACTGAAACCTCCCTGAGTATGCCTGGCATGCATGTGCCCATGAGCCCTGACCAGCTCAATCTGGGAATGGGTCAGAGCATACTCTGTTAGAAGTCCTATTTTTCTGTCTATCTCTGTCTCTCTCACTTACAGATGAAAACAAAAACAAGTACATTACAAGCAGATTATGAAATAATCTTATTCTACTCTGTGACTTTGCTCTGAAGGACTCCAGAATGAAAGAAAGCATGAAAGGATGCTTATTATATATCTGATACTAGCAAGATGCCCAATATGGTACCATTTGAGAAAACTCATACCCCATCACTGGAAGGCTATCAGGTATAAGCACAGATTGTGGTCTCCATATTTCTAGCTAACCACAGTGGCCCTCCAAGCGAAAGGCAGCAACATGGTCAGGAGTGTACAAGGGAAAGACGATTTGCAATCTGGAGGAATTTAGCAGTGATACAGGACAGACCTGATATGAACTTGGCAAAAGCAAAGGAAGGAAAGACAGGTAGCAATTGCCCTGGGGCACAAGATAGATTCTAGCGTGGTTTCTGGTTTTATCTGAGATACGTATAGTCCCACTTGGGGAGACCTATGGAGTCATAATAAGGAATATACTGAGGTTCTGATCTTTCTAGAATACCCTTGATATTATTAGCTACTAGATATTCATATATATATATGTATATATATATGAATCAAATTGAATTCTAAAGAATGATTGTTTTCTGTCATTCAGACCTGTGTAAAAGTCTCAAAAATTTTTCATATTTTACCTTCTCATCTGAAAGATTTAAAAATCCATTTAGGGCTAGCTGGTGATGTGTGTAGTGATTAAAGTGGCAGGATCCCACATGGACAACATGCAGTTAGAGTCCCAGACCACAGGGCTTGAAAAAACACTGGGTATGTGTGTTTTATGATTCCCAAAATCCCAAAAAAAGGAAGAAATGGAAGAGAAAGAACTATAGCATGGCCATCCCCTATGGAATTGCTTTCTCTCTCTCTCTCTCTTTCTCTCTCCCAGAGAGTGCACATGCCCTATAGCAAACTTAAAAAAAAAAATTTTATTCAATTCCCAGACCCAGCTGCTTGAGTTATACACCGGACATGTGTGCATGTGTGCCCCATATCCTGAGTGGAGAATGGATGAAAAAGGATTATGATTTGGTCACCTCCCTCAAGGGTGGTTTCTTGCTTTCCTCTCTCTCTCTTTCTTTCTCAGTCTGTCTCTCCAGTGAGTGCATGCACCCTATAGCAAATTAATAATTTTTTAAAATCTTTAAAGACTTAAGATTTTTCTTTTTTTAAAATAGTTTAAGCTTTCTAAAGTAAAATAAATGACGTATAGAATGTTTAGAAAATGCAGATGAGGTATTTAAAGAATAAAAGATGATTACACAGATAGTCTCAGTCCAGGTTAGATTGGACTTCACAGACTGCCAGTCTCTCACTGCACACTGCTATCTCACTCCCAGGTGATCAGTACTCTGCATTCCATGTTCATTAGTCTCATGCTTTTATTAAAGATAGTCGATCATCTACTCATGCATGCTTCAGCCACATATGGAATAGATGCTTCTTTGATTTGTCTCTTTGTAGTAATATTACACTTCAATTATTCATCCATGTGGATACAAGTCATTGTGTATTCATCATGTAGTTCACATTTTTACTGCTGCAAAAAAATATACTAGACTTTATTTTTACATCCTATGATTGATAGACATTTGAGTACATTAATTTTTGGCCTTCATAAAAAATGCTGATATAAACATTTTCACATGGATCTTGCACTGCACATGGCCAAGAGTTTCTCTGACATGTATACCAAGAAGTGGAATGTTTGGGTGTACACACGACCAACTTCACTTAGGAACGTTAAACCATTTTCTGCAGTGGTTATGCCAATGTATTAGGTTGTTGGGAAAGTTATGATGTATTTTTCTATGAAAAAATGTGTCATGGGAACCAACAGCGTAATGGCTATGTCGCTGGACTCCCACATAGTCGACCACGGTTCGCGTCCCAGACCCGGTGGCTTAAAACTCACGCCGGGCACGTGTGCGTGTGTGCCCAAGATCCCAAGAGAATGGAGGAGAAGGGATTGCGGCGTGACCACCCCCCCTGGGGGGTGATTTCTCGCTTTCTGTCTCTATGTCTCTGTCTGTCTGGCGAGCACATGCGCCCTATAGTGAAAACCTCTCCAAAAAAAAAAAAAAAAATGTATCATGACTTTCCTGATGACTCAATACAGTTATGCAGCAACAAATGGATGTTTGTTTTGCTTCAGAATTTATAAACATCTGGCACAATTTGAATTTTTAAATGTTTATCAGTAGGGTGGATGTAAAATTATGCCTAATTTTTTTTACCACATATTATGTTTTAAAATGATATATTTCTCACTGTCAATAAGGTACAAAATATTTTCGTATGTTTATGGTTCATTCTTACTTATTTTCCTTTTCCTGCCTTCTGTCCATGCTTCTGTAGGAAGATCTGGCATTTTTTGTATTGTTTTGTGATAATCTATTTAATATAAAAATTTAATAACTTGTTATATGATGTGCAAATACTTTTGCTATCATAAAGCTTGCCTTTCCTCCAAGATGATAACAAACCTTCATAAATGTATAGTATATATATTTTATGCTGGCATTTTCTGTGTTCCCATTTCTTCGGAAATTATTCATAATGAGGTCATGAAAATACTTGTTTTTCCTATTTTCTATGTTTTATAATGGTACTTTTTACATTCAAGTTTTTATTCTACTTAAAATGATTGTTTGTAGGGTGGATAGAACTTAATAATTTGATATAAATAAGCATTATTCAAGTCTGTTCTGTTCAAGTTTGTTCTGTCTCTGTGGATCTGCAAGGCCAGG
The DNA here is from genome assembly GCA_026018925.1 of Tupaia tana. NCBI lineage: Eukaryota > Metazoa > Chordata > Mammalia > Scandentia > Tupaiidae > Tupaia > Tupaia tana. The sequence continues at coordinate 210,978,682 of JAKSZU010000003.1, forward strand.
TCAGTTGTAAATCACATTTGCACATGTGTATGAAGTTTAAATACTATAGTTTACATTAAGTCTTGTTATCTGTTAGGGCAAATTACCTCATTTTCTTTTAGGAGTTCTTTTTTTTTTCTTTTTCTTATCTTTTCACCTTTATTTAAGAGTCACTTTGTTATTTTCATGAATAATTCTATAAATTTAGTTTGGAATTTTATTGAACCTAAGAGTAAATATAGGAAAAATTTACATTATTATATTCTGTCTTGTAGTAGAATATCTTTCTTACTTAATATTGTACCCTTTAATATCTTCAAAGAATTTATCTACTTTTTTGGGCCAGTCAGGTGTCATGGTGGTTAAGGTGGCTGGATCCCACATGGCTGATTGCGTGGTTTGAGTCCTGGACCCAGAGATGTTCAAAAACATGTTGGGTTTGTGTGCATACATGCCCCAAAACCTGAGAGGAGAATGGAGGAAAGGGACTGTGGCATTGTCATTCCCTCTGTGGATGGTGCTTTGTCACTTTCTTTCTGTCTCCCTGTCTCTGTCCCCATCTCTTTCTGGTGAGTGCATGCATCTTATGGAAATTTAAAAAAATAGAAGAATCAATATACTTTATATAAGTATTATTTCTAATTCTGTTGTATTTTTTTAGGGGGGAGGGTCTCTGTATAAAGCATTGTTCCCTCGGTGTCCCTCAGTTCTCCTTCTGCAATTGGTACTTTGTTATATCACCTATCCAAAATCACATACACTATCTATGTTAGTTTTGACTATTTTTGAACTTTACAATTCAAATCATACTGTACACTCTCTTTTTTGTCTTACATCTTTGGTCTATAGTGTATTGGGGGTGTGGCCAACAGATGATGGGGTAGTTGAGGCAAGTGGATCCCACATTACCATACAACTTGAATTCTGGACTTGGTGGCTTGAAAATGACACCCAGTGCATGTGTATGTGTATGCCCAAAATCCAGAGAGGAGAATGAAGAAGGGATTGCAACATGACCATCTCCCTGGGAGGGATGATTTCTCACCACCCACTCTGGTGTTAAATGCATGAATATATATCTATATCTACATCTATATCGAGATATGTAGATATAGATATATATGTAAAAAATAATGAGATTAATACTGAATATTAAGTTTCTATAGCATTCCATTCTAACAATGTATTCATCTGTATTGATGGATGTATGGCTTGTTTTCAGGTTTTTTTTAATAAGGAGAAATTCTTTTTATATAAAACTGATCGCATTACCATACCTATACTCAATTTCTGGAAGACATATGTTTGCCTTCTGTTGGTTATTTAAGCGAAAATGTGGTAACATAAGTTATGTGTAGGTTCAGCCTTTAAAGATATTGCCAATTTTTCAAAGTGGCTAAAAATTTATACTTCCATAGTAATATGTGAGAGTTTCAGTTGCTTCTTGCACTTTCTACCTTTTAATATGAATAGGCTTTTCTTATTTTCAATTATTTATTTTTGTATGTACTTACAACTCATGGTTTTGTGTTTCCCTGACATCAAATGAGGATGAACGCTTTTCTTATGCCTGTTGGCCATTTCATAACTTCTTTTAAAAAATGCCTGATTTTGATTTTAATGCTTTTACTCACAATAATGGGTTAGCAGTTATTTTGGTATTGAAATGTATGAGATATTTTTATGTATGCTTAATTTATGTGCTCTATCCTATGCCATCTAAATATTCTCTCCCACTTCTTGAATTTCCTTTTCACAGTGTTAATGGTGTTTATCAATAAATAATATTTAATATAAATATTTCCAATCTCTGTCAATTACTTGCACCTGGAGAATTCTTTTTGATGAAATTTTTCCCTTTACTATTTTGTATAAAGTAGTGTGTATTATGAACCCATTGCCTTTTGCACTTCTTAGGAAAGATGGCCTCTCCTCCCTGACCCCCAGGTCTAGCTTCAAAGTCTAGGCATGAAATGTCCCTTAATGCAATACGTTTGGACTTTGTTTACACTTGTACTGAAGGTATACCTCATGGGCTCAGGTTCATGTGAGAGTTTTCTGATATGGTATCTATCTTGAAAAATCCTAGTCTTAACTTCCAACCCAGAAATTTGTGCAACTGGAAATTCGAAATCTCAAGATCTTCAAGGACTGGCAGAAATCCTCAGAATAAAAGCTATTTTGGAATACTACTTACCTACCAAGGTTTTAGCTTTGACATTTAATTGGTACTGTTATTTAATACCTGATCAGAAATATGTTCTTTATTATTATTTTTATATTACATTTAATCACATATATCTTTACAGTGTATAACATTTCTTTTCCCAGCATGATTACTATGCATATCAGTCAAGACAAAGACATTGCTATCCACATTATCACCAGCAAATAGCCTTTCATTTTTTTTCAGTTTTTTATTCTTATTCTTTTTAAACATTCAATCACTACATATCATTTGACTTGTAAAAGAATTTACCTAACATGAAATACTGCTCAGACTAGTCCAGTTGAGAATATTGTACATGTTATCAAGTAATAAGCCATTTCTGTGTCCCACCAATGTCATGCCTATTTTTTCTCCTGCTTTCCTTCGCTATATTCTTCCCTTCTCTCCCCTCCCCCAATTCCACATTGTCTTCAGTGTCCATAACTATTTTCACTGCTTTTATGCCCTCCAATATTTCAATCTCGACCATAGAGTGTGGATAGTAGGAATATATTAAGTGGACATATACAATATATTTCTTTCATAGCCTGTCTTGCTTCACTCAGCAATAAATCTACCATATTTGACCACTTTCTACCAAATGCCATAGTCTTGTTTTATATGGCTGAATAGTATTCTATAGAGTATATGTGCCACACTTTTTGAACCCATTTATCTGTTCATGGACATTTGGGTTGGTTCTATGCAATCATGAATAATGCCACAATAAACATTGAAGTGTGAGCACTTTTCTGAATGAGAATTCTTCTGTCCTTTGGATAGATACCCAGAAATGGAATTGCTGGATAAAATGGTAATTCTATTTGTAGATTTTTGAGGAACCTTCATATTGTTTTCCACGGTGGCTGGACATATTTACATTCCCACCAACAGTGTAGAGAGTTCCCCTTTCACCACAACCCAGCCAACACTTAATCACTTTTTGTATTTTTTTTTTTTTCTGGAGAGGTTTTTGCTATAGGGTGTGTATGCTTGCCAGACAGAGAGAGACAGAGAGACAGAAAGCAAGAAATCACCTCCCAGGGGGGATGGCCATGCCGCAATCCCTTCTCCTCCTTTCTCCTCTCGGGATCTTGGGCACGCACGCACATGCCACGGCGTGAGTTTTAAGCCACCGGGTCCAGGACGCAAACCGCGGTCAACTACGTGGGAGTCCAGCAACATAGCCATTACGCTAACTGCTGGTCCCACTTTTTGTATTTTTAATCTTCACTATTCTGACAGAGGTTAGGTAGTATCTCATTGTGCTTTTAATCTGCATCTCCCTTTTGATGAGGAATGTTGAGTATTTCCTCATACTTTTTGGCTGTTCATATATCTTCCTTAGATTTTGTTGAGCTAATTGTCTCATATTTTAATTGGGTTAATCATCTCCCCCCACCTCCACCCCAGGTAAGCCGCTTGAATTCCCTGTGTTCTGGTTATCAGTCCCTTCTATGAGTCATAGTTTACAAAAATATTTTCTCATTCTGAAGGTTGTCGATTCACACTAATTACTGTGTCCATTGCTGTGCAGAAACTTCTTAATCTGATATAGTTCCACTTGTCTATTTTAGGGATGATTGTCCATGCTTTGGGAGTCTTATTTAAGAATTCCTTGCCTACTCCAATGTATTCCAGAGTTTCCTCAATGTTTTCCATGAGTAGTCTTATAGTTTGAGGTCTTGGGTTCAGATTTTTGATCCATTTTTTATTGATTATTGTTAATGATGAAAGATGGGGATTCAGTTTCATCTATCTGTAGGTGGACACCCAGTTTTGGCAGCATCATTTGCGAAAGAGGTTTTCCTTTTCCCAGTGGATTGACTGGTATCCTTTGTCAAAAATCAGTTGGCTGTATGTTTTGGGGTTTATTTCTGGTGTCTCCATTCTATTCCATTGGTCCACCTGTCTGTTTTTCTTTGCCAATACCATGCTGTTTTAATAATCACAGTTTTCTAGTATATTTTGGGGTTAGGGTGCCCACTCCACTCTTCTTGTGCAGAATTGCTTTGGCAATATGAGGTCTTTTATGATTCTAGACAAATTCTATGATTGTCTTTTCTAGATCTCTGAAGAATGTCTCTGGTATTTTGATTGGAATTTTGTTAAATATGTAGATTAATTTGTGTAGAATTGCCATTTTGATTATATTAATTCTTCCAATCCAGGAACATGGGATATCCTTTCACTCTTTTGTGTCATTTCAATATCTTTTATAGATTTTTATAGTTTTCTTTGTAAAGATCTTTGGCTTCCTTAGTTAGGTTTATTCCTGGGTATCTTACACATTTTTGTGGTTATATTAAAAGGGGTTCCTTTTGTCAGATCTACCTCATTCAACTCATTGTTCATATAGAAATGCTATAGATTTTTGGGTGTTGACTTTGTATCCTGCCACATTACTGTATTCATTTATTACTTCAAGAAGTTTTTCCATGGAAACCTTTGGGTCTTCCAAGTATAGAAGGAGTTTCTTCTTCTTTGTCTGTTTGAATGCTTTTTATATTATTCTCTTTTCTGATTGCATTGACTAAGAATTCTAGCACTATATTGAAAAGGAGTGGAGAAAGTGGGCAGCCTTGTCTAGTACCAGTTTTTATTGGAAAAGCTTTTAGCTTTTCTCCATTCAGTATAATATTAGCTATAGGTTTTTCATATGGCTTTTATTGTGTTGAGAAATGACACTTCTATGCCAATCTTGGTAAGATTCTTAATCATGAAAGGATGTTGTATTTTCTCTAATGCTTTCTCTGCATTGATTCAAATGATCATATGGTTTTTTATCTTTTTTTCTGTAAGTATAGTGTATTATGTTTATGGTCTTGCATATTTTGAACCACTTTCACATCCCTGGAATAAAGCATATCTAGTCTTATATGTTGTTGGATGTGATTTACAAGTATCTTGTTAAGAATTTTTGCATCTGTATTCATCAGAGATATTGAACTGTAGTTTTCCTTTTTTGTCATGTTTTTATCTGTTTGGAAATGAAGATGATGGAAGTTTCATGAAATAAATTTGGGAGGTTTCCTTCCTTTTAGATATTTAGAAATAATTTGAGTAGATAGGGGTTAACTCTTCCTTGAAAGTTTTGTAGAATTCAGAGTGGAGCCATCAGGACCTGGGCTTCTCTTTGTCAGGAAGTTATTTATTACTGATTCAATCTCATGGCTTGTTAGAGGTCTATTCAGGTTTTCTATGTCCTCCTGATTCAATCTTGGTAGATTATTTGCAACTAGAAATTTGTCTATCTCCTCCATGTTCTTTTATTTGTTGGCATATAGTTGCTCATAGTATGTTCTAATGATGTTTTGTATTTCTATTGTGTCTCTTGTAATGTTGGCTGTTTCATTACATACTTGATTTATCTGGTTTCTTTTTTTCTTTCTTCTTTATCAGTCTAGCTACCATTGTGTCAATCTTGTTAATCTTTTCAAAGAACCAGCTTTTCCTTTTATTTATTTTCTGTATAGTTTATTTTCTATTTCATTTATTTCTGCTCGAATATTTATTATTTTTTCTCACCTGCAATTTTATGTTTTTTTTTTTGTTGTTGTTTTTCCAATTCTCTGAGGCATGATGTTAGATTGTCAGTTTTCCACCTCCCCATCTTTTTCTTATGCACACTAATCACTATGAATTTCCCTCTTATGATTGTTTTTGTGGTGTCCATAGATTATGGAAATTCATGTACTCATTATCATTTGTTTCCATAATTTTTTTAAATTTCAGACTTAATTTCTTTGGTAGTTCGGAAGTAGGTTTTTTAGTTTCATGTGTTTGTGTATTTATGAAGATTTTTCTTTCTTTTTTCTTTACATATTTTTAATTATTATTATTATTTATACATTCAATCACTATACCTCATTTAGATCATAAAGAGACTTTACCCAGCATGATATAAACCTCATTTTTCTTGATATCAATTAATGTCAAGTTTAATTCCATCATGGTCAGAGAAGATGCTGGATATAGTTTCTATGCTTTTGCATTTGAAAAGGCTTGATTTATTTCCTATAATATGGTCAATCTCTGAAAAGGTTTCATGCCAGGGTGAGAAAAATGTATATTTTGTGATCTTAGGGTGGGAAGCTCTATAGATGTCTGTCAAGCCTATTTGATTTATAAAATCGTTTAGGTCCTGTATCTCTCTGCTTATTTTTTTGTCTAGAAGATTTGTCTAAAGGAGATAATGGGTGTTGAGATTTCCAACAATTATAGTGTTGCAACCTATCCTTTTAGCTCTAGCAGTCTTTCCTTCACGTCTTTAGGTGCTCCTGAGTTGGATGCATAGATATTTATAAGTATTATGTCTTCTTGATGAATAAGTCCATTTACTACAATATAATGCCCTTCTTTGTTTCTTCTTACAGTTTTTCTCTTCAAGTGTATTTTGTCTAAAATAAGTATCTGAACTCCAGTCCTTTTTATATTTCTGTTTGCATGGAATATCTTTTTCTAGGCCTTCACTTTTAGTCTATATGTCTTTATCCAAAATTTACATTTTTTGCCGACAATAGATAGAGGGTTTCCTTTTTTAAAAATCCATTCAGCCAGTCTGTGTCTCTTGATTGGAGAATTTAATCCATCAACATTCAATGTTATTATTGATATTTCTGGACATGTTCCTATCATTAAGTGAGCCATTTTCTTGGTTGTTTTTTGTTCTATCTGTCTGTATGACTTTTTAGCTTTCCTGGTATAGCACTCCCTTCAGAAGCTATTGAAGAGCTGGTCTGGAGTTGGTAAATTCTTTCAGGTTTTGTTTACTGAGAATGGTTTTATCTTTTTTCACAACCGAAGGGTACTCTTGCTGAGTATAATAATCTTGGTTGAAGTTGTTTTTCATTTAATGCTTTGACTATATTTACCCATTCTCTCCTTGCCTGCGTTGTTTCTGATGAGAGGTCTGATGTTAGCCAAATGGGATAACCTTTGTAAGTAACTTGATATTTACCTCTTGCCAATTTTAGTATCTTGTCTTTATCTATGGTTTTGGCTAATCTGGCTGTGATGTGCCTTGGAGAGGATCTTCTTGGGTTGATTCTATTTGGGGTCCTATGTATTTCTTGGATCTGGATATTTGAATGCCTCTCTAGATTCAGAAAGTTTTCCTCCGGGATTTCATGGAATAAATTATTGATGTCTTTATTATTTTATTCCTGATCTGGGATACCAATTATCTGGATGTTTGGATGCTGGATACTATTTAGTATTTCTTGTATATTATCCTCATTTTTCTGAGTTGTTTTCTCAGGCTTTTTGATAATTTTTTTTCTAGGTCAGAGGTTTCGTCTTCTACATTTGAGATTTGATCTTCTACATTATCTAATCTACTTTTAATACTTTTGAGGGAGGTTTTAATTTCCTGAATCACATTTTCATCTCTAAGGATTCCATTTGATTATTTTTTATTGCGTTTATTTTTTCTTTCCAATCGTGAAAGGATTTCTTCATCTGGTGCTCATTGTTTCTTTTCTCTTGCATCTCATTTAGTTTGGTCACTATAAATATTCTGAATTGTTTATCCAACATTTTCACAAGTTCCATTGTGTTATCTATAGGTAATGAGGAATTGATGTTTTCCCTTGGGAGAGAGATATTTTGTTGGTTGCTCATATTTCTTGTGCTTTTGTGATGGTTTCTAGTCATCTGGTGATCTATATGTTCCTTCCTAAATTATTCAAGTTATCTCCAAGCATGTTCAAAGGCATGCAGGAGTAGGCAGTTGGCGATCTCTCTTCTGCTCTGCCTTCCAGTTGCTTACCAGCACTTTGCACTGTTGTCACTCGTCCTGGGTGACCCAAAGTCTTTCCTGTTTCTAGAGAACAGGTATGCCTGAAACTGATGCACTGATCTTCAACTCAGTAAAAAAGAAAAAATCACAAAGCACTCAAGCACTCTATACAAAACACTGAAGTCCTGAGAGTTCAAAGTCAAGTGGGAAAGGGAATGAACCACAGGTCCTAGCCATTTTGCCCTCCACCCACACAGTAGTCCTGCTGACCTGCAAGGCCCTTCACTGGAACTGGTGTCTGGATGGGGTAGGGAGGGGCTCAAGCTAATCTCAAAGTCCCAAGCAACAAACCTGAGAGTCCAAAGGTGAGTGGGGAAGGGGATAAGCCACAGGTCCCAGCTGTTAAGCCCTCCAGCAGGTGACCTGCCATCTGGCAGGGCCCTTTGCTGGAATGGGTCCAGAAATATGTTCTTAATGATTACTTTTCTGTTTATCAGTATTATTATTATTATTACACATTATTGCAATAGTTAAGGGTATTACAGGTATCAGTTATACCATGCACTTGATATAGATGTCTAGTTATAGTGATAACAAAAATTGTGCATTATTTTTGAGAATAAATGAATTTACTGTTTTTTTTTAATATATTGCTGATATCTAGAAAAGTTACTGGGGTTTACTTTACATTGTATTTGACTCAATTATTTTATTAATTTACTTTTTTTTTTTCTCTTTTTTTTTGAGAGGTTTTTGCTATAGGGCGCGTGCGCTCGCCAGACAGAGATAGACAGAGAGATAGAAAGTGAGAAATCACCCCCCAGGGGGGATGGCCACGCCGCAATCCCTTCTCCTACATTCTCCTCTTGGGCTCTTGGGCACGCACGCACACGTGCCCGGCATGAGTTTAAGCCACCGGGTCCGAGACACGAACTGCGGTCGACTACGTGGAAGTCCAACGACATAGCCATTACGCTAACTGCTGGTCCCTTAATTTACTTTTTTAAAATAAATTTTCTTAGTATATTTAGGTATGAAATCATGTTATTTATAAGCATTGATTTTTTTTTTTATTTTCAGTAGCTTTGTCATAGAATATAAAATACACTGATATTCTTTAAAAATAAAGTAAATGTTGGGGGTTGGTAGGTGTTGTGGTGGTTGAGATGCTGGACTCCCACAAGGGCACCTGTGGTTTGTATCCTGGACCTGGCGGGTTGCTTTCTCACTTTCCCTCTCTCTCTGCATCTGTCTCTCTCAAATCAAATTTTAAAGAGAATAATAGTTGGGGCCAGTAGGTGGCATGGTGGTTAAGGCACTGGACTCCCCACGGGTAACCATAGTTTGAATCCTGGACTTGGCTGCTAGAAACTCACTCTGGGAACATGTGCATGTGTGCCCAGAATCCTAAGAGGAGAATAGAGGAAAAGCAATTGTGCATCACCACAATCCCCTGGGTGATGAGTTCTTGCTTTCTGTCTGTCTCTCTTTTTCTGTCTCTTAAGCAAGTGTATACACCCTATAGCAAAAATCTCTCCCTCCTGTCCAAAATTAATTAATTAATAAGTAATTCTTAAAAATAAATAAAGAATGTTGGGAACCAGCAGTTAGCGTAATGGCTATGTCGCTGGACTCCCACGTAGTCGACCGCGGTTCGCGTCTCGGACCCGGTGGCTTACAACTCACGCCGGGCGCATGTGCGTGCGTGCCCAAGATCCCGAGAGGAGAATGGAGGAGAAGGGATTGCGGCGTGACCATCCCCCCTGGGGGGTGATTTCTCGCTTTCTGTCTCTATGTCTCTCTCTGTCTGTCTGACGAGCGCACGCGCCCTATAGCGAAAAACCTCTCCAAAAAATAAATAAATACATAAAGAAAGAAAGAAAGAATGTGATCCAGCTAAAATAACTCCAATAGCCCAATCAGGAATAATTTGAGCAATAAAATAAAATAGTACAGAATTGCTATCCAAAATACAAAATAAATATTCATGAATCCATATTAATATAAATGACTAGATAAGTTAATAAATGTATAAAAAGGGAAAACTCTCCCTTGCAGAAGAATTCTAAATAAATTATTTAGAGGGACCAGCAGGTGGTGTGGTGGTTGAGGTGCTGGACACTCCCACATAGCCAACCATGATTCAAATCCCAGACCTGGTGGCTTGCTTTCTCACTTTCTCTCTCTGTCTTTCTCTGTGAACCGTTCTGATCAAATTAAAATAAAACAAATGAATTAATTAATAAATAAAATTAGGGACCAGCAGTTAGCGTAATGGCTATGTCGCTGGACTCTCACGTAGTCGACCGCGGTTCGAGTCCCGGACCCGGCGGCTTAAACTCACGCCGGGCGCGTGTGCGTGCGTGCCCAAGATCCCGAGAGGAGAATGGAGGAGAAGGGATTGCGGCGTGGCCATCCCCCCGGGGGGTGATTTCCTGCTTTCTATCTCTCTGTCTCTCTCTGTCTGTCTGGCGAGCGCACGTGCCCTATAGCAAAAACCTCTCCAAAAAAAGAAAAAATAAATAAATTAATTAATTAAATGAAATAATTCTTTAAAATAAATAAATAAATAAATAATTTAGATATTGCACCCTCAAAGAGGGAGAGCATAATTCTCTACCTCTTTACTTCGATCTTTGGCTAGTGATTTTTTTTTTTACAGAAATGGTAAAAAGAGAAACTTTACAGAGCAGTGAAGAAACCTATAAAACACTTTTTCAGCTGCTTCACATTACCAGCAGGTGATCAAGTAAATATCAACATCATCATGTGGATAGTATAAGAAGATCTTCAAAAGTTTATGGAAAAATAATATTGAAGTATGACTTTATCATGGTGCAAAACTTTTGAAATCCATGTACAATTTTTTTTTATAATTCATCTTCTCCACAAACTCTTTGAAGACCCCTTGTATATCCTTAGATGCTTTGATAAAAATGATAGTTTATTTTGTCTATGTTTCTTCCCCAATACATAATCCCAGTACAACCATTAAAAAGGAAAAAAAAAGATAAATAGAAAGGGCTAGCCTATAATATACCTGTCTAGGACTCAAAACTGTCAAAGTCATCAAAAACAAAAAAACTCTGAGAAACTTTCCCTCTTTAGGAAGAACATAAAGAGACATGACAACTAAATGTAATGTGGTATACTGGATGAGATCCTGGAACATAAAAATAACACTAGAGAAAAAATTAAGGAAATTTGAATAATTTACATACTTGAAGTAATAATTATGTGCCAGTGTTAGGAAACCAAATATGCTATGGACTTCAATTCATGATAACATGCCAGTCCTGATTCATTAGCTGTAAAAAATGTAATACGCTTGTGTAAGATGTCAATTGTGAGTGTGGAGCTCATGAACTCATCCATACTTTCTACTCAGATTTTCTATAAATCTAAAATTGGTCTAAAATAAAGCCTATTGATAAAAATGGATGAATAGAGTAGTTGGAATTTGTAGAGCCAATGTGGTTTTTGAGTAAATTGCTGTCAATACAAATCTGAATCTTTCTTTTTAATATTTTTTTAAGAGATTTTTGCTATAGAGCATATGCATTCACCAGAGTGTTAGAGAGAGAAAAAGAGACAGAAAGCAAGAAATCACCCTCCCTGGGGGGATGGCCATGTCGTAATCCCTTCTCTTCTATTCTCCTCTTGGGATTTTGGGCATGTATGCACATGCGCCTGGTGTGAGTTTTAAGCTGCTGGGTCTGGGACTCAAACCCTGGTCAACTATGTGGGAGTCCAGCAATATAACCATTACACCATCCACTGGTCCCTCAATTCTGAATATGTCTTTTTTTTTTTTTTTGGAGAGTTTTTTTTTTTTTTTTTTGCTGTAGGGCACGTGCGCTCGCCAGACAGACAGAGAGAGACAGAGAGACAGAAAGCGAGAAATCACCCCCCAGGGGGGATGGCCACAGCACAATCCCTTCTCCTCCATTCTCCTCTTGGGATCTTGGGCATGCACACACACGCGCCCGGCGTGAGTTTTAAGCCACCGGGTCCGGGACACGAACCGCGGTTGACTACGTGGGAGTCCAGCAACATAGCCATTACGCTAACTGCTGTTCCCTCTGAATATCTCTTGACTCAGACATATTACTATTGAATTTGTTTTACATCCCCAAAACAGCGATAGCCCTAAATTATCAATGAATGCCTGCAAGTTACTGTAGAACCATAGCATCCAAATGGGTAAGACTTGTCCCATGTACATGTGAACATCTCTAAATAAAGGAGCTAGGTAATTGAAATAATAATTACCCATTTTCATTTATTATAGCCTATGACGGGAGCTAGTGCTCCAACTTAGCGGAAACATGAACTTTTATAAATATTGAATGATAATTAATCAAAATGAAATACTTTGCTCCAAGACATAAACTTTAGTTCTTTAGAAAATTAATTGAATTTAAAGTAGTATTTTTGTAGGTTTGGGTAACTATTCATTAATACCGAGGGACATTTACAATTGCACAACTTGCAGAACATTTAATAGAAATGCAGACTCGTAGAGCTAGAAGGGAGATCATTTGGTTCAAGTCTCTCATTGGTTCTCTTATGGAGAGAGAGCAAAGGATGTGGCCAAGGTTGTTTCATTGTTTGTCACAGGACTTAGAAGAAATTTTAGTTTTCTACTGCAGCTTAGAATCTGAGGCTGAAAAAGATATAGGGTTGGGTCCTGAATGTGCCCCTCATAGACTGTATGAGAATAAGCTCATTCTTTAATTAATTTTTCTAAGTATTAAGGATTTTATTTCTATAAAATGAGGATAAGAATAATGATATAATAATAATTCTCCAAGTATTTCATAATGCTGATTAAGGTTTCAATGACATTATGTACTGGAAAGACATTTTAAAACTATAAAGCAAACTTGCTAATATTGTTCTTATTTTATTAAATTTGATCTATCTCTCATCTCTGACTTTCTAGATGGATAAATTGATAAGTAAGCCATGAAGTCTTATAGAACTTTTAAATTTTATTATATTGGGTTGTCGGGAAAGTCATGATGCATTTTTGCATTGAAAAACACAGAAAAATATGTCATGACTTTATCTGTCTGTCTATATAGAGTCAAATTTGAATGTCTGGTCTCCTTCTCCTTTTCTTCCTCCTCTTCCTTTTCCTGTTCTTTCTGAGTATTTTAATTTGAATTATTAGGCTATATAGCAATGAGAGTAGAAGAGAGTTCTTCTCTGTAGGATTAGACTGTCCTGACCCTTTTTAAGTATTATAGTTACTTTTTAAAAAGGGCTTCTGCCATCATCATTTCTCCTGGTTTTCTTTCTATTTGAATATTCCTTTACAATCTTCTTTTTCTCTTATGATTTAGATGACATTGTTTCTCAAGTTATTATTCATTCTATGTTTAGCAGATTTATGGTGTATTCAAGTGAACTTTGAATTTGTACCTCTAGCCCAGATCATTGTCTTGAGCTTGAGACCTATAAATCTAATTACTTACAGGTATTTCTTTCAGACTACCTAAAAGATACAATGGATTCAAAATATCCAAAAATTCAAGTCATGGTCCCATACTCCCTCTAGTTTCTATAACCTCCCTCCCAATTTTCAACTCACATTAATCTCTTGTCTAAGTCAGACATCTGGAAGTTCTCTGAAAAATCTTCCTCTTTTTACATTCCCATTTCTAATTACTAAACACATCCCATTGAGTTTATTTTCTAAATAACTGTTAAATCTGTTCCCTCTGCATTTCTACTTTCTCCATTTTGTGTAAGGTTTTCAATGTTAAGTCAGGTGACTCTGATTAAGGTAATTCCTCTATATAATTCACACTTTTCCCCATGATTCTAAACTACATGCTATGCCATCTGCCTTATTTGCTTAAAACTGTCCAGTGATTCATTGTCTATAACATATATATTAAAGACCAAAGTATCTGAAAAGGATCCTTGTCATCTGGCTTCTGAGAGTCATTGCAGCCTTGTCTTTTTCCAGTTCCTGTATTCTGTTCTTAACTTTCTAACTGAAAAATGTTTTTTATTGATGTTTATTCTGTCTAGGATGCCTTAGAACTAATTATTTCAAAGAGTTCAACATTTAAGGTAAATTTTAATGTGAATACATCTTTTAGACAAAGTATAGCAGTACTCATCTCTCTAATACTTTCTCTGTCATAGTAATAAAATTAGTTTTTGCTTGTATACTTCCATTGCTAAACTATAATGCAGCACAATATTCTACAAGGTAGAATAATCATCTACTCATGGGAATTTGCTCAACAAAATTAAGTTAAAAGTGTAAGTTAAAAGGGAAGAAAATTGCTTTTGGTGTACTTGGCATGAATGGTTCTAAAATATGTAGATCTGTGGGAATTGGTATTATTATTAATATTAGAGTATGATCGACTGTCATTAGTCATCAAAACAGAATTAGGTAAAAGATGAGTCAGTATTTGGTAGAAATCCCTGGTTCAAATTTACTTCTAACAAAGGGTTTTAACTTTGATGTTATACTGAAATGTTTTGTCCTGAATACATTTATTTAGATATAGTTTATCCATTTCTCCCATGATGCCTTCACAGGAAATGTCTGGTCACTAGTGTAACACCACAAGAAAGTTGTTGTTAAGGTTGGGTCTGCTAATGAACTCTGTAAACACATTCAGCATCTGGCAGACATTCCAAGGTGAAAGCCAAGCAGATGGCTAATTTAATATAATCTAAGTGACTTTGGATCAGATAAAGCAATTGAATTAACAGCACTTTAACTCCACATACATCAGTTCCCAGCCATTCCTACCATTTTATTCCAATAGGCACTTCTTCAGGATGAAAATCAATGCTAATTGAAAGCTCATATGGTGATGTTTATATCTGTAAAATGTGTGGTTAAATAGCATATTAAAAACATGTGGGCATGAATATTAGGATTGGGAAATGGGTTTAATATAAGATAAATCTCAATGCCCTTAGAATTGTTTTATGGATTTTAAATCGCAAATTATATTTTATTTGTTGTGCCTACTATATTAATCTCAATTTCATTCAGACTCTCTATTATAGCCACAGGAATTTATGGTTGTGGTATAGTGACTTTCAACTTGCTATCCTATGGGGTGGTGATATATATGTGTGTGTGCATGCATGTGTACGTGCGTGTGTGTGTGTATGTGTGTGAGTAGTGAGAGAAAAAGAAAGATAGGGAGACTGATTTTCATCTTGTTATTCAAGATGCCCTTGGCAGAATGTATTTTAACCTTACTCTATAAAGTGAGATTCATGTACAATAAGAAGCTATGATCATTAGTTTCAAGTAATTTCACCAGTAAATACAAGTAATTTTACCAATAATCCAAGGATTGGTGATTTTTAGCTGTAAAATGAATATTGTAGTTAGAAAGGCCAGAGTTCAAATTCTGACTCTGTAGCTTACCTGCTGTGTAACATTACATAATTAATTTGAGTTTTCTAAATCTCAGGTGAAACTGGTGAATGCCAACCCCAATGGCTATTGAGAGGACTATGAGATATGATCCTCATAATTCACAAAGTATGGGAGGCTTTCCACCATCACCACTGGCATGTGCATGAGTGTGACTGGCTGGCCCTATTTCTTTATTCTGAAGACGTCTTGTTAGCTCTCCACTTCTTCTCTCCATGCCGTGCCCACTTAGGATAACTGTCTTTTTCTCTCCCTGGAGATATATTGATCTCAGGAGCTCAGGGAAAACATGCTTCTAACCCAGGTAAGCTCTCTTGGTAGGGTGCGTGTGCTCACCAGAAAGAGAGAGACAGAGAGACAGAAGTGAGAAACTGGGACCAGCAGTTAGTGTAATGACTATGTCGCTGGACTCCCACGTAGTCGACCACGGTTCGAGTCCCGGATCCGGTGGCTTAAACTCACGCAGGGCACGTGTGCGTGTGTGCCCAAGATCCCGAGAGGAGAATGGAGGAGAAGGGATTGCAGCATGGCCATCCCTCCTGGGGGGGGTGATTTCTCGCTTTCTGTCTCTCTGTCTCTCTCTGTCTGTCTGGCTAGCGCATGTGCCCTATAGCAAAAACCTCTCAAAAAAAAAAAAGAGAGAGAAAGTGAGAAATCACCTCCCGGGTGGATGGCCACACCACAATCCCTTCTCCTCCACTCTTTTCTCAGAATCTTCGGCATGCACACACGTGTGCCCAGTGTGAGTTTAAGCCATTGGGTCCAAGACTAGAACCGTGGTCGACTACATGAGAATCCAGCAACACAGCCATTATGGCAACTGCTGGTCCTCTTGGTATTCTTTATAAAAGCCCTGCCTTGCCTCAGGGATGGGTAGCAACAGGTGGCATATGGAGTGTGCATAGTATTGTTGCAACTGCTTCTGGGTCACCATCTTCCTAACCTTTCTGAGAGCCTAAAAACCAGAGCTGAGAGTAGAAGGTTGAGGAAAAAATAGGGGTTGAAATTGCAAGGGTTCTGGAGTCACTATTTGTCTAACTTTTTCCCTTACATGAGTTAACCCTCTATTAAACCCCTTTACATTGCTTTTTTAGAGTTGTCTCATTTCTGTGCATTTTTAGTCTTACCAAACCTGCCCTCAAACAGTGTGACAATTGTCATTATTCATTAGCTTATTCAACAAGCACTTATTCTTTAAAGGGGGTTGTGCTGAGCCTCATAATAAAGAGACATTATGAAAGGAGAAAACAATAACATGAAATGAAAAAGCACATGAACTTTGAAGGCAAAATGCTGGGTACAAATTTCAGCATAATCACTTACTAGCTCTGCATCTGTGAGCAAGGCATTTAAACTCTCTTGTCTTTAGTCCCCATCCACATGTGTGAAAGAAATAGTTCTGTAGCTACCTCATAGGTTTGTTGCTTTATGATATTAATGTATGTCAAAAACTTTGCGCTGTGGTTAAAATATAAGCATTATAGAAGAGTTAGACTAGAAACATAAGAATTTAAATGGTGAAACTACTAGAAGAAAACATTGGGAGAAAAGCTCCATGATATTCTGAGCAATAATCTCATAAACACAGCTACAAAAACAATAGACAAATAAGAGTGTGTCAAAAAGCTTCTGTAAAGGAAAAAATAGAATGAAGAACCAATTCATAAAATGTGAGAAAATATTTATAAGCCATATATATGATAAGGAATTAATATCTAAAATATATAAAGAACTCATTAACAAAAAACAAATAACATGGCAAAGAACCTGAATAGATATTTCTCAAAAGAAGACATAACAGATATATGAAAAGTGGCCATATCACTAATCATCAGGAAATGCAAATTAAAACTGAAATGTCTTCTTATACCTGTTAAAATGACTATGAAAAGATGTGAGCTAGTATTGACAAGGCTAAGGAGAAAAAGAATGCTTGCATATACTTCGTGGAAATATAAATTAATACAATTATGGAAAACAGTGTGGACATTCCTCAAAAGATGAACAATAAAAAAAAAACCCTATAATCCAGCAATGTTATTTCCAAGCACATATAAAAAAGAAATTAAATCAGTATATTGAAGAGCTATCTTCATTACCATGTTCATTTCGCCATTGTTCACAATAACGAAGACATGGAATTAATATAAGTGTCCGTCACTGGATGAATAAAAAAAATGTGGTAAATATGTATACAAGAAAATACTATATAGCCTTAAGAAGGGAGGAAATTTTGTCATTAGTGACAACATGATGAACCTAGAAGATATTATACTAGGCCCAGAATGACAAATACTGTATCATCTTTGTAAAAGTAGAGAGTAGAATGGTGGTTACCAGAAGCTGGGGCAGGGAGAAGCAGGACAGACAGAGGAGTGGGAAGTATTAGTCAGAAATTAGACAGTTTTAGCTAGACAAAAAGAGTAAATTTTAGTGATCTATTGTACAGTACGTGGCTATAGTTAATAATAGTGTATTGCATATTTTGAAATTGTTAAAACAGTAGAATTTAAATGCTCTCAGTACAAAGACTTGATCAGCATGCGATGAGACTGATATGTTAACTAGCTTAATTCAGTTATTCCACAATGTGAAAATATAACATTGCACCCTAAAAATACATATAAGTACTATTGGTCAATTAAAATGCTAATAAAGTTAAATGATTAATAACATTTAATAGTAAAATTAAATTTAGAAACAATATGAGCTGCATGAGGAAGGAGATATTTTGCTATTTCATATACTACTTCATAAAATTATTAATATTTGTCAAAAGGAAAGATAAAATTACTTTCTTCAAGGAGCACACAGCCTAATAAAAAAATGTATAATGAGTCAAAGTTTGTTTTTGGTGGATGCTAAACAGGCTTATATTTACACATGGCCCCTGCCCTCTAGGAGGGAATTGTGAGAAGCAAGAAAACATTAATGAAATATGTGTGATGACTTCATAATTAATTATTGTGCTGGAGGCATAGTCTTCCTTTTGTGTGTGGATAACTCAAAGAGAAAAGAAACAAATTTGCTTAGAGAATCTAATGAAACCTAATTGACATTATGATCCCTCCTGGCACCATGGCCATAGGTGATGTCATTTTGCCCTCAGAGTTCAAATGAGCACAACTGATACAAAAAACGCACCTCCCTCCACATTGCAGAATCCTTACAGTTCAGCATGTCTTCTTCCATTACTTAAGTTTCACTTCTGAAAGGAACCTTAGATAAAGGGACTTTATTTTATATTATATACATAAAGATAAATAGAAAAAGACAGCCTACAAAGATGGCCTCTATTCAAAATTTAAAAATGAGTTTAGCATCTTTTTGTGGGACCTTGACATCTTGGGATATATGGCACTGAACTTCTTAGTATTAAAGCTTTTCCAAGACAAAGAACTGCTCAGCAGTGGGGAATGATTATGTCATGATATCCTGTTGAGGGTGCTTCTCTATTTCTTACTCTCATGAAATAAATAAACTTTAAATAGTTACTTGTGAGGGGCCAGCAGTTGGCTATGTTGCTGGACTCCCATGTAGCTGACCATGGTTCGAGTCCTGTACCTGATGGCTTAAACTCACACCGGGTACGTGTGTGTGTGCCCAAGATCCCAAGAAGAGAATGGAAGAGAAGGGATTGCTGCATGGCTATCCTGCCAGGGGGGTGATTTCTCACTTTCTGTCTCTCTGTCTCTCTGGTGAGCGCACGTGCCCTATAACAACAACAACAAAAAAAACTCTCCAAAAAAAGGAAAAAAGTTACTTTTGATGTTATGTTAACAATGTACACACATACACACACACTAAGAATATTATCAAAGTATGCTTCAAACATAGGAAGAAATAGTCAATCATCATAGAACTTAGAGAATGTGTCTGTTTTATGTTCCACACTAGCTATCAAATTCTAAGAAAGATCACTTTCCAGTTTCCCCTTTAGATCAATAGCTTCTACTTTTAAATGGTTAAGATATTAAACCTTCTTTTCCTTGTGTCTCCCTTGGACTCTCCAGAATAATACAGAGGTTTTCTCTTCTTATCTCCAAAGCTCTGGTCTGATTTCTCACTTCTCCTCTCACCGTGGCAGTCTCTGGTCTTTCTGCAGCCTTTTATACCTGCAGCTCTCTGTCACTGTCTGTTTGCAGAGGCCCCCTGCCCTCTCTGGCCTCATCAGGCCACCCATGTGATTGCACTGCTCTTAACTTCTAAGGCCCTTCAGGGCATTATTTTCTACTGCTTCTGGAGCTCCACATTCTATCTAATGGGAACATACTCTCCACAAATCTCTTTCTGAAGTGTGGATCTCAAGCAGAATGAATGAGCCTCTTGAAGACGCAATACTTTGTGCTTTACTGCACTGCTCCCTGTCTCCCAAACTTCTGGGACTGATTTCCTCAGCCTCATGAGGCCATGTTTAAAATGTGAATTCTGTCAATTGCTTTATCCTTTTTCTGTCATTTTCCAGGCACTAGTTGAAAACAAGTTTTGTATTATTTTTCCTCCACAATATCTCTAAGCTTTATGAAAGTCAGAGACTATGACAGGACACCTCTGTAAATGCCTCAGACTCTTCTACCATGATTATCAACTGGAAGATATAATAGAAGGGGTGACCTTCTAGCTAACACCATAGGATGGTATACAGAGACCTATTGTTCTTTTTTTTAAGAGTTTTTTATCTTCAGGCACATGTGCTCCCTGGAGAGGGAGAGAGACAGACAAAGTGAGAGGGAAAGTGAGAAATCAACCCCCTGGGGGGATGACCACACTGCATTCCCTTCTTCTACATTCACCTCCTGGGATCTTGGGCACCCAGTGTCATTCCTAAGCCACTAGGTCCAGGACTTGAACTGCGGTAGGCCATGTGGAAGTCCAGCAACATTACCTGTATGCCATCTGCTGGCCCCAGAGACCTGTTGTTCTAATCAAAGAAGGGATAATTCAGCACATCGCAACATGCTACACTGACCAGTAGAAAAATATTGTTTAAAAAGAAAAAAGTTGGGGGCTGTCCCTATATCTTAGTGTCCGAGGGAAACTGGATTCCATATAGCCAACCACTGTTCAAATTCCAGCCCTGAAGATGTGAGAAACATTCCAGGCACATATGCACATGTACCCAAAATTCTGATAGGATGGAGAAATGGAGAAGTGATTGTTGTGTGACCATGCCCCGCTGAGGAGTGCTTTCTCTCTCTTTCTCTTTCTTTGACTCTTTCTCTTACTCTGGCAAAGACAACTCCTCTGATGATTAAAAAAAAAAAGGATGTTGGGAAGAGGAATGCAAGAGATGGGATATGATCAGGACCTTGTCTTGAAGTTTTATGTACAGAAAAGCTCACACCAATTCCATTTGAGCATTTCCTTTCATGAGCATCTGTAACATAAAAGAGGTATGAATATTATGTCTAGGTAAGTGAGTGAGAAAGCAATGACATGGGTGAATCATGTGACTGGCTCTACAATGCTAGACCCTATATAAATCAAGTCAACAACTTCCCCTTGCTTGGAGTTTGACATGTTTTAAAAGCTACAGCATTGTCTCGTTCTCATCTTCCTCACCAAGCTAACCTCCTTCAGTTCCAGCCAGACAGGACTCCATCTTTTTGCTCAAACAAGTAATGCCATCCCATAGCCTTAGTATATGCTACTCCCTTTCAAATTTTAGTTTATCCATTTTCTTTTATCTTGGAGAACTGCTTCAAGACATGCTGGCTACATCACATCCCATAATCAAATTCTCTCATAGAACTTATACAACTCAACTTATGTGCAAGGTGCCATTTTACATTTCTCTTATGGTTACTTGATTAATACCTCCATCATCATCAACTGTAAGATTACTCAGAGCAGAAATTCTGTTTGCTCACTATTTGCACCTTCAGCCATGACACAAGTATCTGATATGTAATATACCTTCAATTAACATTTATTGAGGAAATTACTGATGTATTTTTCTTTTTTTATTTTAGAATATTTCAGTTTGGTTCTGTGGTCAGATAATTTCAGGCCTTATCACATATGTTTTCTCATGTAATTATTTTCTAATTAGCCAGAACACTGATAATCTGAGAAATTATACATTGGAAAATTCCCTAACTGGAGAATAGAGGGAATCTTGATTGCAAAAAGCAAAAGGATAAGAAATTTTACAACAGATTTAGAGTGTATCTACGATGATCAGGAATGAGAATTGGTTGTGTGGTGAGCAAAGAGCAGTCAAAGAGGAAAGAATCTATAGAACCCAGGGGTGTGTGTGGTCACTGCTCTGTGACTTGAAGGTTGCTTCCTAGGAGGAGTGGGGTAAGTATTTGAGATTGAATAAGCTTGTTCTTGGTCCCAAACTTAAAGTACCTGTCACTGCAGCTGGCCATGATGAATTAAGTGGAACCTGTTCTAAACAGGCCACCCTGCATATTAAACTTCTCAAATGCACTAACAAAGCACTTTTGGAAGAATTCTAACTAGGTCAGCAATACATTTACCATATATCACACGAATAATTCTAATGTAATTCATAAATATCTAGGCTTATGGAAATTGATGTTTTCTGTAAATATTGGAGTGCGAACAACTCTTACTGCCAGTCAAAGCAGAATTAAATTTGAGGCCGGGACATATCAAGGGAAATAATAGAGATTCATAGATTATAGGGGCAGAGGGGTCAAGTACTATGTATTATCTGGCATAAACAGAAACTTCAAGACATAGAGCTTTTTTCCTACAGTTATAGACAGTCTTCTTTTCCTTTGAACTATGTTCCTGAAGGCACCTCAGTGAGATTTTTCTGGAGTAAATGATTCTATTGGCAGCTTAAGCTTATTTGAAAAGACTCATCCTAATGTGCCCTCTCGGCTTCTCTTTCGAATCACAGTTCAGTGCCATTCGCGGCCCTCTTGCCTGCCTTGATTAACTTTTCCAGGATTTTATCATGATGATCTTTTCAGGAGCTTTTATAACTTTAACCAAAAATAATCCAAAAAATTTCACTGAAATGTTAATGGTAGTTATTTGAGGACAGTAATATTGTGCGCACACACACACACACACACACACACATATATTTTCCCAAATTTCCACAATGAGTATTTATTGATTACTTTTTGTTGTTGTTGTTGTTGTTGTTAGATTTTTTCATAGGGCAAGTGAGCTTGCCAGAGAGAAACAGAGACAGGGAGAGGGATTCAGGGCACACACACCCACACTCCCAGCATGATTTTCAAGCCACCAGGCCCGGGATTTGAACTATGGTCTACCATGTGGAAGTCTTAACACCTTCACCACCACATCACCTGCTGGTTCCTTGATTACATATTTTATAATTGTATATTAGTTATTTTATAATGTGCCAATCATTTTTATTCAGCCATTATTGACAGTGCTGGCTGTCTTCCTTTCGGTGGTATAGATGCTAGAGACACAGAGCAAACAGTTACTGAATAAAGACCAAAATTGCATGTGGGAAGATGTCATCTTGAGCCATTTCAGGCTCTGATTGTTACATTCTATCTAGTATTAATATCTTCTAGAACCTAAAGAGCGGGCTTGATGGCAAGAGCTGCTGTCTTGAAACTTGGGAAGACAAAGAAAAAAAACGTGGGAAGACAAGGATAGGAAGTCCTCCTTTTTTGTCAACATAATGTTTTGAGTTTTTATTTTAGAGTCAATTTAAAATTACTTCCTGAAGGTGAACTAATTTGCTTTTCTTCATTTTTGGAGTTTCACTGGGTGAAGCCTATAATGACCCAATTCTCTGTCAGATGTTGTAATCTACAGGGATGAAAATTAAAGGAGAGATGTGTGCTCAGGAAAGAAAAAGAAAAAAAAAAAAAAGACAAGGACAATGAGTCACCCAAAACCCCTGCCTAAGAAAAACAGAAATACCTGTTAATCTCTCAGTAAGTTGATTTTATGTCCAAATGTTTGTTAAGGAGTTCCTGATATAAAATGATTTGATAAGATTATTTGAATTTACAATCCAAAATTGCCTATAGATCCAATAGCACTAGAGTAATGTTTTTGAAATATTTGATTTGATTCAATATTTATTAGACATCAACTGCGTGCTCACGGATAGACAGAATGCCTACCCTATCCATAGAAACTATTTTTTAAAATGACGTGACAGGTAACTAAGACATAACGTATAGATGTCAGCCGCCACTCCCATGGCTGGCCCTAGGCACCTGTCACTTCAAGGAGCATTGAGAAGAGACCTGGACTCCTAGTCCAGTGCTTCAAGAGGAATGCATGGTGGCAGGACGGCTGTCAAGGGTGATTCTCTTGCCAACCCTACTCCTGATAGACAGCTCAGTACTTTGAGCTGCCTGTCTCAACAGGAGTTTAGCAGTGATTTATGTCACAGGTCCTTCCTACAATTTGCCCTGGCTTATCCTGGTCCTTGGGAATTTCTTCCCCTAATCCCCCCTCCCACCCCTGGTACATATGCACCTGCAGTTCTAGAACACCCTGGAAGTTTTCTGTTGCCTTTTGTACACGAGTCTTCTCTCAAGTCCTCTGAAACTGCCACTTAAGTTATTGCGTCTCTATGCTTTTACATATGCTGTTTGGTCTCCCTGGAGAGAACCCTCTTCCCAGGAACCCCCTTCCTACCACCTGACTCATGATCATGCTCAGCTTACACACCATTTCTTGTGGGAGACTGAGAAAGTTTTCCTTCCTCCAAGGCCATGCTAAGTCCTCCTTTTCTACATACCCCTGTCTCTTGGCTTGTCTCTCACAAAACACCAGTTACATGAACTAATATTGCCTGATATCAGTATTTCTTGATGGTTTATAAATTCAATGAAGACAATAACTCTGTTTCTCTTGATGTCGAGAATCAAGTAAATCAAAGGTCTAGATTTTACTCTTGTTCTTGAGTCTTCCTTTATCTCTCTGAGAAAGCAAGCAAATATAAACCTCTTTAGAGTTGGCCTGACCTGACAGGTAGAAATTCTAATTGTGGACCTAAAGCTTTTATTTGCATTCTGGAGAGAAAAGTGTGAGTTTTTTGAAAAGTTGGTGTGTTTATTGAGAGACAGGTATCACTGACAGGCTCTCACCATGTCACAATTCCCCCAGCCTTACCCAGCTTTCCACTCAGCCAGGATCACAGGTACGCGTGTGAGCATGTCTAGCGTGTTCAGGTTGACCTGGAATATGAATCTGGGGTCTCCCACATGGCTCTAGTATTGTGTGAGAGCATTCCACCACCTGCATTGCCATGGGTAGGGCTGAACTATGTGACTTTCAGTACAATCTTTGTGGTATTTATGTTTTCCTAAATGGGTTCATCTCCAGTTATATTACAGAAGTCAAAAGAGAAGTATAGTTTAGGAAATAAAATTCTTTTTCTCTATAAAATCATTTTTGTTTGTTTGTTTGTTTTTTGCCATAGGGCATGCATGTTCACCGGAGAGGAAAGAGAGACAGAAGGGAAAGTGAGAAATCACACCCCAGAAGGGATGGCCATGCCACAATCTCCTCTCCTTCATTCTCCTCTCAGGATTTTAAGCACACATGCACACACACCCAGAGTGAGGTTCAAGTTATGAGGTCCAGGAATTAAACCACAGTCGGACATGTGTGAGTCCAGCTACCTTATCTACCATGCTACCTGCTGACTGATAAAACCATTGCTTTTTAAAGAACATAGACTGGTAAGATTTCTGAGAAGGAACAAACAAAAATAGATACAGAGAATCCTCATGGAGTTCAAGTGACCAGAGAATCCTCATGGAGTTCAGGTGACAATCAGCATGAAGTAGCCTGGCAGTGTCTCTGCTTCTAGTAAAATCCCCAGAGAAGGGAGGGCCTTTGGAACTCACCAACCAACTCTTCCTTAATTAAAGCTGGCCCTTGACTCTTTGATGAAGACTTTTATCCATTTATACCATTGACCAAAATGATGACCCAAATTCACAGATATCTGCAAGAGGACCTGAGATCCTGAACCTGCCCTTTTAGAACCCAAGGGCAATGAAAAAGCACTTCATCAGCAATTTATAGTTAAGCATCTTAAAACTTTTCCAAATTTTCTCCATCTGAGCAATCAGGAGTATAATTGAACACAATGAGGTGTTGAAAGCTTTTTCAAGGTAATATAGAACAAGATTAACTATTCAATTATGCCTTAGAAAACTAGAACAGCACTGCTTATTTCATAATGCTGCAGGCCTTGTTCTATAGGATATTCTTTTGATATTTTTGAAGTTCTTTTATTAGTCTAGTGCCCTATTATTCTTATCTTGCTTCTACCCATTTTTCAGATGGAAAGAGTAAAGAACAGTCTATCCTTTGCACTGTGACACCTACATAGTTTAACATGATGTGAAAAATAACAGCCTAACAATCACATATTTACATCATTTATACAAAACACCACATAACTCTGATAAATATTTTTGCCGTACATATCAAAGTGATATTAAACATCACTGCAGGATACATAAAATCATATAAAGCAGATACAGTAATTTAAAAACATAGCAGACTGGAGTTATTTATTATAGGGAAAATATGTCCTTTATGACTCACTGGTTTCTGGGTCATTGCTGAGTGACAGTCCAGCACAGTATTGTGTATTTTGCATAATGACCCAGAGTCATCTAATCAGTTTAAGTTCTTTTTATATCCTCAGGTTAGGGAGTCAGAGAATTGTGTCATACTTTTTTTTTTTTTAAGATTTCAAGCTTAGAATTGAGGTATAAAAGTTTATTATGGATATTTTGTTCAGTCAATAAACAACATGATTTCAGTGGCAAAATTCAGGCTGAGAGCTGGTTCCATGGCATAGCAGTAATGTGTTGTTCAAGAGAAGCCAGATGCCACTTGGTATCTGCAGTTCAAACCCCTAGGCTGGTCAGCCTGAGACACACCAGGCATGTGTATACCCAAAACTCAATGGGCCTGAGGACTAATGGGAGGGGGTTGTGGTGACCAGATCTTGTGGAGAGTGCACATCTTTCTTTCACTCTAATGCGTATGCATATGTATTTTATCATGAATAAAGAAAAAAATTCAGGCTGATTTGACTCAGAATCCCTTTCAAATGCCACTCCCCTGGAAGCTCCTAACACTGCAAATGCTTGTCAGCTTCTGCTGTAATTGGGTGTACATTTATCTTTTCAATTAGGCACTCAGATCTGGAGAGGAAGACTTGCATTTTTGTTGGTATAGTACAACACTTGGCATATAGTAGCTGTTCCATTCAGTATTTCTTGGAGGAAGGATACCCACTCACAGTAGTCCATATCGTTCTGCTTTGGCTGCCTGGGCGAAGGCTAAAAGGTCTTGAACTTCGAGATACTTTAAATCTAGTCAGAAATGAAAACTCCATATAGGTGAAGAGTTAATACTTATTCAGAATGTCAGACTGTTAAGAAAACTCATCCAAGGGACCTGCAGGTGGCATGGTGGTTAAGGGCACTAAACTCTCACATGGCCGCCCCAACCATGATTTGAGTCCCCGACCTAGCCACCTCCTTTCCCTTTCTCTTTCTCTCTCTCTTTCTTTTATTCTGTCCCTCTCTTGTCAAACAGAAAGAGAGAGAGAGAGAGAGAGAGGAGGAGAGAGAGGAGAGAGAGAAGGAGAGAAAGGAAAGAGAAAAGGAAGGAAAGAAGGAGAGAGAGGAAAGAAGGAAGGAAAGGAGAGAGAGAAAGAAAGAAAGAATTCTTTTAAAAAAGAAAGCTTATCTAAAACAAAGGATTACTGAGTTTCTTTTTTGTGTCCTCTTAAACATTGTCTACCTTCCCTACCAAAAAATTATCCAATTCACTTATCTTGTATATTCCCTTGTTTCATTTACTATTCACTATTATTTAGGGTCATTTACAGCTTTATGAAGATTCATATTAATCTGAAGAAAATGGACTGGAAAATAGATGATTCTTACCCAATAGTAACAAAATGAATTTTTTTTTGCAAGATTTAAGTAATTTTTGGCTAAAAGTGGTAATTTTATTGTCCTCTGTGATATTAACCAGTGTTCTCACTGACCTATACATCTTGTTTAGTCTTTGTTCTTTTACCTGTAACCGCTATACATTTCTTCATATCATCAATGCTTTTTAAACCAACTTTAGTATGGTATTCTGGGGGTTTCATCATTAATGAGCTAAAAAAATGTTAAAATCTGACATGTGCTCACTTTGTATTTGCATGCAATATGTTGTTTTAGTTTCAATTATGCTTTGACAAAGTAAAACTCATGTATATATAGTTCATATAATCATGTTTTAAAAGTATTGAACAGAACAGAAATCATCCAGATCCCCCAAATATATTTTTTTATTATATTGTATTTTTTTAACTTGATGGGAGAAAGAAAAATGTGTGTTATGTGTGGGGGGGGGCATCTAAAGAGTACTAGTTAGACTCTGCACGTAATTATTTCTTTAGGAAAAACAACATAGGACAAGTGATGAAAATAAGATTTTGACAAGGCGGATGCCAGTGGGAAAGTGATGCATTTGTCCATATGGAGCACAAGAAACAAAAATACCACCAAGCCAGGAAATATGCCAGTAAAGGAAAAGTGGGTACACGCTGCAGCATTGGATGGGAAGCTGACACTGTTGAGACGTTCTATTCTAGTATCACTGGAACATTTAAAATAATAATAATAATAATAGCACAACCCTATAGGCTTTTTTCTATGAAATATTTGCTTCATGTTTCACTTTAACATGGACTATTTGGGAGAATTCAGGGACCATTTCAGAAAAAAACCCCAGTAAAACAAAAACACTAACACTAGCTAAGAGACTACACAACTAGATTTGATGCAAAAGTTATATATATACTTTGTATAACATACTTAATATTTATAAAGCACCCTGAGATATTTTAAAATAATTATTTAATTTTATTTATTATTATTTTTTAATTTGCTATAGGGCACATGTACTCACCAGAACAAGAAAGAAAGAGAGTGAGAAAGCAAGCCACCAGGTCTGGGACTTGAACCATGGTTGGCCATGTGGGAGTCCAGTACCTTAACCACCATGGCATCTGCTGGTCCCACACCTGGAGATATTTTTTTGAGAGGTTTTTGCTATATGGTATATGCACTTGCCAGAGAGAGAGAGAGAGAGACAGAAAATGAGAAATCACCTCCCAGGGCAACTGGTTGTACTACAGTCCCTTCTCCGCCATTCTCAGGATTTTGGACATCTACACACATGTGCCTGGCATGAATTTGAAGCCACTGAGTCCAGGACTCTATCCATGATCACCCACGTGGGAGTATAGCACCTTAACCATAACGCCACCTGCTGGCCCAGAGATCTTAAAAACTAAATAAGGCAGGAGCATTTTCCTCAAAGATGTGACATTTACTGGGGATGCAAGACTTTGCAATATAAAATAGAGAAAGAAAATGAAATGTTAGGGAAATAAAATAGTGATTTCAATGTTTCTAGGGAAAGTCAACCATGAGAAACAAATGTTTCTTCAAAACAAAAATAAATATGGCTATTCCTAAACCCTCCTTGTTATTTGCCTCCAGTCTTTAGCTTAGGAAAATTCTTATAAACATAAACAGTAACTGAGTAGATCTTATTTCAAGTGAACTGAGGTTGTGGTCTAGAAGCTCCTCTGTTCTACCGAGCCCTCTATTACTTGCATACTGTTTAGTCAGATATATCTGTGGGCAGCTCACTACTGCTGTCTGGATGTCTCAGGTGTCGTAGGAAGAGGAGGAAGAAGTCCATTCTACCTTGATCTCTTCTTCTTTCCTTCTGTTGTTAATAAAGATTTGATCATCCTAGTATGACCTTTGATGCTTGCTTTATACTTCTGAAGTTGAAGCATTTTTCTTTAGTGCATAAATATCTTTAGAAGAAAAGTTGTTTGAAAGGTATAAAAAAGAAAATAGAATCTCCTTCAATTATATTGCTGGCAACATTTAAAGTGCTCTTTACATTTTTTTTTTCTGTATATTGTTCCAGTTTTCATGTATATGAAAGCATGCTTTTAGAGTTTTATCTGTAGCATAGTTGTAATTTTTTTTATTCACTTAATGTTCTTTCATATTATTCTCATAATTATATTTTCATAATTATGTTATATTGCTACATTAGATCTAGACTCAGTATACTTCACTTAGATGTTTCTCTAATTTGGGGCATTTATTTTTAAATATCAGTTTGCTATTTTAAATAATTCTGTCATAAATATCTTTGTGACTGACACTCTCTTTTCATTGCATGAATTACTGCAAATGCTTAATTCTAAAATAAATAATTGTAATATCTTAAGTACTTTAAAATCAAGGTATTTTTAAAAGCCTATGTGCATATTTAACATAGTTGTATAATAATATTAACAAGATATATTAAATTGATAATAGGTCCTAGAAAAATTATTAGTCTGGAATTTAAAAAGTTCAATATTGTCTTCACATACATTCCTAAAAAATAGATGAGAATACGAATATAGGAGAATGTAAATGTAACAAAAATGTAATTATTGAAATATCAACCTCTAAAATGGAATTCAGAAAAAGGACAACAATAAAATATTTCAAATGCTTAGGCGTGTGTACGCATACTGACATTTAACAAGAGTAAAACATCAGTGAATTGCAAAATGTATAAATAATAGACCAAATATCAGAGAGTGTAGGAAGCCTGCATGGGGATTCTTCCAGAGTCTGCCTGCCTCTTTATCCTTAGGACTCAGCTGTGTATCTTACTACAACTACACAATAAATCAGAGTTATCAGTAAACTATTCAGTACATCTCTGAATACAGTCTTCAGTTTTTCATTTGAGCAACTTCGACGGAAAAAAATTTGGCAAGTACTGTCAATTATTTATACCCTTTGTCTCAGAAATTACATGAAAAAATCACAGTCTATAAACTCTGGAAATCTGTTGGCAGATACATGTATATATGTGCACATATATATAAATTTATTATAAAATTATATAAAATGTATATATATAATATATATAATGAGAGAAATTAGGTATTATATAGTATATATATGTGTGTATATATACACATACACACACACACACACACACACACATATTGTACATTTTGTCCTGCACTCTTAATTAATATTGCTAAGTTATTGATTAATTAAAAAATATTTACTTAAAATAATTTGTACACTTTGTAAAACATATTAGAAAATAAAGACAAGAAGAAGTCATTGAATACCATCCTTAACCTAACAATTCACAGTTATTAGTTACTATCTTGTGTATATATATCTTTCATAGTGTTTCCTGTTGTAATATTTAATTAGGGCCAGCTGGTGGCATGGTGGTTAAGGTGACTGGTTCTCATATGGCAGATTGCCCAGTTCAAATCCTGGGTCTGGTAGCTTGAGAAATACACTGGATGTGCGCATGAGTGTGTGCATGTGTGTGTGTGTGCATGTGTGCCCATGCCCAAAATCCTGCATGAAGAACAGTGGAGAAGCGATTGCAGGGTGGCCATACCCCCTGGGGTATGCTTTCTCACTTTCCCTCTTTTTCTTTGTTTCTCTCTCTGTCTCTCTCACTGGGCAAGTACTCATGTCCTATAACAATTTTTTTTAATAAAAAATATGTAATCACACTATGTACAATTATTTTGATCCTTTTGTTCATTACTCGTTTTACTTAATAATCTACTGTGACCTTATTTTCACATTTTTCTACACTTCACTTTTAATTGCTAAACATAAATTCCATAAAAAAATTGGCATAAGTATTTAACCAGTTTCATATTTAAAGAGATAATTAAAGAAATATGAAAGGTCAGCCAGTGGGTTGGTGATTAAGGCAGGTGGATCCCACATGACTGACCATACAGACTGAGTCCTAGGCCTGGTGACTTGAAGAAACATGCCAGAAGTGCGTGTCCATAATCATGGAAAGGACAAATGGAGGAGAAGGGATTGTAATGTAACCATTCCCCATAAAGGGTAGTTTCTTGCTTTCTCTCTTTCTCCATGTCTCCCTGGTAATTATAAGGGGAAAAAAAAAAAAAAAAAAAAAGAAATGTTACTCTTTTTTTCTTTTTTTTTTGAGAGGTTTTTGCTATAGGGCGCGTGCGCTCGCCAGACAGATAGAGAGAGACAGAGAGATAGAAAGCGAGAAATTACCCCCCATGGGGGATGGCCATGCTGCAATCCTTTCTCCTCCATTCTCCTCTTGGGATTTTGGGCATGCAAGCACATGCACCTAGCGTGAGTTTAAGCCACCGGGTCCAGGACTTGAACTGCGGTCGACTATGTGTGAGTCCGGTGACATAGCCATTACGCTAACTGCTGGTCCCGGAAAGATATGTTATTCTTAAATTTTTGTTACTAGTTTGATCAGATGACTGTTCTTACAAACTAACATTTTCAAACAGGCTTAGTTGTTTCCTTAAGAGAAATTCCTAATTGTAAAATTGTAGATGTTCTGAACATTACAATGATCTGTGATACATGTAATGAGGTTACCTCTCAGAAATATTCTACCATTTTACCATCCCACCGGCAATGTATGAGAATGAAGTACATATTTGTCTACATAGTTTCCAGTATTATATATTAAGATTATGTTCTATTATTTAGACAAAAGTAGTATTGTCTCAATATTTATTATGTGTAACTTATTCATAGGCTTATTTCCTATTTGCGGCTTTTTAGTTTTAAAGTTTTGAAGTGAGTTGTGATAATCGATCTGATAATGCTCCCTTTTTAAAATTTGTACTATCTTTGCTATTAATTTAATTTTCTTTTAGATGGAAGTACATGAATCAATAACAGAATTAAACATTTTCTTTATCATATGTGTATAATAGAAATGTGACAATTTTAGGTTTGTCTTTATCTGTGTATTGTTGAAGCCTTGTGATTCTTGTTTTGTTTCAGCTTCTGCCATATATATCTATATCTCTACAGATATCTCTTTCTCCTTCTCTCTCTCTCTCTATATATATTTTTTTGAGAGATTATATTTGAGAGATTTTTGCTATAGGGCGCATACTCTTGCCAGAGAGACAGGGAGACAGAAAGCAAGAAATCACCACCCAGGGCGAATGGCTGTGCCACAGTCCCTTCTCCTCCATCCTCCTCTTGGGATCTTGGGTACACATGCATGTGTACCAGACATGAGTTTTAAGTCATCAGGTCTGGGACTCAAATCTCGGTTGACTATGTGGGAGTCAAGCAACATAAACATTAGGCCATCTGCTGGTTCCGATGTATTTTTATATTATGTCATCTGTTTAATCTATCCTGCTATTATTTAGTAGATGGGATATTGGCTCATTGAAAAGAGATTTTTTTTATTTGCTTTCCACTTGGGCTCAGTCTTCCCAATTACTCATGTATTTGGTGCTGATTTTGCTTATTTGATCTTCACTCTAGCCTTTTGACCTCAAGAAGCCACTTAAAACATTTTTTTCTATGAAATTTTTATTAGTCATTGTAAGTTTATTTATTGGGCTGTGAGACACAATCCCAAAGTCTCAGGGACTTTCACATAGTAAAAGTTTCTTTTTCACCAAGCTGATGTCTACTCTGGGTTGGTTGCAATTCAATTCTATGTTACCTTTACTCTGGGTTCAGGATGACAGAACAAGCTCTAAGATGTCACTGTCTCCTTGCAGATGAACAAAAGTGCATGACAAGTCATGCATTAGATTTTAAAGCTTCTTCCTGGTGGTGAAATACATTATTTAATTCACAGTTCATTGGACCAAGAAGTTATGTGGCCACACCTAGTGTTACAGAAATCAGAAAATATAATTCTATCCCTAGAGCTACACAACAAATATTTTGAACTATAATACCATCACCATAGCTGGTCAAAAAGTTTGCTAATATCTTGCTCTGGAATTATAAAGCCATGCCAATGGTAAAGTCTCTTATGAATGAATTACTTTAAGAAATTTGACCCCAAAGTAGCTATAAGTAATTTAAAGCAGGAATCTGAAACTTTCTGTGAAAAGCTAGATAATAATTTTTTTGAGAGGTTTTTGCTATAAGGCGTGTGCACTCGCCAGAAAGACAGAGACAGAGAGACAGAAAGCATGAAATCACCCCCCAGGGGGATGGCCACGCCGCAATCCCTTCTCCTCCATTCTCCTCTCGGGATCTTGGGCACACACGCACACGCACCCAGCGTGAGTTTAAGCCACCGGGTCTGGGACTCAAACCCCCATGGTCGACTACATGGGAGTTCAGCAACATAGCCATCATGCTAACTGCTGGTCCCGATAATAAATATTTTTATCTATGGGCTATATGGTTTTTGTTGCAATACCTGTAACTCCTTAAGTCTGCCGATATAGCCAGAAAGTAGTCCTATTTACTACAGAGACAAATGGCCATGTCTGCATTTTAGTAAAATTTTTATTTTATTTAAAGAAAAAAAGGCCACGAGCGGTGGTGGCAGCTGGTGGCATGGTGGTTGAGGAGGGTGTATCCCACATGGCCAATGGCGTAGTTAAGAGTTTTAGACCCTGCGACTTAAAAAATACTCCGAATATATGTATGTACATGCCTGAAATTCTGAGAGGAACAGAGAAGGAATTGTTGCGTGGCCATCTACCCTGAGGATGATTTCTGTCTTCTCTCTCTCTTTCTTCCCTTCCCTCTATTCCTCTTTCTTTCTCTTCCTCTCTCTCTCTCTCTCTAGAAAGTACACATGCCCTATAGCAACACTAAAAACAAACAAACAAACAAAAATACAGACAAAAAAAAGGCCATGGGCTGGATTTGTCTTGCTGACATTTGCTGATACCTGAAGTAAATCAGTTCCTGTCTGGAGTAGACATTTAGAACAACCTATTGGGATCTGGAGTTTTCTCTGTTTATGCTGAAATTTTACTAATGTATGGAAATTAGGAAATGTCGTTTATAGTGGATCCTGTACTAGTATAAGACAAGCCTTGTCTATTTTAATTACTGTCAGTTCTGTGAAAAATATTCTGAGATGCAGAGGCATACTTTGAAAAATCATTTCTATTATACTTGCTTTTTAAAAATGGGTTGTAGAAAAAAATGTACTATGGAATCTGCTTAGCTGATACAAATATTCAGAAAACCGACAAAACGTCATAAAGGGTGTAGATTAGGAAAAGAATGAGGACTTCCAACTCATTTTTATAACAGAATTAAAGGGAATTGTTACTTGGAAATAGTACTCTTTCTCAAACCTTCCTGGAAAAGGTATATCTTCACTTACCATCTAAATAGATGTAATCATAATCTAGCCAATTTCTTCAGATAAAGGGTAACTATATCCATCTTTTGAACCCTTATAAGAATTCTTGGGGCAGCAGATGGTTTGGTGGTTAAGATGCTGGATAACCTCACAGACAGCCGTTTGAGGTTTGAGACCTAGACCTGGAGGCTTGAAATCCATTATGGACACATGTGTGTACATGCTCAAAGTCCCAAGAGGGGAATGGGGGAGAAGGGATTGTAATGTGGTCATCCCTTCTGGGGGGTTGATTTCTTACTTTCTCTCTGTCTCTGTGGCAAAAATCCTCAAAAAAAAAAAAATCTTATGGTAACCATGAAAATAGAGATATCTACTATAATTGACGAATTAAAACAATATCATTCTTTTGAATTGAGATTGCTGAAAATATTTAACCAAATTATATTGCTCAATTTTGTTTTAAGAATCAAAACCTGTTTTCTTGCTAAGAATAGACGAGATACAAAGTACTCTCAAATTTCTTTCCCCCAAAAAACACAGACTTAAATACAAAGAAGAAATGTTAATTGATGCATTGAACTTTTGAAGCAACTATTTAACATTTTCAATAAAAAGAAGCCTACCTCTAATCCCAGGCGGCAGCTTTACTAAAGACATACATTATAATTATGCTTCTGTTTTCATTTCTTCCTAATAACAGAAAGCAGCAAAGCCTGCTTTCTACATCTGGGTTTCAAGTCATCATTCAGACAAAGCTTCATTAAATCCTACCAAACACTAAAGGTCACTGTGGTTTTCATATGTTTGTGTTGTAGCAACCAAATGTTGCAAAAACTCTATCAGCTGCTAGCAGAATTTAGAAACACCAGAAAATGGCAAGAGTGAGATGAGGACAGAGGTGATGAGTTTATCCATTCAACAAATAGAAACACAGATCAATAGAATATAGTCCTTTCCCTCAAGGAAATCATTCTACATGGAAGACCAAAGCATAAATTGACAATTAGATATTTCATGTAAATGCAAAGTTGATTTCCATTAAATAGCTGAACTGAACTGGCCAAGGAAAACTTCTTTCTCATTTCAAACATATTGAAATGCCATTGAAAATATAACTATTAATGTAAGTATATAGCTGAGCTCGTAATATAATCAAGGGGGAAAAAATTGCCAACTAAAGAAGGAATGTGCTGTTGGAAGAGTGAGTGGAAGCTAAAGATCAGGATTTCATGGACATTATTACTCGGACTTTACCCTTGTCAGTGGAGCAGTGTTGATACCCTGTGTTGATAATTAGAAATGAGCTACAGCATGAAACCAAGATTCATAAGGTCTGATCCATTCATAAAATGGAACCTATACAAATTCATCAATACAGGAAAATATCCTCAAATCTTACAACCTGTCTGATGTCATGGGCATAAAAAGTGACAGAATAGGAACCATAATCTTGGAAATTTCCCCCTTAATGCACAACCCCAAGTAATTTAGGGAAAAGGCCTGTTAGAGGCAGGTATTTCTAAAATGATATGTGATATATATATATATATATATTTTTTTTTTTTGAGAGGTTTTTGCTATAGGGCATGTGCACTCGCCAGAAAGACAGAGGGAAACAGAGAAACAGAAAGTAAGAAATCACCTCCCAGGGGGGATGGCAACACCACAATCCCTTCTCCTCCCTTCTCCTCTCCGGATCTTGGGCACCACGCACATGCACCTGGCATGAGTTTAAGCCATTGAGTCTGGAACTTGAACCACAGTAGACTACATGGGAGTCCAGCAACATAACCATTATGCCAACTGCTGGTCCCTGAAATGATATTCTTATAACCCACACAAAACATAACTTTTACTCGGGATAGCCCCTGATGAGGTTGAAGTTTCATTTAAACAATTATAAACCATATTGAAATGAGGTATTGAGAGAGAGAGAGGGAGAGAAAGAGAAGGCAAGCATACCAAATAAAACTGGAATAATAATTTAAAAGTGAATGTAGAATAAGTAGATTTTAAGATGTTTAGAAAAATAAGGGGAAAAGATAACAGCTCTAAGGATAATACAGAAGGACACACTGTTGCAAAGCAATTAAGTATATACTCTACATAACAAGATGTAAATTTTTAAAATTTCTTTTTATTTTATTATTAGTTTTTAAGATTGCTGTTAAGGCACATGTGATTACCAGATAAAGAGGGAAAAGGAAAAAGCAAGCCACCAGGTCTAGGACTTGAACCATGGTCGGCCATGTGGGAGTCTAGCACCCTAACCACCATGCTATCTGCTGGCCCCATACTTAAAATTATTGAAATAAAAAATAATAAATTCTCTTTCACTTGATCAGTAAGGAGATTGGATATAGTTGAAGAGTGAATATATTAATTGGAAGGTGGCATGTCAGAAATCATCTGGAATACTATAACATGATAAGAAAATAGAAAAGAGATTTTTAAAGATGTGCAGGAGCAAATGAGGTTGGGGTATTTCAAATAAAAGTAGAGAATAAAGGATGGGTAATATAGTACTTATACATTTCCAATATTGATGAAAGTCTGACTTTTCAGACCAGTTACATCTTCTAAGTCTTAAACACGGTGAAACATCAACAACTAGCCAAATTATAAAATTATATAATAGGAAAGAAAAAAATAAGAAAAGTAAGATTATTTATCAATTTAAATGACCTACAACAAATATTCCCAACAATGACAGATAAAAACCACTAGGAAATATATTCTCATAGGACTGGGAAAAAAATTACCTGAATTTTTAGATCATGCTAAAGATCTAAAAGATCTTTTTTAAGGGTAAAAGTGAAATAAGGAAA
The DNA here is from genome assembly GCA_026018925.1 of Tupaia tana. Lineage (NCBI taxonomy): Eukaryota > Metazoa > Chordata > Mammalia > Scandentia > Tupaiidae > Tupaia > Tupaia tana. Next base: position 211,016,019 of record JAKSZU010000003.1, read on the forward strand.
TTTTCTACCAAATATTGAAGGAATTTATTTTTGGCAGATTCTTACTGTAAGACCTATTAAGGCTCTATTTCAACAAGAATAATATTGAATCCAAAAATGGTAATATGAAAGGCACAGTAAAGGTAGATAAATACACACGTGCACTGACTGTAAATAACAGTGTTAAGTTGGAAAGTGCAGAAACTAATAGGGCTGAGATAATCAAAGTTATCAAGAGGTTTTGAGTTGGGAGAGATTGCTCTTAAAGAATTCTAATGTTTTTAAACAAAGAAAGGTAGAGTGGCAGATTAACTTTTTAATGTTGAGATTTATGTTTAGTATTTCAGTGTAGCTACTAAGACAGAGGAAAGAATATGTAGGCCCAGTTGCAGTGACTCACACTGCTAAAATACTGAGCTGAGCAGGCTGAGATCATGTGGAAGCTCAGTTAGATTCTTGATCCCACATAGGGGGATGGGGAAATGGTGGCAGGAGTCTGTAAATTCTGCAACTAGGGGAGGCTGAGTCAGGAGAATTGTGACACAACAAGATGCTCTTTTAAAAAAGTATATAAGGCCAGATAGCCTGAAGGTTAAGGTGACTGAAAACCACATGGCCAACTGCACAGTTCAAGTCTCAGACTTGGCAGTTTGAAAAACATGCTGAGCATTGCGTGCGTGCACCCGCCCCCCCCCTCCCCCGCAAAACACCCAGAAAGGAGAAAGAAATGAAGGAGAAGGGATTGCAAACTGACCGTTCTCCGTGGAAGGGTGCTTTCTCACTTTCCCTTTCTTACTCTCTCTGGCAAGCCCACATTGCCGTCTGGCAACAATATATATGTTTTTTAAAGTATGACTATCTTTCAAACAAGTATTGGATTAAAAAAACCTTGGCTAATTGAATAGTAGAAAATAAGAATCACACACACACACACACACACACACACACACATAATTAAAAAAAAAAAAACAGTTGGGAAGACAAAATAAGATGATATAAATTGTTCTGTTGTACCATCATAATAGCACAGAGTTACTAAACTATCCAGGTTATCACAATAGCACAGAGTTACTAAACTATCCAGGCTATCAGAAAATAAGAGGCTAGAAAAACAAAATAAATTCAGCCACCTGATATTCAGAATAGCTATGAGTATAATAAAACTAACTTGTAAAAGAATAAAAATTAACATGTACTACAAGACATGTTCAATATGTTTATGATATTGCTGTTTGAAATAACTAAATACACCCATAAGGGCATTGATAATATATTCCATGAAATCCTGCAAGAAAACTTTCCAAATCTAGAGAGGCATTCGAAGATCCAGTCCCAGAAAACACAAAGGACCCCAAATAGAATCAACCCAAGAAGATCTTCTCCAAGACACATTATAGCCAGGTTGACCAAAACCGCAGACAAAGACAAGATACTAAGACTGGCAAGAGAAAAACATCAAGTTACCTACAAAGGACATCCCATCAGGCTAACAGCAGATTTCTCATTGGAAACAATGCGAGCGACGAGAGAATGGGAAAATATATTCAAGGTGTTACGAGAGAAGCAATTTCAGCCTAGAATACTGTACCCAGCAAGATTATCTTTCAGGTGGGAAGAAAAGACAAGAATATTCTCAGATAAACAAAACCTGAAAGAATTTACCAGCACCAGACCAGATCTCCAAGAAGTTCTCAAGGGTGTGCTGTATCAGGAAAATTAAACACAGACACACGGAAATAAGAGTCCAAAAACTAAGAAAGTGGCCAACTTAATCATAGGGACAAGTCTGGAGTTGAATATTATATACCAGAATTTAACCAGGAAAACTGAACCAGAACAGAAGATAAAAGTACATGAGACTGATAGGTTCATGTACCTACCATTTTAACAGAATTCTAACCTGTTTCCTGGCTTTAAGCAAAATTCCTTGGCATTTCTTTGATTTAAGTTAAAACTGGTTTTCTTAGTAGTAATGAGTGAACTCACCATTGAAAGTAGTTAGATTATGTAGGAAATTGTGTGATCAATGCAATGTGGGTGGGAAGGGAATGAAGGTCAATTGTGGACACTGGAGGTGGTGTGCGAGGAGGGTGGGAAGAGACAGAGGGTCAGAAAGAGGGGTGGAAATATTTCTAGGAACTAGAAATGGAAAATGTTTTGTAATGTGCATGATTGAGTCACTATGCAGTGTGTAAAGTTTCAGGAAAAAAAATACATATTTATTCAATGACTGCAGTAGGATATGTAGCCCCAGCTAGGTGCTACTTTATAGGATGTATAAAGTTAGACTTGTGTTCATGGAAATGTGGATGTCACCTGTGTTTGCTATGAGGGTATTTGGATTGATTAGGGTCTTTGGTGATTCAATAAAATGTGAGGGGGAAAACAGTATAGAAAGCAAACATAGATACCAGAGACAGTGTGGGAGGAGAATGGAAGATGGCAGAGGGTAAGAGTTATGGAATCAAGGATGGGGTGAAAAAAGCTAAACAGACAGAAAACAAGAAATGGAAGATCATCTGCTGACAATAACATGTTTGTTGATGTGCTGGATTGAGACAATATACAGTGTACTCTGGATGGAAAATCTCATTTTGTATGCTGTAATGATGTACAGTGAATGAATGCAAATAAATAAATTGAAATAATAAAAAAAGAAATAACTAAATACTGAAAAAAACCAAAAATGTGTTCAATAGAGGAATTGACTAATATAGATTTTTTAACCTATATTTTTCTATTAATTTTTTAATATATATAAAATATTTAATCATGATACATCTTTGCAGTGTACAACATGGCTTTTACCAGCACAAATACAGTGACTATCAATCAATGCAAAGACAATACCATAAACATTATGATCAGCAAATAACTTATTTTTGGCTCATATAAATGTTTGCTTTCAGATATTTATTTTGCAACTATTTACATTTTTTAATAACTTGCTAATGATGTAATCTGTTCATTAGACTTTTATCTATGTAATCTGTACCTTAGACTTCTCTTTCCAATCAGTAGAAAATTTAATTCTATTATATTACAATGGCTAACTTCCAGGAAAATACTAAATTAATGGTGAGAGCTGTAATGTTAGTTTTGCTCCTGAGCTCAATCGGAATTCCTTGCGTCTCTTTCTATCATATACAGTATCATTTTTCAGTATCCTATTAATGATTTTTTATCATTTCAAGGTAGGTTTTCAATTCTTAGTTTATATAAGTTTTTTTTTTTTTTTTTTTTTTTTTTTTTTGTTAGAAAAGTGTACAATTTTATTGAAAAAGCTATCCTATTATGCCAGCAGGTGGCATTGTGGTTAAGGCACTGTATCCCACATGGCTGACTGCATGCTTTGAGTCCCATACCTGATGGCTTGAAAAACACGCTGGGTGTATGTGTGTCCATGCCCCAAATCCAGAGAGGAGAATGAAGGAGAAGGGCGTACAGGGTTATCATTCTCTCTGAAAGGTGATTTCTCGCTTTCTCTCTCTATCTCTGTCTCCCTCAGTAAGTGCACAGGATATATGTCAAATTGAAGAGAAAAAAGCTATTATCTAGTAAGATAGCTTCTTTTTCTCTCTGATAAAAATATAATTTTTTTTCTTATTAGCCATTCTTGCATTTTCCGATTAAGCCTTAGTTGATTATAATAGCCATTCTTGCATTTTCAGATTAAGCCTTAATTGATTATAATGTGATTTCATTTTTTTAAATAAAAATTTGGTTGGTATTTTGCTTCAAATTATTGGATTTAAGTTTTTTTGTTTCTTTGTTTTTGTTTTTAGGCTATTGCCATATGATACATGTGCTTACCAGAAAGACAGAAGGAGGGAAATTGAGAAATCACCCCCCAGACTGCCATACCACAGTATATTCTCCATTATTCTCTTAGGATTTGGGGCCTGCATGTACATGCACCTGGCATGATTTTCAAGCTGCTGGACCTGGGGCTTGAACTGTGGTTGGCCATGACCATGTGGGAGTTCAGCACGTCAAACACCATGTCACTTGCCGGCCCCTGGATCTAGGTTTTTAAATGAGATTTTATTCTGTCCTTTTCTTTGAAACTGCATTTTATCTTTAAAAAATATCCACTATCATCTCCATTTCACTGAAAGTTCAATTAAGTAAAGACCCAGGTCTGTTTTGTTTCTCATGTGCTTAATGTTTCTTATTTATGCTTAGGCTCTTACCTGGTATGTAACTGGAATTCAATAAATATTTGTTGAATAAATACAGCAATCTGATTTTTGTCAATAGCATTCTGTTTAAACATTTAAAAAAAAATCCTTTTTTTCTCTTCAGCTTTTGCTAGTTCCTTCACTAGTAAGATAATTGTCAAAGATCTTTTATCCTGAAGAAAATCACACTAAATTCTTTAAGGCCGGTGGCTTAAAAGCCTCTCTAAAATAAAAACTCCTCTTTTATTATTAAAAAAATAATAATCAAAGATAAGTTAATCTGTGAAATTATTTCTGGTTATATTTGTTTTTGGAGCTGGAAAGAATGATATATCTAATCTGTTAAGGAGTAACAATTTATGCTGAGACATCTCAGAATAAATTTGTAAGTACTTTGTTTTTAGAAGTACTTACAAATAGAAACTGTCTTAATTCTCTGCAAATGGCAAGAGTGTCTGAGCCAATATTATGTTGGATCATAGGAAACAAAAAATAAATAAATAGCTCACCTTTTGCAAGCAATTTAATTCCATGGCTCCCTCACCTGGCTGGTGTATGAGAGGTTGCTCTAAGATTGCCTGGTGAGCATGTACTTCTAGAAGTCCAGGTCATACTCTGATTTAATTAGAAATAATTTGAATGAACTGCATGTGAAACCATTGGGGAATGTTTGTCAGGACCCCAGCCAGTAATTACACTTGGTTAACAAGGACAGTGGCTCTCTTTTTACATTGCAAGTGGCTTTGTCCCTTTACTTTTCCTACCCTTCCTCATCATAATGCCAACTTTCTCTACATCTTGTAGATGTTTTTGCCATTAATAAGACTTTTTTTTTTTTTTTTAATAGAAGATAAACATTACTGGAGTTTTCTAAATCTTAAGACCTCCACGGTAGACTAGAAGTGAAAATACTTACTTCGGAAGGTTAATGTGGGAGTTAAGAGTGTTCAGTCTTCCAAAGAATGTCCTATGGATCCTTGCGTACTGTGAGATCCAAAAACTAAAGCATAAGATAGCTTCCTTCAGGTTCTCATGATCTTGTATAGCTTGCTTTAAACATTCTTGTTCTTTCACTTTCTTAAACTTGTTTTGTAACAAAGTAATACAAAAAATATCTATCTTGTGATTTAACAATGCTGGCAAAATTTGTAAAAAGAGAAGAAAATTTAACAGTCTCCTTATTAATCTTCCTCCTTATCAAGAGTTTAAGACTTAGAACGGGGGAACAACAGTTAACATAATGATTATGTCGCTGGACTCCTATGTAGTCGACCACGGTTCGAGTCTTGGACCCAGTGGCTTAAACTCACGCTGGGTACATGTGCGTGCATGCCCAGGATCCCAAGAGGAGAAGGGATTACGGCCTGATCATGACCCCTGGGGGACGATTTCTCGCTTTCTGTCTTTCTGTCTCTGTCTTTCTGGTGAGCACACATGCCCTATAGCAAAAATGTCTCAAAAAAAAAAAAAAAAAAAGAAAAGACTTAAAACAGAGGCCAGCAGATAGCATAGTGTTTACATCACTGAACTCCCACATGGCCAGTTGTGGTTCAAGTCCTAGACTTGGTGGCTTGAAAATCACCCCAGGCTTCTGTGCGTGCATGCCCAAGATTCTGGGAGGAGAATGGAAGAGAAGGGATTGTGGTGTGGCCATCCCCTCTGGAGAGTGATATCTGACTTTCCCTCTCAATATCTTTGTCTCTCTCCCTCTCTGGTGAGCACCAGCACCCTAAGGCAAAAACTTATTAAAAAAAAAAGAAACAAAGATTTAGTATTTATAACATATCATTTTTAATTATTTTCACTTTTATGTTTATAAATGTGTATATAAATGTATATGTATTTCTATAATATCATAATGTAATTATGGCACTATAACATAATCAAAGTATAATATATTAAAATATAATTATATTATGGTATAATTATGTATCTTCATATTAGTCAGGGTTCTCCAGAGAAACAGAACCAAGAAGGTAAAAATTTATATAAGAGATTCATTATAGGAAATATCTGACATGATCACAATGGAGAAGTCCCACAGTAGGCTTTTCGCAAGTTCAAAATCAGCTGAAAGACTCTGAGCAGGGAAACTTGTGAAGTACCAGTCTGAGGCCTAACGGAGGCCCTTGGAAAACTCAAGCAGGAAGCTGGCACACTTCCAGAGGCCTGAAAGTGGCCTTCAGGAGGCCACATAACTGAGCACCCTCAGGGAGCTGCTGTTCTGACTCCAGAGTCCAAAGTTTAAAGAACTTGGAGTCTGTTTGGCTGGAGGGGCACAAGGGCCAGGAGTTGGTAGGTATGAAAGCAGTGAAGGGTCAAGAAGAGCAGCAGAAGTAAAACAGAATGTATAAAAGTGGAACACACAGTACAGAAGAAATGGTTGGGGGTTGCAGCTGAGAAAAGAGAATTCCTTTGTTTATGCCTTCCATACTCTGAGCTGATTGCATGGTGCCTGCTCACACTGAAGGCGGGTCTTCCTCTCTTAGCCCACTTACTCGCATGCCAATCATCTGGTAGCACTCCCACACACTCAACTTAGCAACAGTGTTGCACCAGTCTTCCAGGCATCCTTCAATCCAGTCAAGTTGACACGCAAAATTAACCATCATGATCAAGTAACTTCTACTTTTGTGATTTAATTTTCTCTTAATAATATGATTCTTAAGTGTTTTCTGCTCATTCTTTTTAATAGCTACGTAGGCTAGTATGGCATGACTATTTTATAATAATTTATCCTTTGCCTGTGAAGAGTATTTAAAGGTTTCTCTTTTAATCTTGAATAATATCAAATTTTCTTCCCCAAATAATTACAAAAATTTATACATTTTCTAATTGTATATGGGAATGTCTCTTTCATTTTATTCTTTTTACAAATAGTATTTAAAATGAATGGACCAGCAGATGGTGTAGAGGTTAAGGTAGCCAACTATGCAGTTGGAGTCCCAAACCCAGTGATTTGAAAAAACACTCCAGGCATGTGTGTGTGTGTGTGTGACCAAAATTCCAAGAGAAGAATGGAGAAATAATTGTGGCTTGACCATTCCTCTTGAGGGGTGATTTCTCAATTTTCCTCTTTCTCTCTCTCTCTTTCTCTGTGTCTCTCCAGCAAGGACACACACCCTATAGCAAAATTAAAAAAAAAAAAAATCTTTGGCGCTTACACATGGTGTCCTTAAGGTGACTGAATCCCACATGGCTGACTGCATAGTTCAAATCTCGGACATGATATCTTGAGAACCACATGAGGCATGTATGTATTTGTGCCCAAAATCTTAAAAGGAAAAAGAAATGGAAAACTGATTGTGGTGGGACCATTCCTCATGGGAAAGTGCTCTTTTATTTTTCATTTTTTAGTTTTTTGCCATAGGACATGTGCATTTGTGGGAAAGAAACATGGAGAGACAGAGAGAGAGAGAAATTGAGAAATTACATCTTCCCCAGGGGGATGGCCATGCCACAATCCCTTCTCCTCCATTCTTCCCTCAGGATTTTAGGCATGTATGCACATATGGCTGGCATGATTTTCAAGCCACCAGGGCTAGGACTCAAACCATGATCAGCCATGTGGGAGTCCAGCACCTTAACGACCGCACCATCTTCTGGCCCCTAGCGCGATTTCTTACTACACTCTCCCACTCCCACTGTCTCTCTGTGTGAGTATATGTGCACTATGGCAAAATTAAAAAATAAAAGACTAATAATCTTTTAAAAATTTTGCCACTGATGGACAATTTATATTTTTATTTTGTTAACACTTTTAAGGTCATCTTAGTGTGTTTTTCTGAGTTATCTATTTGTTTATTCATTTTCTATTGAATTGCGTTTTTCTTTATTATATGCAATACTCCTAAGTGACTCTGTTGTCAATATGAATATGATGCCAATACTTTCTTTTTTTTTTTTTTCCAGAGAGATTTTTGCTATAAGATGCATGTGATTGCCAGAGAGACAGACAGAGACCGAGAGACAGAAAGCAATAAGTTATCCCCTCATGGGTGATGGCCATGACACAATTCCTTCTTCTCCATTCTCCTTTCAGGATTTTGGGCACACATGTACTCAGAAGCCCAGCCTGAGTTTAAGTTACCGTTCAGAGACTCTGAACATGTTTGACTAGATGGGAGTCCAGCAATGTAACTATTACATCATCTGCTGGTCCCCCAATGCTTTCTTTACAGTCTGTATTTTGCCTCTTTCCTTGACACACAAACTTTGTTACATAAATGTACAAGATTATCTTATGTTTGTGTGCTCTTTTTTCTTAAATGAAATCTTTCTGTTTCTGCTTTCATGAATTCTGAATTTTGTATCTTCTTTTCCCTTAATTGAAAATAAGGATAATTGTCTCTTGGGACCAGCAGGTAGTGTGGTGGCTAAGGCACCAGACTTCCACATGGCCACCATAGTTCAGGTCCCGGACCTGGCACTTGCTTTCTCACTTTCCCTCTACTTTTCCCTCTCCTTCTTTCTCTTGCTCTCTCTCTGTCTCTCTTTAGTGAGCACATGTGCCCTATTACAAATTAAAAAAAATAATAATTAATACAATTAAATATATAATTATTTAAAATAACTCTTATTTATGCTAATATTTTCATGACACTCCCCATTTAAATTTCTAATTCATTTTAATAAAGATTTTTTAACATCTGGCATAAAGCATCTTTAACTTATTCAACAGTTAGGTACTAAGGGCATAGTATGTGACTGGCACTGTCCTACACTGTAAGGTTACAAGAGTGAGCAATGTAAGTTCCTTGTTAATAGGGGAAGTCAGACAATAACTAAATGAATCTATGGTAAAATATGACACGATATGAGCTGATAAAAAGTGGACTCAAGTATGATAAATCAGGGATAAGGAGCGGCAATTTAGGGGTTTTTTTTTTAGAAGTACACCGTGAGGAAATAACATTGGTTGTAGGTCAGAATGCAAAGAATGAATGAGCCATGCAGAAATCTGGCAGAAGGACATTCTGGACAGAAAACAACAAGGAGACTAGAGAAGTAGGAGAGGCTAGAGGAAGGTGCAGAGTGGTGGAGATGAAAAATGGTTCAGAAAAGTGTTCAAGACGCCATCCCATTTAGGGGTTGACAGAATATAAATACAATTTAAGATTTTATTCTAAGTGTGGTGAGAAGCTATTAGAGGGCTTTGAGCAGGAAATCTAAATGGTCAGATTTGCATTTAAAAGGATGCTCTGCTGCCCTGTGGGGAATAGAATTTAGAGATATCAGAATGGACGCATAAATATGGGGCTTTTGTTTGCTCTCCTCAAAGAGATGACCAGTTCTCTCAAAAACATACTAAATTGTTTATCTTTCTAATTCAGTTAAGAAAGAAAAATTCTATTAGATCTGAAATTTATTCTATTGATATACATCTCCATTTCTTTTTGTATGTAGGATTATCCTAGTTACTCTAGTTTGAACTAGGTCAAGTTTTACCTCATTATTCTCTGCTATAAACTTTATTATTGTGTATTTTCTCTACAAACTATAGAGTCAACATTATAAAAAGATATACTTTAAAATGTATTGGGATTTACTCATTAATGAATATGGAAGAAATTGACATATAACAGTATTGGATCTTCCTAATAAGCAATCTTTGTTTAGTTGTATTTTTTTTTTTTTTTTTTTGAGAGGTTTTTACTACAAGGTGCTTGAGCTCACCAGAAAGACAGAGAGAGACAGAAACAGAAGTGAGAAATCATTCCCGGGGGGATAGCCACGCTGCAATCCCCTCTCCTCCATTCTCCTCTTAGGATCTTGGGCTTGTTCGCACACATGTTGGCATGACTCCAACCACAATTAACTCCATGACAGTCAACTGCTGGTCCTCCTTTCTTTCCTTTTTTTTCTTTGTTTTTATCTTCAAAGGTAAAAATAGAGAGAGAGAGAGAGAGAGAATCACCAACAGGGTCTTGATGCCACAATTAACACTCAGCATCTGCCAGCTCCAGGTTATGGGCGTGCACTCAGGGAGTTCTCTGGATACAAACCTGGAATCTTCCCATGTGGGTCAGCCTCCAAAGAAGATCTCATTTTATTGCTGGGTCCACTTTAGATCTTTAATAAATGTCTATATTACTTTGACAAAGACCTGCTTTTCTTATTATTATTGTTCTTAACATGAACAGCTTTTTGTAGCATTCATGAATAGATTTGATACCTATTCCATGAAATCCTGCAAGAAAATTTTCCAAACCTAGAGAGGCACTCAAAGATCCAGTCCCAAGAAATACAAAGGACCCCAAATAGAATCAACCCAAGAAGATCTTCTCTAAGACCCATTATAGCCAGATTGACCAAAACCACAGACAAAGACAAGATAGTAAGATTGGCAAGAGAAAAATGGCAAGTTACCTACAAAGGGTATCCCATCAGACTAACGGCAGACCTCTCATCAGAAACAATGCTAGTGAGCAAAGAATGGGAAAATATATTCAGTGTTAAGGGAAAAGCAGTTTCAACCAAGAATACTGTACACAGCAAGATTATCCTTCATATGGGAAGAAAAGACAAGAACATTCTCAGATAAACAAAACCTGGAAGAAATTAGCAGCACTGGACCAGATCTCCAAGAAGTTCTCAAGGGAGTGCTATACCAGGAAAATTAAATATAGTCACACAGAAATAAGAGTTCAAAAACTAAGAAAATGTCCAACTTAATCATAGAGACAAGTCTGGAGTTGAATATTATATCCCAGAATTTAATCCGGAAGGTGGAACCACAACAGAAAATAGATTAAGTACGTTGAGACTGAACTGGTAAAATAGCATTTTATGACTTTTGAGTAAAACATTGCTGATTTTCTTCTAGGTTTTGTTTTCCGGTTTTAAGGATTTTTGTCCTGTCTTGAGCTGTCGATAGGTTCATGTACCTACTATTTGAACAGAATCCTAACCTGTTTCCTGGCTTTAAGTTTTAAGCAAAGTTCCTTAGCATTTCTTTGATTTATTAAAGTTCAACCAGCTTTTCTTGAAATTACTAGCAGAACTTGCTATTGAAACTAGTTAGATTATTTAGGAAATTGTGTGATCAGTAAAATGTAAAGGAAAAAGGAATGAAAGGCAACTGTAGACACCACAGATGTAAATTAATTTTTAAAAAGTTAATTCTCATATTAGTTTTAATACTTTGTGGACTGAGTATTTAGAATTGCTTAAGGAAATATTTATATTATATTCTATTAGTGACTTTTCCAATATTTGTACCTTCCATTTATTTTCTTATTTTAATGCATTTTCAAGGGTCTCCAGTAACATGTTAAAAAGTGATTGACATTAGTTGCTTTCATCACTAATTTCATGGAAATTATGTTTTACAATGAAGGCATTTTTACACCATAATTTAAGGAATATTTGCTAATATTCTGATTTAAACTTCATGAAACCTAATGGTGTTGGATCCTGACTGTACCCACTTTTCATATGAAATAACTGAGGTACAGAATAAATAAGCACCTTGCATTTTTACACACCATTAGTAGATAGTATCATCCAGGATTTAGAGAGTCTAACTCCAGAGTATACGAGCGATAGAAAATCTTTTCAGGTTATAAAGTTTTTTTTTTTTTTTTTTTTCCCTTTCTCTTAGTGTACTGAGGGTTTTATCAAGAATGAATGTTGAGTTTTATCAGCACTCTATGGAGATAATCATATGGTTATTCACCTTCATCTTTTAATATACTGAATTATATTAATAGATTTCCTGATGTTAATCCATTTTTGCATTGCATTCCTGGGATACAACTTACTTGGTAATGACACACTAGTATATTTGATTTGCTATTATTTTATCTGTGATATTTCATCTAGAGTTAACATGTAAAATTAACATATTTTTATTTTATTTTCCTAGCTAAGATGAATATTAGGATTATGATAAGCTTTAGAAATGAAGTAGAAAGGGCTGGCTAGAGGCACAGTGGTAACGCAGTGTTCAAGATAAGCTAGATCTCACGTGATGACCGCGTTTCAGGTTCACAGCCCAGTCACCCTGAAACAAGTTGGGCACATGCATGAGTGACCAAGATCCAATGGGCGGGAGGATGGAAGGAAGGGGATTGAGTGTGACCTGACCCTGTGGAGAGTGTTCCTCTTTCCCTCTCTTTCTGTGTCATATGCTTCAACACGAATAAAGAAACAAATAAATAAAATGACAGAAAAAGATTTTCATGTTTCCTAATAAAAGAAATATTAATCATAGAACACAGCTGAAATTTTGAGAATGTGCTGAAAGCTTTACTTGTATAACCTCACTGAGTTCTCACATTAAGCCCTATGAAACAATAATATCAATATAATTATCCACTTATTAAGAGATAACAGCTAGGATGTTAAGTAACTCAAAGTGTCACACGATTAGAAAATGACACACATCTGGAGTCTTCATACTTAAGTCTAATGATGTTTCTTTAGTAATTGAACTATGTATTAGAAATTAACTGGACCTAATCTTTTATGGGAAAATCTACAACTACCTTTTGCTGTTGCATCTATGATTTTTGGTCTGTGGAGGTTTTTTTTTTTTTTTTTTTTTTTTTTTTTTTTTTTTTTTAGAGAATTTTGCTAATTATATTCCCTCAAGGAATAATAAAATCCATATAGATTTTCTATTATATTTTCTCCTCGAGTTTTTAATGTCTGCAATGTCTTTATTTCTATTTCATGTTTTCAAATGGTAGTTTAGCTAATTAAGGAATTTAACTTGACAATTTCCTCTTTGCATTATTTCTTCAAGCACTGGCAAGTACTGGCATGACAAGTTAGGATGGTGTCAATTTGACTACTGGTCTTGAAGATCTATTTTCTGTCTTCTGTAACTTTTAAATGCTTCTGTTAATCAGTCATACTTTTTCCAAAATCACACAGTAGCCCTATGTGAATTGGTTGTGGGGGTACTTAGGTCTTGATTGCATTATTTACAAATTAGTTCATCCATTTGTTCATTTGAAACATATTTTTTGAATACTTGGTATGTTCTAGGTATGGGGTATAAATTAGTGAACGAATCTGAGAACAATGGCCTACCCTCATGGAGTTTACAGTCTCGTTTAGAGATTTGGGAAAATGAAATGAAAGTAAAATTAGAGAGTAAGCAATGTGTATATCTAGGAATGATTCCAGGCAGAGAGTAGCAAATATAAGAGCTGGAAGATTTTAATACGAGCAAGGAGATCACTATGGTTCTGGATACATGAACAAGTGAGATAGAAGTAGGAGATACAATCAGAGAGATTGTCATAGATCTAATGGTGTAGAACTTTCTGGGCACCATTAAAGGGCTCTAAATTGTGTTCTGCATAAGATAGTCAACCACTAGGCTTTTGGCAGAAGAGGTCCTTGACTAGATTTATGCTTTCATAGGATTATTCTGGATTGTTCTATTACAAATATGCAGTAAAGTTATTGGATTATTTTATATTGAAAATTATAAAAACATGGAACTACTGGTGGTGTTAGTCCAGGTTATAAGAAGTATGATTCTTAATATATTTTGAAGGTAGATCCAAGTGAATTTATAGATTAAATGTGGGCAAAAAATAAATAAATAAAAGGAAAGGAGAAATCAAGGAAATTTTTGGTCTCAGCAACTGGAATGATGGAAATGTCATAAAAAAGATCAAGGAAAGACATTTGGGAGCAAGTTTGAAGGGAAATAATAAGAGCTTAGTTTTGGACCTGTTGAGATGCTAATCGCATCTAAGTAGACAAATTGAAATCTGAGTCTGGAGTTCAAGAGAAAAGTCTGAACTGGAGATATAATTCCAAGATCCTTTAATTTATACACGGTATTTAAAGTCAACCAATACGCAAAATCTCCAAGAGAGAGACTGTATAAACAGAGAACTGAGAGAAGGGAGAGGGATTTTGTTTTGTTTTTTGAAGAAAAGCTACATGATTGAGACTTGTGTTGTTCAACACAGAGTTAAAAATTGTCAGTCTCTTTAGCCAAGGAGACTAGAAAGGGTGAGTTAATCAGGTAAGAAGATAATCAAAAGACTGTGATATCCTAAAAAGTAGTTAAAAGTGTTTTGGGGACAGCAGGTGGTGTGGAGATTGAGGCGGCTGGATCCCACATAGCTGACTCTAAGTTTTGAGTCCCGTCTCCACTGGCTTAGAAATAACCATATTGTGTGCATTTGCATGGGTGCCCAAAATTCCAAGAGGAGAATGGAGGAGAAACCATCCTCCCTGAGGAGGACGTTCTTACTTTGCCCCTCTCTCTCTCTCTCTCTCTCTCTCTCTCTCTCCCTCTCTCTCTCTCCTCTGTTTCTGTCTTTCTCCAGCAAGCACAGGTACCCTATTGCTAAAAGTAAATAAAAAAGCAAAAATTGTTTCAAAAGAAAAATTCAATGTGGCAGATATGTCAAATTTATGGCAGAGTTTTGGGGACAGAAAATCTAGTTGGAAGTGATAGGAGAATTAAAGGGCATAATTTGGAGATAATAAAATAGGCATGTGGACAATTGTTTCAAGGATTTTTGCAATAAAGGTAAGAGATGAACTGATAGCTGGAGGTGAAAATGAACACAAAAGTATGTTTTCTGTTTTTGTTGTTGCTTTTTTTTTTTCTTAAATAGAACAAGTAAGTAGAGACATTTCATTGCTAGTGGAAATAATCCAATATTTGGTTATACAAAGAAGTAGGAGAAAATTACAGATGCCATGTCCTTGATTATTTTGCAAAGAATTGAAAGCTAGCACACATGCTCAGTATGCTTTTCAAGCTACCAAGGCCAAGATTTGAACTATGTGGTTGGCCATGTGGGATTTGGTTCCCTTAATCATGGGCCTGGGATTGAGCCTGGAGACACCTTTTCTCTAGAGAGCAATTCGTTGAAGATATTAGTTTCAACAATATGTCTATCCTTTACTTCTCTTAGAAATATTTTTCTCCAAGAAAAATGGATTATGCTTGATAACTTTTAATCATATGTTGTGATCTCTACTAAGTATCAAAAAAATTAAATGTTGGAAAAAGGAAACTGAATAAGTAAATTGCTGTGAGAGGCAATTAAATTACATTCAACCAATAAAATGACATTAGTGGTTGATGAATATTTAATTAAAAAATTTACGATATGCATAAATGATTTCATGATGCTAATTACGATAGTATCCTCTTCTTCAAAATGGGGTGTGTATACTTTATATATGCATTTATATTATGAAAATGTGACTACATGATGTTTTCATCCATTTGGGTCTGTTCATTAGTTTTAACCCTGATGAAGTTTTTCTTGATCTTTTGCTTGGTTTGTTCATTTATATGGGTTTTGAGCAGGAACTGGTAATAATTTGTAAACTGGTAATTACAGTGTCATCGTTTTGGGCAGCTCCACTCACAAAATGTGTCTGCCTAGATCTGTGACCTCAACAGATGTTCATTTTTTAAAAAGTACTCAAGTACCACAAATGATGTGGGTTTTGACAGAGATAAATTGGACACGTGAAGACCAACTAGAATCTTTCCAGGAATCTAAGAGGTAATGAGCCTTGGGGATGTGCACATTGGGCCCAGGGGACAGGGGATACAGTGGAGGGCCCATATGAAGCATACGAAGGGAAGGCCCCTGACATTCACATAGAAAAGCCACGTGCCAAGTGGAACTCTCAGAGAAGCCCACAAAGTGGGGTATGAGCGTGAGTTACAATAGACCCAGTTCCTTCCCGACTAAAAAAGCCACTCTCTGCTTTTACAGCAGCTTTGCTATTACAATTCAAAATTATAGGATTATTTTTGTCCTCAGTTACTCTGTCTGTGTTTAATTATACACCACTGTAATGATAGGAAAATCATAGTTATTTTAAGGATGCTGTACCTTTTCAGACTTCGTGTCTTTTCTCCATGTGATACTGGAGTTAAAAAGAGAAACACACAACAGAAGAGGCGCAGGTGGTTGTGTTTATGGCCTTCAGGGGGATATGATTACTTCACTCGGCTGATTGCTACCTGAAGGAAGTCAGATTACAATTAAGACCGTCAGGTAAAGCACACAATTAAAGTTCATTGCAAATGCTGTCGACAAACTGGTATTAGCTGGGAAATGCACTCTGGCAAACAGATGTACCCTGGAAAATACAAAGGGAGTGTTTCCTTCTAGAACAAATCTACTTTATCAAATCTGACAACTTTCACTTGAGCTCTGAGTCCTGCACTAGAAAGAGCTTCTCATTTGATTTAAGCAATTGGCACACAACATGCAGGTTGGAAATGAGTTGACTCATTAACTTATTTTGCTCAGCAGAGAAGGGAGAGGTAAGAAAACACATGCTGACCTCAGCACGTTTTGCTCTTTGCCTTCCAGATTTGTTTAAAAGCTAGAAATGTTGCATTCTACTTAGTGCACTGCGAAGTAGGGTTGTGGTTCTAGAATGAAGAGATTCTTGTTAAAAAATATAGAAAAAAGTTATACTTCCGTGTTTAAAATGATCTTGTAGTCCATCAGATAGCATGGCTACATCTAGCCCATGTCATTAATCTCTTTAAGTATCTACTTGCATTTATATGACACTAATAAGAAAGAGTTCTTACAGACAAACAGCAATTCTGCTATTTGATTTTACTCCATAAGTAACTGTATATATCATTTCCTCTTAATAAAGTGAAGTTATTCCCTCGGCTCATACACATCACAGCCATTACTGCTAATGGGCGTTATGCATGGGGATTGAGGAGAAAGAACAGCTCCCATTCCCAAGCCTCCACTCTGTGATTTCCCATACCAACAATATTTTTCATCTGGTCAGTAATGGAGACATTGAGCTGGGATTGACTGTCACCTAAGAATTTTAATCCTGAGGAATGGATTTGCTTTGCTCTCTAACATTAGGAGAAAACAGTCTAGACTAGACTTCTGTCTACAAAAGAAGCTTTGGGCCAGCCCGTGGTGTGGTGATTAAGACAGGTAGATCCCACATAGCCAACTGTGCAGTTTGAGTCCCAGACCTGGTAGCTTGAAAAGCACACTGGGTGCATGTGCATACATGTAAAAAAAAAAATCTGAAAGGAGAGAAAGATGGTGAAGAAGAGATTGTGCTTCATGGGAGAATGCTTTCTCCCTTTCTCTCTCTCTCTCTTTCTCTCTCTGTCACCCTCTGGTGAGAGCATGTACCCTCTGGCAAATTTTTGTAAAAATAGATTTGTCATAGGGCACATGTACTTACTTGGGAGAGAGACAGATAGAGAGAGAGGGAAAGTGAGAAATCACCCACGGCAGGGAATGGTTATGTGCAATCTCTTCTCCTCTATTCTCCTCTTGGAATTTTGGACACACACGCACACACATCCAGCATGATTCTCAAGCTGCTGGGTCTGGTACTTGAACCATGGAGTTGGTCTTGTGGGATCCAATGTCTTAACCACCATGCCACTTGCTGGCCCCATCCCTCTATCAAAATTTAAAAAAAAAAAAGCTTCATTTGACTGCCACTAAAATTTTTTAAAAAACACCAAGTTTAAAAATGCAGAAAGTAGGGGACCAGTAGTTAGCGTAATGGCTATGTCTCTGGACTCCCACGTAGTCGACCGCGGTTCGAGTCCCGGACCCAGTGGCTTAAACTCACGCCGGGCGCGTGTGCGTGCGTGCCCAAGATCCCAAGAGGAGAATGGACGAGAAGGGATTGTGGCGTGGCCATCCCCCCCTGGGGGGTGATTTCTCGCTTTCTATCTCTCTATCTCTCTCTGTCTGTCTGGTGAGTGCACGCGCCCTATAGCAAAAACCTCTCCAAAAAAAAAAAAAAAAATACAGAAAGTAATGAAACAGAAAGTCTCCTATTTTAGGAAGAAGAGTTTCAGACCACAACCATTTTCTTTACTAATTTCTCATGGTATGGAAAACTTCATACCTTTGATTGCATCTCAGTGGTTTCGTTTGTTAAATGGAGTAGGGATTAACTGAGGTAACACATTTAAAGCCTGTGGTAAACTCTGGAAGAATGATAGTTTGCTCACTCCTTCTCTCAGAATCCTTGATGTCAAGAATATACAACTTGTGGTCTCCGATGTGTAGGTAACAACATTAGGTCACTCCTAGACACCCCTTTCACCAGCCACAAATCCTGATGTGTCCATGGGACAATTATATACAGGCTAAAATGTGTCAAGTTCTTTGTCTTTTTTTTCTTCTTTCTTTCTCTTTAAATTATGATTTCTGTTTTACATTTAATCACCATATATCCCTGTGGCTTCAGAATGATTTTTTTAAGCCATGTATACAGTGTATCATAATCAAATCAAGGATAAACACATATTCATCTTCTTCAACATCAAATACTACGTTATGTTACATACAGTCGTTAGTAGTTTTACTGGTGTTTTTTGAAATAGCCATTAAATTGTCCATATTCTTTACTCTATGGTCCTAGAAATGCATGTAAATAGGGGAAGAGGCTATGGGACCATGTGTCTTTACTTTTTTAAAGTTTATGGACTGCCAGCAGCAATAACCCAATTCACTGTGTGAAACCCAGAAACAGTTGTGATTTTCTAGTATAGGTTTTGTAATTATGGGATCAATTACATATAGTGAAGTATGAAAAGGGTACAAAGTCGAGGTAAACGGTTTGGTATATTTTTATGTGAGTACCCATTCCTATAACCACGATCCTCACCTCCTTTTAACAAACCTCATTTAAATTTCTTCTTTATAATAAAACTTCTGTGAGCACCTCAACTTGTACTTCCTCTTCCTTCAACATATAAAAACATGACATTCCAACCTGTTTTCTCCTGAGGTGATCTGGAGCGACTTTTGACCTTTTTTTTTTTCTTCTTTTTTTATGTATTTTAATTGTGATTTCTGGTTTACATAAGACGTACAAGATATACATAATCATTGTACATCTTGGTTAGGTACAAGTTTTACAAAGCATGCATATGGAGTGTAATATATAAGGATATAAACATATTTATCTTATTTGACACATTACATTATGTTCAGCACATCTGATAATAGTTCTACAAGTTTTTCTTTTTCTTTTTGAAAATATATATTGAATTGCCAGTGAAATGTTTTACTCTACTGTGTTACACCATTCTATAAACCATTCCAGTTGTTTACATTCACCTTCTTAACCTAGATGACCCAGAATTTTAGGCTTCTATTACTTGACAGAGAAGCTTGGCCATGGGGAATGTTACAGACACTCCCAACACAAACATTGTCTATAGGACAGTGGCGAAGGCATTGAACACTCAGGAGGGTGAGAGATCCATTCGTGCAATTTACTCATCATAGTAAAGAAGAGGGAAGGGGCTACCAGGTAGCATAGTGGTAAAGGCACTGGGCTCCCACATGGCTGAACAACTACAGTTGGAGTCCAGCAGCTGGATGCTTGAAACTCATGCTGGTTGTGTGTGTGTGTGGATGCCCAAAAGAGAATGGAGGAGAAGGAATTGCAGTGTGGACATCCCCCCTTGCCCCCTGAGAAAGTGATTTCTCACTTTCCTTCTCACTGTCTGTCTCTCTCTGGTGAATGCACATGCCCCATGGCAAAATTTAAAAAATAAATAAAAGAAAAGAAAATGAAACTAATATTTAATCAGTACCTATTCTGGACCATGGATTGAGTTCAGTAATGTATAGAAATGTGGCCTTTAATCTTTCAAGCTTTTTCTATGTAAAATCAAACTTAATACTTCCTTGGGTCCCCATCATTTTCTATGTTCACGTCTTTTGTAGTGATTCTCTTTCTTACATAGCTGTTCTGCGTGGGTTTCCCTTACCCCACCCTATTTCTTTCTCTCTCTCTCTCTGCCTCTCTCTTTTTAAATTTTTGTCCTTAGATGCTAATGAGCATCCTTCCTTCCCTGCTTATTTTCTTCTCTCTGCTCTCAAGTATATTCTGATATCTTAGATTGATGAAAGTGCATTTGTTGTGGATTCCTGACAGCATTAATCTCCAATTTGGGTTGCTTGGCCACTTTATAAGTTATCTTTTTCAGTTATTTGCCACTGGCATATAGATATCAGATATTCCCTAAATGCCAGCTCTTGTGGAAAGTAGCATATGCTGTTTTATGAATTTGGCCACTGGTATAAGCTGAGTCATTTCCCACCCTTTCACATGCCTGATTTCTCCACTTGGTTCCAGCACTCTCTCTTCTTTTAAGGGTGCAGGCATCCTTCACTGCCAGTATCCACATCCATCCTTTCTGTTATGTTAATTATCATGCTTTTTTAACATCCTGTTTAAAGCAATTTAAAACAATAAAGTAACATCTTCATTTGAATAGAACTGTTAATGTTTCTCAGGAGACTTTCCATTTCATTTTCACCCTGCCCTGTGATCTAGACAAGGTGGGCATTGTTATTTTTGTGTTTTTGAATACTGAAGAAAGAGACATTATAGAATTAAGTAATTTGTCATGGGCCATTTATCTCAACCTACACATATCTCTTTTTTAAAACAATTTTTCATCTTCATTAAAATACAAAGTTGAATAGAAACAATATCAGTTCTGTGTGTTTCACCTCCTTATTCTCATTCCTTAATCCATACCAAGTCTTCATACATCAACAGCTAGCTCTTTGCAACATGCACACATGCAAACTGTAATATTTCAGGTTAAAGGAGATGGGGGCATGACAGCTCATCCTGACCCTGGCCCAGCTGTGGCATAGGCAGTAGCATGGCAGACTGCAGTGCTGAAAGTCACATGGTGATGACAAATAGAACCCCCAGCTGGCCTGAAAATGTGCTGAGCATGTGTGCAAGTGTCCATGAGCCATTGGGCTAGAGGTTGGAGAAAGGGACCACAGGGTGACCAGACCCTGTAGAGGGTGATCATCTCTCCCCCAGCTCCCACCATCCCTCTCACTGTCCTTCTCATATGTCATATGAGCACATGTTCTGTTATGAATAAATAAATATTCAAACTTAACCCCAAGCTGGCTCCTGAATCAAAAGAGAAAAAAAATATTATAAACCACATTATGAGGTCAATTATACAATCAGTATATGGATGGTATGTTATGTAAAAGTATTGTATCACTGTTAAATTTACTGAGCCTGATAACTCTACCATGGTTGTGTAAGAAAATGTGCTTATTTTTAGTAAATTCACACTGACAAATGTAAAGATCTATGATGTATGTAAGTTACTCTCAAATCATTTGGGGACAAAAGTATGTCTATATATATATGTACAAGAGAACTTCAAAAAGGCCATGAAAAATAGATTTAAGATTTGAGTTTATTTGAGTGCAAAATTTTTGAAATCTGTGAATAGTTTTCTCACGATAAAAATTTTGGTGACCTTTCTGAAGACCCTTTGCATAGAGAAAGAATGATAGAGAAGGGGAAAGGAAAGCAAACTTACCTCCTGGGCAAATATGAAAGCACCAGGGTTGATTTTTTTAACAAAAAAATGAGTCTAGGTAAAATGTATATTGGTGTTCTGTGTACTACTTCTGCAACTTTCTTTTTTTAGAGAGATTTCTGCTATAGATGTGTGTACTCACCGGAGAGATAGAAACAGAGAGACAAAAAGTGAGAAATCAGTCCTCAGGGTGCCATATTATGGTGCCATGCCATAATCTCTCCTCCTCTCAGGATTTTGGGCATGCACACACATGCACCCAGTGTGAGTTTCAAACTGGGACTTGAACTGCGATCAGCCATGTGGGAGTCCAATGACGTAACCATTATGTCATCTGCTAGTCCCCTCTGCAACTTTTTAAAAGTGATCGCATGTACACACACACACACACACACACACAAGTATGCCTGAAGTGATTTTCAAGACTCCAGGTCCAGGATTCAAACCATAATTGGCCATATGGGAGTCCAGTGCCTTAAGCACTATGCCACCTGCTGGCCTCCTTCAGTAATCTCTTAGAGTTGTTTGCATTTTACATATCTTGATGCTTAGGGCTTTTAGACATTCCATCTCTTGAAGACCTAGATTTTATCCAACGAATTGGTGTGAGCCTGGGAAATGGTTTGGATATGGTCCAAGAAGCAGAGTGCCACACCCCTTCCCTGTCCTGTGATACTCTGTGGGCCTGGATTCTGGGGTGTCTGAGCACAGTCCCTGCACGTCACACCTCTACCAGAGAGTCCTTTCTAGTCCTTTCATTCTGGAGGTCCCACTATACTTTTGCTCCTGTTTTCTGAGATAGGATGGGTCTTGATTCTCCAGGGCTGTCAATCCCTTTCCTACTTTTAATCCATATCAAGGTAATAATGGACACAGTGAAACCAAGGAATAACAATTCCTGTTTCATTTATTGCTATTGCAGATTATAAAGTGTCTGTGCAAATAAATAGTTCTGAGTCAGTTCTTTTATAAAAGGTCTTTTAAAATGGGCCATACTGATCTCATTTTCTGTTTTCCCAGCCCCTCACTTAGGATTCATCAAGTTAATTGGCATCAGGTAAAATTAGTCCACGACAGCAGTAGATTTTTATTTTATTCCCAAAGTTATAATATCTCTAATTATTAGACACCTAAGAAATAAGCCAGTACTTTGAAGAACCTAATTTTGTGTATGGTATGGTATCTAACTAATAGTTTTGTTAACAAAAGGCCAGAAATGACCTTTGACTTTAGGTTAAAAATCTGGCTTCCAGGGACTGGCAGGTGACATGGTGGTTAAGGACGCTGGACTCCCAAATTGCCAGCCATGGTTTGAGTCCCGGACTTGGTGGCTTGCTTTCTCAATTTCCCTCTCTCTCTCTCTCACTTTGACCCTCTATGGTCAGATTAAAATAAATGAATAAAGTCAAATAAAATAATTAAAAAAAAATCAGGTTTCTCACCAGAGTGGACATCGTAAAACATTGCATACAATTCTGGTTAAATTCTGGTTTGGGATATGGTAGTAAATTAAGATTCAGTTACTGTGAATTTTTTTAAAGAATACTCTTTAAAAGAGCAGAGTACCCGTGCTGACATTGCAATGCTGAAAGTTCTCTGTCCTTCCCCCGGACATGTGTGCTATGGCCTTCTATAGGTGGTTATCAACCATGGTTGTATTAGGATTATTGCTTCATGAATTTGCCAACTAAACCCAGGCAGTTTGGTTTTAATATATTTCCCCAAAATTCACATGATGAGTTTGGTTGTGATGGAAAGAAGATGAAACTTTAATCTGGCTATAGGATTAATGTGACTATGAGATTAGGATTAAGGTCATCAGGGTGGAGGCCACAAGACTGAATCCTGGTGGGTTAATAAGAAGAGGGAATGAGACTGAGACATATATAGACACAGACACATTCTCTGTCTCATTATATGGTGACCTCTCAAGACTCTGGCCAGGTAGAACCCCTTAACCTCATATGTTCAAACTGTGAGCTGAGGAAATCTCTATTCTTAAAACCTACCCAATTTCTATTCTTTTTTTTTTTTTTTTTTTTTTTTTTGAGAGGTTTTCACTATAGGGCGCATGTGCTCGCCAGACAGAGAGAGAGAGGTAGAGAGATAGAAAGCGAGAAATCACCCCCCCAGGGGGGATGGCCACACTGCAATCCCTTCTCCATTCTCCTCTCGGGATCTTGGGTACGCACGCACACGCGCCCGGCGTGAGTTTTAAGCCACTGGGTCCGGGACACGAACCGCAGTCGACTACGTGGGAGTCCAGCAACATAGCCATTACGCTAACTGCTGGTCCCCCAATTTCCATTCTTATAAGCTACCCAATTTCTGTTTTTATAAGCTACCCAATTTCAGGTATTCAGTCATTAAGCAACAGAAAACAAACTAAAACCCCAGATAAAGACACTGTGCTGAGAAATCTTGGGAATCTAAGTTTTTAGAGATACATGCTTTACTTAAAAAGGAAAACAGTATGTATGTGTATATATATATATATGTGTGTGTGTGTATATATATATATACATATATATATATATATATATATATATATATCGGTATGGAAAGAGAATTCTGGTTTTCTGTTTAGTTCTGTTTGAGATTTGCTCAAGGTTTCAGGTTCTGGTTAGTCCACTCACATGCTGAATGCCTAACCCTGGCTGGGTTCAGGCAGACATCAGTGAGCCTCTTGGTGTTTCTGATAGATTGTCCCGTCCCTGTTTGGGTGCCACATGTCCTGACCCAGGGGGACAGTCGAACAGGTTTCCTGAGGGAAGGAGTGAGAGCCGGGACAAGCGACGCAGTGTCACAGCACGGAGATGACACAGTGTCTTCAGTGTCGTCTGTTTATTGTGGGCAGCATGGTACAGCATGGAGACAACGCAGTGTTACAACTCTTCAGGGTCGCGTTGTCTATTGTGAGCAGCACGGAGACGATATAGTGTTACAACTCTTCAGGGTCTTCAGGGTCGTCTGGAGACTGTGCGGTGTTTCAGCTCTTCAGGCTCTCCGGTGCGTCGTCTGGCTACTGTGGGACAGGCATCGTGGTTATATACATGCTGGTGGGCCGTGATTGGTTGTAAACGGTGGGCTGTGATTGGTTGTAAACGGTGGGCTGTGATTGGTTGTAAAGGGTGGGCCATGATTGGTTGTAAAAGGTGGGTTATGATTGGTTGCTTTTGGACCAATCATGAGGTGCCGGATATACAAATCTGAGGGATTATAGTGGCCAATCAGAGCAAGGTTTTGAAGGTCAGGTTTTTTGAAGGGAACCAATCATGGCAATTGTTTGCTCTCTGAGAAACCTCGGCAGACTTGCTGGTGCGTAGCCTCCCACAATAGATGACCGTGTAAATTTCACGATTCTTCTCTCTCCCTCTCTCTTTTTATTTTTTTCTAGGGAGATTTTTGCTATAAGGCATGTGCACTTGCCAGAGAGACAGAGAGAGAAAGAGAGAAACAGAGACAGTGAGAAATCACCCCCAAGGGGTGAAGATCACACTGCAATCCCTCCTCTTCCACTCTCCTCCCAAAATTTTGGGCATGCATGCACATGTGCCCAGCATGAGTTTCAAGCCACTGAGTCCAAGACTCAAACGCAGTCAGTCATGTGGTAGCCTAGTGACGTAGCCCTTATGCCATCTGCTGGTCCCAATTTCATGTTTCTTATTCTTTCTGAACTTTGTTTTTTCATCCATGAAGCAGAGAGAGGATTACCTACCTTAGAGCACTAGCCTGAAGATTAATTGGAACAATGTACATGTGGCACTTAACACAGCGCTTGAACAGAGTAAAATACAGTGAATACAGTAGTCAGCTTTTTAAAATTCATGTTGATACTACTACTACTACCTGTTTATTTACTACCTTATGCATTCAACAAATATTTATCGTCCCAGGTCTCTTGCAAGATTCTGAATAGAGATACAAATAATTCCACAGTTCTGCCTTTAGTAAGCTCACAATCTGGCAGGAAATGCAGAGAAGTAAATACTGCAGTTATAGTTAGATGGGTTAAGTGTCAGAATGGAGGAAGAGGTAGATACTTACCTGTCCTACTCCCATCATGTTGTGCTTGCTGCTGAGAGGAAGCTCTTTCCTCCATTTGCGGCCATGCCAGGAACAGGAAGGGTCACTTTCTCTGACCCTGGTGGGCCCAAGGTTCAGCAGGCCAAGGGGTTAGCAATGGAGTCTCCGCACACACACCATTGGGCACAGGGTCAGGTTCTCATCTTAGAGACTAGATCTTTTCTCTGTGCTCTCTTCCTTAACTGGTAGTGAAGAAGCACCAGTTCTGTGAGGATATCTTGTCAACACTCTGGCATCTGATAGTGGGGTCACGGAGAAACTGAAAACCCAGATCATCAATTCAGATGGGTGGTGGTACAGTTGTAAAACGTGATTCTGCATGAACCTGACACCCACCGCAGAGTTCCAGGTTTGTGTCTCAGAGACCTCTCTGAGTACCTCACATGCACATGTCCATATTTCTAGGCTGACTGGGGCTGGGGGTGGATTGTGGCAAGACCTGATTGAGAGTGCTGTTTCTCTTTCTCTCTCACCGATGGAAGAATGTGCATAAAGTACTCCTATCACTAATCACATTTGACCCTAAACATAACACTCTTAAGAAACTGAAGCTCAGGGCCAGCAGATGGAGTAGCAGTTATGTCACTGGCTTCCCACATAGCCAACTGCAGTTGGAGTCCTGGACCCAGTGGCTTAAAAATCACACCGGGCATGTGTTTGTGTGTGTGTGTCCAAGATTCTAGAAGAATAGAGGAGAAGGGATTGCAGGGTGACCATTCCCCCCACCCCCCCGGGGGGGGATGGTGATTTCTCATGTTTCCACTCACTGTCTCTGTCCCGCTCTCTGGTGAGCGCACTCAACCTAAGGGAAAAAAAATAGAAAGAAAGAAATTGAAGCTCAAGAGCAAAGTCATTTGCATTCGATGAGAAAGCAGGTTTAAGGCCAAGCCAAGAGTAGGACCTGGGCCTTCTGACTCCTGGCATACAGCTCCTCCTGTGTGCTCCGTTGTCAGATCTGCAGAGCAGCATTGAAGACAGAGAATTATAAAAATCACTGTCAATAAGATCAATAACAACATGTAAAAGCAAAGTGCCTACTTGTATTGGGGATTGGTTGAAGCTTTCATTTTCGTTACTCATTTGAACCTTATAATAACACCAGGACCTTCAGCCTTTTATTCCTGTTTGCAGATAGAGTAATAATGGTATTAGGTCATGGCCTGCGATCATGCACTGGTGACTGGCAGGGTGGGATCTGAACAGCCCGTCTGAGTATTCATGCCTCGTCATACAGTCCTTCCTTCACATCATGTATTTTTTTTTTGCTATAGGGCATGTACACTTGCCAGAGACACAGAGAGACAGAAAGCAAGAAATTACCATCACCAACAACCCCGCCAAGCCCCTCCGAGAGAATGACCACACCACAGTCCCTTCTCCTCCATTCTCCTCTCAGGATTTTGGGCATGTACACACACATGCCTGGTGTGAGTTTCAAGCCACTGGGTTTGGGACTTGAACTGCAACCACAGTCGGCCATGTGGGAGTCCAGCAATGTAGCCATTATGCCACCGGCTGGTCCCTCCACATCATGTTTTTAATTATGATCCGAGGCCTGAACTTGTACCAAGCACTTCAGGTACACAGCACTGGAGCTGTGTAATCCCCGATCAGAGGGTCTAATTATCACCCTCAGAGTGGGAGGGGATTACTGGGAAACCAAGAGGACAGATCCCTAAAACCCTGGATTGTAGAGGGGGTCTTCAGAAACACCAGTCCTTCTGTTAAAGACAAGGAAGTGGGCTGTGAGTCTTGCTGATGAATTGGCTAGGTCCTGATTACTTTCATGCATTTACTCAGTTTATATTCATAAAGCAGACACTGATCAATGTCCTGGAGAGAGACCAAGAGGAACAGACAAACCCTGGGACCAAGAGTAGGACCTGGGCCTTCTGAAAAAGAAGCTCCTCTGAGAAGCATAAGGTCTTGTCTTTCCCCCAAACAGGCTTTCTTGGTTTTTGTATTTGTCTCTGCCTTTTTTTTTTTTTTTCATGATCTACTCTCCTCCTTTGGAGGTTCCTATTTATCATTCAAGGCCCAAATAAAATGTTACTCTCACTGTAGCTCTCCTTACATTTAGGGGAAAAATTACGCCCCATTATCTTTTTTTTCCTTAGCAGTTTCTTTCAAAACAAAACCAAAAAAAATAAATAAAATTTAAAAAATGTTTATTTCCTCCACGAACAAGAGAGAGAAAAGGAAAAGCTCCCCAATGATACTTAGATCACAATTCATTCCATTATCAGCCAGGTCGGATCTCAGTACAGGCATGTGCCTGGTATTTTCCAGAAGGTCCTGGGACGTGAACCCTAGACTTTCCCACGTGGGCCTAGCCTTGCAGAGCATTTGTCCTACTTTCTCTCTCTCTCTCTCTGTCTCTCTCTCTCTTTGTTATTGTCCCATTATTTTCCTCTGGGTCCTGATGGCAGATGGTAGATACCTTGATGTTAGGGTCAGTGTTTGCTCCTTTGCATTTGCCCTTGCCAACATGCCAAACCCAATGTGGGGCACATGGCACACGTGCTCTGTCCATGGGAGATGGGTGAGTATGATGTAGATGCTCTCCGGTTTAACTTCTCAAGCTCTCAGGTCTCTAGGAAGGGTTAGTATGCCCCCAGATGGGGTCACAACCTATAACAGCAAAGATCCCAATGGAGTCAGGAGTCTGAGTTCCATTCTTAGAGCCCCCACAGCAGGGGTGACCTGCACGTGCCATGGTGGTATTGTGTCTTTGGAGGTCTCTTTCTCTCTTATTGAACTATTCAGGGTTTGGTAGGCATGTAATATTCATTCTTTCTATTCATAGGAAGATGATTTATTGAATACTTATTAGACCTTTCCAAGGTGCTTGCAATTTATCAATGAACAAAAACAACCAAAAATTCCCATCCATGTAGAGTTCATATTCCAATGAGAAGAGAAAAAAATACTTAATACATGATTGAAAACATATATCTGGTCAGAAGATGGCATGGTGATAAAAGTGCCAGATCCCATGTGGCCAATGGACCACTGGAGTCTGGACTATGGGCTTGAGGAACTGGCAGGGTTGGGATTTGCACAGCACCCTGGCATATGTGCATGGGGGACAAGAATCCTGAGAGGAAAATTGAAGAGAAGGGATTACAGCATGGCATTTCCCCAGGGTGGGGGGGCAGGGGGTGAGTGGATTTCTTACTCTCTCTCTCTCTCTGACAAGTGCACAAGCCCTAAAGCCCTATATCAAAAACTTACTTGGGGCCAGCCAGTGACATAGTGGCTAAAGGTGTTGGACTCCCACATGGCTAACAGTGGTTTGAGTCCCAGACCTGGCAGCTTGAAAATCATGTCGGCTCTGGGTGTGAGTGTGCCCTGAATCCCAGAAGGAGAATGGAGGAAAAGGGATTGTGACATGGGCATGTTCCCTGGAGGGTGATTTCTCATGTTCCCTCTCACTCTCTCATTCTCTCTCTAGCGTGCACATGTAAAAAACTTAAAAAAAATCTTTACATATGTTATATTCATTCATCAGAAAAGTCATGACCATTTTTGCATAGAAAAACAGAAAAATATGTCACAACTTTTCTGATGACCCAATATTTTTAAAAAGAGCTGAGCGAAGAGTTCAGGGAGAGCCGAAAGGATGGGGACAGTCGTAATTTTAAGTCTAATGGTCAGATTAGGATTCCTTGTGAAGGTTGCATTTGTGCGAAGACTTGAAGGACATAGTGATTTAGTCATGTGTCCATCTGGGCAAGAGAATCCCAGGGTGAGGAAATATTCATTGAAAAGACTCTAAAATATGAATACATACACACACACTCACACACACACACACACACTCACGCATAGTTTTTAATGATACAACAGATCTTTGTAATCATGTGCCTTGCATCCATTTCTCACTCTGAAAATTCTCCAGCACTTTGAAATCTGAGTTAAATTAACAGGTTTGAAATGGTGGAGCCTGTCATGATTGATATTAAACCCCACAAGGATGGATACTATAGCCTGTGACAGGAATGAGGCTTAGTCCACTTGATGGTTACAGACTTGAACATGCCAGAACTCAGAAATTGTCACAGTTATTAACACATTCCAGCCTCGGGGGAAGAATTTTCCATGCAGCAAATCTGTTCAGGCCTGCCTACCTCCATTCACCCTGGGCAAAAGCCCTTTGGATCTCAAATGCACAGGAGAGCAGGGAGGGCAAAGGTGCTTGTGCGGGAGGGTACCTGAGCCTGATTTATTCCTTTCCAGAGCCCATCGGGCAGCCTAATGTTGGTCGGGGGGAGTGAGTTTTACAGTGGGAGACGATACAGAGTTTCCCAAGAGGATTCAACCTCCTGAGAGGAGAATGGGGTCCTGTGTCATTCATTCCCACGTCTTCCTATACACTGACGCCAAGTCTCTGAGTCCTTGGCTGTGGTGTGTCATGAACAAGTACAGTTTGGGACCAGCAGTTGGCATAATGGCTATGTCGCTGGACTCCCATGTAGTCCACCGCGGTTTGCGTCCTGGACCCGGTGGCTTAAAACTCACGCCAGGCGAGTGTGCGTGCGTGCCCAAGATCCCGAGAGGAGAATGGAGGAGAAGGAATTGCGGTGTGGCCATCCCCCCTGGGGGGTGATTTCTCGCTTTCTGTCTGTCTGGTGAGCGCACGTGCCCTATAGCAAAAACCTCTCAAAAAAAAAAAAAAAAAAAAAAAAAAAAAGTACAGTCTCTGCCCACAGTGAGTTTAAAAGACACTAAGAAAACAGAAAACATCATATAAAAACAATAATGGAGTTTCCAAATAAGTGTTTCCGAAGGTCAATAGTGTAAGGCCTCTGAGAAGAGAGGAATCCCCATGGGTCTACAGCACCATGAGTGCTTCTTGGGGGAGGTAAGCGCTGCATAGGGGGAGGCATAAAGCCAGGGAGGGAAGGTCCTTCCATGCGAGGTCCTGTACTGACAGGGGAACGCACCGGGGTGAACGTCAGGGGCTGGCGAGGGAAGAAGCTGCGGGAAGCCTTCCTCTGCCTAACGGGCTTGCTGATCCCATCCCATTTCTGCCATGGGACCAACTGTAACCATAACGATCAGTAAAACAGGGAGATCTGGTCTGGTGGAGAGAGATGAGGGACTAGAATTTGTAATCAGAGGACCTGATTAAGTCCTAGCACCGTCAATTCAGCATCACTAACTGGGCTTCAGTTTCCGCAAACTTAGAACCACTCAGAATTTGGAGAATGTGTTGAGATAAAATTGTCCTAGATTATTTTGTAAAGTACGGAATAAGCATGTATGCCCTCTCTTCATGACTGGCATTATTTTCATTTATGTCACATAGGTAGTTTTCTCTCAGAAACTGTTTTTCTTTTTCTTTTTTTTTTTTTTTTTTTTTTTTTTTTTGAGATATTTTTATTATAGGGTGTGTGAACTCACTAGACAGACAAAGTGAGAAATCATCCCCCAAGGGGTGATTTCCTCCATTCTCATGTTGGGATTTTAGGCATGCACACCCACACGCCCAGTGTAAGTTTATTTTCTTTTCTTTTTTTGTTTTGTTTTCTTTTTGGAGGTGTTTTTCCTATAGGGCATGCGCGCTCACCAGAAAGAGAGAGATAGAGACAGAAAGTGAGAAATCACCCCTCAGGGGGAATGGCCAGGCCACAATCCCTTCTCCTCCATTCTCCTCTTGGGATCTTGGGCACGCATGCATATGCGCCTGGTGTGAGTTTAAGCCACCGGGTCGGGGACTCGAACCGCGTTTGACTACATGGGAGTCCAGCATGACATAGCCATTATGCCCTCTGCTAGTCCCATGCCCAGTGTAAGTTTCAAGTCACTGGGTCTGGGACTCAAGCCGCTGTCAGTCACATGGGAGTCCAGCACTTTAACTATGACATCCCCTGCTGGCCCCTCCCCTCCCACCCATCTGCTGAAACTTCTAATCTAAATTTGAGACCCTTGGTAATGTATTAAGCAAACAAAAACGTATGTGTGTATGTTTGGAGGGGGGGCAAGTATCATTTGCTAGATTGAATCTAAACTGAGTTGGTAACAGTTTATCTTTTGGAAACTATGGAAGGACTTTTTGCAACTGAATATCGACACATGAATGGGACGTGGGTGGGTATATTTAAACCATAGAAAGGGTGGTTGCAGAACTGTTGCCCTGGGTAATATCCACCAGCACTCTGGCTTCAATGGGGCCTTCTGTAAGCAGAGGAGGGGAAGGCACAGGACATCTTCTAGTATTAGAGCTGTAACTAAATATTTTTCTACTTGGTTTTCACAACAGGTGAAGATTCAAGAATTGTTAAGATCATCCTCTGGGTGATTTAAATTTTAAATCTTTATCAGTGGTGATAACTATCTACGCTTTGTGCTGTATAAAGACATGCTGTTTGGGGCCAGTGACAGTGGTTAGAGCAGCTGGATCCCATATGGCCAACGGCATGGTTTAAGTCTCTGACCTGCAACTTGAAAAACACACTGGGCAGGAGTGTGTAGATGCCCCAAATCCAAAGAGAATGGAGAAGAGATTGTGGTGTGGCTATCCCTTCTGGGGTGGGTTCTTTCTCACTTTCACTCTCCCTCTCTTCTCAGCCCTTTCTGGAATGAGCACACAAACTATGTCAAAATTCAAAAAAAAAAAGAAGAAGAAGAAGACTTGGTATTTAAATTCCCTTGAATCTTGGGAATAATCACATTTGTATTTATCTCTCCACTCTCTTCATGGACATTTTGTTAAGAGAAGAAAGGAAGGTAGACTGGTTTTCATTTTATAAGGGGAGAAGCTGAGGTTTCGGCTTCACATAGATGCTCATGCTCTTCTTAGCAGTTGTGACTTTCAAGGCCATTTCAAGGCCATTTCTGTCTTGCAGCCTCCCTAGTGGGTAGTAGGTCCACAATTTTAATAGGTCCTTAAGTTTTCTTTTTTCTTTTTTTTGGGAGAGGTTTTCGCTAAAGGGCATGTGCGCTCGCCAGACAGACAGAGAGAGACATAGAGACAGAAAGCGAGAAATCACCCCCCAGGGGGGATGGTCACGCCGCAATCCCTTCTCCTCCATTCTCCTCTCGGGATCTTGGGCATGCACGCACACACCCCCAGCGTGAGTTTTAAGTCACCGGGTCCAAGACGCGAACCGCGGTCGACTACGTGGGAGTCCAGCGACATATCCATTACTCTAACTGTTGGTTCCCGGTAGGTCCGTAAGTTTTTACATCACACATTTTCCTGGAAAATTAACCTCTAAAAAAGCAGAAATCATCTAAAAATTAGTTCTCATCCCTCACTGCTAAATCCAATGTTCTGTAGGCATTTAAAAAATACTATTTTTAATTGACAAAATATAATTGCATACGTTTACAGGGTACAATATGATGTGTTGATACAGACAAACAATCAATGTGGAATAATGGAATCAAGCTAATTAGCATATCTATCACTGTATTTACACTTATCATCTTATGTGGTAAGATATTTGAAATTTATTCTCAGTTATTTAAGACATGCAGCACATCGTTATTGATTATTGTCACCCTGCTGTGCAGTAGATCCTAAAACTTACTCTTCTTGTCTGACACTTTGCACCCTTTGACCAACAGTTCTCCATTCTCTCCCTTCGCACTTTTCCTCCTCAGGTAACCATTATTTTATTATTATTATTTAATTTTACTTACTTTTTGGTTTTTGAGAGAGAGATTTTTGCTATAGGGTGCATACACCTGCTGGAGAGACAGAGAGACAGAAAATGAGAAATCAGCCCCCTCAGGGTGGATGGACACACTGCAGTCCCTTCCCTTCCAGTCTCCTCTTGGGATTTTGGGCATGCACACACACATGCCCTACGTGTGTTTTAAGCCACTGGATTTAGGACTTGATCTGCAGTTGGTTGTGTTGGAGTCCAGTGACACAACCATTATGCCATCTGTTGGTCCCTATTTCTATTATTTTAAAATTTACTGTAGGGCACATAGACTAATCAGAGAGACAGAAATGGAAAGTGAGAAAGCAAACTGCTAAGTTTGGGACTTGAACCGTGGTCGACCATGTGTGGTAGTCCAGCAACTTAAACACCATGCTACCTGCTGACCTGGTAACCATTCATCATTCTATTCTCTCTCTCTCTCTCTCTTTTATTTTATTTTATTTTATTTTATTTTATTTTATTTTATTTTATTATTATTTTTTTTTTTTAGAGGTGTCTGCCTTAGGGTATTTGTGCTTGTGGAAGAGAGACAGACAGACACAGTGAGAGGGAAAGTGAAAAATCACCTCCTGGGGAGATGGCCACTCCACAATCCCTTCTCCATCCTCCTCCTCAGATTTTGGGCACACTTGCACACACCCCTGGTGTGATTTTCAAGCCACCGGGTCTGGGACTCCTACCTTGGTCAGCATGTGGCAGTTCAATGACGTAACCACTGCATCATCTACTGGTCCCTCTACTCTTTATTTCTTTGAGTTCAATTTGCTTTCAATTCCACATATAAGGGTTTCATGTATAATTTGTCTTCCTATGCCTGCCTTCTGTAATGAAATGGACACATCTTGGCATTCATTGTGGTAGAGATGGCTTTAGTCTCAAGGCTGTGATATTACTCCAAAATTAGAGCTCTCTTTGGAGGGAAGATTCTGCGTGGCTGAAAGCCATCAAGACCTTTATGGTTCAGAAGATGCAGATTAGACAGGAAGAGCTGTCAATATTGAAACTTCCATGGAATCACCAATCAGCTAAACTCTTACTGTATAGATTCTCATGGTAAGAGAAGGTCCTGATATTAGGAGGCACTTAATCAAGGTCTGCCGAATGACTGAATGAATAATCACGGTGCCAAGAGATTGGGAAAAAAAAAAACCCTGCAATTTAAAGCTATCTTCAACGTTCCTCTTGAGTGGGAGTGAGAATTTGCATCACTGAAAGATACTAAGACCAGGAAAATATGATGACATATCAAGGCTAACAGGGGAAGGTAAAATGAGACAACATACAAGGTTTACTCCAAACATGAAAATACACAGTGTAGGTTATAGGTTTATTTTTGTTTTTTTTTTTTTTTTTTTTTTTGGAGAGGTTTTTTTTTGCTATAGGGCATGTGCACTCACCAGACAGACAGAGAGAGACAGAGAGACAGAAAGCGAGAAATCACCCCCAGGGGAGATGGCCATGCCGCAATCCCTTCTCCTCCATTCTCCTCTTAGGATCTTGGGCACGCACGCACATGTGCCCGGTGTGAGTTTAAGCCACTGGGTCTGGGACTCGAACCGCGGTCGACTACATGGGAGTCCAGCGACATAGCTATTACGCTAACTGCTGGTCCTATTTTTGGCTTTTAAAACTCTGTATTATGAATAAAATTAAAGTAGCTTGACTCAGAAACCTGTACTCAAAGATTTTGCATGTACAGTAACTTTACAAATCTTCTAATTGCTTAAATCTGTACTGGCTTCCTTCAACCTGGAGAAATGATTCAGTGGGGGAGTGAAAGAATGGAACATCTCTAATGAAACCAAGATGGATTTTACATTTCCTTTACTTTTATTCTCCTGAGAAATCTTCTTTCCTCACATAATATTTTTGGGGTGATGAGAGAGGTATAGACTTTTAATATCCCAAATAATCTATGGCAGATCATCTGTGTGTTAAGGACAAGTATAGAAAAATGGTACCAAATTATAAAAATTTTACATACTAAATGCAAGTGAAGATACATTACTTATTTCTTTCTACTTTTCCTTTGTAAAAAAAAAATATTGTGAATAACCCTGAAGTCTGAAGGCTTGTTTTTGTTAAAGGAGAATCCTAACATAATTACTGGAATGAGAAAGAGAATAGAGAATTATGATGTTATGTCTGGCCATTCCAAAACATGCTGTTTTGGGTCAGAGAGTGGCATGAAGGCTAGGGTGACTGGATCCCACATGACTGACTGCATGGCTCAAGTCTTGGATTTGGTGGCTTGAGGGATATTTTGGATACATGAGAGTGTGTGTCCAGAATCCTGATAGGAAAGAAGGAAAGTGGGGTAGAAAGAATTGCAGTGTGGCCACCCACTGGGGGATGATTACTCACTTTCTCTCTTTCTCTCTCCAGCAAGTATGCATACCCCATAGCAAACTATGATAATAATAATAATAATAATAATAATAATAATAATGAACAACAATAACAAAAACCATGCTGTTTTAAGGTATCAGTGTGTCATAGTGGTTAAGACACTGGATTCCCACATGGCTACCTATAGCTGGAGTCCCAGACCTAGTGGCTTGAAACTCATGCCAGGTGCACATGTGTACGTGTCCAAAATCCCAAGAGGAGAAGGGATTATTGCATGGCCATACCTTCAGGGGGTGATTTTTCTCTTTCTGTTGCTCTAGCAAGTGCATGAACCTTATAGTAACCCCCTCCCCCCCACACACACCACCAAAGAAAATACTGGAACTAAGATTAGGGGAAATAAATATTTAGTAGCTTCTTTCAGACTTACTACTTCCACACTTACTATTATACTTTCATATTCTAGCTATTATTGGAATATTAATTGCATGCTGACATATGCCAATGCTTTTATTCCTGCAATACACTGGTTAGTCACTGGATTGGCAGCTTCTGCCTTATTTATTAGAACTTAAGTTTATGTCAAAATGTATAAAATTACACTCATGTGAAGAATAATATTTAAAGACAGTATCTTTTTTTTTTTTTTTAAAAAAAAAGAGGTTTTTGCCTTTGGGTGTGTGTGTGTGCACACCTGAGAGAGAGAGACAGAGACAGTGAGCCGGAAAGTGAGAAATCCCCTTCCCCGGGGGGGATGGCCATGCTGTGATCCCTTCTCCTCCATTCTCCTCTTGGAATCTCAGGCACACACACACACACACATGAACCTGGTGTGATTTTCAAGCCACTGGGTCTGGGACTCAAACCTCAGTCGGCCATGTGGGAGTTCGGTGATATAACCATTATGCCACTTACTGGGCCCAAGACAGTATTTTTTATAAATTATTACTTCTACAGGTCCAAGTTAATCAGATCTGTAGAAGATTAAAGTCTACAGATTAAATTTTAGAACTTTAAACTCATTCTAAAATTATGAACACGTCAGTGATTCAGAGTGGATGCTGCTACAGTAAAACTGGAAAGAAACTAAGAGCTTTAGAAAGTCAGGCAGGGCCTTACAGAGGGGAAAAAGAGTTGGGGAGTAGTATAGAAAGGCATTTTCTTTTTACTGAGGCAAATTCTATCATTTTCTCACTACCACATCACTATCATTCATAAAAATTCTATCTCAACTCCAAGGAAAACATTAGGGGCACAGGGCCAGCAAGTGGCATGAGAGTTAAAGCAGCTGGATCTCACATGGCCAACTCTGTGGTTGGAGCGCTGGACCAGGTGGCGTATAAACATGCCAGGCATGTGCATGCTTACCCAAAATCCTGAGAGGACAATGGAGATGAAGGGATTGCAGCATGGCCATCCTCCTTGGGGGGTGGTTTCTCACTTGTCCCTGCCTCTCTCTGTTGCTCTCTGTCTTACTACAGAGGTCCTAAAGCAAACTAAAAAAATAAAAAATAAAAAAATAAAAAAATAAAAAAATAAAAAAAAATTGGAAGGCAAAAGTCAGTCATTTAGGAAAATGTTCAATGGAATAATAGATCTGATATTACAGGAAGACCTAGATGAATTCCTCTTACAATATTCTCAACAATATGACACAAAACTCATCATGGAATTGTAAAATACTTTGGACTAGGGCAAACATTGTATAATAGTTTTTGTGGTTATTTGCTAAAAATAGTAAGTCTAATAATATTCGTTAAGACCTTTGTCTCACAAGATGGCTTTTTTTTTTTTTAACTTGCCAGAAGACACATGTGCTTGATAGGGAGAAACAGAGACAAACAGAGAAAGCACTCCTCAGTAGGGCATGGTTACTTGTCAATCCCTTCTCTTCTATTTCTCCATCCTTTTGGAATTTTGGACATGCACACACATGTGCCAGACCAGGGCTGGGATTCAAACTACTTGACTGGCCATGAGGCATCTGGTTCCCTTAACCCATAGGTCATAGGGCCAGTCCCAGATGATGTTTTTTTGATAACTTCAGTACACCAGTTAAAACCATTTTCTTGGGAACCAGCAGTTAGCGTAATGGCTATGTCGCTGGACTCCCACGTAGTCGACCGCGGTTCGCGACCCGGACCCGGTGGCTTAAAACTCACACCGGGTACGTGTGCGTGCGTGCCCAAGATCCAGAGAGGAGAATGGAGGAGAAGGGATTGCGGCGTGACCAACCCCCTGGGGGGTGATTTCTCGCTTTCTGTCTCTATGTCTCTGTCTGTCTGGTGAGCGCACGCGGCCTATAGCGAAAAACTCTTAAAAAAAAAATTTTTTTTCTTCCTCAACAATTTCACCAAAAATATGGTCAGATGGAGGTACTGCCTGCTTCATTGGTGGACACTCTTTTTGCTATGATCTCCCTACAATGAGAAACAAGAGCCCTCCTGTTCTAGTCTGCCTGTTGTAATAACAGAAAATGCACGAGTCTGGAAAATGAACTTTAAAAGAAGAATAATTTGTTAGGTTCAGAATTTGAAAGTCCAAGGCCAGGGTTCCACATTTCGTAAGGGACCTCTTGCTGGTGGGTCCCCTTACAAACATGGCAAAGGCCAAAAGTGAGCATGTCTGTGTCCATGAGTCTGTCTTTATGTCTCTTCTTATTTACCTGCCGGTTTTCAATCATGGGGGCCTCACCCCAATCACCTTAATCCTAATCTCCCCACAAAGGCCCTGCCCTTCAACAACATAGTCACGTTACATTTTCACCTTCTTCATTTTGTCACAAGCACATAACACCTGAACTTGAGAGAGGACTCGTTCAAATTATACCACCTCCCGCTCTGGAAGGAGGACAAACTATTTGTACTTTCCCAAAGCTGCTATTCTGTCTAACATGTCTGAGACAGTCTCTGTCAATGGATTTACTCTCTAAAAAAACTAAAGAATTATTTCAGGAATCAGATCATCCAGAAGTCTCATGACTGTATCAGTCAAATACACTGAATAGATGCTTTTTTCCTTTTCCTATCACATTTCTTGAGTTCCTTCTTCATGGATCTCTTCACTCTAGATGTTAAATCTGACTTTATACTTCCGTCCCCTCAATTAGACTGGAATGTTCTCAGGGAAATGTATTTCTGTATCAAAAATGTACATAGTAAATACTCAACACAAATTTTTAAACATAAATGAAGGTATATAATGAAGCAACAGTGATCCCCCTCTCCCCCCATAATATGTTCTTTGGATTTTTTTTTTTTTTTTTTTTTTTTTTGGAGAGGTTTTTGCTATAGGGCACGTGCGCTCACCAGAGAGAGAGAGACAGAGAGACAGAAAGTGAGAAATCACCCCTCAGGGGGGGATGGTCACGCCGCAATCCCTTCTCCTCCATTCTCCTCTCAGGATCTTGGGCACGCACGCACACATGCCCGGTGTGAGTTTTAAGCCACCGGGTCCAGGACGCGTACCGCGGTTGACTACATGGGAGTCCAGCGACATAGCCATTACGTTAACTGCTGGTCCCGATGTTCTTCGGATTTAACTTTGAGCAGAATTACGTTAAAACACCTCTGAGTTAATTCCTTACACCCAAGGAAATCTCTCTTGGTTCCATAATTAGACAGTATAGTGTGATGAAGAACAGAAACTTCTGGAGTTAAGTAGCCACTTAGCTTATAACTTCTTCCTAACTAAGTAGGTATCCACTTATCCAACCTCTTCCTATACTTGAAGAAAAAAAAATGAAGAAAGTTTTGCCCTTTGCTGCACTCTTTTTCATTCACTGCCTTCCTGTAATAGCATATATTTTTAATTTTGCAGAAGGCATGTACACTTACCAGAAAGAGAGATAGAAGGAAAGTGAGAAAGTTTTCCCCGTGGAGGATGTTCACACCACAATCCTTTCGCTATTTCTCACCCCTTTAGAGATTGTGGACATACACACACATGCATCTGGCATGTTTCTCAAGGAACTAGGTCTTGGACTTGAATTCCATAATAGCCATGTGGATCTAGCCACCTTAACCACCATACCACTGGTTGGCCCAATTTTTATTTATTTATTTATTTTTATGTTTTTGCCTTAGGGTGTGTGCTCTCACCAGAGAGAGGCACAATGGGACAGAAGGGGAGAAGATGAAAAATCACCTCCCAGCGGGACTGGTCATGCCACAGTCCCTTGTCCTCCATTCTTTTCTTGAGATTTTGGGCAGGCACGCACACATGTCCAGCATGATTTTCAAGTCACTGGGTCCAGGGCTTGAACCGCAGTTGGCCATGTGGGAGCCCAGTGCCTTGCCTTAACCACCACGCTACCTGCTGGGCCCATGCCTATTTTCAAAAATGTCTTTATTTGAACTTTTATGGGCTTGAGGAGAGTGAAGAAATAAACACAAATGGTAAAGTAAAAGATTTCTTTTTAGACTTACTAATTCTGAATGTATTCCTTTTAGTGTTGATGTAAAAGATATCAAGTTAAATTATTTTGCATGGTGTTTGCATATAATAAATGCTCCAGATGTATTATTATAATTGATATAAGCCTCCTATCCTGTATTCACCCTAACTTTGCAGGTGGTGCTTCTATTGGATTATACTGCTTAGTTTTTTTGTGTTTTTTGTTTTTGTTTTTGTTTTTGAGAGGTTTTTGCTATAGGGTGCATGTGCTTGCCAAAAAGACAGAGAGAAACAGAGACAGAAAGTGAGAAATCACCCTTCGGTGCAATGGCCACACCGCAATCCCTTCTCCTCCATTGTTCTCTTGGGATTTTGGGCACACACACACATGTGCCCGGCGTGAGTTTAAGCCACCGGGTCCAGGACTTGAACTGTGGTCGACTACATGGGAGTCCAGCAACATAACCATTATGCCAACTGCTTGTCCCTATATTGCTTAGTTTTAAATCCTGGCTTACCCTTGGAACTTGTATTTTAGCTTTCCTTTTTTTTTTTTTTTTTTGAGAGGTTTTTGCTATAGGGCACGTGCGCTTGCCAGACAGAGAGAGACAGAGAGAGCAGAAAGAGAGAAATCACCCCCCAGGAGGGATGACCATGCTGCAATCCCTTCTCTTCCATTCCCCTCTCGGGATCTTGGGCACGCACGCACACGCGCCTGGCGTGAGTTTTAAGCCACCGAGTCCGGGACACGAACCGCGGTCTACTACACGGGAGTTCTGCAACATAGCCATTACGCCAACTGCTGGTCCCTATACTGTTTAGTTCTAAATCCTGGCTTACCCTTGGAACTTGTATTTTAGCTTTCCATTTTTTAAATATTTGATAGATACCAGGCGAGTCTTGACCCTCATAGATAATTATCCTAGACTCCTAGAATTCTTATCTTGAATCAGAAGAACTGTTTCTTGCTTGTTTATTAATAGATATTTTTTTCCAAAAAGCTAACAATTCAGTATAAAGAAAGATAAAAGCAAGTAAATAGCAATTAAGCCCACAATACAAACTCTACACAAAACATGTACATACAGTGAACGTTGAAAGAAGGTTGTGATTAACCATACGGAAAATTTGCCTCAGAAGGGATAATAACTTCTTGAATTGCAGGAAAGTGTTACTCTACAAGATTCCTCTATGACTTTCACCCACAGTCTATTATTTTTTCTTTTTCTGATATAACAACTTCTTACTGACTCCTTCTCTTTATTATTTCTATTCTCATTCTCGGGTCCTCCTCCATCGCATATTAGACCATTCTGTTCTTCGGATGGAATTTCTTTTCATTACTATTCCTCCGTATTAAATATCCTGTAAAACTCTGTCGGGTTAAACAAACCTCAATATTGTTTCATTTATTTTATCTAAAAAAAAGGAAATTTTACACACACACACACACACACACACACACAGAGATATACACATACACATGAAACATTAGCATCAGAACTTTTAATTTACCATCTGATTCCATTTTTTAAAAAATTTACATTTAACAATTGTAATCATTGTACATCCTTATACAGTAAGACGCCCTATGATCAGGCACATTTCTAATATATTCCCAACTGAAATTCTTTCATCTTCTGTTAAGTATGTGTTTCTGTATGTATATATGTGTGCATGTATGTACGTATTCATGTGTTACCTTAGTCAGTTCGCATCTACTCAGGCAACATATGTTTAGTGTTTGGCTCATACACATGGAATAAGCACTGTAACCAGAACTTGGGTGTGCGAGTCGACGGCACATTCCTAAGTCCTTGCTCTCTCTTTCTCCCGATCTCTCTCTTGAGAATCCACTTCTTTTCCATACAGCCATGCGCACTGCTCAGGCACATGGCGTCTCCACCTAGCTCTTCCCCATGTTGCTTCTGACTGTCACAGAGCTAGGAGGCAGGTGGATATGTGAAAGATGATAAGCCAAAGATTTGTTCCTTCATTTTCTCCTAAGTGCTGCAGCCTTCATAAAATCTAGTACTATAGGTTATCGATTTTCACCAAAAGAGGAAAAATCAGTAGGAGTGAAGAATTATGATGTTATGTCCTAAATGAATTTTTCAGAGAGAAAGAAGAACAAAACAGCAACTTTCCCTCATCTTGGGCAGTTGGTCAGAAATGAGGATTAGAGTATGGAAAAAGAAAGGCAGGCATGCACCAGTCCCTAGGGGGGAGGAAGCATTGATCTCTTGGGTGATTGCTGGACTACCTCTGAAGCTGAGAATTAGGTTCAATCTCTTAGTGCTAACATTTAAGTCCTTTCAGATCTCCAGGGACAGCTTTTGCTTTCTCTTCTTCTACCTCATTCCTGTTTCAGTGAGCTGTCTTAACTCTTTACCTTCCAGGCTTTCTCTTCATTTAGACAGAAGCCTAGATCTCAGTAAGTCTATTAAAGCTTGAGGAAATGTTTTCACTATTATTTCACAAGCAGTATGTTAGAAATGATGAGAAAGCCACATTTTTAATAAAAAGTTAGCTTGTTAGTAAAAATAGCTGTAACAGACCCATTCTCCTTTGTGCTCATCGTATATGAAGAACACTTGGCTCAGTAGCAAGGTTTTGCAAGACGAAATGTGGCTCAGAATCGGGTAGACAGCTTTTCAAAATGTGGATTTGCAGATACAACTCCAGTTCTACAATCACACTGTCTAGGAGTGGGTCCTGGGTATCTGTATTTAAACAACAGCAACAAAAAGCTTTCTTATAGTTTACACTGCCTACTTGATCCACTTCAAAAAGACGAGGCAAAGAAACGAGAAGAGTGGCATCAAATTCCTTGAGCAAACTGCTTCAGATCCAAATTTAAAGCTGCTCTCTTAAATTCCATGAATCTGGCCTCAAAAGAAAGAGCGTAATTACAGGAAAGGTGCATCTGCAGATTTCTAGCAGGTTAGAGATTTCCCCAAAAGGTATATCTAATGATCTATTGATTAGCACTATGAGATCTAGGGTCAAGCATAGGGTAAAGAAGAGAAAGAAAATAGTCCAGTAGAAAAACACTTCAACAGCTGTCAGTAGTAGGGGAGAGGAGCTTTAAGAGAAAGCTTGCCTACCAGCTATTTTTCTCCTCGAAAATATAACCTGTTTGCTTAGAAGAAAATCTGGTGAGGATGTTAGTGGAACAGAGAGATTCTGTTAGCAAAAGAACTTTGATTTGAACCACGCCAAGGTAGTGCATACTGAAAACTGGGATAATATGTGCCCGTGAGGCAAAAGATAAATTAGATTTGGCCTGAGGGTGTTTGAAACAACAAGGTCATGTAGAGGCTGATAACTGCACCAAATTGTTCCCCTTCAGCCTTCTGCACAGAATGTGCCAGAAACAGCCAGAATCCTTCAAGATGAAAAATAATTGGAAGTAACTCAAGAGGAAACCTATAAATGAAAAACCATAAGCCATATTTTGGCCAAGTTAATATATCCCAAGGAAAATGGAAGGATTCTAAGTCATTTAAGGATATGGGTAGGGTCAGCCCATCAGGTTGTACAGAGCAAAATGGTCAAAGAAATAGGTCCTCAGTCTCTGTATTCTTGAGAGTAGAAGGGGGATTTATTTATTCATCCATGAATTTGGCCAACTGTTGTTAATTGAATATGTACTATGTGCCAGCTATTGCTCTAGAATTT
This sequence comes from Tupaia tana, assembly GCA_026018925.1. Classification (NCBI taxonomy): domain Eukaryota; kingdom Metazoa; phylum Chordata; class Mammalia; order Scandentia; family Tupaiidae; genus Tupaia; species Tupaia tana. The sequence goes on from JAKSZU010000003.1 coordinate 211,059,704, forward strand.
GGAAGTGCAGTTATTTACAAAGGAGATAATGTCTCAACTCTCAAACCTCCTATATTCTAATAGTGGGAAGAAATATAAGGAATAAACTAACAAAAAGTGATTTATTCAGAATGATTTGGTTTTAAATGTCAGATTTACCCCTTAAGAATGTGCATTGTTCTTGGGGCTAGCAGGTGGCATGGTGGTTAAGGTGCCGAACTCACATATGGCTGACCACAGGTTGAGTTCCGGTCCTAGTGGCTTGCTTTCTAACTTTGCCTCTCTCTCTCTCTCACTGGTGAACACACATGCTCTATAGCAAATTAAAAATAATAATAATAATAAAATTAAATACATAATTCTTAAAAAGCCTCAACCATTTGTATTACTCTTAACCTCATGTGACTTTTTCCTTCTCTGTAAAATTGAGGTAGAAATTCTGTTTCTGAAAGGTTGTGATGAGGATAGAGGAACCATATCTATTATAGAATGTAGGAAGTAGTTCATAAAAATTTATTTAATGAAAAGTTGCAAATGTGAAGGATCCAGTAAAAAGAAAATGGAGTTCAGAGCATAGTGAAAACATTTGTTCATAAACAGGAGAATAATTGCTATAAACACATACTGATATACATGTATATGTCTCTCTCTCTCTCTCTATATATATATGTATACATACACACACACACACACACACAGTACATGGATAGATATATACCTAGATACTTATACATGCACATGCATATATGTTTAGATATAATACATACCAGGGGACTTCAAAAAATTCATAGAAATGGAATTAATGTACAAGTTTACTTTGGTGCAGCAAAAATTGAAAGCCATGCATTGATTTTTATGATAAGCATTTTTCATGAACTTTTGAAGACTCCTTCATATATTTTTGTATATATACACACATGCGTACACACACATCTATATCCCATAGATATCTATATAACATAGATAAAGATGTAGGTGAGTTGAGTTCCTTAGTTTAGAATAGAGAAGACGAAGTAGTCTTATCTAATATTTTCTATTTTTTATGCATCCTGGAAGGTAACAGGGTAACAGTCAAAACCTTTGAGTAGAGTAGTGGTATTTAAGAAGAAGTTGGTAATATAAGAAATTCAAAGAAGAAAGTGACCAATTATCCCTCACTTTTCCAGACTCAGAACCTTGATTTCAGCATCACATGGAAACAATTCTATTAGGTCATCAGAAAATTCATGATGCATTTTTACATAGAAACACAAAAAATACAACTTTTCTGATGGCCTTTCAGCAGTATCACCATAAGAAATTATTGCAAACATACATTTAAACAAGGAGGCTATTAGTATGTACTGAGAAGTTGCATGGCCACAGAAAAATCACAGCACATATGGGCATAACCAGGTGGTTTCTCTGTAGGAATGCGTACATTAGAAGCCAGATAACAGGCATGGAACTATTTAGGTAAGTTATAAGATCTCAGAAAATCATTCTTGGCTACAGTAACTGGAAGAACACTCTGCATTCCTGGGGAAATTCTTTTTAGTTGGTCTTGAACCTTCTCCCCAGATCTCACCTGGGGATACAAGTAGTGCTGGCTTCTCCAGCTATTCTTCTATTAAGTTTTTGTAGGGATCAGCACTCCTTCTAGCCAATATAGTCTTTCTTAGATATGTTACTGTATCTAGGTGATTATTCTTATAATAGAGTTTGATTGACCTAGAAGCTTTTCTCTTTTTTTTTTTTAAGATAACTTTGCATATAATCTATCTTATTCATTATATATTGATTTATTATTTAACTTACGTTTAAGTACTAGAAAAATAGGTTTTGTGTGTGTGTGTGTGCGTGTGTACGCTTGTGTCTTTTCTGCTTTCCTAAGGTACTAGAATGCCACAGTCATGGTTTTCTTGAATGCTAAAGAGAATATAGGTTTGATAAGACTTCACTGCCAAGAGAATTTCCAGGCACAAAGAAGAGGTGCATCATTGGTAGTTAGAAAAAGAAAAGGTGGTTGTAAAATCTTCTATAAATTTGGTAACATCTTCATTTCTTTGGAAATCCTAAGGTTGTAGAGTAAGCCAAGATAAAGCCACTGGTGAGTTAAACTATGTGTATTTATGTAAAAAAATATAATCAAGCACCTAAAAAATGGCAGGCACTTTGGGAAGTATTTCAATACAACAATATAGAAAAGGATTCCTACCCTTACATAGCTCACAGTCGAGGTGGAGTAAGTAAGTCACTCCCTAAAAGTACGACAAATGACCGTGCGAAAACAGAGGAGGCAACTTGATCCAGTGACCACACCTGCAGGTAAGGATCCTCTGATATATTAGGTTGTCATGCATCACGACTTTCCCAACAACCCAATAGTTTCGGAGCATGCTGTACTCTCCATAGCTAAGTCTTCATCCCACAAATGGGTGAATTCCACTGGCCATCTCCTGTGGTATCCCTTGTTACACTATATGACAAAGGTCAGGTGCAGAAATACTGTCACCTCCTCTTGGATGGGATTTATCCTGTTGTCTAAACAGACTTTTTCTCCCATATAGTAGTCAGGTAGGACCTTTTATAATTTGCTCTCTAGTAATAATTACGAGGTTTTTCTGATCACATAATTCAAGGCATTTTCCATCCAGAGTTTGAATGTATGATTTTTTGGTTTCTCAGATACACCAGTTTCTAGGAAAGTACTATTTCCCTTATGTATAAAACTTAAAATTCTTCCTGTAATTTTCAGGTCATAATGCAATGAATGATCTACACAGTTAGCACCAGCAGTGCAAAGGAATGTAATTGGGAATAATCAGTGACCTGCATGCTAATGGAGAGATGAACTCATTCTATAGAATTCCAGGAACCAGTACCTGTCCAATCACTTCCACACTTCAACCCCCTTAGGCAATCTCACAGAAGAGAACTCAGTCCAGAGATGCATCTTTGTTGTAACTTCAGTAGGTTTTTTTTGTTTTTTCCCCCTTATGGATCCTGGCTTTCTCAGAGAGCTATGTTACAATTTAAGAAGAATTACTTTAAAATTCCAGGGAAGAGACGTATCTATTTGAAAATGTGTGTCCCAAAAGGTGGCTAATAATTGTGTGCATAATTAAAATAGAAGCTCTGACTCACAACTTGATTCTTCCCAAACTAGAGCTCTTAATAACACATGCTGTTTGCATGATGATGGCGCACATCATGGGATTACCCTGTAAAATGACACCCAGGACTATTGCTTTTTTTTTTTTTTTTTCAACTTTGCATGCAAACCTTGCCTTCCTGCTCTCTTTTCTTTGTGAAGTGCATCCCTCTGTATCCACCAGAGTTCAGTGTATGAACAGAATATAAGGAAGCACTGTCCTTCCAGTAGGATGTTGAACCCCCTAATTACTACTAGAAAGCTGCTAATAAAAAAGCAAACCCTAAATTTATTATGATTTACTAGGTTAAGGGAGACAACTTAGATCAATCTCAGCAATGCCTGTATTGGGGAGACCAGAATCTGAATATGTATAAAGTTTTGAGGTTTATGTTCAGGTGGCTTCGAGCGGAGGACTGTTCTCTCTTAAACTAGTCAAGAGGACAAAACCAACACAGCAAACCTTTGGAGACATAAATGGTAGAGTTACCCACCAGTTTAAAAGAAAACATTTTCTTTTCCAAACTAAAACAAAAAAGAATGGCCAGCACGTATGGCACAAAGAGGGTAGCATATCAGGTACCAGACTGTGGGACTGAAAGCTACATTAACAGCCCACATTTTGAACCCCTATCCCAGTTCCCTAGTCTGGTTGCCTTGAAAACATACCCAGTGTGTAAATGTACCCAGGACCCAGGCAGTTTATAGGACTAGAGGAAGGGAATCATGGGACTGTGTCTTGTGAAAGGTGCTTCTTGTTTATTTGTTTGTTTTTAAGAATTATTTTATTCATTCATTTATTTTAATTTGACCAGAGATAGAGAGATAGAGAGAGAGAGACAGAGAGAGAGAAAGTGAGAAACCAAGCTACCAGGTCCAAGACTCGAACTACGGTAAGCCACGTGGGAGTCTCCAGCACCTTAACCACCATACTGCCTGCTGGTCCCTGGAAGGTGCTTCTTTCTCTTTCTCAGATATATATGCACACACCATCATGAATAATAATAAAGATTGTGGCAATAAATTCTGATACATCTTTAGCTGGGACTTAGAGAAAGGATAGGATTTGTTTAGTTGAGAGGGTGAAGTGTCAGCTGGAGTTGGTAGCTTCAGGAAAGGCATGAAGGCATGGCATGTAGCTTTGACACATTCGTGGAATTCAGAAGTGATTTCTCTGGATGGAGCAGAGGTTAAATTTGGGAGCTATGAGAGTGAATCATTTATACATCAAATAGTAGAGGGCCTGAATTCTAGATTGGTCAATTCAAACTGGTAAGGTTAGCAATAAGTAATTAGAAATTTTTTGATTAAAATATGCTACACCTGGGAAGCTCATATTCTAGAACAATGATGAATAATATTAAGTTGTCAGAAAGCTCATGATGTATTTTTCTATTTTTCTCTGCCAAAATGCATCATGACTTTTATGATGACCTAGTAGAAAAGTCAGAGGAAAAATCTGAAACCTGTCTTAAAAAAAACTATTGGAACCACTGAAGGATATGGAGTGCAAGAGTAACATGGTAACATTTTGGAAGACGATTAATGTGCAAAAGGATGGATTAATGAGTCGATAAAGTATTTAAGAGAGACTCTGGCCTATGATATGAATAATAGTAATAATGATAACAGTAATAATTAGAACTGTAATAGTAATCACTTGGGAAAGGAGAACAGAGAACAGACAGGAAGAACAGGTAGTAGGCCGAGGTATTCCTGTAGCTGCTAAGCAATGATGTTTGTTCTAGGCTGTAGGCAACAGGGAAAAAAATCATGTCCCAAACCAAGATAAAGTAGCGAGTTAGATAAAATGCCATCTAACTCTTTTTTTTTTACCCATTACAGGAATTATTATTAGCCTTAGGCTTTTCTATTCCATGTGTGACAGGGTAATAGCAGGAATTTCACCTGGGAGCTTATTAGATATGAAGAATCTCAGGCCCCAACCCAAATATACTAAATAAGAATCTACATTTTTTTTTTTTTTTTTTTGGAGAGGTGTTTTGTTTTTTTTTTTATTTTATTTTTTTTTTTTTTTTTTTTTTGTTTTGTTTTTTTTCCATAAGGGCGCATGCGCTCGCCAGACAGAGAGAGACAGAGAGACAGAAAGTGAGAAATCACCCCCCAGGGGTGGGGCCACGGGGGATGGCCACGCCACAATCCCTTCTCCTCCATTCTCCTCTTGGGATCTTGGGCATGCACACACACGCGCCCGGTGTGAGTTTTAAGCCACCGGGTCCAGAACTCAAACTGCGGTCGACTACATGGGAGTCCAGCAACACAGCCATTACGCTAACTGCTGGTCCCTCTACATTTTTTTAAATTCCTCACTAGAGAGTGAGGAAGAGAGAGAAAGCACTTACCCAATGGGATGTGGTCTTACTGCAATCCCTTCTCCTCCACTTCTCCATCTTGTTTGATTTGTGACATGCACTCACACAAACCGACATGTTTTCCAAACCACCAGGGCCAGGATTTGAACTTCAGTCATATGGGATCTGGCTCCTCCAACCACAGGCTACCGGGACTGGCTTCAGAATCTATTTTAATAGTCTTTCTGATGCTGTGTCTTAGATTAATCTAATTCAAATATAACCTGATAGGGAGGATATTTTCCTTGATAGAAAGTTGGTTGGCTTCATTTCTTTGTTATTGAATGTACATGTCCCTAACCCTTGACATTCCCTAATTAGCTAGAGAAAAGACAACCTCCTCACCTCTTCCCATCTATTAATAAGAACACTTAAAGGCTAATTGCAACTCTACTTTAAAATCCTTCAAAATTTAACTTTCCATATTTATTTATTCATTAATTCTCTCTACATGTTTTTAATCATTCAGAATAGGTTCCCCACAGATAAATTGTTCTACTCTGATTTACTCTTAGGACATTTTGAGATTTTGATAAATTCTATCAAATCCCTTCACAAAAAAAATGCACATAAACATATGCTGGTGATTTTTGGGGGGAGCACAACTTATTTGTGCATTGGAAACATGCTCCCTCCACATATATTAACCATAAAAATCTTCACAAATATTATGCTTCTCATTTTTTTTCATGCAAAAATAAATGCCTTCTTCTCAGAGAAGGGTGAATAAACCCAAACTGTACAACATAAACAGAATATAAACTATTTTATTGCACAAAAGTAAATTTCAATGAGATGCCAACTTTGACATCCAGCTGATTCTGACTTTCTGTTTTGATACCAACAAATGCTGAAAGCTCTGACTCACAAAAGAAAGGATAAGCAAAGAGAATCAGAGTTCCCATGGCTCACGTTGCAGATGAAAGTAGACTTTCTTTAGGGAACAAGAGAATTCTGAAAACCCTTCAGGTGGAATTCATGTCCTAGTGTATTTTTCTTTGTCCTCGAGTCAATTAGGCAATCAATGTCAAGGTCTACACACCACTGATGTTCTCTATGTAGGCATGAGAGAGATTATGAGTTTATTGCCTTTGTGAATCTATCTAAATTTTGGAATTATTTAATAGAACTCACTCCAGAAGTTCTTCGTCAATATAGCTGACTTCTGATTGCTGAGTTATTAAAGAAAGAAAGGAAAAAAAAAAAGAAACTCTTAAAACTGATAGGAAGTACTTCTTCAAATATTTGAAATTTTACAGAGGTACCATCTTTCCTTCCAGGGTAGAAAAAACTTGTCCAAGAAAGATTATAATCTTTCTTTTAATTTTTCTATCTGTCTCCCTTCAGTAGCTGTGTCGGTTAACATTTTCGCCATATTCATTAATTCAATTACAGGCAACAAGTCAGTCAGTGTATAAAGTCCTCCCAGACAACTTGCCTTAAGAGATGGACTTTCTCTCTCTCTCTCTCACAAAAGAAAAAATGAAAAATGTATCAGAAGTTCATTCAAGTGTAAGAATTCTCCCAGTTATTCAAATGTATTTCTGTACAGTACTAATATTCACATTTTAGTCTAATTTCTTGAAAATCATCTTAAATAGTGATGACTTAAGGTCTGGTACTGGTAAAGATAATAGTTTGCATGGCGATAAGCCAAGATTTCTTTCAATCAAACTCTTATCTCTGGAAAATAATGGATAATAATTTTCCTTTAGCAAAGCACAAAAATCATACATATTTTACACATAAATTATAGCATTTCCTGAAAATATGTGGCTCTCTAGAAAATCTTGGCTTAAATTAGAAAACTCCACCTGGTTGGGAGAACTATCATGGTACATGGTATTCTTTTTTTAATATTTATTTATCTAATTTTATGTATTATTTTCTAATTTGATGAGAGGAGAGAGAGGAAGAGAGATAGAGATAGAGAGAGAGAGAGAGAGAGAGAGAGCACACAAGCCGCCAGGTCCAAGACTTGAACCGTGGTTGACCATGTGGGAGTCCAGCATCTTAACCACCACACCACCTGCCGTCCCCATGGTACATGGTATTCAACAGGCTACTAGAGGGAGCCAGAAAATGCCTTTTCTCACTTGACTCAGGGATGAAGGCCTTCTTAAGCCTTTATGTGCAGCTACGTACTATTAATTTTCTCTCTCTCCTTTCAATTTCCAAACTCCACCCCTATAATGTAAGAAGGAAATTTCATGGTATTTTGTTTAGTTCCCTTATCTTATACTATAATAATTCAAGATTGACTTTGAGATTTGTAGAAATAAATTACATGTAGTTCACATATAGTTGGGACAGGATCTGGTCATACTTCACTGCCTGCGACTTAAACTATGTGTACTTGGGTCGACTTCATAGCCAAATCCCAACCCCAGTGGCTTAAAAAACACAGCAGGTGTATGTGCATGCATGCTGAAAATGGCAACAGGATGGAGAAATAGAGAAGGGATTGCGGCATGACCACATCCCATTGGCGGGGGTGGAGGGAGGATACTTTCTCTCTCTGTTTTCCTCTGGTGAGAGCACAAATCATCTAGGAATTTTTTTAAAAAATAAAAAAAAAAAAAAAAAAAAAAAAAGGGGCTGGCAAGTGGCATGGTGGTTAAAGACGCTGGACTCCCACATAGCCGACCACGGTTCAAGTCTCGGACCTGGTGGCTTGCTTTCTCACTTCCTCTCTCTCTCTCTCTCTGTCTCTCTCTGATCAAACTGGAAAATAATAATGATAATAATAATAAATAAAGTTAAATAAAATAAAAAAAAAAATGTGATTGTGATTTCCAGTGTAGAGTTTACACTGTTTTTCTTATATACAGTATTTTTAAAAACTTATTTATTTCTCCCATGAGTTAGAGACAGAGAGACAGTACCCCCAGTGAGGTCTTGAGGCAATGATCCATACCTACCCTTCAGCTAGTTCTTAATCATGGCCAAATATATGCCCAACATACCCAGTGAGGTCTTAAGACTGGAGCCAGGAATCTTCCCACAGGGGATCACCTCCAGAGCACTGCATTTTACAGCTATGCCACTGTCTGGCCTGTACACATTATTTTCTTATGTGTGATTCCTCCCTCTTAATTGACAGAGGGCATCTCATTGAGTCTCACTTTCAGGTGATCTGAAGACAAATGACATTTTTATGTTCTTCTGAAGTGCTTCTCCCAAAGTGAACATTATGAATGTCACAAGGTTTATATTTTAAGCCAGATCACCCTAAGTACATTTTCCAAATGTGATGCCAATAAAGCCAACTTTTTGGGACCAGCAGTTAGTGTAATGGCTATGTCACTGGACTCCCATGTAGTCGACTGCAGTTCGAGTCCCGGACCTGGTGGTTTAAACTCACGCCAGGTGCGTGTGCATGCGTGCCAAAGATCCCAAGAGGAGAATGGAGGAGAAGGAATTGCGGCATGGCCATCCCCCCTGGGGGGTGATTTCTCGCTTTCTATCTCTCTGTCTCTCTCTCTGACTGGCGAGCGCATGCGCCCTATAGCAAAAAAAAAAAAAAAAAAAAAAAAAAAAAAAAGACAAAAAAAAACCCCAACTTTTTGTATTGAGACAATATAAGCCAAAAAAAGTATATATACACACACACACACACACACATATATAAATTTATATGTATATATCATATATATATGTGTGTGTGTGTGTGTGTGTGTGTGTGTGTGTGTGTATAGTTACTAAGCACTCTCTAGACATTTAAAAGCTACAGTTCAGGCCAGCAGGTAGCATAGAGGTTAAATTGGCTGGAGTCCACATGGCTGATTTCATAGTCCAAGTCCCAGACGCAGTGGCTTGAAAAACACACTGGGCATGTGTGCATGCATGCCCACGATCCTGAGAGGAGAATAGAAGAGAAGGGATTGCAGTGTGGTCATCCCCTCTCAAGGGTGCTTTCACAATTTCCCTCTCTCTCTATTTATTTCTCTGGTGAGAACACTGACCCTATGGCAAAACTAAAAAATAAATAAATAAATAAAAGCTGCCGTTGTAAATACTAAAATACTGCTACCCCACATTTTCACAAAACAACCCAGGCTCTGGCTTTCTAAATATTGACCTCGTACTCTTCAACAAGGTAGAAATCAGATATTCTGATAGTAATATTTAGAGAATGATTTAGGGATTATGTCTTTTGTCAAATTGAGATAATCCAGGGGAAAAAAAAATATGTCAGCCAGAAGTGGCATCTTTCGGTATTTAGTTACAAACCAGCACAACAAGGAGATTCAGATGCTATAATTTTCCTGGAGTACACACTTGACTTGTTTTCTTTCTACCCCAAATCTTAGAAACGTGCCTTGATGGAATTATGGTTCCTCACCCCCAAAGGATTTTTCTGTCCAGTCCCTCTAACCACTTTGCAATTTTTTATTGCTTCAATAATTTTCTCATGCCCCCTAGGGGAACTCTAGCCATGCTTCTTAGCTGATGTCAGAAACTTGAGTCTAAGCACTCCCTTTTGTCCACAAGAGAAATAATGGCGCCTGGGGCAGCACAGCTAAGTCCAAGCATCAAATCTGTTTACCCAAAACCGTCATTACTCTGTAATTCTCTCTGCTAATTTCATATGGGAACAAAGCCTTTTGGCTCCTGGATGCTAATGAGCTTAGGGCATTTCTCTTGTTTCAGGTCCAACGCAGGGATTTTTCTAATTTTCCTTGCCTGTCACCTTCAGGTGAGTTAATCAGCTCTGAGCAGCCATAGCTTTGGAGCCCGTGCGTTTCAAGCTTTCCTCCTTAGCTCTTCCATCTTTAGCCAGGTCCTGTTTCTTCCCTAAGACATTCTTGGCTCATACATCCTTTGTGTTTGGCCTCCCGTGTGGATGCCTGATAGCTTTCCTCCTGGAAACCACTCTGCAGGGATTTCTTTTTGTTTTCTGAACATGACTTTTAATTACACTTGTATTATTTGGCCATCAGCTGCTATGTAAAGCCTGAGTTAGTGCCATCTAATGGTATTAGAGTAGGGGGTGGCTCTTGGCCAGAAAAGTAGCCTCTGCTCTTCACTCTAGAATGGGCCATTTGTAAAAGAACAGGGGCCATGGAGATAATCACTATATACTTGATCCAAACTCTACACACAGCACATGATTCCTACCCACTAGGCTTGGCAAGAAAAGACTTGAAAATATTAAAATTATTTTATTCTGGTTGGCCTCCTTACTGTACCCTCTCTAATTTTTAAATATCTTAACAGGCAATATGCTCACATGACTGCAAATAGCACCTTAGATCAAATGGTACTTTTGATTAGTGGGGAAATTGCTGCACTTTACTCATTTATTGCCCTATATTGACATCTGTAATATTAGGTTGTCGACAAAGTCATGACATATTTTTTCATGCTTTTCTATGCAAAAATGTGTCATGATTTTTTCCAATAATCCAATAGATATGATGTGGACTTACAAGATGTTTCCCAAACTGTCTTTGTGATTTTGCTGAATATCTGCACTGGGGTCTTATCTCAGTTATCTTAGAAGATGTTTAAAATTTTTGTGTACTCCTAGAAGTTCTTACATCCCAGCATATTAGCCTGATAACAATAGATACACAGAAGAAATCTGTTATTTAATGAATGATAAAGCTTTTTGAGAACAGCATACAAATAAGAGTGGTTGTTAACAAACTCACTTTTTGAAATAGAGGGTCAAAATCATCAGGAGAGATTTCTTTTAAAAAGTGGATGGTAAGCGTGCCCGTATTTTTAGTAAATTTTTTGCTTCATTTTTTTTTATTTGGTAAAACTCAAGAGTGGGCTTATCCCTTTGCAAAACATTACAAAGGAAATTATCAAACTATCAAACCCTGCCATTTCATGATTACATGTAGCTTTTCCCAATTATTGTTTAAATGCATTTTTATTTGACAAGACTTTTTTTTTTCTTTTCAAATACCTTTATGTTACTTAGGATCAGGTCTTAATGCATTATTCTCTTTATAGAACCATTTATTTCTAGTTTAAACTATAATACGTTGAATAAAAAGAAAAATACATGCAAATGTGGCTGGATTTTAAAAAGTTCCTTTGTATGTCTTTTGTAAATTTAACGTAAATTGTTATCCAATTAATTGTATAAGATGATGATTTATTTCTGTGATACTTCAAAAGATACTTCAAGTCCCCTTAGGAAATTCATACTCACCAAACAAGGTGGCACCTTGTCACAATCCTGGGATAGCTGGCACATAAAACAAGGAGAAGTAAAGGCAAACAGATTTCTTTGATTTCCCCATGGACATTTCTGGTCATGGTATTTAAAAGGAGCAACCCAATGAAAAATATTTTTCTTACAAAACTCAAATATCTAATACTAACATTTACCTGGGCTTGAGTTCACCTTTGTAAGCTGTAACTTACTGATCTTATAAACTTGAAAGGTACCGAACAAGTGCAAGGTGATGTCTGCCTACACACATCTTTCCTTCTGACTCTTTAGGTAGTCTGTTAAGATCTTTTGTTATGTGGAATTAAACATCTGGAGAGAAGCCAAGAGATTGTCCACCTTAACACTGTGTTTTTAGTTTTTTTTCAGAATAGAGTCTTTAGATTACATTAATGAATACTAGCTTCCTCATTGACAATACACAATGAAACTGGATTGTGCTCTTGTCATTTTAACTCTTTCATATACCATAAGCCAGGTTGGCATTCTTTGCTAGTTCTTTCCACAAATTAGTATTGAGTGCCCACCACATATTAGGAATGTGATAGAGAGGTGGACAGAATATTGGGTCACCTGAAAAGTCATGACACATTCTTGCATAGAAAGTCAGAAAAAATATATCATGACTTTTCCGACACTCCAATATATTCTCTGCTCTCAAGATTTCCACTGTCTATTGAGGGGAACAAACAAACATGTTTAAAACATTGTGAAAAATGAATAAGTAGCTATACGTCTCAAGCATTATGGAAGTGGAGAGAAAAGAGAAAACACAGTGAAACTTCCTGTCTATATCAATCAGGATTAATTTTCTAATCATTTCCTTAGGAAAACCACGCTCATTTTAATTCCAAAGTATAACAAGGAATAAGCAGTGTGTGTGTGTGTGTGTGTGTGTGTAAAAAGAGAGACAGAGAGAGAGTTTGGGGGGGGGCAGTAGTCAAAAAGACAGAGAAGATCAGGTGAATAGAATAGACAGAAAACCTGAAAAACCACACGCTATATTTAGTGACAAACAAACAGACTAATGTTGCTAGAGCATAAACCGTAAAGCCCCAAGTGCTAAGAGATGTTACTAGGTAGACAGATACAACAGAGAGTTTTTTTAAGCCATCAGAAACGTTACTCCAATGAGACTCAGAGTAAACAAAGGCCTTCAATGATGGAACTAAATAATCTTGTGGTAATTCTTCAACAGCTGTGTACAGAGTGGTTTGGTTGCTGGGGAGGCAGTTGCTAAAGCTGAGTCACTATGAACGTGTAGTCACAAGCTGGAGAAAAGGTAAAGAGATGGAGAGAGGACATGAGAGCCATTTTAACAAGTAACACTATAACCGAGCTAAAAGAAGGAACCAGAGTAACTCCTATTAAACGTGACATATTAGGCTGGCCCTTAAAGACCGTTTCCTTCTCTTTTGCTAACTGACCTTGCTTTACTGTATAACTTACCACAAAAGAAAACCATAGAAAAACCAAGCTAAAACCACTAATCATGGCTTTGCTGAGTTTTCACAGGAGCTGGGTCTTGAGATCCAAGCCAGAGAGCAGATGTGTCTGAGAAAAGGAAGGACAGAAACATGCTGGCTTTGAGGTCTAGATGACCACAATTGTGAACAGCAACTTTGGTGCCTACAAGTCTCCATGTGACCAAGAAAATGACTAACTGTCGTGCAGAAGAGCACGTAGTCTTCCTTTCTCACTTCCTTTCCCAATTCCCTTATCTTCTCTCCCCTTTAAGATCCTTTGATCCCGGGGAACCAGCAGTTAGCGTAATGGCTATGTCGCTGGACTTCCACGTAGTCGACCGTGGTTCGCGTCTTGGACCCGGTGGCTTACAACTCAGGCCGGGCGCGTGTGCATGCGTGCCCAAGATCCAGAGAGGAGAATGGAGGAGAAGAGATTGCGGTGTGACCATCCCCCCTGGGGGGTGATTTCTCGCTTTCTGTCTCTATGTCTCTCTCTGTCTGTCTGGCGAGCGCACGCGCCCTATAGCGAAAAAAACCTCTCCAAAAAAAGAAGAAAAAAAAAAAAAAAAGATCCTTTGATCCAGTCTGGGGCTTGGGAGATGGCCTTTGAACATTAGCTTATCAACTTTTCCAGGCCATTGGTTTCCTGAATAAAGCAACATTTCCTTTCCACTGACACTTGTCTCTAGAGATTGGCCTTCAAGCAGGGAGTGAGGGATGGTGGGTAGCTGAACTCGTGTTTGGTAGGCTAGACCTACAGCTGGTTCTGTTACAAAACCATCAGATAAGTGTGTTTTGATAAGGGCAGTGAGGAGAAGACAGAATGAATTTTGGAGCTCCTATGTCTAGCTTGAGGACTGAATAGATTTCAATGATACTAATGCAATGCACTTTTGAAGTTAGGTATCTCCGTTTTACATATCCCTGTCCAAAAAACTAGCATATAGTAGATGAAATACTCTAAAAAAGTGGCACCTGGATTAGGCTTTGAAGGCTGTATACTGTGGTAATAGATAAAGACCAGAAAATACTTAAAGCAGTGTAGTTAGACTACATTAGCTGGGGATTGGGAACTATGAGCAGATCTGGTGAGAGAGCACATGAGAACTGATATTAAAAAAAATAATAATCCATAGAAAGGCAACTGGTTTTTAGTCTGTAGGTAAAAATGTAATTGTTATTTATATTTATATGTTCATGGTTATTTCAAATTATCAGGGGGAAGATGTTAGAAGAAAAGTACTTTTTTTTTTTTTTTTGAGAGACTTTTGCTATAGGGCGCCTGTACTTGCCAGAAAGACAGAGACAGAGAGACAGAAAGCGAGAAATCACCCCCCAGGGGGATGGACACGCCACAGTCCCTTCTCCTTCATTCTCCTCTCAAGATCTTTGGCACGTACGCACACATGCCTGGCGTGAGTTTAAAGCCACTAGGTCCGGGACTCGAACCGTGGTCAACTACATGGGAGTCTAGCTGAATAGCCATTATACCAACTGCTGGTCCCAGAAGAAAAGTACTTTAGGGAAACTGATCTTGTGAAGTGTAGGAAAGACAGGAGGGATGAGGAGAATGGAGGTGCAGAGCTCGTTTAGAAGGCTGTTGACAATGAGTAAAAATATGAGACCACAGGATAAAGGAGCCCAAACATAGGGGGTTGGACTTGAAATAGAAGCAATGGGTCATCACTACTAGAAGAATTTGTGCTCATTTGTTTAGTGGTTGATTCAATTTCTGCATTAATGTGTGTGAGTGTGTGTGCATGTGGGCATGTGTGGCACGTGTGTGTGTATATGTGTATCTGTGTGGTAATTTCTTCTATAATCTTCAAACTGTATCTTGCCAAGGTTCTGGAGGCTTAGCAATCCCATCGTAAGGTCTGGGGTGAACCATATATTGACTACATTCTGATACCAAAAGTGTGGTTGCTCCCTGGCAACCATGATTGGCTACTCAGATTTGCAAATACTTGAAAACTCTTAACTTAGAAAGCTCAGAGATAATAGATAAAGACCAGAAAATACTTAAAGCAGTGTAGCTAGACTAAGTTAGCTGGAGATTTGGAACTATAAACAGCCCCAATCACCTCTGTATATTAGTTTTATCTTTTTATTCTATTTGTTATACTCATGAAAGCAATAGTATAATGTCAATAATGGGGCTTATACAAATAAAAGTCATTCGTCAAAAATTTTACTTTGTAAAAAGTATTATTTTTTTCATATTTTCTTTCATATATTTTAGTCCAGATGTATATTTTTACAAAGTTCAATGCCTATTGTATATACAACTTTTTTCTACTTTGTCATTCGTATTTGTATTCCACATGTGTTCCATATTGTTGCAGTTGCCATTTTTACCACTTCCATCATCTGTATATCATTTCATCACGTTTGTATCATAACGTTCATACCATTTTATTTTTTTGATTATTTATTTAATTTTTATTTGTTACTATTATGTTTTAATTTTACCAGAGAGAGACAGACAGAAAAACGGAAAGTGAGAAAGCAAGTTGCCAGGTCCAAGACTCAAATCATGGTTAGCCATGTGGGAGTCCAGTGTCCCAACCAGCATGCCACCTGCTTGTCCCAATAGCCATTTGCTCATTGATACATATTTCAGTTGCTTACCAAAATGCTTAAATCATAGGTAACCTAATATAGACATCTTTTTAAAAAAGAATTATTTGTGGGAACCAGCAGTTAGCGTAATGGCTATGTTGCTGGACTCCCACGTAGTTGACCGCAGTTCATGTCCCGGACCCGGTGGCTTAAAACTCACGCCGGGCGCATGTGCGTGCGTGCCCAAGATCCTGAGAGGAGAATGGAGGAGAAGGGATTGCGGCGTGACCATTGCCCCTGGGGGGTGATTTCTCGCTTTCTGTCTCTCTGTCTCTCTCTGTCTGTCTGGCGAGCGCACGCGCCCTATAGCAAAAACCTCTCAAAAAAAAAAAAAAAGAATTATTTGTTTAATTTTATTATTATTTAATTTTCTATAGGGTATATGTACTCATCAGGCAGACACACACACACACACACACACACACACACACAGAACAAGCCACTAGGTCTGAGACTTGAACCATGGTCCACCATGTGGGAGTCCAGAGCACCAACCATGACGCCACCTGCTGGCCTAGTAGAAATCCCCATATGCATGTCCTCCTTTCTTCCTTTTAGAGCTTCTACCAATACAAAAAAAAAATGCAAAGCATAAATGTGAACCTCATGCATGATGCTAAATTTCCTTTCATATCCTAACATTGATACCTACCTTAAAAATGTAAGAGGCAGGTAAAGTTAATTCTAATACCATAGTTATAATATATGATATATTCAAAATATTTCACTTTTACATAAGCTCCAAAGAAACATTATTAAACACTATTTTCAATATTTTCTTCAAAATCCAATATGTATATTAAACTTATTGCACACTTCCCTGAAACAACAACTCTAGCCATATTTCCATCGCCCAGTGTGACTTGCGGTTGCTACGTTGGACAGCAGTTTTAGCTTATCTCCTATAGAGAAATTCATAGTCATGGAATTACTGGTTCAATCATTGAACAATTTCAAGACTTTTCTTTCACATATTCATTTTCCCCAATAAGTATCAACTTAAGCTGCATTTTGATTTTAGTTAGCTAATTAATTTAATACTTACTATATACTGATCCTGAAGCAGAGTTTACTAAAAGTTCTATGAAACAAAATTTTGGCATTTAAGTCCAATATGAAATAGTACAGACAGGATGGTGGAGAAGTGATTACCTTCAGAATCAAATACAACCAAATTTTATATAATAAAAATCAGTGAATAAATTTACTGATTAATCATACTTATAAACAAAAGGCTTAAGACATATTAGGTCATCGAGAAAGTCATGACATAGTTTTCTATGTAAAATGTATCATGACTTTCCTGAAGACCCAATATATTCAACGTTATTTATTTATTTATTTGGAGAGGTTTTTGCTAAAGGGCACATGCGCTTGCCAGAAAGACAGAGAGAAAGAGAGATAGAAAGCGAGAAATCACCCCACAGGGAGGGTGGCCACGCCGCAATCCCTTCTCCTCCATTCTCCTCTCGGGATCTTGGGCACGCACGCACACACGCTCGGCGTGAATTTAAGCCACTGGTTCTGGGACTCAAACTGCGGTCGGCTACATGGGAGTTCAGCCACATAGCCATTACACTAACTGCTGGTCCCAACATTATTTATTTTGATATAAACTCATCTTCTAAATAATTTGTTTATCGGTAATACTCCATGACCATAATTGGAGAAAGAAAAGAAAATTGGGTCTATACAAATATAATTAGGAAAAAAAAAAAAAAAAACAACTGATCAGTATGGTCAGTCCAGATAATTCCAACCCATCCCCAAACAAAATGTGTCTTTCTACTTTCCCTCCAGATGACTGACATCTCTAATTCCCTTACCAGCAAATATCACTTTGCTCAGGTGGAAATATTCAAGCTTCACATTTCTGGGTCTGTTCCGCCGTGCAGGGGTGAATTGCCAATTCTATCATAGCAGCTTCCACTTGAATTTTCGGCTGTAATTGTTCACATTCTTGCAGTACTTATGCTATGAGGGCAACAGCATCAACAAACAGAAGCATTTGCAGTTTCCCCATCTACTGGGAAGCCGCCTTCCTAATCAATTCTCCTCAGCAAATGCTCCAGGACAGTGGAAAATTCCTTGGGCGAGAGATAATACCACCCAAGGGAAAATGCATTTATAATTGATGTGGTAAAAAGCTGTCAGACAGACATGGGTTTTCTCAACCATTTTTGTAAACACTGTTAGCAGCCCTGCCTACAACAGCAGAAGGCTACAATCTCTCTACCTCTGGGTTAAAAAAAAAAAAAAAAAAAAAAAAGTGTGTACAGCAAGGAAAAACCCATGTACCAAGATCTCGTGAAAACCCATGTAACAGATCTTCTGGTTATATCTATTGGAGTACCTCAAACTTGAATAATCATGGAAACTCTTGGCTTATTTCTACCTAACCATATATTTTTAAGAATGGGGGAAGAAAAGGAAAAGAAGAATGTGAGAGAATCGCTATCAGAATTGAGGTTGTCCGGTCTTAAGTGGTCTTCGAAGTCATTAGGGAAGATGTAATTTACCCATGTTTTTAGGTTACAAAAGATTTCAGAGACCTGTGTGTAACATTAAGCCAGATATATCCTGCAATTGGCAGAGTTTGATGGAGCTAACACAATGTTTTCAGTTATCAGGTGTGAAGTTTCCAAATATACACATGGAATTATACCTTATTCTACCTCACTTGATTGCTTTCAGGGAACTATAAAAATGAATGTATTTTATAGTAATTACATAATCTTAAAAAAAGTCAGGCAAAATGGCATAGGTACTTAAGAAAGGGGAAACACTAACATAGAATTCAAGGTGATTTTGTTTATTTATCTATCTATTTATTTATTTTATTTATTGAGAGAGTTTTGCCTTAGAGCGCATGTGCGTGACAGAGAAAGAGAAAGACAGAGACAGGGAGAGGGAAAGTGAGAAATCACCTCCCAGGGGAGGATGACCACACTGCAATCCCTTCTTCATTCTCCCAGGATCTTGGGCATGCACGCCCATGTGCCCGGCATGATTTTCAGGTCCCTAGGACTCAAAACTTAGTTGACCATTTGGGAATCCAGCGATGTAACTGCTATGCCATTTATTGGTCCCTCAAAGTGATTTTAAACGTTAACAGGGCATGGGATTTTGAATAATTGTGTAGATCTTCACCTGTGAGTAAAATAATAACATATACACAAGATCATGCACACATGTACATGCACAAACACATAATATTCAAAGTCATACTTGTGTTTGAATTCTCATTCTCCAGTCAAGTTCTGATTTTGAGAAAATAATCAGTCTGATCATCCACTCCCCACCTAATAAATACAGGTCGTATAACCTTATGAGGATATGGGGAAAGTTAACAATATGTACGTGAAGTCCTCACATGTAGTGGGTGTTTAATACACAGGGATACTAAAACAATATTATCTGTTAATTTATCAATATTACCATTAGAGTAAATTACAGAGTCACTGTGATTATTTTCTGTGACTTCTTGTGACTTAATGGTAGAATTTGTGTAGTTTATTGTAAATTTTAAGAGGAATGTCTCATCAGCCAACTTCTTGGGGGCTGCCTTCCAAAACTCCTTTCTGGTTTAAAATCTAACTTCACTATTGGTTTTTAGTTTAGTCAAAGAACTGCCCTGAGCCTCTAAAGGGTTTATTTGGGGTTTTGACTTTCTACCAGGGCTCTCTGTTATACTCTTGTCTCTTGTTTTAAATTGTCTACTATTTTTAGTATTTCTTAAGTTCTTTCCCAACTCCACTGTTGCAGTGCAAAACAGGCAGCAGTGGAATCTGGAAGACGAGTATATGAAAGCAACCAAAAGTGGCACTTTTCTTTTTCATGGTTAACTCTGCCCACGTCCTTTCTGAAATAGATCTGATGATCTTTCTTTCCTGACAAAGAAGGAAGCCTTTGCTCTTGACTTCAGTTGGCAAAGATAAATTGGAAGTCTATATTATAGTGAAAAGGCAGTTGTTCTGGTTAAATTTGGAGACATGCAGACCCAGAGATAGCATAGCATAGTGTACTTGAAGGAACACAGATTGTGAAGCCAGATATCCAGGATCTGAATCCCAACTACGTTACTCACTAGTTGTATGATCTTGAACAAGATATTTAATATCGTCATACCTCAGTTTCCATATTTGTAAGGGTGTCGTCCCAATAGCAAGATGCTATACTCAAAATGGACAATTAATTAATTATTTTTAAAATTTTGCCAGAAGGTGCATGTGCTTACTAGAGAGAGAGAGAGAGAGAGAGAGAGAGAGAGAGAGAGAGAGAGAGGAAGCATCCCTCAGTAGGATATGGTCACACCAGAATCCCTTCTCCATCCTGTTAAGATTTAAATGAGGCACACACACACATATATTCTGCATGTTTCTCAGGTCACTGGGGCCAGGATTTGAACCAAGCTCCCTTAACCACCAGGCCACAGGGCTAGCCCAAAAAGGACAATGTAAGAAAATTAAATAAAAGAAATGTTTGCAAAGGGGTAAGTTTAAGAAAATCCAACAAGGTATAGTAAAGTACTCTGACAAAAACAAACAAACAAACAAAAACAAACAAACCAAAAAACATTTTACCCCTCCTAAGTTTATAGGTGTAAAAGAAGGTAAAAGAAGAGAGAATTTAAGAGAATATTAGAAGAGTTATAACAATGGAGTTTGCTAGCTGCACAAGCTATGGACTTTGGTAAAGGAAAGTATCCACTCTCAAAGCACAGCTTGACAAAAAGGAAGCAGGTGAAGTAACATATTGCCCTTTGTCTCCTCCCACCCGCCAATGTACTGTTTGTATCTCCCACTGGCTGGACTCATTAATAAGCAGAAGACCAGGAGTTGGCTTCATGAAGCCAGGCTCCTGAGGCCTGACCAGGATGAAGAATGGAGGGGACTGAATGTCTAGGGATTAAAGAAGAATATTAAGCAAAGTTGTATGCATGTCTCATAGGGACTTTAATATAAATGAAATAAATTAATATGGAAGTAATTCAAAAAGTTTATGAAAAAACAGAATTAAAAGATGAAGTTATTTTGGTGCAAAAAAAAAGTAAAATCCATGCATGCATAGTTTTTTTATTCTAAGCATTTCCATGAACTTCAGTGTATCTATAAAGTGCTAAGAATTGTTTCTAGTGTCTATTAAGTGGTACATAATATTTTATTTTTTTTTAAATTGCTAGTATAATAATTACCATCTGCATACATCACTAGACTCAAGACAGCTCACAATTCTACAGAACATGATTGTCTCATCTGTAGAATGATGAAGAGTTATTTGTAAAGAGATTTAGGCATAGGAGCTAGTCTTTAATATACCAGGATGTACCAGTTCACCTCAGGAAGAAAGAAGGTGCCTTTTAACGCAGACATTTCATCTAGGACTACATGGGCTATTTTATCTTAATTTTGCTTTGTTTAATAACAGGCATTCACCATCACAGATGAAACTACAGATGAGATAGAAATGTAAAAATTGCTAGACTCAGTACTTCAGGTGTAAGGAGAGCAGGACACTAGGAGAGATTGGTCAACTTGGATTAATATGACATTGTTACTGGACAAATGCACTGAGTAGTCCTGAGTGCCTGTCACTAAATGAGCCAAATTCTGAGACAATGTAAGTTTGTTTAGAGAAAAGCTTTGTTATGGATGATATCAAGGAGAATGGTGATGTCCAAGACTGTTGAAGTACCGTTTCCATGATTGAGGTGCAAGTAGCACTTTAAAACATGGGTCAAGAATATAACATTGAAGATCTGGGAATAGAAATCCTATGAATTTCCAGAAAAGTTTCTATGGTGATATCTTTGATGGATGGTGCTATTTTCTTGGCACCAAGAAAATAGCAGTCCTGAGGAAGGTCCAGAGAGAGATGTTATCACCAGTTCTGTTGTAGGTAAGAATTCAGGACAAAGAACTCTTAGGATACCTAGATTTCATCTCTGTTTACTAGTAACTACTACAAAAGTTGAACAATTAAGGTTATCACAATGTGGTCACTAGAGGACAATAATTATAAGATTTGGAAGGTGTCCATTAGGAGGGAAAGAGAGCATGAGCTCATTCTGTTGTGTAAAGCAAATGACCCAAGACTCTAGGGCATATTTCTTTCTTTTTATTTTTTGTTGTTGTTTAACCTAGTAAATGTTATATTTTAAATTAAACAAAGACAACTTTATTTTTCTTCTCAGGGACTGGTATCAACATTAACAAAAGTTACAAGTACAAGCTCCTCACTGTGCTAATGAATCGGTTTCTATTAAATATCTACTTGAATTCAGGCCATATTTATCATGGGTGGGGACATACATCAATGCCTCAGGTGCAGTCCCGGACCTTCAGGTGTCTTTTTTTTTTTTTTTTTTTTTTTTTTTGGAGGGCAGTAAGCACAGATAGAAAATGAATCATGTGAGGATGACAGGCTGAGGCAACAGAATAAGCCTCTAAATTAGTACCAATGATAATAAGTGGCACAGAATTTTGGCATCTTGAGGGGCTCCTCAGAGAATGGAGTTGAAAAAAATCTTTGTAGAAGAGAGATTTGGTTAGAGCATTAGGTAGAGAATCATGTCTAGGCAGAAAGGAAACGGTAAGGAAATGTATGATGATAGTAGAGTGGAGAGGTAGAGGGGTATTATTTGCGAATTCTGGAAGATATTTATAAACGAGTACATATTGCTTTGTATGGAAATTAGACTAGTCTAATGGGCACTTGGAGAGATGTGAACTAGGTCCTACAGTGGTGACACAGACGCAGAAAAAGATAAGATTTTGAGTACATGATCAAGGATTTTGACATTTCTTATTTTCTATTCAGTTAAAGACATAGCTTGAGGAGTTGATTTCCATTTTGGCTTTTAGATATAAATACAAGCACATTATTTCTGGGCTACCTATATTTGAATCGATGACTAGTACAGAGAGATCCATGCATGCTAACTGGTGTACATACACTATGTATTTTCTGATTTGTTTGGAATTTATTGATTCCTCTCAACTTTCTATCTACTCTCTGATAGAAGGAGAAGTCAATGTAACTATATTAGAATTGATCTCGGATTCAAAAAGCTGACCTCGAGCCAATACTAATGGATTAGAGATACGGAACTGAGACTGGGCCTGAGTGCCTGTCAGTCCCACGTTGGGAATGACATCATTTCATGTGGTGAAGGCAAGAGAAGGCTGCAATCTTGTAGTCAATCTGCTTAGTTAATACTCATAGCACTTAGAGCCCATGATGTCAATAAGCATGGTGGAGTGCTCATGCCTTGCTTTCCTCGTTCTGGGATTTGAAATGACCCCAGTGAATAATAAGGAAGAACAAAGCAAAACCTTCCAGTGCCATTTTTTCTCCTCCTCAAGTGGAAGGTTATCCCAGACTGGCTCCCTCACTTTGCTTAGAAGTTGTAGGAGACAGGATAGTTAATAGAGAAATGGATACTGCCATTGAAGAATTTCTACTGAGACAAAATCACAAGAAAAATATGAGGGGGAACAAAAGGCAGGTATTGAAAAAATAGAAAATCTGAGTGGGATGTAAAAATGTGAGATGATGCTTAACATCATTAGTAATCAGAGAAATGCAAATTAAATTACATTTTGCTACCAATTCACAGTCACAAAATGAATAAAATTAAAGTCTGAAAGTACCAAGTGCTGACAAGGTTTCGAAGTGATGGGAATTGCCAAGCACTGTGGGAGGGGTGTGAATCAGTATACGGGCTTGGGAAAGCAGTGTGTCATTACCAAACACAATTGAAAATGAGTGAATCCTGTGACCTATACATTTGATTCCTGAGTATATTGCTAAGAGAGAGTAGTACATGTGTTTCAGAAGCTATGTACAAGAAAGTATGTCATAGCATTTTTTGAAGAGCAAAGTACTAGAAGAAATTGAAAAGAATTTTATTAATAATAAAATAAATATCAACACATTTATAAACCACAATCATACTATATAACAGTGAAGACAACAGGTGGCATGGTGGTTAATGGACTGGACCCCCACATGGCTGACTGCTATATGAGTTCTGGACTTGGTAGTTTGCAAATAACACTGGATATGTATGTGTGTGTGCCCCAAATCCTGAGAGAAGAATGGAGGAGAAGGGATTGTGGGTGGCCCTATTCCATGGTGGGTGACTTCCTACTTTCCCTCTCACTGTCTCTTTGTCTCTCTCTGGCAAGCCCCAGAAACCTATGGAAAAAAAAAAGAAAAACTTTAAAAATACTATATAATAGTGAGCTTAATGGTCTATAGCTACATAAATCAAACTAGATAAATCTCAAAAACACAATGTCCATTGAAAACCTTATAAATAAATTTATAAACTATGTTTTTATTTAAATAAAAATGATAACAAACCAAACCATAATGTTTTGGGATGTATTAATATGCCATGGGATATTAATATAATGGAATGATTAATATAAAAGCAATGGAATGATTAACACAAAATTCAGAGTAATTGGAGAAAAAAGGGTACAATCAGAAAAGAACTCACATGAACTATGTTAGATTCAGCTAGAATTCTATTTCTGAAGTTGGGTGGTAGATACAGAGTGGTTTTTTTTTTTTTTTTTTTTTTTTTTTTTGTTGTTGAGAGGTTTTGGCTATAGGGCGCGTGCGCTCGCCAGACAGAGACAGAGAGACAGAAAGCGAGAAATCACCCCCCAGGGGGGGTGGCCACTCTGCAATCCCTTCTCCTCCATTCTCCTCTTGGAATCTTGGACAGGCATGCACACACGCCCAGTGCGAGTTTTAAGCCACCGGGTCTGGGACTTGAACCACATTCGACTAAGTGGGAGTCCAGTGACATAGCCATTATGCTAACTGCTGGTCCCCAGAGTGTTTCTTTTCATATTGAAATACAGATGCAATGTATCTATACACATATATGCATACATATATACACATGTAAATACATGAAACCACTTATGTACACTTTTGTACATATACTCAACTCCTGCTGTGTAGTATATTGAGTAATAAAATAAATTTAAAAGATGGCCTCTGACATTTAGTATCCTAAACTAATCAATAGCCCAATCGGGCTGGGTTTTTACCCAGTTGAGGAGATGTATTTGTACTTATTTCATTGATATACGCTGTGTAATTTCCACACAGAACAAACCAGAAAACAAAGTTTTTGTCCAGCTGACTTCCTATTTCTCTTCTCCCCATTACATAAAATATTCTTGAGCTTTTCATTCTCATCATATCTAGAACTTATTCCTTTCTGACTTTTGTTCCCATTTTCTTACAGAAACTCTCCCCACTTAATATCAATGACTTCCAGTAAAAAACAAAAAAAACAAAAAACAAAACAAAACAAAAAAACAAGAAAAAAAAAACTGGGTCATTATTTCTCAATCTTTTTCTTGTTTGATATATTGGAGTTGATGTAATTTATCACGTCAACTTTCTTGAAGCCTTTCACTTGGCCTTGGGACACCTCTGAGCAATCTTCCTAATTTCCTGGTCTATGTATTCAATCTCCTTGTCGGATTCTTTCTCAACTGTGTAACCTTTTAGCTTTAAAATGTGTCAGGTTTTCTCCTATACCCTTGTCTCTGTCTCGATTCACTTCAGACATGTTTTTTTAAAAACAATTCTTTATTTAATTTTATTAATTATCATTATTATTTTAAATTTCCTATAGGGCACATCTGCTCACCAGAGAGAGATCAGTCTCGTTGTTTTATTTTTATTTTTATAGTTTTTTAAACATTATTTATTTAATTTTATTTATCATTAATATCATTTTTTAAAGAATTATTTTATTTAACTGTATATTTATTTCTTTGTTTTAATTTGACCAGAAAGGGACAGAGTGAAAGAGAGAGAAAGAGAAAGTGAGAAAGCAAGCTGCCGGGTGTGGGACTTTAACCATGGTCAGCCATGTGAAAGTCCAATGCCCTTAACCACCACACCACTTACTGGCCCCTCATTAATATCATTTTTTAAAATTTGCTATAGGAGGGACCAGCAGTTAGCATAACGGCTATGTCGCTGGACTCCCATGTGGTCGACCATGGTTCGAGTCTCGGACCCGGTAGCTTAAACTCACCTGGGTGCGTGTGCGTGCATGCCCAAGATCCCAAGAGGAGAATGGAGGACAAGGGATTGCGGTGTGGCCATGCCCCCTGGGGAGTGATTTCTTGCTTTCTATCTCTCTGTCTCTCTGTTTGTCTGGTGCACGCACGCGCCCTATAGCGAAAACCTCTCCAAAAATAAAAAAATAAAAAAAAATTTGCTATAGGACACATGCACTCATCAGAGATAGAGAGCAAGAGAGAAGGAAACTGAGAAAGCAAGCCACCAGGTCTGGGACTTGAACTATAATCAGCCATGTGGTAGTTCAGTGCCTAAACCACCTGCTGGCTCTAAGTCCTATTGTTTTACATAATGATCTTCATGATAAAGGCTTTAAAATTTCTCTCTCCAGCCCAGATCTTTTAGTAACTCCAGATTTATAATCAAATGGCTACTTAGTGTATTCACTTAGATGTTTTACAGACATCTCAAGCATAACATTCCCATTACTTTTTTTTTTTTTTAATAGAGAAAGATTTTGGTATAGGGTGCACTTTCCAGAGAGACAGAGAGACAGAAAGTGACGAATCACCTGGTGGGGGAGGGATGGCCACACCACACCACTGTCCCTTTTCCTCCATTCTCTCAGGATCTTGGACATGGATGCATATGCTCCCAGTGTATTAAGCTGCTGAGTCTGGGACTTGAACCATGGTTGACTACGTGGGAGTCTGGTGACATAACCTTTACACAATTTGCTGGTTCCTCAAGCATATCAGTTCCATAACACATTTTTAAATTTTATTCACACCCCTTTGTGTTCTTCCTCCAGGGTCCACATCAAAACATGGTACTTAACTGTTCAAGACAGAAGCTTAAGATGTCATTCTTCATCCCCTTTCTCACTCCCTCAGCATTTAGTCCATCCTATAGGACATGACTTCGAAATCTATTTCCAAGCTTATCACTTTTCATCACAATCATATCTGTATCGTTTAAATTTGTGTAGTCTCGTAGCTAAACTATTGTACTAGTCTCTGGACTTATTCTTCTACTTTCAGTACTGCCTTCTTTTGTCTAATTTTCACAGAGCAGCTAGAGTGAACTGTTTGGAAAACAACTCAAATGATAAAATTCTTTTACATAAAACTTTTCAGATGGCATGGTGATTAAGGTCCTGGATTCCCACATGGCTGACAGATGTTTGCGTCCCAGATGTGGCGATTTGCTTTCTCACTTTCCCTCTTTCTCTCTTTTTTTCTGGTAAAATTTAAAAATAATAAATAAAATTAAATAAATAATTATTTTTTAAAAAAACCCTTT
Organism: Tupaia tana; assembly: GCA_026018925.1. Taxonomy (NCBI): domain Eukaryota; kingdom Metazoa; phylum Chordata; class Mammalia; order Scandentia; family Tupaiidae; genus Tupaia; species Tupaia tana. Next base: position 211,086,827 of record JAKSZU010000003.1, read on the forward strand.
CCTAATACTTTTCACCATATCCTATTCAAGATTCTCAATCCAGACTCAATACCCTATGCTTGGACTTCCACCTCATCCACCATAGTACCTTCTCACTCTTCTCCTGCTTCATTGGTGTTTTTGTCTTCTTCCCTTGCAGCAAACATGATCCTATTATGACTGCTTGAGTTCCCTGTATATTCTGGTTATTAGTTCCTTAGCTGAGGCAGTATAAAAAAAATATTCTCCCATTCCAAGGATTGTTGATTCACCCTAATTACTGTGTCTTGGGCTGTGCAGAAACTTCTTAATCTGATGTAATCCCACTTGTCTATTTTCAGGATTATCATCCGTGTTTGGGGGGTCTTATTTAAGAAGTCTTTGCCCACCTTAATGTCTCCAGAGTTTCTCCAGTGTTTTCTAGCAGTAGCTTTATAGTTTGAGGTCTTAGGTTCAGATCTTTGATTCATTTGAAGTTGATTTTTATTAGTGGTGAAAGATGGGAGTCCAGTTTCATCTTTCTGCAGATCCTATGCCAAACTTTTTAACCCAAGTTATTCTGGTAACTAATAATTTGATAGAGAGTAGATGTAAGCTGTTTTTCTAATTTTTAAATTTTTGATAGTTTTATTTAAATAAATTTAAATCTTGTTAAAGTTTTGGTAAGTCATATCCATTGCCAACTCTTCCAGAGCATTTATTCTTTCATAGAGATAAGTAAAATGGCACAACACAGTTATGTTGTCACAAAGTAAAGCTTATTTATTAAGAACTATTAAAACACTGAATATTATGATGAGTTAAGAACACTTAAACTCACACTTGAATTTTTTGGCAGCTTCTGGAAGAAATTCTTTCTTTCTTTTTCTTTCTTTCTTTCTTTCTCTTCTCTTCTTTCTTTCTCTCTTTTCTTTCTTTCTTTCTTTCTTTTGAGGTTTTTGCCTTAGGGCATGTGCACTTGCTGGAGAGAAAGAAGAAAGAGAGAAACAGAGGCAGTAAGTGGGAAAGTGAGAAATCACCCCTTTAGGAGGGATGGCCATGCTCGGATCCCTTCTCCTCCTTTCTCCTTGTGGGTTGTTGGGCATGCATGCATAAGCGACTGGTGTGAGTTTCAAGCTACTGGGTCCAGGACTTGAACTGTGATTGGCCATGTGGGAGTTTAGCAAAATAACTGCTACACCATCTGCTGACTCCAAAACCAACATTTGTAATATACCCTGAGACTAATCATTCCATTCAGTTACTGCAGCCAGTTTTGCAGCTGCCTGAAGCTGTGGAGGTTAGCTAAACTTCTCGTCCCTAATCTTGGTGGTCCTTCCTTTTATTCTGGTAACGAACAGTCTCACTAAGTGACTCATCACATATCCTCTGTTCTTTTCAGTAAGCCCATGTCTTCTATATAAAGATAGCTCAGTATTCCATAAAACCTTCACTAGTGATAGTTCCAGGTGGTCTGTTTATGTCTTTTTTTTCCCCTTTACATGCACACATGTATGCATGTGTACACACACACTAAGGGACTTCTAAAAGTTCATGGAAAATGGAATTATGAACATATTTTGGTAAAAATACTTTTTAAATCCATGCATATTGTTTCATGCTACACACATTCCATAAACTTTTTCAAGACTATTAATAGAACCCTGCATGTCAAGATCTACTGAATTGAAATCTCTTCCATAGACCTTTGTCTGTTCACTAACAGGAAAGAATTTCTTCATTCTCCTTATCTCAGAGTATATTCGTATGTAAATAACATACATTTGATAGTTTTTAAAGCACATTACTGATATTTTACAAGTTTCTTCTTTCAGAACCAGCAGATGGTGTAAAGGTTACATCACCGTACTCCTTCATAGTTGACCACAGTTCGAGTCCTGAACCCAGTGGCTTGAAACTTATGCCAGGTGCCTGTGTGTGTGTGCCCAAAATCCCAAGAGAAGAATGGAGGAGAAGGGATTTCAGTGTGGCCATCTGTCCTTGAAGACGATTTCTTGCTTTCTGTCTCTCTGTCTCTTTCTATCTTTCCAGCAAGCACATGTGCCCTATAGCAAAAATGTCTCTGAAAAAAAGTTTCTTCTTTCCATCCTTCCTTCAATGCATGAGAGGAAGACAGAGAAACAGAAAGAGGCAGAGGGAAAAATAATAACCCCACCTAACAGGGTCTTCATGCTGTAATCCACCCCCAGTCTTATAGGACCATAGGCATGCATATACCTGAAGTACTCAGGAAGGTTTCCTGACACGAACTCAGAACCTTTTCTAGTGTTTTAGCCTTGCAGTGTATTGCGTTATAGCTGTGCCACCATTTGGTACCTATATTATTGATGTTTAATGTTAAGTGTCTCTACACACACAAATGTCTGTGTGTTCTGGCATGTGTGCACTCCAGTAAGATAATTGAAATTCTTTGTTAGCAGAGACCTTTTTCAAAAAGTTAATTTGTTTATTTCAAGAAAAAGAGAGAGATCCCTATAACTGTATTTCAAGCTATGGTCCTTCCCCTCATCTTGCAGCCAGCCACTATTATAGGAACACCTGTGGGTACACCTCACAGGTTAAGGCAAATCTGGTAAGTGAACCTGGAGCCTTAACAGGGACTATCTTTTTGTTGTTGCTTTTAATTTTTGCCAAAGGGCACTTGTGAAATCACCCTCCCCACTCTTATGGGGCGTAGTCATACTGAAATCTCTTCATCTCTCCCTCTTTTGGGGAACCTGGGCACTCACATATGCATGCCTGGTGTATTTTTCAAGCTATTGGGTCTGAGGCTCGAAGTGAGGAATGCTACAAGCTGGCTTAAGACTATCTTTTAATTGCACAATGTCTTCATGCAATTCATCTTCATAGATTCTCTAATATTTTTTTACCTTTACCGTATCGCTTTGCAACTTAATTGGCTGTTGTTTGTGTTTAACTTTTCAGGTGAGATACCAGAGTTTATTGCTTCCCTTTACTTCTGTAGTCTCTTGAGAGCCTGAGAAAGAGGTTCTATTTCTTCTTACTTTGATCCACCTAGGACAGGTCTCCATTAATTCAAGAAGCTCCCAGTTGAATTTGTAGTAATGGAATATGGCTGACACTGCGCTCATCATTCTGTGAAAATATTTAAAGGGATGAAAGCAGAAAGCCTAGGTTTGATCAGCTTTTTAGAGGCCTTAAAAGAAAAAGAAAAAGAAAAAAAAATACAAGGGGAAGCAATCCCTGGGGATTGCTACAGAAAGAATAGAATTAATGGATTACCCAGCAAGATGGAGAATATGTTAACCCTCTAGCCCTGAGAAATGACACAGTCCCCAAAATATGTCTGCCTCCTTCTCATCTGAACACTGGATTTACAAAGAATGTTTCCATGATCTCAAATTCCTTCACAGCAGGCCTATGAGTAAGAAAAATCAGAAATTGTCCCAATTTTTACATGATCTCTATCAAACAATGTTTTCTGATTTAAAAATCTTTTTTTCCCCCATCAGAAATGGGGCTTTTTTCCCCTTTGAAACCTTTCCTTGTGAAGTCCTGCAAGCTGGGAGTAGGCCCATTGTGGTTTCTGAAAGCCTTCAACTGATTGGCTCGCCTCTCAGACCCTCTCCTGCTGTGTGCTTCTTTTCAGCACCAAATAAGTGTCAGACAATTAGAAATGGGACTGGAGATGTGTAAATTGTACTGTCGCCTGCCTCAACAAATTAGTAATTTTGTGATAATACACTGTCCTTGTAACGTGGTTAGAGTTACTACAGTTACCTGCCTCTATTTGTGCTAAAAGGCCATGGGTAAGATTGATGAAGATCCTGTGTGGTGATTCATTCTTCTTCCTGACACTCTTCCCCCACCTCTCCTCTCCCAAGAAATGAGACATTAACCAGACTCTGGGAGTTGAACAAAGCCTCTGCCTATGCCCCCAGCAGGCACTGGCATCTTCTTTGTTGTTGCAGCCCAGAAGATGTCTGTGTTGAATGGGTGTAGGAAAAAAAAAGGTAGGAGGCAGTGGAGAGAGTTAGCTTCCCACACCTCTTGATGCAGCCTTCTTTTATTCAATGGCCAGGTCCTTCACTGGAGTTGATATTTGGTTCAGAAATCTTAGTCACTATTATAATATGGATGCTTACAATAGTAACTGAAGATATCCTGGCTTATATCCTTCCTTAATAAGTAGATATGGCAATAATTCTTTCACAGAATTGCTGCTCCTAGGTCTTGGTGCCTCAAGGTCCTCACCTTTCCATAGAAACCATTATTGCATTTCTCTGAAGTCCTCCCAGTGATGAGTGGCTGTCTGCTCTTTTGCCTCAGTTCTTCTCTGAGGAAATTTTCAAGGAACAAGAGAAGTGGATCATTCTCTCTAGAATATATCCCAGTTAAACCACACATATCAGTCTGTTCTTTCAACACAGGAATGAGACAGTCATATTAGCAAGATTGTTAAGGTGCCATCAACATACATTTGTTACCTGAGTATGGTTTCTTTACCATTGTGGTAACAGTTCACCCCTTTAATTGTAATAAGTCTATCACAAACTGACTCTACTCTAACTTCTACAGCAATGTAAAGGTTCAAGAATAGCTAAGGAAATGAGAAATGGGGAGAACGAATCTTGTATTTTTAAATATTAAGATACTGTATCAAAGCCAGCAGGTGGTATAGTGGTTAAAGTGCTGGACTCCCACTTAGCCTACTGTGGTTTGAGTCCTACACCCAGTAGCTTAAAAATCATGTCAGACACATGTGTGCATGTCTAAAATCTCAAGAGGAGAATAGAGAAGGGATTGTGACGTGGCCGCCTGCCCTTGGGGATGTCACTTTCTATGTCAACGTCTCCCTCTGTCTCTCTCTGGTGAGCACATGTGCCCTACAGCAAAAACCTTAAAAAATATTATATCATTGTAGCAAGTGAAGTGTAGAAATCATGTAAGGATAACCAGTACATAAGAGGAAGGATAAAGACGGTTGAGAGGCATACATAGGGAAATGGAATATGATTGGTATAGAAAAGTGGCGAAGAGAATGTCTAGAAAAAAAAAGACTGAGAGTTAAGTAAGTAGGTCTGGGAAAGAAGCCCAATCTCATATGCCCAATTTTATTTATTTATTTTGTTTTTAAATTTTTATTTTTAATTCACAGTTTTAATGACATGTGCCTGTCTTGGTGTGGGAGTCAAGGTTTGAGGTTCCACATGAGGGAGAAGCTCTGACTTGGCTCCCTGCATCAATCCTAGCCATTATTCAACATAGAATAATGAAACATTGCTCATTGTCCTCTGAGCACTTTGTAAAAGAAGGTCATATGCCTTGGACCAAGAATTCAAAACAAGTCAGTTGTGTTAAAACAAGTGCAAATTTCCTCCAGGATTCAAAATTTGAAACTGACTCTGTAATGAATTTGCAACCCAGAACAAGCATGGGATTCTCAAGCAAATACGCTCCACAAGAAAGAAGCTCATAAGCAAAAATTATACACGTATGAGAAATCCCACCTTAAGGACAAAAACAATAGATCCAGGGCCAGCCGGTGTCATGGAGGATAAGGCACAGGATCCCCCATGGCCAGCTAAATGGTTTGAATCCTGTACCTGGAGACTTGAAAAACCATGCCAGGCTGGGAACCAGCAGTTAGCATAATGGCTATGTCGCTGGACTCCCATGTAGTCGACCGCAGTTCGCGTCTCGGACCCGGTGGCTTACAACTCACGCCGGGCGCGTGTGCGTGCATGCCCAAGATCCTGAGAGGAGAATGGAGGAGAAGGGATTGCGGCGTGACCACCCCCCCCGGGGGGGGGGGGTGATTTCTCGCTTTCTATCTCTCTGTCTCTCTCTGTCTGTCTGGCAAGCGCACGCACCCTATAGCAAAAAACCTCTCAAAAAAAAAAAAAAAAAAAAACATGCCAGGCTCATATGTAAGCATGCCCAAGATCCTGAGAGAAGACTGGAGGAGAAAGGATTACAGCATGGCCACCTGCCCTGGTGGATAATTTCTCTTTCGCTCTCTCTGTCTTGGATGAGTTCATGTGCCCTATAGCAATAAATAAATACAGATAATGGATTCAACAAACAGGATATTTTATAAGCAAAGATAAAGATAAAAGGAAGCCAGCAGGTAGCATAGTGGTCGAGGCACTGGACTCCCACATGATCGACTATGGATGTAGTCCCAGATCCAGTGGCCTAAAACTCACACCAGGCATGTGTGCTTGGGTGCCCAAAATCCCAAGAGAATGGAGGAGAAGTGATTGCAGTGTGGCCATGCCCCTTGCAGAGTGGTATCTTATGTTCTCTTTCTCTTGCTCTCTCTCCCTCTTTCATCTCTGTCTCCAGTAAGAGCATGTGCCCTATAGCAAAATTACAAAAAAAGTATGTTTCTAATTTTTAATGAAATAAAGTCTATTTATTAGAAAGAAGAGAATGTATGAGAAAAAAGATATACTTGAAAAATTTCAAGCAATAAGAAACATAGTCATTGAAATGAAAACAAATAACAAATCAATACAAGTTAAATGGAAACACGTCACTGCTGAAGAGAAAGTTAGTGAAGTAAATTATGTGTTTAGGACATCATTATGAATGTGGCCCAAAATATAAGATGGAAGAACTAAAAACAAGTGATATAGAAGATGATCCAGAAAGTACCAAAATAACAAATGGTTCAAAAAAGTAAGATAAGTGAGAATTGAGAAAAAGAATCATTTAAAGGTTTAATGGCAAACTAATCTTCTCTATGTTCAAAAGGACAAATCAGCGAGAATGGTAAAATAAGTAATAAATGGTGAAGGAACGATGGTCTTACACCACTTACAACTTAGGAACATGGTAGGCGATTGCAGTGGTAGAAATGATCCGGAAGCAGTCTAAAGGTGAATCATTAGTACAGATTTTTTTCTTTTTTAATTTACTGGAGGGTACATGTGCTCACCTGGAACTGAGAGAAAGAGAGAGAGAGAAAATAAGAAAGCACTCCCACGCACGGGGAATGGTCATGCTGCCATCCCTTCTCATCCATCCTTCACTTCTTTTGAGATTTTGGGCTCATGTGGTGCCAGGTGTGTTTCTCAAGCCAAGATTTCCTGGACTCAAACTTCATGGTCAGCCATGTGGAATTGAGCCGCTAACAACCATTCTATGGGCTGGCCCAGGATAATTATTTTAGTTAATAAAATGTGATCTATTCCCAAAGTGAAATACTTCATGACCTGTAGAAGGTATGAATTTCCTTCTTCTTTCCTTCCTTCCTTCATTGCCACCCCCACTCCCCCAAACCTGGAGAAATTTTAAAAAGCATAATGTTAAGGAACAGAGTAAATTATAAAATAATACACAAAATGTGATACTAATTACATATGTGTAAGATACATTCCCAAACTCTTGATACCAAATTAATAGTGTGTGTGTGTGTTCTGGCATGTAAGGCAGTGGGAGTGGTGATGGTGGGTGGTAAGGAGTCAGTGCTTAGGGAAGGCAGGTTATAGATTTGGTGGGAAAGTAGCAAGTGCCCCTGGATTTTTCCTTCAGGTGCTTCTGTTCAAGCCATGAATGTTTTTCTAGTTTATTTTTTTAATTTTTAAATCCATACATAGTTTATTCATAATACGTATTTCCTATGAACAGTTGGAAGATTCCTCATATGTCCAAGAAGCAAGGACATCTCTTACATAATCATATTATAGTTGTCAGCATTTCAGTTGTTAATTTTTTTATTTATATATTTTTTATTATTATTCATACATTAAATCACTGTCCATTACTTAGATTGTGAAGAGACTTCACCCAGCCTGATATACACTAAACAGAGCCAGGAACCATTAACCAGAAGATCCTCAATTGCTCACTGGCCTCTTTACATTGCTCATGGAAAGGGTGCAGCACAGGGAAATTTGATGAAAGAATAGTTGTCCTCAAATTCTTGGTAAATAGAGGACAACATAGTAGTGTGTAGGGGGAGTCTTTGTTGTGGAGTAGCTGAGGAAAGAAAAGGGGAGGGGCAAATGTATCCTCCTGGGCATATTATGCAGCAAAATGCCCGGTATTCTGGAGACCAGTTTCACTGACTTTCTCAACTTTAGCAAAACCATTCATTTTCCTCTTAAATAAGAACGATTGTCATCTTCTGTGTTGCAGGATAATTAACTAACAGGAATAAAGAGCTGTTGAAATGTTGAGTGTCATTACCCCGGTGACTCATTTTTTAGAGCAGCTTTGGAAGATGATTGGCAAAATTTGTCAGTCACAATGGGGAAAGTTTCCAGAATGGTACAGCACTAGATTTCTCTCAGTGCCCAGCTCAGGGTGCAGGGCACAAATTAAAATAAAAGGACATTATGTTTGGAGCACAGTCACTTTCTCTGAAGTCTTTAAGTTCCCCAAGGCAGTTTAAAGACTTCTGGGGAGTAGTGCTGAATCTACTGTAGAATGTGCTCTTTCAAATCTGCTGTTTCCAAAGCTGAAGCAGCACCTTCGGGGCCAGCAGATGGTGCAGAGATTAAGACTCTGAATCCCACATAGCCGATTGAGTATTTCAAATCCTGGACCCAGCAGCTTGAGAATCACACCGGGTTCACGTGCACGTGTGCCCAAAATTCCAAGAGGAGGATGGAGAAGAGGGAATTGTGGCATGGCCATCCCCGCCCCTCTCCCCCCCCCCCCCCACCAGGTGATTTCACACTCTCTCTCTGTTGCTATCTCTCTGGTGAGCACACACATCCTATAGCAAAAACTAAAATCTAAAATTAATTAATTAATTAAATTAAAGATAAAAGAAGCAGCTTCAGATCACTTAACAGAAAGCCTTATCTTCCTTATGGTTTTTCAGTGGAAATTTTGTGAATTGTCTGGCTATGAGAAAGAACATTTAGACCCGTCAGCAGAGGTGCAGTAGTAATGCAGTGTTCTATGATGCTGGACCCACTTGTGAAGGCTGTAGGTTTGAGTCCTGATGTCTCCCTGTACACACACAGTACATGCTTACATGTCTGTGATATGGGCTGGGTGAGGCGGGAGTGCATCATGCACGGCATGAAGATCCTGTTCGGGTTTCATGTTCCTCTCTCTCTCTTTCTCTTATGAAATAATGATATATAGTGAATTTTTAAAAATTAAAAAAGAAATAAACTTGAAAAAAATTAGAAATTTATCTTTTGGTGTAAAGTGAGTATTTATTTCCATGAAAGATGAAATTTGGATCAGCTGGTGGTGTGATGGTTAAGGTGACTGGATCCCTCATGGCTAGCTCTGCAATTTGAGTCCTGGATTCTGTGGCTCAAAAACCACACTGGGAAGGGACCAGATCACACAATTGTTAAGGTGCTATACTCCCATATGGCCAACTCAGTTTGAGTCTCAGACCTGGCGATTTAAAACTCATCCCAAGCGCATGTGTGTCGCCCAAAATCCCGAGAGGAAAACAGAGGAGAAGGGACTGTTTTGTGGCCATCTCTCCCTATATCTCTCTGTCTCCATTGAGTGCACATACCCTATGGCAAAACCCTAAAAACAAAAAAACAAAAACAGAACAGCACTCTGGGTACATGAGTATGCATGCCCAAAATCCCAAAAAGAGGGAGAAATGGAAGAGAAAGGATCACAATGTGACTGTCCTCTGCCCTGGGGGTGCTTTCTTACTCTCTCTCCTTCTCTCCCTTTCCCTGTCTCTAGCAACTGCACATGTCCTGTGGTAGAAATTTACAAAAGGAGAAATAAAAAAGAGAAATTCAGTAGTCCTCATCTTCATGAAATTAAATTTACTATAGAAAGAACTATTTCACCTAAAACAGAAAAAGACAATAGAGGCATACTTTAATCAAATGGCAACTTTTGAGAGACAGGCAAAAATTGATGCCCTAGTTTTGACATATACTAAAGACATCAGAGTTTTGGAAAGATAGAAAATATCTAAGATGTGGGTAGGCAGATTAAATAGAATAGTGCATTTCAAAAGGAAAAACCAATGCTAGAATACCACAAAAAGGGAAATTTTTCTTTCTTTTCATTTTCTTTATTTTCTCCACTCATGTTATTTTAGGACCTGTAGAGAATATGCAGTTTGTTCATAAATGCTGTTCAAAGATCATATGGTTAATGTTGCAATTTTTTAAATGTAGAAATGGCTTCAGGCTGGATCTAATTGAGCAGTCGCTGTAAAACATATAAAACCAAAGAGAACTTATGCAGAAAAGGATTTTTGAAAATTGTTTGTATGGTCTTTTTGAATTTAGGCATTAACAACTTAGAATAGCATTTTTTTTTGAAAATCAACATAAATATGGGCAGTTGGATTAGAGGATTAATGGCGCCCTTGTTGCCTGATCTGTTTTTTTTTTTTTTTTTAATACTCTTTTCAGACAGCATATTGTCCATAAGGATTTCTGATTATCTTCCCCGTTATGCTTAGCAAGAACTTTGAAGAACTATGAAATTGGACTCAGTAGGTGTTAAAAAAGTTTATTAAATGCTGATGGGAATCTGTCTAATTCTGGAGATTTTCCAGTTCTAAGGAAATTGCCTTATTTGCAGTATTTCCATTCCATTGTTAACTGATTGTGTTTGCATCTTTTAAGTATGTGTCACTTGATAGGAAAAAATATCAGAAAAGACAAGTTATGACAAAGAATAGTTACTGCCTTTCCCTGTTGCTCTCTTATTCCTTTGTTTGTGCCTGTGCTATTTACCAGAGGACTGGACTCTGCTCTAGGTCCCTGGATTAGTCATTAACACCTTCATGTGGGGGGTGAAATACACGGACATCCTGTGGGGAGGATAACAAGTTTGGGATTTTATTGCAGGGATTGCATTCCAGCTTCCAATTTTTTCTATAGGTCACTCATATTGCAAGTAATTCTTGAGCAAACCATTCCCCATCTGTTCAGATCTTGTTATAACAAAATCAGCCATGACAGATTATGGTACATAAAACAGAATAAACTTTGCCCAGCTGGATGTACAAAGTAAGGAGAGAAAGGATACACAGGGCCCTCTGGCTACAGAATGTTGTAATCAGGGGAAGGACATTCTCCAACAGGAAGAGGTATGAAAAGGTTATGGACAAAGGAATTAGGGCTGCCTCTTTGGAAAACCACTTCTGCTAGCTGTGGCTTAATGTAAAAAGGTAAATCAGAGCGTTGTCCCAAGATGCATGTCCTCTCTGTGTTTTACCTTAAATATATCTGCACAGATGGGCTAGCCAGTGGTGTAGTGGTTACAGCATAGGACTCCTACATGGCCAACCATGATTTGAGTCTCAAACCAAGTGGCTTGAAACTCACACTGGGTATGTGTGCGTGCAGGCCCAAAATCCAAGAAGAAGAGTAGAAGAGAAGGGATTGCAGCATGGTTATCCCCTCTAGGCATGGGAGAGGGAGGAGATGGTGGTGATTTCTCTCTTTCTCCTTCTCTGTCTCTCCAGCAAGTGCATGCACCCTATAGCAAATCTCTCAAACAAACAAACAAATAAATAAATAAATAAATAACTGCACAAAACACAACTACTTTTTTTTTTGAAGAGGTTTTGGCTTTAGGGGACGTGCGCTTGCCAGACAGAGAGACACAGAGAGACAGAAAGTGAGTAATTACCCCCCAGGGAGGATGGCCACGCCACAATCCCTTCTCCTCCATTCTCCTCTCAGGATCTTGGGCACGCATGCACACGCGCCCGGCGTGAGTTTAAGCCACCGGGTCCAGGACTCGAACCACAGTCAACTATGTGGGAGTCCAGCGACATAGCCATTACGCTAACTGCTGGTCCCAAGAACACAACTTCTTCATGGGTGAAAGCTGATTCCAGAACCATAGGCCATTTGGCTGCCATTACTAGAAGTGGCATAACGAAAAACCTCATCATTGTGAATAATTACTCTATTATATTCCAATGAAAAGGCCATTTTGTCCATGATGGTTCTAAAAATCCCAAAGGCTACTTTTTTTATTTCTTTTATTTTTTGAGAGGTTTTCGCTATGGGGCACGTGCCTTCACCAGACAGAGAGAGACAGAGACAGAGACAGAAAGCGAGAAATCACCCCCCCCCCCGGGGGGATGGCCACGTCGCAATCCCTTCTCCTCCATTCTCCTCTCGGGATCTTGGGCATGCACGCAACGCGCCCGGCGTGAGTTTTAAGCTACCGGGTCCGAGGCACGAACCGTGGTCAACTATGTGGGAGTCCAGCGACATAGCCATTACGCTAACTGCTGGACCCCCAAAGGCTACTTTTTTGAAGACAGTCTTTTTAAATTTAAAAGAAACTTTTTAAGTATAATGGCTTCACTTTGTGGGGGTCATTCTGCAGAACAGGACATGTTTATAATTCTTTGCCCCAAACGCCTCACCCTTGCAATGAAAGGAACATCATGTGTTAGGGAAGTCAAACCAAGGCTGGCATTTCTTTTCTGCCATAGGGGCATGTGCTCACTGGAGAGAGACAGAGAGAGAGAGAAAATGATAAATCACTGCTCTCTCCTGGGTTAGGAGCAGCTATGCTGTAATCCCTTCTCCTCTATTCTCCTCTCGGGATTTTGGGCATCCATACACATATGCCCAGCATGATTTTCAAGTTGCTGGGTCAGGGACTCAAGCTGCAGAGGGCCTCATGGGGTCCAATGCCATAATAACCACCTGCTGGTCCCAGAACTGGCATTTGTAATGCCCATGTTTTTGAAGAAATCAGTGTACAGGACACCCTAGGGGTCTTTCCAAAGATGACCTATAGAATCTGGTTGGGATAAAGCGACAGGACACTGCTCATCTCCTGTCTAAAGGAGTGGGCTCTTGCCTCCTTTGCATTGCTTAGGAAAGAAACCCGTGGGTCCATCGTTTCTCCTAAACTGGATAGGCTGCTATTGACGCAGAGCTCTTTCCAAGGGAATCCACTAAACAACCCCTTTCCCACACCTGTCACCAGGTAAATTCTTTAGTATTTTGCAGAAAAAAAAAAAAAAAAAAAAAAAAAAAAAAAAAAAAAAAGAACATCTAAAACAAAACTTTGTCAATGGTATGCTATGGCATCCTGTTTTCTACTTAAACTTGTAGTCACCTTCGAAGAAAGAAAAAGGACCCTTCCCGTGTATTTTCCAAGCTATTTGAGCTACTGCTATGTGGTCATTATGCAATTCATTGAAACAATCTAGAATATTTCTTTTGAAAGGTGCATATGTGAGCAATAATCTGAACTTCAAGATTTCAGTTTAAAGAGGGTAATCCACCAAATATCTAATCAGAATTCCAGAGGAAATGATAGAGAAGAGGTCTTATTTGAAGTGATGATAGTTGAAAAAATGTTCAGAAATACTGAAACATACCAAAGCCCAAACAATGCTAAGAAGATTAACATGCTTAAAATAGTGAGTTGAAACTCCTTGTCAGCTAAAAAGAGTATGTGAATCATCTGTGAGTCTGCTTCTGGAAGGACTGTGAATGATGGTTCTTTCCCCAGAAATGCTCATCCTCTCCTTTGTTAGGCAGACAATATGAACAGCTATCACCACCACAATTAGATTAGAATGCTCTGTTTTGGGCTTCAGTATTAGTAAGACTCTGTCCACCTCTATTTCTAGAATGTGGTATCCTCGGAGTATTTTTTCTAGCTTTAGAAGACTGAGAGATTCATTACTGCTCTCTAGACTTTTAATGTTACCTATTTCATTTCTTTCCCAACATCTTCACAAGAGGCTGGTCATAGGTTGAGTCCTCCTGGTTGGACTTTATTTTCAAAATGCTATGAGTTCCTAAGAGAATTCTTGCTGCCTTCAGAAGTTTCTGGTCTAGCTCCCCAAACTTCCATACCATCCAAAACTCAGAAAATGCCATGTAGACTGCCAAGCTATGTGTGGGGGAGCTCTTCTATTGTCCAATCTTTTTCATCAACCTGTGCATTCTTAAAACAATGACAGCACTGTTTATTCTCTCCTTCAGTAAAGAACGTCAGCCCAGGTCAAGTCCGATTATCAGCCCAAATTAAAACATGGGCAAGTACTTTCAAAGGAGAAAATGACCCATAAATGTTAACTCAACGGGAACCAGCAGTTAGCGTAGTGGCTATGTCGCTGGACTCCCACGTAGTCGACCACAGTTCACGTCTCAGACCCGGTGGCTTAAAACTCACGCCGGGCGCATGTGCGTGCGTGCCCAAGATCCCGAGAGGAGAATGGAAGAGAAGGGATTGTGGCGGGCCATCTCCCCTGGGGGGTGATTTCTCACTTTCTGTCTCTATGTCTCTCTCTGTCTGTCTGGCGAGCTCATGCACCCTATAGCGAAAAAAATCTCTCCAAAAAAAAAAAAGTTAACTCATCTAAAATCCAGCTTTTTCCAAGTCATCTATTCCTCATTACTTTTACAGATCTCACCTATCTTTTAAAGTAGGATATTTATAGGGAGTCTTCTTTTGGTATTTGAAACATTTTTTTTTTTTTTCTTTTTTACCTGATGTGATCTACTATCTTCTCCTGGGGAAAGCAAAAGAAGAAAACTCACACTTAGGGACCAGCAAATGGTGTAATGATTATGTCACTGGAGTCCCATGTAGTCAACCACAGTTTGAGTCCCAGACTAGGAGGCTTAATACTCCTTCTGGATGCATGTGAGTGTGTACCCTAAATCCCAAGAGGAGCATGGAGAAGAAGGGATAGTGACATGGCCATTCCCCCCCAGGGTGATTTATCACTTCTGTCTCTCTCTTTTTTTTTATTTTGGCGAGGTTTTTGCTATAGGGCGCGTATGCTCGCCAGATAGACAGAGACAGAGAGACAGAAAGCAGGAAATCAACCCCCAGGGGGTATGGCCATGCCGCAATCCCTTCTCCTCCATTCTCCTCTTGGGATCTTGGGCACGCATGCACACGTGCCCAGTGTGAGTTTTAGCTACCAGTTCCGGGACTTGAGCCGCGGTCGACTACGTGGGAGTCCAGCGACATAGCCATTATGCTAACTGCTGGTCCCTCTGTCTTTATTTTTTTTAAGAATTATTTTTATTTCACTTTACTTATTCACTTATTTTTAATTTGACCAGAGAGGAACAGAATGAGAGAGAAAAAGAAAGTAAGACAGCAAGCTGCTAGGTCCAGGACTCAAACTGTGGTTGGCCATGTGGGAATCCAACACCCTTAACCACCACACCACCTGCTGGTCCCACTCGCTCTCTGGTTTGTCTCTCCAGCAAGCACACACACACCCTATAGCAAAAATATCTCTAGAAAAATAAATAACTTAGATATATTACATTAAAACAATAGACCAAGAGTGCTAAATCAGAGATAGAAGAAGGTCTCAGGATCTGCTGACCTGCCCTACAACCAAGGTGGGGTGCAACCAGACGATGAATGGATAGGCAGCCAACTCCTTGAAGGATGATTAAAAATCAACTGGCATAGAGCAAGTCTAATGAGAGTTTATGCAATTACATTAAAATGAGAAAACAGCTATATGCAAGGGATGAGGCATTTTAGAAAATAGATTTTCTTAGGGGCCAGTAGGTTCCTGGTGGTTAAGGCACTGGATCCCATACAACTGACTACATAGTTCAAGTCCTGAACCCAGTGACATAAAAAAACACACCAAGAATGTTGAATGCATGCCCAAAATCCCAAGAGGCGAATGGAGGTGAAGGGATTGTGGCATGGCCAACACCATGGGGGGGAGTTATTTCTCATATTCCATCTTTCTCTCTCTTTCTATTTCTATCTGGCAAGCACACTCACTCTATAACAAAAAATAAAAACATTTAAAAAAATAATAATTTATATAAAGACTTAGGCAGGGAAACAACATTAAGAGAATTCCTTAGCAATTGGAAGGCTCCCCTAGATTGGCTGGTTTTCATGCATCTTCATACTGTAGGAGAACCTGGATGAGATAAACATGACCTATGTTTAAAGGAGTTGAACTATCATCAGGTGACTGAAGTTGGTACAGGTATTAGAACAGGTGTTAAAAGCACAAGCCACGTCTCAAATACTGTTGCGTAGATCAGAGTGGTATCAGAATATAACCTGGCTTCATCTTGAATTTCTTGAGTTCCTTATATGAAATCGTGCAAAGGCAAATTCTTTTGTCCAAGGGTATGAGACAGAGAGGGAAAAACATGAACCTGCATATAAGGTTTTCCTTTTCTCCCACACTCTGCCTTGATGTGCTTTCCTACAACTTACCCTTGATCAGTCCTCTCTTGACCCTTATCTGTCACTTGTCTTATTACTTACTAGTGTTTTTAAAAGTGCTACAACTTAGAAAGAAGCCAACTCTGAATAGCATTTCCCTTGGTCAAAAACTTTCTCTGGCAAAGAGAAAAGACTGTAAAGATCAAAATAAATGGAAATCAATACAAGGAAGACATTGAAATTCTGGCCCATTTGCCACTGTCACTTGCACAGGGCAGGCAGCCTGGTAACACAGAGGAAGTAAGATTTCTTGGTAAAAGGTACAATAAAGTTTGCCAAGTCAAGGCTCTTCTTTGGAGTCCTGTGGCCCCTGCTGTGGCCTTTTGGCCTTCCTCAGTGCTGTCATCTTCTGGGCATGATGTGACCAGCAGGATTTTTCACCAGAACTTGGTTCATTTACATGTCCCAGGTCCTTTCCTTGCTCTGCAGAGATGAGAAATGAGGAGAAACTATCCTCAGCTTTTCCACTGATACAAACAAGACAGAGTTCAAGAACCAGCCTGAGAGAAAGAGAAGGGGAGAGAAAGAGAGAGAGAGACAGAGACAGAGAAAGCACCAAGTCAATACCATGATGACAGGTTTATTTAATTTATTTTTTAAAGTTTTAGGGTGCATGTGCTCATTGGAGAGAGACACAGAGAGAGAGAGAGAGAGAGAGAGAGAGAGAGAGAGAGAGGGAAGGTGAGGAAAATGAGAAATCACTCCTTCTGGGGAATGACTATGGAGAATGACCATGCCTCAACCTCTTCCCCTCCATTCTTCTCCTGTAATTTTGGGCACAAAAGGATAAGTGCCCAACCTGATATTCAAGCTGCCAGGTCCAGGGACCAGACTGTGGTCAGCCAAGTGGGAATCCAGCGCCCTAACCACTATGAAACCTACTGGCCCCCATGACAGATCTGAATAAGTGTGTTTAGGACCAAGTGACTGAAGACCAAGAGTAACTGGGTGTGTTCCCAGAAGTAAAGGAAGGAGATGACAGATCTGCCAAGGAACATTGGCCCCTAGGGGAGGGGAAGTGACTTGATAAAAGTTAGGGATCTTTGGGGGTGAGAATGCCCAGATGCTTCCTGGCTTACTTACTACACTGAGTAAAACTTAGTAGCCAGATGTGCTAATTTTTCACCACTCCTCGTGCCAGGATGATTCCTATATGGTGGGAATTTTTTGGAGTAGAAAGCCTGGGCTGGTGGATTCAGGTCCTCCTGGTAAACTGTCTCTGTACAACCAGTACCCTATAGTAAACTAGGAAGTGTATTGAGAGACCAGTGACCCTGTAATCTACAGGCTAATGCTCCATCCCAACCACATCCCAAGTATTGATTTGAGATCATAAATTATATGTCCACCAACCAAATCCTAGCAAAAATGTTTTGTTTGTGATACATCTTGTGTTTTAGTCAACTCATGCTGTGGTAACAAAATACAATAGACTGAGTGGCTTATGCAATATCTGTTTATTTTTCTTGGTTCTGGTGGCTGGACGTCTGAAATCAGAGTGCTGGCTTAGTTTGGTCCTGGTAAGGACCCTCTTCCTGGCTTGCAAAGTTTGCTTTCTTGCAGTAGCTTCACATGGTGATGAGAGGAATGTCTAGTGTCTTTTTCTCTTTTTATAAGGGCATTAATCCCACTCCCACATTCTCATCTAAATCTTATCACCTTCCAAAAGTCTCCTTTCCCAATATCATCACATTGGGGGTTAAAGCTTCAAATATGAATGGTGGGGAGAGGACACAAAACATTTAGTCTATAGACGGCTTTTATATTATTATAATAATATAATGCAATTACTTAAATACTGGTGTAGTTCAATTTAAACTAGAGTTTCTTACTTTTTAAAAAACTTAGAAGTTCTGGAAGTATGAGGTCCACATTGTACATGACCAGACTTAGATAGAGATGCCCACTTAAACTGGAGCAAGTGCTGTACTTTGGCGGCTTCTTATATCCCACATACTTCTGTTTCATTGGCTTATATTCCTTTTGGAACTTAGTGAAAAATTAAGTTTATAAACCAGGTACACACTAATTTTTAGGATTTATAGTTCCAGAAAGGCAGTCTGTATAGTTTATACAGTCTCTGGTGGCAAATGGAATTTCTGTGACACCAAGCATTTCTATCACTAATTAAGAAATTACTCCTTTTTCAGTCTTTGTTTTGCTTGTTAGTTTGTTGTATTTTTCTTATTCTACTTTCTATACAGCACATTTTACTCAATAGTCAAAATGAGTGGCTACAGATCAGTTACTTCATTCATAAAGTGACGTAAATCATAACCATATGGTTTTACATATGGTTAAATTAAGTAATGCATATAAATTTTTTCCCAATAGTCACTGTAATTTTTTAAGTATCTAATAATGTTCTTGGTTGTGTTAGTTAGCTTCATTCTATTACAAACAAAACAGAGGGCCTATAAGTGGTGTGGTTGGTGACTGAGGCCCTGGATCCCACATGGCCAATTCCATGGTTCAAGACCCAGACCCTTGTACATGCGCATGCCCAAAAATCCTGAGAGGAAAATGGAGAGGAAGGGATTGTGATATGGCCATCCCTTCTGGAGGTTATTTCTCACTTTCTCTCTCTCTGTGTCTCTATTTTTGTCTCTGTCTCTCTCAGAATTGTGTACACGTTCTATGGCAAAAATTAAAAAAAAACAAAACAACAGAATACAGTAGTCCTAAACCTAGTGGATTCAAACAGTTTCATACACACACACACACACACACACACACACATATATATACACACACACACACACACACACATATATACACACACACACACACACACACACACACATATATATATATATATATACACACACACACACACATATATATACATATATACACACACAAGTGTGTGTATATATATATATATATATATATATATATATATATATATATGATCTTTATCTTTAACTCAGAGTTATTTTGGCAGATTGGATAGTTTTTCTGGTCTGGGATAGCTTAGCTGGCCTTTCCCCTACTTCTGCAGTCACCTGTCAGGTCACATCATCGATTGGCTGGTGACCGGGTGATGTAGGATGGCCCCCTCACATATCTGTCTATTAGCAGGCTGCTAGCCAGAGCAACAGGATGACAGGGAAATATGTCTCATTATTCAGAAGCCTAGCCCAGATTGCTTTACAGTTTTTAAGAGCAGCAAGTGATAGCAAGTCTCTCTATGAAAGTTGTTTCCAACTTTCTGATGCACGTGTTCGCTACTGCCTCATTGACCAAAGGCCCTCACAGAGCAAACACTCAACCAGTAGAGGGACTTGTTCCACCTCTTAATGACATGAACTTCATAGTAACTTTGCAAAGAGTCACATGAACAAGGGTGGAGAGAATGTGTGGCCATTTTCGGAATTTACCGTGTTTGTTATTGCTTTTGTATTTATTTATTCATTCTTAATGAGAGTGTCTGAACCTATGGCCAGTTAGCTTCCCTGTGTCATTCCCTTATTGACTCTTGATTAGCATAGGGAAAAGGCTCAGATTTCAGGGTCCTTTGGGGTGTGACTTGCACATCCCTGCCTTCTCATCCCCTCTTCACCACCTGTCACATGAATTTTACTCACTCTGAGCTACTTGCCATTCTATAAACATGCTCTACTTTCACAACTGTGCATATGTTAACTATTACCTGCTACCCAGTGACCAGCTAAGACACTCACACTCAAATTTCAAAATTCTGCTTGCACTTTACTTGAAACTCATTTTTTTCTCTTTCACAAAGTAAGTTTCTCCTTGTTTAAAAACACCTTAGTTACACTTCACTACATATGCCTGCATGGTTGCATTACGCACAAATCTGTGTGCAACTGTGGGTGGAACGATGTCATTTCTATCTTTCTGATTGAATCACTTGGCAAAGTATCTGAAATCTAGTCGGTTCTAAAAAAAAAAAAAAAGTCTCAGGCAGGGAATAGAGGAATAAATAACAGAATGACATCCACATGACATACCCTTAAATGTCCTCTAGAGACAGGGTTGAAATAACCACCATTATGGATCCTGCAGCATGTGAGAGAGTCCTAAATATCCAGGTCATATTTGTGGCCAGATATCCTTGACTTCAGATAACCCCCTCTTTATTGTTCCAAATGTGTTTCATCACAGAGGAAACCTTTTCTTTCACTCTCAGCGAGAATAAATGCTCTGTCGAAAGCGGGCCATTCCCTGCTATGAATTGATAGGATGGGGTCAAGCATTTTCGAGATCTTGAAACTAAGTTTTGTGCAAAAGTGCATAAATGCTGTTAGTAATGTATCTGGAGAATAGGATGTAGCCAGAGTGTGCCAGGGGACAGACTGCTCTGTGAGAACGATTTATGATCTGTCAGGTGGGAACTTTTATGGTGCCGTGCTAAGAGACAAAGAAATTTTAGGAGCTGCTAAAAGCAACACAAAATATGCTTTCAAGCTTAATGAGGAGAGGCGATAGAATTGGGTTGGCATATAAGGCTGGCTCCATGTGTTAGAGAAAAGCTGAAATGTTCTTAGTGTTATATATTTTGATTTTGCTAAATTTGTTTTGGGCAGAATGGATATTTATGTTCCTGAGCAGCGAACAGCAATTCCAATGTCTATCAATATAATAAGAATTTTATTTGAAAATTGTGCCCTATGAACAGTTTCTATGTGAGCTTGTCATATTTTTTTTCACATAAAAGCATTATTTTCTAAGAAAAGTTGATAAATCCATTTCTCATTGTCTTGGCTAAAGAAACTAGCTTTACACAAGCTGAATATCATTTTTTATTTAGCTGATTAGAAAATATTCCCCCAGAAATGTTCTTAAATGAGGTAAAATGTTCATATGAGCAATATTTCTCAAATTTTTTTCTCTGTAGTCTATTGATCTAACTACTGAGGACTAGACTCAAGAACGGCGTAAATCTGAAAAAGGGAAAGAGTTATAGTGGCAAAGATAAATTCAACAGTCCTAAAACTTAGAATAAAAGAATCCCGTTAGAAAAGTTTAATCTAACCCAATCATGTTAAATTTGAGAAAAGAGAGGTCAAAGAAGTTTAAGTGCTAGGCCAAGATGCAAAGCACTCAAGCGTATGTCAAACATAACTCCTTCCACGGTGTCTGACTGTCGTTGGTGTCTTAATTAAAGGCTGACAAAGCCCTTTTTCCAATTACTCCAATCATGCTTCACAGGATACTCTCAACTTCCCTATAAACTGCTGGAATAAGTGACTGATTAACTAGAATTCGCTTCAGTATCACTGCAATGCTAACAGCATCCAAATCAACCAGACCACCTAACTGACATCATCCTACCAATAATGTTCAGAACATCTTCTATTGATTGATCTGGGAAGCCATGCAAAGAGAAGTATCAATAACATAGACCAATTATAGCTATTCTCTTTTTCTGGCAGAAAGGAACAGGCATACTTTCTGTTTTCCAGATCTTTGTTTTGTTCAAGTACATTAGTTGCAAGAGAAAAACAGAGAGGGAGAGAGACAAGCACCCTCAATGTTTCATGTCACCATCCTTCCCCTACCCTTTTCCAGTCAGCCAGGATCACAGGCATATACATGCACCCTTTAAATTTGGGTTGACCCATGAACCAGACTCCATCTTGCACAAGGCTGTTGGCATTGCAGAGTATTGTGTTACCACTGCATCACTGTAGCTGGGCCTGTTTATAAGACCTCGATACTATATGTGTATTTTTCATCAAAATTTAAATATGAACAGGAGCATCCATCTATTCATATATCCATCCAGAAAAGTGTATACCTGTGAGCGTACATTGTCCTAAAATAATGCATGTCAATATTTGGAAAGTATTTACAGCTCTAGGGAAAGAAGGAATGATGTTAGACATTTGTTAAATGAAATCTTTAATCCTGGTTGTATCCTTGAGTGCATACAGTCTTGTTCCATCTGTTGATAATGACCCAGGTAATTATGGTTCAGATATAAATGCCTCAACTCCTTGAATTAATGGCTTGCAAATGTCAGTTACACAAAAATTGACTTGGGAAATGTGTGTGTGTGTGTGTGTGTGCGTGTGTGTGTGTATAAATACACACACGTATATATGTGTGTGTACACACACATACATGTGTCAGAGTTAGGGTGTGTGTACATATATGTATGTGCACACACACACACACACACACACACACACTGACACAAGGTATTCAAGGTGAGTACCTTGATCTGTTTTCCCTTTGAAAATCCATTGGTAGACACCTGGTCTTTAGGAAACATACTCAAGAAGGATACCCTTCGAATGCCAGGTTATTATTCTCTCATGGATGCTGTTCTGTGGAGAGTTGAAGTTATTGAGAGACAGAGTTAAGGTGCTTGTTTTTTTTTTTTTATTTTCTTTTTTACAGGTTGTGATCCTGAGTCTGACATCTAGCTCTGGTTATGTCACACAGCTGAAAAAAGGATTGAGTCCAGACTCAATAAAAACAATATAGATGTGTTTCTGCTAGCTGAGGGGGATTCTTTCCTTAAGATTACATATGGATGTATTTGAAAAATACATTGGTGGATGCAAAAGGATTTGCACTTTAAAAGAGAGTATATACTTTTTAAACACTATTTCACTGAAACAGTGCATATTATATAACAGAACTTTTAAAAATGTGCTACAGTAGCAGAAATGAAATCACCTATTGTCCAATACAGAGAGATTACAATTGATAATATAATATCTGATATGTCAAGCATCTTTCTTTTTTGGGGGGGGAAAAACCCTCACTTTATAACCATTTCTTTTTTTTTTCTTTTTCTTTTTCTTTTTTTTTTGGAGAGGTTTTTGCTATAGGGCGCGTGTGCTTGCCAGACAGACAGAGAGAGACATTAGAGAGAGAAAGCGAGAAATTACCCCCCAGGGGGGATGGTCACGCCGCAATCCCTTCTCCTCCGTTCTCCTCTCGGGATCTTGGGCATGCACGCACACGCGCCCGGCATGAGTTTTAAGCCACTGGGTCCGGGACGTGAACCGCGGTCGACTACGTGGGAGTCCAGCGACATAGCCATTACGCTAACTGCTGGTTCCCACTATATAACCATTTATGAGGATTATACTGAATATTTGATTTATACCTCCTTTTGTTCATGAAACATGATATCATGACCAGATTCCTTGATCTTTACAATTCATTGAAAACCTAATTTGTATGGGTATACTCTAATAGATATGGAAACCTTCTGCTTATGGAAAAGTAGATTGTTTATCATTCTTCATTACAAACAATTGTGTACTATATTGAAGTAACAGTATCAGAGAATATCTATTTCTCTGTACCTTTACTAAGTATGAATGATTTTTTAAATTTATTAATGAGCTAGTTAAATTAAAGAGTCTTCATTACCACTTTGTTCTAAATCTATTGTATAGTTGTAAAGTAAACTTAGATTTAAGTGCTTGAGGATATAGAATTTGGAAATGAAAATTTGGTGCCAACTTTTATGATCTGCCTTCCATTCCTTGACTTCTATCCCTGCTGGTTGGACTTAAAAATGAGCCTGTCACCATCTGTCTGCGTCTGCCCCATTTCTGTTTCTTGGAGTCATGCATGGCACAATCACACACACACCCCTTGATTCCACACATAATCAAGAGGAAAATTTAAAACCCCAGGAAAAAAGGTTTTCACAGAGCAGGAATTGCATCCTTGATCTTTACATGCTAGAAACAGTCTTCAATTTTCTCCATGGAGATCTGTTTTATGTGTTATTTTGGTTTGCTCCTAACCCTGTTTTCTACTGCAAAAAGGCAATTTCTATTACTGGACTCTTGATTCGATGTGCAGTTAAATGCTACATCACAGCTGAGTTTCGGTATTTCACAGTGGATGGGAAAAGTATTAACAAAGTTTGTGTTTTCCTCCACATATAATAACCACTAATTCACGGGAGTTAGGGGTTTCAGTGGTCTGACTCTGTACTTCCATAACAGCAGATTTTCTACCTTTTTCATCAGATTTTCATCCAAATATAGTGTTTTCAAGAAAACCCTCTGGTTTGCCTATTTGACAGAATGTCAGTCTCTTAGTCATATAAGTACTTTATCAAGTATTTCACACTCTGATTCCCTTGGAAAGTAGAAGGCCAAAATACTCAGGGTCAACAGACACACCTTTGTCTAGCCTGTTTTCACAAAGTTTTACAGTTCGCCACACAGCTGTGACGTAACTCCTGTTACCTGTTCCCTGTGTAAGATACTTCATACCAGAGAAAAATCATCTAGGAGAGCCAATAAAATCTAACTGGTACTTGTAGGTTTGACTCAAAGATGTCAATGGGAGAAATTCAACTTTTGAAAACTATCCGGATTCCTTCCTCATCAAGAGGTTCATTTTGTGTGTTCAAATCTGCAAGTATTAAGTGGCCTTAAATATGAGGATATATCAGAGTGGTATAAATTAGAGAAAGGTGTTATTGGTGGAGGTCCAAAAGTCCTAAAGTCTGAAGACAAGACATTCAAAGGAAATTGAAGTAGTGAAAGGACTAGTGTCATTCTTAAAGACTACTGGCATTTTTGTTGTGGTGGTAGTTGTAGTCCCACCTGCCCCCCAGTATTTTCTCATTGACTTTTTTGTAAGTAACTTTATTCCTCAAAACTACATTATAAATCCCTCAAAACTATATTGTGAATCCTCAAGCGCAGCTTGGAAATTGACAGATCCAGATTGTAAACCCAGGTG
The DNA here is from genome assembly GCA_026018925.1 of Tupaia tana. Lineage (NCBI taxonomy): Eukaryota > Metazoa > Chordata > Mammalia > Scandentia > Tupaiidae > Tupaia > Tupaia tana. The sequence continues at coordinate 211,111,622 of JAKSZU010000003.1, forward strand.
CACCAATTATTGTATGACATCAGTACATTTATTCAACTTGTGTTCTTAAGTTTAGTTTCCCTATAAACTAATGAAAAGATAAAAATATGTGATTTATTTTATGATGACTGCTTATGATAATATATATGAATGTTGACAGCACTACTTGGAACATAGTCAGAATTAATACACAAGATCTTCAAAGAGTTTGTGGAAAGTGAATATTGTAAAAAGAACTATGCATTGATTTCAAAAAAATTGCGGCAAAACAAATTTTAATTCTGTTTTCTTTTTCACGAATTTTTTAGATTCCTTTTTATGTGGTAGCTATTAAAATATTCTTTTGAACCTCCACAGTATTAAAGTTGGGTTGGTCAGTCCAGTAAGTAGTGTGGAAGTTAAAGAACTTCCACAAGTTAAAAATTTAAAAATTTTTCAAAAAAGAACTGGATTCCACATGGCTGCCTACATAGTTCATTCCTGGACACGATGACTTGAAGGTCATGCTAGGCACATGTGTGTGAATGCCCAAAATCCCGAGAGGAGACTGGAAGAGAAGGGACTATGGTGTAGCCATTCTCTCTGGCGTGTGGTTTCTCTCTCTCTCTCCCTGGTGAGTGCACATACTCTATAACAAAAACAAAACCGAAAAATTGGTCATAGGATCAATATTTAATAGTTCTTTCTGGGTATGAGTTGAACTAGAATAGAGTATTTTAATATATCTTATTGATTTATTTGCCTGTTTACACAATCAAACCTTTATATTTGGAACATTTGTTTGAAATATGTCAAACCAGCCAGCCAGTAGTTTGGCAGTTTTACCTGTGGATCCCAACCAGAGGGTTGGACTCTTTGACCCAATGGCTTTAAAAACATGCCAGGTGCCCCAAAGTCCCAAAAGAAGGGAGAAATGGAGGAGAAAGGATTAAGGGACTGCTATGGTATGATTATTCTCCATGGAGCAAGGGGAAGAGTTTGCTTTCTCTCTCTGGAGAGTACATGTACTTTCCAACAAATTTTTAAAAATTTAAAACTTTTTTAAATTAAATTTTTTTTAAATGTCATAAAAACAGGGATGACAAGAGTAATAATAATAATAAAAAAACAGTCATACCATTTTGGCACAGAGGAGGGAATAGCTAAATGTTTGCTTAGTGAATAAACATATATATATGCTTCAGTTCATTTAGCTTGGTTGCCAGAAGAAATTATGCATTTCAGTCTTAGATATCCAGAATGGTAGAGGGAAAAATATGATAGACGTTTCAACTTACCAGATACAGGTTAGAAGTTTAACTCAACTAAATGCAGACCTTTTACTAAACTGTAAGTTGCTTTGCTGAAAAATTAATCTCCCAGAAGGATAACCTTAAATAAGATTCTATATCTGTCTACAAGGAAAAAAAGTTTATGTATTGAGAACCATAGTACCTTGGGAGAAAGAGACTATGATGTCTAAAATATGTGAGAGAAAAAAGGAATTGAACTTGAGAACTCTATCAATAGATATTTAAGATGTAGAGAAAACATATACGGGATTTCATAACGTGCATTTTTTTCATTATGATAGATTGTGTGCATGCATGTGTGAAAATGAGAGACAGAGACAGAGTGAGAGGGGAGCACTGTCCACAGTGTCTGTTCATGCCTTACCTTTCCTTACCTTTCCTCTAGTAGTTCAGCCCACGAGATCTTGAGCGCTCATGCCTGTTTTGACGTTTCAGGCTGAGCCAGGATTCAAACCAAAGTCATACTGTGGAATCTACTTCTCTCTCTCTCTTTAGAGAGATTTTTTTGTTATAGAGTGCATACATTCACCAGAGAGAAAGAAGAACAGAAAGCAAGAAATCACCCCCCGGGGGGATGGCCATGCCACAGTCCTTTCTCATCCATTCTCCTCTCAGGATCTTGGTCACGCACACTTGTGCACTGGCTTGAGTTTTAAGCCACCAGGTCCAGGATTCAATTGGTAGTCAACTATGTGGGAGTCCAGTGACATACATTACACCAGTTGCTGGTTCCTGGGAGCTGCTTCTCTTGAACAGAGCATTACAGTAATGTGGGATCTGCTTCTCTTGAACAGAACTTATAGTTGTACCATGGGCTGCTCTATTATGTGACTTTTTAGATGGGGAGTTTATTCAGTTTTGCCACAGACATCTCAGATGTGAATTCGGAATTCACAGAAGCAAATGATTCTGACTGACAACACTGATGGAGATTCCCTAATATGTCTATGAAGCTACCAGAGATCTCATAGATGGAGAACAAACAAGGCCTCTCAGCTCTAAGTGCTACCTAGCTTCTAGCAATCCCAAGGCCCAGCTGAGAGTACCAGGCCATCTGTCAGCTCTCAGGGACTGCCATCTGACTATCTTTCACTTTGTTTTGTCTTCCTTATTTTTCATCCTTTTCTTTTTCTATTTTCTTTCTCAAAGATTTCCTAAATCCAACTTGCATTTTTTTCCAGTGAATTTAATCTTCTTCAAGAGTTCTTTGTGGTTCTCCAGACATTTCTTTTCATAGTATTCTGTTCTTATTCATGCATTGAATACCTTATTTTATTGTGGGGAAGGTGGGAGGAAAACATAAAGATGGTTGTAGCTTTGTTTTGGTTTAATTTGGTTTGGTTTGGTTTTAGTTTTTTATTTTTGCATTGTTTGTCTTTCCTCATATATCCTTTTCCCTACTAGTTTCTTTTACACCTTCTGCTGATTGTTATTTCGCCTTTCATACTTTAAAGTGAAACACTAAAAATCTCTGTGTGTGTGAGTGTTTTTGTTCTTAATAATAGTGGGGTTGCTATAGGATAATGTGTGGTTGGGCTATGTCATCAGAGTGCCCACAACCATTGATGTATGTAACTCTATTTTAATTAGGGCACTTACTTATTTTGTCAGAATCTAGACATATCTGCCTAGAAATATGAATCTGGCTGTCAAGGATCAAGGGGAAATAAGTTGGATAAGGAGGAAGCTCAAAGTTGCCAAGTCAATATGTATACGGCTGATTTTTCCTTCATTTCAATATGGTGCTCCTATCCTGAGCTGGTCTTGGTGTTCCAAATCCAGAGCCACATGTCTGGTCAGTATAGGAGCAGCTGCCAATTTTACTTGGTCACAAGCTGGGAAAGTTTCTTCAAGACTAATTTTTTTTTTTTTTTTTTTTTTTTTTTTTTTTTTTTTTGAGAGAGAGAGAGTTTTGCTATAGGGTACATGTGCTCACCAGAGAGAAAAAGATAGAAAGTGAGAAATCACCCCCACGGAGAATGGCCACACCACAATCCCCTCTCCTCTACTCCCCTCTTGGGATCTTGGGCATGTATGCACACATGCCAGCTTGAGTTTTAAGCCACTGGATCTGGGATTCAAATCATGGTTAATTACATGGGTGTCCAGTGATGTAACCATTACACTATCTGCTGGTCCCTCTAATGTCTTTTTTTTTTTTTTTTTTGAGAGGTTTTCACTATAGGGTGCGTGTGTTCACCAGACAGACAGAGACATAGAGACAGAAAGCGAGAAATCACCCCCCAGGGGGGATGGTCACGCTGCAATCCCTTCTCCTCCGTTCTCCTCTCAGGATCTTGGGCACGCACGCACACGCGCCTGGCCTGAGTTTTAAGCCACTGGGTCTGGGACTCGAACCACGGTCGACTACGTGGGAGTCCAGCGACATAGCCATTATGCTAACTGCTGGTTCCCCCTCTAATGTCTTTTTATACTGACTTCTCATCAGTTTTTCCTAGCCTTGCTTGGATTCCACTCTTAGAAATGATTGAACCATAATATTTTCCCCTTGTTGTTCTCTGGCATACATTCATATTTGCTTTGTTCTTATTGTCATTGCTACCTTGTGGTTTCATCCTCTGGGTCCATTACGTGAGTTACTACTTGTTCACCTATTCTCTACTTTCTATTGTCTTTTTGTTGTTCTTTACTTTCCTTCAGTTTTTGTCCCTGATGATTTGAGAGTCCTTAAAAGTAATCAAGAGAGTTAAAACCTTCGCATTTAAGTGAAAGTCTCTGTTCATGCTTTAGAAATAGAATAAAGAGATTTTTGAAAATTCAGATGACTATGGCATGGAATCTGAGGTAGAATCCAGAATTGAATATTAAAATGAAAATGTATAAGTTATTAGAAAGGAAAGAATTACATAATTTCAAGATAAGTCTTATGAGTTTTTCATAATTTCATGTTTTAATAAATTAATCTTACAGACCAAAGCAATGCATGGATGGAACAACATAGATTATAGAATGGATATTTGAAGATATGCTTGTTGGTACAGTGTTGGGAAATAATAGGTGCAGTGGCTAGGATCAATGACCAAGGACTTTGGATCCACTCATAACATGAAATTGCAGCATGACTTTCCCAGCTGTGGGATCTTGGATCACTATTTAGCCTTCTATGTACTCTTTTCCTCACCTATATGAGTGGGATTAATTATGCCTGCTTAATAAGGTTGTTGAAAGTTTTAAATGGGCTAATAAATGTATGGTGCTTTGCCAAATTGTCACCAACTCAACCTCATATACTGTCTTATCTAGGGTGTCCTTTGCATCATGGTAAAGAAGCTGGGACTACATTGTCCCAAATCTTTTTCCAATGTGCTTTCAATTGAGATTTTGCCAGTGAGAAGTACTGGTCTAAGATTTCAGAACAGAAGTAAAGGAAACACTTTTTTTTTTTTTTTTTTTTTTTTTGGATAGGAGCTGCAGGCAGAGTTGTAAACAACTAAAGATGTGAGATAGTTTTCTTCCTGGTCAGCTCCTTTAAACCATCCATTTCAGTTCTACACCCTATTGAGATCAACGACCATTGCCTCCCTGGGCAAACTCCTTCAAATGCTTCACTTCCTCCTGTGGGGCTACCTACAGCATTTTCCAGGATGTAATGTGTGAAATTTTACAGTAGGTTCTTTGATCTTCACTTATTCCTTCCTTCAAAATTTTAACCATTAGCACGCTATTAAATGATTCCTACTTGTTTATACTGACACACATGTGGGTGGTTGGCAATAGTGTGGGAAACATGATAGACCATGAGTTGATCATGATATCATGCCCCTGATGACATTCATGGTTGCTAGTCTGTTTACTTGTCTGTGTGTTTAAAATGCAACAAGCACAAGCATTTTTTTCTTAGTTGGAATATATTGGGTTATTGGAAAAGTCATGACATATTTTAGCATAGAAAAAAATATGACCTGACTTTTCTGGCGACCCAATATAATAGAATAGATTCTATTTTTCTGATGGATATAGGTGTTAAGCATAGGGTCAAGCAGAAAGCAGGGCCCCAACCTGAAGCTAATAGAAGTAGAATCGATTTCCATAACATCAGACAAATTTAGACCTGATTGGATTATTCTAACCAAAGTATATGTGTATTTTAAAACATTTTTCTGTGGAAAGGATTTCCAGTGCTATGTATCTAGTCTTTATCCTTGGTATCAGTACCATCACATAATCAGATGGCCTAAAGTGTGTTAGATGCAAAGTCTGAAAATAGCATAGTAGACTAAAGCATTGGGACAAGTCATATGAAAATATTAAGTCCCTTGGGGTGTTAATGTGACACAGAAATTAGGTCCAAAAAATTAAAGATGATGGAATTCATAGATGTTTAAGTATTTCATTTCAGCTCAGTTGCAGAAAGTTTTAATAAAGATTTTTAAAGTTTGTTAGTATTTTAATGAGCCTGTCATTTTTCTTTGCATTTGCCCTGGATATGTGTCTTATTTGAGCAAGTGACCTTGTATTATCGAGCTCTTGCATTTCCCACAGCACTTAGCAAAGAGCCAACCATGTAAAATATCCTCACAAAGACTTATTAAATTAATTTTCTTAAATCCCTTCTGGACTGCCCATTTGCCTTCATTAATTATGTTAGACCTAGAGGAGATGACCTCTACTTGCTGCCATGGTTGAATTACATCTTAGACTTGTAGATTCTTCGAACAATAAAATTTTTCACAGGAAGAGATAAACTACTTCAGTTAAAGCATATTCATTTTACAGATGAGGGTATGAACATTTTTATCTTTCATGATGTTTTTTCTTTTTCCCTCCCTGAAGCCCATATATGCACTCTAGGCCCCACGTGCGCTTTATCTTATAAGTGTTTCTAACTACAAAATGATGAATTTTGAGTGAGACTGGAAATATGCCTTTCCTTTTGTCTTTTCATCTGGTAAACCCCAAATAAATATCAGATCCTCAACTCTTACAATGCAAAATACAAATATGCCATGTCAAGCCATTTTTTAATGATAGATTTTCATTTTTTAATTATACCAAGTATTTCTTTTGAGATTTAAGAGATTTTAAGCTTTATGAGCATTAATACCTTTGTGATTGTGATTTGTTTGCCCCTAATTAAAATAATCAGTGGTACAGTTGGGAAAGAATATTGATGCACGAGGAAAACCTGTGAAGAATACAACGACTTATTTTATTCTTTTGTTTTAAAGATCAAAAAAATCTACCACGTGACAGAAACGAAGCAAATCTGGTCTGATGGAATAATTGTGGCTGTGTCTTCTGTTCCATCATTCATTAACAATAGGATAAGTATGATTCCTGGGCTTTGCTAATCTGATGGTCTTGGCTCTGTTTTTGGTAAACAGTATAAATTATATCCAGAAGAGCTCTGGAAAAAAAGTGTGAGATATTATTGCAGAATTCAACATGCTTATAAAACTTACAAAATTTCTACATCTGGCCCAAGAGACACTAACTACCTATGTGTCTTCGCAAGCCCAGGGAAAGACATCAGACAAGCTTTCTCACACTTAATATCCTCACCCCCAGTTCTGGTTGCACCTGGATGAAAGAGAGTCTGCCAGCATTTCTTCAGCAGGCTTCCGGCTGTCAAAACAAACTAAAGCCTCATGGGGATGCTCACACTTGCCTGCTGAGGAGAAAACACTATGTTAAGTGTTTTACATATATTATCCTATTACATCCTTACAAAGCCTTTTGAGTAGGGTCTCCATTAAGCAAATGATAAAAGCGAGTCCCAGAGACAGTTAGATTTTTAATAACATAGATCTTTCAAATGGAAAGGTTGGGATGTGAGCCCCTGTTGCTTGGTACCGAAGTGGCCACTGCAGCACACTGCTTGCCAGAACTGCTGTTGTTAACGTTACCCCTGAAACCTTCCTTATTCCATTCCATTCTTTTGAGCCTGTCTTGGTTCAGGTTGCTTGAACAAAAATACTACAGTCTAGGTGACTTATACCCAGAAACAGAAATGTATTTCTCACAATCCTGCAGGCTAGGAAGTCAAGATCAGGGTGCCAGCATGGTTGGGTTCTGGTGAGAGCCCTCTTTCTGGTTCTCAGGTGGCCACCTTCTTGCTGTGTTTTCACATGTTGAAGAGCAGAAAAAGAAACCTTGTGTGTTTTTTCTTAAACAGACATTAATCCCATTCATGAGGGCTCTGCCTCATGACCTAATCAATCACCTCCCAAAAGTCCGACCCCTAACGCCATCACACTGGAGATTAGAATTTAGTGAGAATTTTGGTGGAACATAAACATTCAGCCACAAAATGCCTGAAATGAACTGGTGAATAATTTAGGGTATTGTAAGTGATGGAAACAAAGTCCTTCTAGGCCACTGCCTGCTAAGAATGATGTGGTAACGTGGTAATATTGGCACTTGACTGAAATATTATTAATGCTAGAGTGTAAGCTCTGTGCAAGCCTCGTTATTAGTCTGTTTTGCCCATTGTTTCTCAAGTTTCTGGAAGAGACCCTGTCAAAAAGTAGATGCTCAATAAATAGCTTCCGAATTAAATAAATTTTGCAGGTTGAGATGAAACTACCCGCTATTATTTTTGTTTTGTCTCAGAAGAGAAAGATTGCACTTTGGAGGAATAAATGAACCTTTTAGAATTCACTGAGAAAAAAATAACAGAAGTTCCTACAAACCACAACTAAATAGATATAAAGTTTCCCGCTGCTCTTTCAGAGTGGTTCGCCACTGGTTATAAACTGTAGGTATTGCTGCTTCCAATCCACTAAAAGCATTCATTTTTCTTCAGAATAAGTTTTAGTCCATTAATCAAACCCCTACCAGCAGTGGTTGGCGCATGCATGATAGGAGGGAAATGACGTCTCGGTTTAGAGAGCCAGAATGCTAACTCTGCCCTCCAAAAACAACTTATTTTCAGAGAAGTTGTTTGTTGGTTTGTCCCCAATTAATATTTCTTTAGTAAGGACGAAATTTAAAGTGAGATCTCATTTCCACAGAATTCTAATAGCTGCTTTCCTTGTACATGAATGTTCAAAACCAAGAGAAAAGAGAACAAATAAAAATTGACAATGAGAAACATCTAAGAATAGGAGAGGAAAAAGGACCTTCCAAATAGAGAAGACAAGATACAGAATGTGGGAAGAATGTGAATTGGTAAAAAAATGGGAATTCTTTTTTCAAAGGAGATGAATGCTGGGAGTTGCCTCTTAGGATATGATTAAAAATATCATGTTTGTTGAAAAAAAATGTTATGGATTAATGAGTTAGGCTGAGTTAGTACATCTGAACTACCAATTACCTACCATCATCTGTTCACAGTTGGCCCTCGAGTAGGTATGGGAGATAGAAAGAAGCAGAAGCCAAAATGAAGATCTCAAATGTTTCAACTTTCTCCCTGATTCACATTTTTTACTGTGAGATCTATTTACCTGTGGAGAATAGAGAAAGTATCCACCAGTGCAGGTATTATTGCCGCAGTGAAAGGACTGCAGATTCCTCTTCTAACTATAGCATCTAGAATTTTCGGTAAAAACAGGTAGTTTGATTATTTTTATAATCATTACTTTTAAGGGAGCAATTCAATCCCCAATTAAAGAGCTGATGTACATAAACAGATATGATGCTCCCTTAACACTTTCATTGAGAAGTTACTTTTTAATTGCTTTGCTTATAATTTCAACTTCAAAGCCAGTAATAGCTTTCAAATTAATAGCTCATAGCCCATTTGATACACTGATATTTAATTAATGAGTTCATAACTCCAGTGGCACATTGCCTTTCTGACAGCTCCTCCAGGTTGTTAGTTTCCATATTGCTGATTGTTGTCTGCTAACCACTCTTAGGGAAGGTCATTTTGCCAGTGTAATTCTTTCAGGCTGGATGGCGAAAAAGAGTGAGTTCAATCAGAGTAAGGTGCCCCTTTCCTGCTCTCTTAGGCCTCTAGGGATAGGTAGAAATTTTACATTGTTTTGTTTTGTTTTTAACTTTTAGGAATAATCTACACTGTTAACACCTATAATACCACTAACTAGACCACTGTCACCTCTATACGGTTTAGAGATGGCGAAGTGGATAAAGGAGTCCACATCTCTGTCTTGTTTCTGCAAGCCTTGTTTAACTCTCCTATAGCCCACCATGTTCTTCCTATCCATGACTCTCCTAGTCCTACGGCAAGAGTTGGCAAACCATGGATCTTGAGTTAAGATTGTGTTTCACATTTTTAAAGAGTCGTTGAAGAGGGACAACTTGGTGCTTCAGTGGTAACATGCTCCTTAAGTGATGCTGGATCTGTTTGGCTCCCTACTCAGCCTGAACATACCTGGTGGATACCTATGATCTTGGCTGTCTGGGAAGGCTGGGGGTGAAAAGGATTGTGGTGTGAGACCCTGTTAGGGATACTGCCTTTCTCTGTATCTGTCTTTCACTCTCATGGAAGAAATAAACTTTAAAAGAAGAAGGAGGAGAACAAGCCAGACAGAGTTATTAAAGAGGAGGAGGAAGAGAAAATGAAATTTATTTGAATTCTTTACAAAAAAGTAGAAAGTTGTTGACCCCTGAGTTGAATTAACTTTTGCCATCCGCTTCTGCTATTGATTTCTACCACTGGGCATGACTTGGCTAATTTTCCTCTCTAATTCACAAAACATGTTTTCTGCAACTCTTGATGACAAGATGAAGCACCTCTGTAACACATCTTCCCTGCTAATAGACTGTTCCTGTTAAAGACACAAGCAGCCACTCAAAGGGCCACTTGGGATTTGTTATTTCTTTTAGATGAATTAGCACCACTCAGAATTATGGCCTCATATAGAGTTTCTGTGATAAAGGTCTCTGACATGGGTCCCCCACTTCAAAATTCCTTCCAAATGTCCTCTATTATGATTCTTGTCTATGAGTCCAGAATTTGGTATCAACCACTGATTTTAAAGTTGTAGCCTTTCCTTCTTCCAGAAGCAACAACTCTGGGAATCTTAACACATGGGTGGAAAGTGATTAATTGATGTATTTGAAGTTTAATTGATTCAGATCCTTTTCAGGAGCAAGTCTTCTTAGGAGAAAGAAAAGAACAATACTGTAAGGATAGGGAAAAAGGAGCAAATATAAATATGCCTACACTGGTTGAGGCCTGGCCCTTCCAGAACTTTATAGATTGCTATAAAGTTCGACATAATTAATGATAATTGAAATAACTGTGAGTTATTAGTAGTATTTGGATTATTAAGATAAAGATAATTATAATAAAATTAGGAACTGCAAATAGTGATTGCATTAATGATTTTCATTTTAATGATTGCTTTAAAAGTGTGCTAGAAATTGATTTTATATAAATGGACTAATAATCATAATGATAATAATAATAGCTACCATTTATTAAGTGCTTGCACTGTATTAACTGTATTGTATATTTTATGTACATTATCTTAAACAATTAGAAATCTTTTGATGATGTGAATTAATGGGAAAAGGGACCCTCTATGAATTTTGAGGAAGGATATGATGCCTGGAATGATACCAGAGGGCAAAATTAGCTGAAGAAAGATTTTGTTGGAATTCTAGGTACTTTCAGTTACAAAGGCAACACTTCTGTGGTATGTCCTCCTAAGCACATTAGGGGAGAAGTTTGTGTGTGTGTGTGTGTGTGTGTGTGTGTGTGTGTGTTTGAGAGATTTTTGCTATGGGAACATGAGAGAGAGAGAGATAGAGAGACAGAGAGACAGAGAGACAGAGAGAGAAAGAAAGTGAGAAATCACGCCCAGGGGGAATGGTTATACCACAACCCCTTCTCCTCCATTCTCCTCTCAGGATTTTGGGCATGCATGCACATTGTCCAGCATGAATTTGAAGCCTCCAGGTCCAGGACTTGAACCACAGTTGAGTCCATGGGAGTCCAGCAACATAACCATTATACCATTTGCTAGTCCCAGGGGAGAAGTTTTGAGATGATAGATTCTGAGAACTCTCTTCCTGCTGCACAGGAAATTCATGTCCACAAGCATGAGCAGAAGTCTTAACCTACATATACAAACTTGAGAGCAGCCCTAGCTCATAACTCCCCATCAAAACTACAGCCCTAGTTATTTCTGCTTTTTCCTGTGTCTGGTGTGCTTGAGTCTATGACCAGCTTCTGAAGATGTCAAGTGCTTGTGCAAAGGAAGTATATATATGTGTAATTTTATGTATAAGTTGTGTTGACTATGCATGCTAAAACATAGGATTCTAATTTACCTATTTATTGTCTTTGAACTTGTTTCCAAAGATATTACATCAAAAATATTAACAAATAATAATAGCTACTTTTTTTTTTTTTTTTTTTTGGAGAGATTTTTGCTATAGGGTGTGTGCACTCGCCAGAAAGACAGAGAGCGACAGAGAGACAGAAAGCAAGAAATCACCCCCCCACCCCCCCCCCAGAGGGGATGGCCACACCGCAGTCTCTTCTCCTCCATTCTCCTCTGAGGATCTTGGGCACACATGCACACACACCCGGCGTGAGTTTTAAGTCACCAGGTCTGGGACTTGAACCACAGTCGACTACATGGGAATCCAGCGACATAGCCATTATGCCAAGTGCTGGTCTCACTAGCTACTATTTATTAAGGTCTTATGCCAGGTACCTGACAAACACTTAGTGTATGTTATTGCATTTGAGTGAGTGAGCGATATGGTTCCCACTTTACTTGTAAGGAAACTGAGGCTTAATGAGAGTTCATGTCGGGTACAGCTGAGTTCTAGCTGCGTAAGTGTTTATGCTCTCTTAGCCATTCAATCATCAGTAATTTAATTCGGTAGTTTGATGTCTCCAGTGGTCACTCATAACTCATTCATCTCTACTGTGGGTCTCTCTGTGTGTGTTTTTGTGTGTAAGTGTGAGTGTGTGTGTGTGTACACCTCTGCTTCATGAGCTCAGAACAGGGAAGCCCCTCACAGCACCAGGCAATGCTATTCAGTTAATTAGCATGCGATTTGATGATTTTCATAACATGCAGTGTTTTCCTCTCTTCTGTTCTGAGATATTTATCAACATGGACCAATCTCTTTCCTTTGGCACTGTAAGGAAACTGGCCCTAAGGTATGTTAGGAAAGGAAAATCATTTCGTTTCTGACTTCAGCTTCTCATTCTGCTTTTTTCTCTCTCTCTCTTTAAGTACATGAGTATAGTCAGCTGCTCTGGAATTTAGAAGATTCCAAAACCTTCCTGTCTATTGAGTTAAAATCATTCCCCTCCACTTAGTCTGTGAGCCAGCTTTTTCACAAATAGCTAATGGCTGTAAGAAGTGTTTATGTAACTGGAGAGCCACTGCTTATTTTTTATTGCACTCAGATTTTGTTTGACACGCCATGGATGTGAATTAGATAATACTATGAAAGTCATTATATCCATTAACATAACGCCTAACCATTAAAACAAAGACAGATTATTTCTTAAGCCCTCTGGAGGTAATTTTCACAATCAGCCTTTTTTTCCTTCACACAGACACATTTTGCAGGCATCCAATCTCCTTTCTTGTTGCCAAATCAGGTCAAGATGGCCGGATACGTGGACACGTTAGCTTGAACACAGTCGCATTGAAGCCCAAATGAGGTCCCAAGTGAAGATCGCTGGAGATTTCCATTATTCCTAATGATCTTTCGAAATGAATAGTACCTGTTTTCTTCTGCCTTTTTCCTCTTTATTCTGTTTTTTTTTTTTTTTTTTTTTTTTCTTTTTACTTATTTTTTTTTCTTTTTTTTTGTGGCAGTGATGGGGGGTGGTGGTGGTTATGGGATGGTAGTTTGCAGTTGGCAAAGCAAATCAGAGGAACACCCAAAGTTAAATGTGTGAATAAAATACAAGAAAAACATAGTAATGACTAATAAGATGTAAATGCCAAGAAATTTTCTTGTCTTTTAAATTAGACATCTGTGCCCTATTTTTACATGCTCATCACCATAAGCGCTTTAGCATGTTTTCCCAATCTGTCAGCACAGACATATTCTGAAGGCCTTGAAGCTTTAACACCTTCGCTGCTACAGAAATGCCCTGGCAGCCACTCCCGTGGAACATCTGCTGAAAGCAAAAGATGTGTGATGCAGGCCCCGCCCACCTCAGGCGTTTTGCTTGGGAAGTTGGCATACAGCCGCTTCTCGGAGCAGAGAAAGAACTGTGTTTCTGGGTCACGTCTGCAGGAAGATCAGCTTGGGGGCCACCATGGCTCCCCGACAGGCCTCCTTGTCGTATGGATTTGCCAGTTCAGAACTTGGCCTTGTGTCTGCACAGGAGGAGGAGAGCAGATGACGGGCTGTCTCAAAACTGAGCCGCCTCAAGCCCACACATGTTTGCACAGCTTGCAAAGTGGCAAGAGTAGGGGCTGGTCCTATCTGCAGAAAACCAATTGGTCTGAAGTGCTTTGCATCTGACCAGGGGAGAAGCTGACACTCGGCTTCCTAGCTTCCAGGGGAGAATCAGAGCCAGGGATTCAAAGGCTGCTTTTCCTACTAAGAAGAGCCATATCTAAAGGCAATGTGTATTTAGAGGGTCCCAAATCTCTGATGCTTTCTAAACTACTGGTTCACCTGCTGATACTTCGGAACTAACCCCTTCACAGCCCTCTTTGGAGGAAAAAAATTGTCTTTTAATAGTGAGACATGAGCTTTAAAGTCAAATCCCTTGATGAGGGAAAAGAGACGACAACCATACGCTGAAGTAGAAATATCTGATAACTTGTCTTAGAGAGCAGAATGAGAAAATACACTGGCTGAAAGGCTGTGAAATGGGGGAAGAGGAGGAGAGAGGAAGGAAGCAGAAGGTAGAAATCTCAAAGAGGCAAAGCTCAGAATTGTCAAAATCAAGTTTGTAGGCTCCTGTTAAAGCCCAAGGCCAAAAGCATGTCTTGTTGAAAATGTGTCTGCTCTTTTGTTGGCCGTTGTACATCATATCCACGGACTTCTTAGTTCATTCTTGTGAAATTAATTCCTGTAATAGATGAAGAAACCGAGACTCAGAAAAGACCAGTGATGGGCTCAAAGTGAATAGAGAGAGATGCATGGATTCTAGGCGAGCACACTGAATTGGGAATCAAATAGACCTGTGATGGGAATCCCAGTTTCAAAAGTTACTAGTTACATGACCTTGAACCAGTTACTCCAGTTCTCGGTGCTTCAGTTCCTGTGCAGAAACTAGACCTCAGGGATGCCAGTATCCACGCCCAGAGTTGTCATGAGGATAAAAAGGTTAAATGAAGTGTTCAAGTTTACACAACTGGCAAGGAGTCAGCATAAAAGCACATAGCCCAATTCTCAACACATGGTAAGTGTTGAATAAATGTTCGCTATTATTAGGAGTGGCAGAACCAGGATTTAAAAGCAGGTCTCCCAGGCTTATACGTTTTATGTGCTGTCACTTGTTATACTATCATCTTCACAGAGGATGATTGCACAGAAACAAGGAACATTTTGCCATTTATGCTTTTTTAGGCACAATCGTGGCCAACGACCATGTCAAGTTATATCCAGGAAAAATTATTCATATTGGCCATCACCCACTGTTCAGGAGATAGAAAGCAATTTCTAGAAATGAAGCTCAGCATAACTTAGGAGAATAAAGCAGTCATTTTCATAACACAAGGTTTAGCCTGCTGAGCTGTGCTCCCTGGAGGACCCTATTCACTCATCCTCTCAGGAAGCCTTCCCTAAAATGCCCAGCTCACTCACGTCAGCTTCTTCTGAACTTCTATAGCACTTGATTTTTTTGACACAAGTGTTCATTTATTTTCTCAAAAATATTTATTGAATCGGGTTGTGTGTCACGCACCATGTGGGGCATTGGGGATCGAACAGGGAACGAAACAAAGACCCCTGCTTTCATGGAATATACAGTCTAGTGTGTACGGGATGAGAACAGACAAAATGAAGACACAGCAAGGAAATAGACCATTTATTTGTTTCCTATGGCTGCTGTAACAAGTTGGGAAGTCCTGGATGGAGAAAAGCAATAGAAATATAATCCTTCACAGTCCTGGAAGCAGAAGTTGGGAACAGTATTTCTGAACAGAAAGCTCCACTCCCCCCAGATTCCCTAATGGAGACTAAGCTCTTTGACTATTCCATTCCACTGTATGATAGATGCTGGCATTCCTTGGCTTGTGGCCACCTCAACCTCTGTCTTCTCCTGTGTGTGTGTACATGTGCATGTGTGTGCCCAATCTTCTTCTGCCTACGTCTTTAATAACACTTGTGTTTACAACTGAAGCTCACTCCGCTAACCAAGGATAATCACATCTCAAAAATCATTGATTGAATTACATCAGCTTAGGTTTTTTAATCCAAATAAAACAACATTTAAGAATCCTGGTTTGGGGGACCTTATCTTTATAGGACATTATCCAGCCTACTACAGATAGCATATCAGATAGTGATATGTATTGTACAAAGGAAATTAATGAAGATACAAAAGGTAAAGAATGCCCAACATGGAATTAGGGACTGTTTTTCTTTTTGTTAAATGTATTTATTTCCTACTTCCATTAGTGAGTAAGAGAGAGAGGAAGAAAGTACACCCAACAGGTTTCCAAAGTTGCAATCTACTTCTAGCCTTCAGTTTGCCCTAGGTTAGGGGCACACAGGTATCTGGGCTACTCAGGGAGGCTTACAGACTTGAAGGGAACTTTCCCATATTAGGACTGGTTTTTAGAGTGTTGCATTTTACTGCTGAAGGATCACCTGAAATGTTATTTTTAAAATGCAGGTCTTTAGTGGAAAGAGCCTCAGGAGACTACATATTTAAAAAGCTTTCTAGGATCTAGTACTGTAGGTGGTCCAGACAGTCTACTTTAAGAAGTGTAGCCTAATGTTCTATCCTGGCTTTTCTCTACCACAACTGCACAATAGAATTACTAGAAGAACTTCAAAAAATGATCCGTTGCTTGCACCCAACCTCTAGATATTTTGGTTTCAGTGGTCTGAGGTGGGGGCCAAAGAAATCATTTTGTTGTTTTGTTTCATTTTAAATGATGTTTTAGGGGTTTGTAAGGTGCATTCACAGGTAAGGATCCCTGGATTAACCACAGCTCCCCTAACATGTCTGTGTGAAATTATTCCCCTTCCTGGCATCCTGGTCTTACCACATTTTCAGATTTACAAAATATTATTCAAGAACTGGCACCTAGATGGAGAGATTCTTGGGAATCAGGGACTGTTCATTTTTATAAAGTAGATATAAAAGCATTACTCATATAATGAACTTTAAGCAGAGATCTGAAGGAAATGAAGCCATCTGTAGGAAGAGGGTTTTAGGCAATGCTCACCGTCACCAATGCACAAAGGTCCTGAGGAATCGTAAACAGACTGTGTGACTGTAGCAGGGTGTGCAAGAACTACAGTGGTAGCAAATGAGGTCTGCTGAGGGGACAATATGACTTAAGAGCTTACTAGTCAGTGTGAGCACCTGTTTCCACAGTAAAATGGGAGGCTATAGAAGGAAAAAAGATTGATAACATCAGATTTAAGTTTTAAAAGCATCACTTTGGTAAGAAAATAGAGTACAAGGACAAGAATGGGAGAGGGAAATTGTGTAGGAACCTACCCCAATAAATCTGTAAGTCCTAAGTATCTTGGAACAGGAGGGGAGGTAGACAAGTTGGGAACTGGACTGAGTCTAGATATATTTTGAAGAATGATTTCATAGAATTTGTAGGTAGGTTCAGGAAGCATGAGTGAATGAGTGGGAGAAGGAAGGCTGCCAAGTTTTCAGCCTGAACAATGGGAAGGATAAAGTTGTCATTCAACTTAGATGGAGTGGACTGGATGGTGAGGCAGTCAGCTAGGTTAGCAGGAACGGATCTCTTCCTTTTTAAAATTCTTTCTGGCACCCAAGTTGAGATATTGTGTTGACAGTTGCATAAAAGAGGAGTGGCGTTCAGTGGAGAGGTGTGCCTGGAAGATAGAAATGAGAGTTGTCCTCATATAGGTGAGTAGCCCCAGGACCAGGGCTGCATCCCCACCCTAGGACAAGGACTGTTGTGTGGGAGGCATTTGTTCTACACTCATAACTGAGCTCCTGTGAAATAACTCATGCTGTTTCTGATACTGGCAATACCGAGATGTATTAAGCCATCATCTCAGTCCTCAAGGTGGAAAAACGAATATGTAAACTATATATTGGCTTAGCACAACGGGCAAAATCCTAGAGTAGCAATTAATCCAGCTGTAGTTAGAGTGAGAAAATCAGGAAATGTGAGACAAAGATCTCACCATCTAGATGCCAGTTCTTGAGTAAAGTTTTGTAAATCTGAAAATGTGGTAAGACCAGGATACCAGGTAAAGGAATAGCTTCCCATAGGTATGTTAGGGAGCTGTGGTTGATTTAGGGATTCTTAGCTGTGAATGCACTTTACAAACCTCCAAAACATCATTTAAAACAAAACAAAACAACAAAATGATTTCGTTGGTCCCACCTCAGACCATTTAAACCAAGCTATCTAGAGGTTGAGTGCAAGCAATGAAACTTTTTTTTTTTTTTTTCTAAAGTTCCTCCACTAATTCTAATGTGCAGTTGTGGAGTAAAGCTGGGAGAGAACATTAGGCAATGCTTCTTAAAGTAGACTTCCTGGACCACCCACAACACTAGTTCTTAGAAAACGTGTTTAAAATGTAGTCTCCTGAGGCTCTTTTCACTAAAGACCTGCATTTTTAAAAAGCATTCCAGGTGAACCCTTTGCACAAAAGTATGTGATAAATACTACTGTGGGTGTTGGGGAAAGTGAGTACGTTTCTGGTGGTGGACTCCGGGGACCCTATGCTAACAATGTGGAGAAATCAGAAAATTAGGTAGTTTATACAAGAAAACATTCACACACCACTGTACACATTTTCATTAAAATTTAAAGACAATCATTCCTAAGGCTTGAGTGTCCAGTTAAGAGACTATTGTAATAGTCTAAGTAAGAGATTATAAGACCTGAACTAAACTGTGCCCTGGGATCATGATCATATGTAAATGACATCCCTGTGTAGGTCCATAGGCTACAAAATATCAACAATGGCCAAATGCACACCTACCAGAATACAGGAGGTATGGTCCATTGCTCCTTTAGCCAGTAAATCAAAATAAAACTAACTGTCATACTTCTGCCATGAATGGTACATTTCTCCTGCTAAATTAAACTATTTTGTCCTAAAATGACCTTTTTACTCTCTCACTCCAATTCCTATGGATAAGTAGAAATCATCCATGTTAGGCTATTTTCCTGAGCTTGTTACTAATTTATAGTCAATCATTTTAGCCACTCTTCAATCAACTACAAAAAGCCCATCCTTTGCAGCCTACCATTTTTTTAAAGAATTATTTTATTTATCTTTATTTATTTATTTTAATTTGACCAGAGAGGGACAGAGAGAGAGAGAGAGAGAGAGAAAGAGAGAGAGGAAGAGAGAGGGAAAGTGAGAAAGCAAGCCACCAAATCCAGGACTTAAACCATGACCCTTAACCACCATGCCACCTGCTGGCTCCACCAATCCAATGACTTCTTTACCTCATGCTCTCACTTTTGTTTTGTAGGTCACTTCCTCTTTCTGGCACACACCACTTTCCCTTTCTGCAAAGTTATATATCTCTATGACCACGCAGCTAGCTGGAGTCTCTTAGAAGCCATCTTTTGGGAGACTGCCCGATTTAAATTGCTTTCCCTTTGTTTAAATAAACTGTTAAGTTTTTGTTTGTCTAAACATTTTTTTTTGATACTTTCTTGAGCATAGGAGCCTAAGGGAAAATCCTGCATTCCCTGTGGGAAAATTAATGCAACTTCTTTTTAAAATTCTTTATTAACTCTCTTTGGCTATTTTAAATGAGAGCTGAACATATTAGCTCATATAGGAAATGATCTGTGAACAGTAAGATTAAAAAAATTTAGTAGAGATTGCCAAAATGTTTATTATGAAGGGTGATTAATCAGATTGAAACTCTGTGTATTAATGAATTGGAATCATCTAATAGGATTTTTGTTATAGAACAATAACTTAAAGGAATTAGCTATACTCTTTCTCTGAGCATAGCATTAAAGTAGGCCATTAGGTGACTTTTCATTTTATTTATTTTATTCGAAGACAAATCATATTTTCTCTGTTGAAGATAAGAGAATTTACTGTGGGAAATTTGTACTCTTTCACAGAGTAAAACATGAAAGGGAAGAGTGAATCAAATCAGTAAGGCTCATTGTAGAGAATGGTGGTTTCTCTTAGTAGGCAGTAAATGATGGGGTTGATTATCTTCTCATCTTCATGAGTTGTAAGCTGAATGTATATTTATAAGTTGGCAATAACAAAAATAATTGAGTTCTATTTTTTTTTTTTTGAGAGTTTTTTTTTTTTGGCTATAGGGCACGTGCACTCGCCAGAAAGAGGGTCAGAGAGACAGAAAGCAAGAAATCACACTCAGGAGGATGGCCATGCTGTAATCCTTTCTCCTCCATTCTCCTCTTGGGATCTTGGGAATGCACGCACACATGCCACCAGGTCTGGGACTCGAACCATGGTTGACTAGATGGGAGACCAGTGACATAGTTATTACGCCAACTGCTGATCCCAAGTTCTATTTTATCTTCAGTTGCCAGAGGAAGTGTGTGCACTAGCCAGAGAGAGACAGAAACTTAGAGGGAGAAGGCATCTCCCAGTGTGGAGTTCTCACACCACAATCCCTTCTCCATTTCTTCATCCTTTTGGGATCTGGAGTACACACTCACATACTCAGTGTGTCTTAAAGCTGCCAGGGTAGGATTCAGCCAAGCAGCTGGCCATGTGTGATCTGGTTCTCAACTGCTAGGCTACATGGCTGCCTGAGTTCTATGGGTCTATGAGTGATGGTAAAAGTTTACTTAGTTTTCCAGGGCTCGACCAGGTGAAATCAGCCAGTACTATCTCTTTGTCCCACTGATTAAAATGAAAAAACTAGGGACAAAATACAAACAGCAGCTCACTAAAGACTCCAATTGTATGTGCACTCGCCTGCTGGAAATTGTTCTACATCTCACTGATGCTCTGCTTATTTATTTATTTATTCTGTCATTCCCCTTGCTCTGAGTTTCACTTTGATAGTTTTTATTGCCATGCCTTCAATTTAATGAATTATTTTATTCTGTTGTGTTTAATTGGCTATTAATCTTATCCAGAATGGTTTTCACTTCAGACGTCATTTTAAACCCTAGAAATTTGATTTTTAATTTTTTTAATCTTTCATGTCTCTAACATGTTTAAAATTTTCTGTCTCCATGAACATGAGGAATAAAGTTAGAATCTAATTATTTTTATGTCTTGTTTACTAATTCTATCATTTTTGCCATTTCTGAGGCTTTTTTTAAATTATAAATTGATAAATTATAGCGGTAGGTAGTTATGGGACATAAAGTGATGTGGCAACCACTATTCTACTCTCTGTCTCTTTGATTTCTATCTAGATTACACATATATATGAGGTCAGGCGGTATTTGTCTTTCTGCCTCTGGCTTATTTCACTTAGCATAATGTTCTCAAATTACGTCCATGTTATCACAAATGACAAAACTCCTTATTTAAAGGCTGAATAGTATTCCATTGTATTTTATACCACATTTTCTTTATTCTTTCATCTATTGATGGACACGTATGTTGCTTTCATAGCTTAAGTATTGTGAACAATGATGTAATGTATGTGGACTTCAGGTATCTCTTTGATATGGTGAATATCAAGAAATGGGATTACTAGATTGTATGATGGTGTTTTTGAAAAATATCCATACAGTTTTTGTAATGGTTGTACCAATTTATAGAACTACCAACCTGTTCTGTTTTTCTTGATTAATTGTATTTTCTTGCTTTCTTGCATGATGTTTATTATTTTGTCAGATGACAGATAATACACATTTTGGAGTTCAGGTATTTTTGTATTTATAAATATTCTTGAGCTTTGTTCTGGGGTATATTTCAGTTTACTTGGGCACCAGTTGAATTTTGCGAGCCTTGTTTAAGCTCTGTGATGATGCAATCCAATCAGTTCTTAGTCTTTAGAAAACTGGCAACTAAAGCCACAATGAGATATTTCTATGCATGTATTGAGATGGTTAAAATTAAAAATCCCAACCAAACTGGCAATACTAAAAAAACTGGAAGTACGAAGGGTTGTGAAGAAGAGAGAGCAAGGATAGCTCTCACTCATTGCCGAAGAGAATGCAAATTGGTTGAAAAACTCTGGAATATAATTAACATAGACTTAGCATGTGACCCACCCATATCAATTCTACACATTTACCAAGAGAAATAAAGGCTTATGCCATATTATATGATTATACTGTTATGACATTCTTGAAAAACCAAACTATTAGGATAAAAAAATGAATAGTTGCTAGAATTTGGGAGTAGGGATTGGTTGGTTATAAAATGGCAGCCCAGTAGGGAACCAGCAGTTAGCGTAATGGCTATGTCGCTGAACTCCCACGTAGTCGACCGCGGTTCGCGTCCCGGACCCGGTGGCTTAAAACTCACGCTGGGCGCGTGTGCGTGCGTGCCCAAGATCCCAAGAGGAGAATGGAAGAGAAGGGATTGCGGCGTGACCATCCCCTCTGGGGGGTGATTTCTTGCTTTCTGTCTCTATGTCTCTGTCTGTCTGGTGAGCGCACGCGCCCTATAGCAAAAACCTCTCCAAAAAAAAAAAAAAAAAAAAAAAATGGCAGCCCAGTCTATATGGAAGATGTTGGAACTGTTCTGTATCTGTCAGCAAAGATTTAAATATTCAGCAATTTATAATATCCCATTACCAATCTTGGTATTAAATTAAAGTTAAAAGAAAAGATCAAGAGGTGGGCTAGCCAGTGGTGTGGTGGTTAAGATAGCTGGATCCTACATGGCTAGCTGCGTAGTTCAAATCCCAAACCGACCAAAATCCCAAGATGAGAATTGATGAAAAGGAATTGTAGCATGGCTTTTATCCCCTACAGGGTGCTTTCTTTCTTTTCTTCTCACTGACTGTCTCTATCTGGCCAGCATATATGTCCTATAGCAAATTAAAAAAAAAAAAAATCAGGAAGCAATCACTACATCTCATCCATATTTGAACTTATAGCCACATTTGCAGTACTCAGATAGATTTAAAACTACAAAAGAGAATTTCCTTCAACGCGATCATGAATAGTGTCACTAGATGCCTGAAAAAAAAAAAAAAGACAACATACTCTCTGGAGAACAGCACCATCAAGACAGGATCCAAAAGAATCCCCAAGATCAATTTCTAAGGAATGTGAATTCGCTGTCAAAGTTAACACAAGCAAGGAAAAAGGTATCATGGGGAAGGGCCAGCAGAAATAGCAGATAATAAAGTAATTCACATTTTTAGATTTTTAAAAATCAGACTATAAAACAAGTGCTATATGTATTTCAAGAAATAAAAAAATTGAAAGATAATATGATTAAGAAATATAGAAAAATTAGGTGCAGAAGACACAAACAGAACATATGTGTGTATGTATGTGTGGATAGATAGATAGATAGATAGATATAATATTTAGAAAGAATGTAAGAAGGAACCACAACCTGAAAGATCTATAAAAAAAATCCAGAACACAGCACACAGAAACAGCTATGGAGAATGTGGTGAAAGCAAGATTAAGAGAAAGTGAAGGGCCAGCCCCACAGCCTAGTAGTTAAGGGAGCCAGTTCCCACATGTGTGAGCAGTTTGAAACTTACCCCTGGCAGCTTGAAGAACCCACTAGGTGAGTGTGTTTGCATTCCGCAAATCCCAAAAGGGCATAGAATTGAGGAGGAATGATTACAGCATGACCATAGTCCATTGGAGAATGCTTTCTCCTCCTTTTCTCTCTCTTTCTCTCTCTCCTGAGCACACTCTGACAAGTAGAGAAAAGAAAGAAAGAGGAAGTGAAGCTAGAATATGGAAGTCTAATACCATTGGAGAGGAGAAATAGTGGCTTAAACAGTCTTCTTCAGTCATAAAATCTCAGACTCAATAAGCACTACGAAACTGGGGCAGGTTAAAAAGAAAAAGGTCTCAATGTCAGCAAGTGGCATAGCGGCTAAGGTGCTGGAGTCCCACATGGGTGACGGCAGTTTTGAGTCCTGGACCCAGTGGTGTGTGCATACATGCCTAAAATCCTGAGAGACTGGAAAAGGAGGAATTGTGGCATAGTCATCCCTGCCGGGGGGGGGGGGGGGGGTGATTTCTCACTTTTCCCTCTTATTGTCTCTCTCTCTGACATTCTCCAGCAAGTGCACATGCTCTATGGGAAAAAAAAATATAAAAGGAAAAAAAGAAAAAGGTCTCTATGCATTGACATAAAAATAATGAAATTGAAGAGGGATCAGCAGTTAGCGTAATGGCTATGTCATTGGACTCCCATGTAGTAGACTGCGGTTCGCGTCCCGGACACTGTGGCTTAAAACTCACACCGGGTGCGTGTGCCTGCATGCCCAAGACCCCGAAAGGAAAACGGAGGAGAAGGGATTGTCGCATGGTCATCCCCCCTGGGGGTGATTTCTCGTTTTCGGTCTCTCTTTGTCTGTCTGGAGAGCGCATGCGCCCTAGAGCAAAAACCTCTCCAAAAAAAAAAAAAATAATAATAATAATGAAACTGAAGAACACCAAAGAATAAAACAAAAATAAAAACATATGAACAACAGTGGACACCAGAATATTATCAGTGGGATAATATTATCAGTGACCTGAGAGGAAATTACTAAATCTTAAATGATATACTCAAAAATTATTTTTTCCAAATAGGGGAAAAATAGGGGAAATTTAAAGACATTTTTACCAATCAAGAACACAGTGCTCTCACCCTTCTTCCATACAAACTCATAGCATTCACTAAGGGAAGTTCTCACAAAAATGAAAAGTCTATGGTACAGGAAGACCAATGCACAATGAAAGTGGTGAATACAGATAAAGTTAAAACAACTATTATATCTCCTGCAAAAAGAGGAATATCATCTTATGAGATTAAAAAAATAAATAAATAAAAAGGAAAACAATGACAAAGACATTGAAAAATGGGTGATTGGTCTTTTGATGTATAAATCTCTTTTATGGCCTGGGAGGGAAATAAAAGCAGGGCTTAAATTTTTATTTTAATAAGCATACAGGTTAAAACCTCTTGGGTACTGCTCAAAGAAAGTGAAACTTCAAATTGAGATAGTGAAAAAATAAAATGAGAAATACAGTCAAAAAGCAGGCAAAAAGAAAAGAAAAAAGAAAAATTGCAAGTAGAAAGTATTGAAAAATGTAAATGTATTAGGAAGCATAGTAAATGATCAAATACTCCAGGTAAAAGATAAAGATAGTTAAACTGGATTAAATTAAAACTAAAATAGTCACTTCTTCATATTAAGGCAAAATGATTATCATATGTAATATCACCACATGCTAATAAAATATTAATTTCACCAGAAATATGTAACACTAAACTTGTATGATATAAAAACTAGCTAAAAGTATATAAATGATCATGTTGAGAGAACTAAACATACTTCTTTATCTCTTAAGTTACATAGTCATTAAAATAAATGTTTTTTCAAAAGACTGGAATAACAATATTTACTACATTGACAAAAATTAAGGGAACCAGCAGTTAGCGTAATGGCTATGTCGCTGGACTCCCACGTACTTGACTGCGGTTCACGTCCCGGACCCGGTGGCTTAAAACTCACACCGGGCGCGTGTGTGTGCGTGCCCAAGATCCCGAGAGGAGAATGGAGGAGAAGGGATTGCAGCGTGACCATCCCCCCTGGGGGGTGATTTCTCACTTTCTATCTCTCTGTCTCTCTCTGTCTGTCTGGCGAGCACACACGCCCTATAGCAAAAACCTCTCCAAAATAAAAAAATAACAAAATTGGGTACCAGCAGGTGGCATGGTGGTTAAGGCTTCTGGACTGCCACATGGCTGACCACAGTTCAAGTGCCAGACCTGGCAGCTCACTTTCTCACTTTCTTCCTTTCTCGTTCTCTAGTCAATCTCAAAAAATAAAATAAAAATAAACAAAATAATGACAATGAATAAAATTTTTTTTTGGGGGGAGAAGTTTTGCTATAGGGCACGTGCGCTCGCCAGACAGAGAGACAGAGAGACAGAAAGCGAGAAATCACCCCCCGGGGGGATGACCACGCCGCATTCCCTTCTCCTCCATTCTCCTCTCGGGATCTTAGGTGCACACGCGTCCGGTGTGAGTTTTGTTTTTTTTTTTTTTTTCATTTTTTTTTCAATTTATTTATTTGCATTCATTCTCTGAACATCATTACAGAATACAAAATGAGATTTTCCATCCAAATTACACTATATATTGTCTCAATCAAGCACATCAACAAACATGTTATTGTCAGCAAATGA
This sequence comes from Tupaia tana, assembly GCA_026018925.1. Classification (NCBI taxonomy): domain Eukaryota; kingdom Metazoa; phylum Chordata; class Mammalia; order Scandentia; family Tupaiidae; genus Tupaia; species Tupaia tana. The sequence continues at coordinate 211,137,208 of JAKSZU010000003.1, forward strand.
TCTTCCATTTCTTGTCTTCTGTATGTTTTGCTTTTTCCCCCCATTCTAGATTCTCTATCTCTTACCCTCTGCCATCTCCCACTCTCCTCCCACAGTCTCTGGTAACTATGTTTGCTTTCTATACTGTTTTCTCCTCACATTTTATTGTAACGCCAAAGACCCTAATCAATCCAAATACCCTCATAGCAAACACAGGTGATACCCACATTTCCATGAACACAAGTCTTACTTTATGCATCTTATAAAGTAGTACCTAGCTGTGGTTACATATCCTACTGCAGTCATTGAATAGATATATTTTTTTTTCTGAAACTTTTTTTTTGGTAACTCAATTTACATTCCTTCCCTAAGCTTCATCACAGCATACAAAATGCAATCTCCCATCCAGTACACACTGCATAGTGATACAATCATGCACATTACAAAAAATTTTCCATTACTAGTTCCTAGAATTACTTCCACCCCTCTTTCTGACCCTCTGTCCCTTCCCACCCTCCTCTCACACCACCTCCGGTGTCTACAATTGTCCTTCATCCCTTCCCACCCACGTTGCATTGATCACACAATTTCCTACATAATCTAACTACTTTCCATGGTGAGTTCACTCATTACTACTAAGAAAACCAGTTTTAACTTAACTCAAAGAAATGCCAAGGAACTTTGCTTAAAGCCAGGAAACAAGTTAGGATTCTGTTCAAATGGAAGGTGCATGAACCTATCAGTCTCATGTACTTTTATCTTCTGTTCTGGTTCAATTTTCCTGATTAAATTCTGGGATATAGTATTCAGCTCCAGACTTGTCCCTCTGATTAAGTTGGCCACTTTTATAGTTTTTTGACTCTTATTTCCTGTGTCTGTGTTTAATTTTCTTGATACAGCACACCCTTGAGAACTTCTTGGAGATCTGGTCTGGTGCTGGTAAATTCTTTCAGGTTTTGTTTATCTGAGAATGTTCTTGTCTTTTCTTCCCACCTGAAAGATAATCTTGCCGGGTACAGTATTCTTGGCTGAAATTGCTTCTCTCATAACACTTTGAATATGTTTTCCCATTCTCTCCTCGCTCGCATTGTTTCTGATGAGAGATCTGCTGTTAGCCTGATGGGATGTCCTTTGTAGGTAACTTGATGTTTCTCTCTTGCCAATCTTAGTATCTTGTCTTTGTCTGCGGTTTTGGTCAACCTGGCTATAATGTGTCTTGGAGAAGATCTCCTTGGGTTGATTCTATTTGGGGTCCTTTGTATTTCCTGGGACTGGATCTTCGAATGCCTCTCTAGGTTTGGAAAGTTTTCTTGCAGGATTTCATGGAATAGATTATCAATGCCCTTATGGGTCTCTTCACCTTCTGGAATGCGAATTATCTGAATATTTGGACGTTTGATGGTATCCAGTACTTCTCGCATATCATTCTCAAATTTTTGAGCCATTTTCTCAGTCTTCGTGGTGGACTTTTCTAAGCCAGCCATTTTCTCTTCTACATCTGAGATTCTATTTTCTGAATGATCTAGTCTGCTTTTAATACTTTCAAGGGAGATTTTGACTTCTTGTATTATAGACTCCATCTCTAGCAGTTCCGTTTGAGTCTTTTGTAAAGTGTGTAATTCCTCTTTTAGATCTTGCAAGAATTTCCTCATCTCCTGGAACTCGGCCACTTCTTTCTCCTTTCTCTTTAGCAGTTCATTATCTCTCTTTTCTTCCATCTCTGTTAGCTTCGACATTACGAATGTTCTAAATTCCTTATCAGACATTTCCATGACTTTCACCGAACTGCTTGTGGATGAAGGAGAGTTACTCTTTTCCATTGGAGGAGAGGTATTTTCTCGTTTTCCCATATTTCTCGTGATCCGACGGTGATTTCTTGTCATCTGATGAATGGCGTGTTTCTTTCAAATTCTTGAAGTTAAGCCTCAATGTTCAGGAGCAAGCAGACAGAGGTGTTCTAGAATCTGATTGCCGTTCTGTTGTGATCGCACACTAGCTTTGCTTGCTGGAGGCTGAATTATGAGTAGAAAATCTTCATTTCTCCTGTGCCCTGAAATATCTAGTTCCCAGTTTCCATGAGGAATCTTCTCAGAGAATGGCTCAACTCTCCTGCCACACTAGCTTTGCTTGCTGGAGGCTGAATTATGAGTAGAAAATCTTCATTTCTCCTGTGCCCTGAAATATCTTGTTCCCAGTTTCCATGAGGAATCTTCTCAAAGAATCGGCATTCCCTGGATAGAGACTGTTCCTCTCCTGTCACGTTCTGGTCTCCTGGTTACAGGACTCTCCTCTGTGAAAACACAGGAACCTTTTCGCGTCCGGTGTGAGTTTTAAGCCACCGGGTCCAGGATGTGAACCGCGGTCGACTACATGGGAGTCCAGCGACATAGCCATTACGATAACTGCTGGTCCCTGAATAAAATTTTTTTTTTAAAAATTAGCAAATTGCATTGATATTAGTTTTATATAGACCATATTTAAAGTCAGAATCCAGTAATAAAAATATTGTTATATGGGACCAGCGCTCAGTGTAATGGCTATGTTGCTGGACTCCCATGTAGTTGACCATGGTTTGAGTCTCAGACCTAGTGGCTTGAACTCACGCTGGGCGCGTGTGCATGTGTGCCCAAGATCCCGAGAGTGGAATGGAGGAGAAGGGATTGTGGCATGGCCATTCCCCCCTGGAGGGGTGATTTCTCACTTTCTATCTCTCTGTCTCTCTCTGTCTTTCTGGCAAGCACACAAACCCTATAGCTAAAACCTTTAAAAGATACTGTTATATTTATTTTTATTTTAAAAAATTTAAAAGCTTCTCATTTTAATAGCAAATATTTAAAGAAGAAATCATAATGGAATTTGAACCCGGCTTCTTGAAAGAATGAAGGATTGGAGGAAAACAGGTTGTGATGTGATCAGACCCTTTTGGGGCATGTGCACACTTACTCTCTCATTCTCCCTTGCACATTCATCCTCTCTAGCCTTAATATACATATATATTATACATAATATATATATTTATATATACAAATTTATATAATATGTATTATATACATATCTATATGAATAATATATATTTATATAAATATGTATTATACACATATTTATATGAATAATATATATTTATATAAATTTGTATATAATATATATTATATACATATGCATTATATGTGTATAAGTATATAAATCCATTTGTATATATATTTTATATACACATATGTTTGTATATATACATTTATGTATATATTTCTAAATTTTAGAAGAATTACGGGAAAAAAAGTCCGAAAAAAAATGACCTAAGTAAAGGTTTTGTTTCATTTTGTTTTGTTTTTCTGCTATTAGAAATGTGGAGTGAATGTGGATAAAGAAACGATCTAAAGTCTAATGACAGAAAAAAGAAAATATTAAAGATAAGTAGGAGTGATATATACATACAATAAACTGGCAAGATTGACCAAGAATAAAAAATGTTAAAAAAAAATCAATACTTGGGAACCAGCAGTTAGCGTAATGGCTATGTCGCTGGACTCCCACGTAGTCGACCGCGGTTCGCGTCTCGGACCCGGTGGCTTACAACTCACGCCGGGTGCGTGTGCGTGCGTGCCCAAGATCCCGAGAGGAGAATGGAGGAGAAGGGATTGCGGCGTGACCATCCCCCCGGGGGGTGATTTCTCGCTTTCTGTCTCTATGTCTCTCTCTGTCTGGCGAGCGCACGCGCCCTATAGCGAAAAACCTCTCAAAAAAAAAAAAAAATCAATACTTAGAATGTACAAAGAGAAATAACTATAGTTAATTCAGAGGTTAGAACTTAGCAAATGCATAAGATGAATAACTTTAATACTTGAGAAAATAAACAAATATCTAAAAAAACATAGCTTATCAAATCAGTGTCAATAAGAAATAGAAAATTGAACAGTTCTAAAACCATTAAAAAATTATCAGTGGTTGGTTAAAATTCTTCCCATAAAAATATCAAACAGAATATTTTATGGTATATTCTATCAAATATTGAAAGAACAAGTAAATCAAATGCTACAAAATGAATACAGTAAGAGAAAAAGGTAAAATACTCTGAAACACATTTTTTGAAGTTCACAAAATCCTCATTCTGAAACCTAACAAAGGTAAAGGTCTAGAAATTTATTAGCCAATTTAACTCATGAATATAGATGCAAACACCCTAAATAAAATATTGACAAACAGTACCTGTAATGAATAAAAAATATAATATATCATGACCAAGTTGGATTTTCTCAGAAATACATGATTCGAATTTTATATTTACAAAATTGGCATTTAGATTTAGTACCTGGATTGGTATTTAGATTTAGAAGGTCTATTGAAATAATTCAACATATTAAACTATAAAAGGCGTCAAAAACAGTTCCATGAACATTGTTAGATAAAATTCAACATCTCTCTGTGATGGAAAAAATATTAGAAAAGACAAAGAATAAAAACAATCCTTTAGAATAGGATGAAGTGTGTATTTAAATTGCTAAACAAGTATTCTGAATGGAGAAGTCTTTTTTTAAAAGTTCTTGAGGCCAGCGGAAGGCAAAGCAATTATGTTGCTGGACTCACACATGGCAGACTGTGGTTTGAGTCCCATATCTAGTGGCTTAAAAATCATGCTGGGCATATTGCATGAGTGCTCAAGATCCCAGGAGGAGAATGGAGGAGAAGGGATTGCGATGTGGCCATCCTCCCTGGGAGGTGATTTCTCACTTTTCCTCTCGCTGTCTCTTTTTCTCTCTCTTAGGTGAGCACATGCACCCTAAGATAAAAACCTAAAAAATAGAATAAAAAATTTAAAAAGTGATTTCTTTGAGAGCAGAATGAGGAATGCCTCTCCTTTTAGTGAAATTTAGGTTTGCAGGTCTAACCAGGCTATATATAACCCACAGTAAATTTAGAAATAAATTAAGTATAAGTCAATTAACTGATAAAGTTGAAAAGAAAATGATCTATATTGTGGACAATTCGGTTATCAATAGAAACAATAAAGATAACTATAGAACTGACAATATAATTTAACATAGTTGCTGTGCATATATTTAAAAATAAATCAATTGGTATTTTGTAGAACAGAAAAAATGATTTGATAAAATATTTTAAAGTTTATTTAACCTTAATAAACTGCCAAAAATATAGATACTCTAAAATAAATGTAATCAAAGATCTTTTTTGGGGGGTGGGGAGAGGTTTTTGCTATAGGGTGTATGCACTCTGCAAAAAGAGGTAGAGAGGCAGAAAGTGAGAAATCACTCCCCAGGGAGATAGCCACACCGCAATCCCTTCTCCTCTGTTCTCCTCTTGGAATCCTGGGCACACAATGCACAAGCACCCAGTGTGAATTCAAGCCACCTGGTCTGGGACTCAAACAGAATCAAAGAGTTTTAAGACATGTATTACAGATCATTTTTATCGAACAATATTAATGAAAAATTAAATCGCGAGATATGTCTATAGATTAAAAGACTTGGTATCCAAAGCATGTCAATTATCTCCTGAAGTAATCTTTAATTTGGGGTAACTATAATAAAAAATGCCAAGTAAGTATTTTGTGAAATTTGTTAAGCTAAATCTAGAATGTATGAAGAACCAGGGACCAAATTAGTAGACAAACCTAAATAAGAATAAGGTGGGGGACACTTGCCCTATCCGATGTCAGTAATTACTATTATAGTATTATAACTGAAAATTTTATATCAGTAGAGGCATAAACATATTGGTCTTCAGGAAAGAATAAGTCACAGAAAATTTGATTTTTGATAAAGCTGACAATTCAGCTGAGTGGACTCAAAAAAGAATTTGGGCCAACCTGTGGCATGGTGGTTAAAGTGACTAGATCCTACAGTCAACCACACAGTCTTGTACGTGATAGTTTGAAAAACATGCTGGGTGTTTGTGCGTGTATGCACAAGATCTCAAAGGAAGGGAAAAATGGAGGAGAAGGGATTGTGGCATGACCATCCCCCCTGAGGGGTGTATCTTCTCTCTCTCTCTCTCTCCTTCTCCCTCTCCCTCTCCCTCTCTCTCTCTCTCTCTCCTCAAGTGAACATGCTGTTCTGTGGCAAAATTAAAAAATAAAAAAGGAACTGAAGGGGCCAGAAGATAAAGTCATGAAACCTGATCCTTTCTGAGGCAATTCCACATTAAAGTGTTCCTGGATCGGGTCTAAAGACCTCCCTGAATGCACCTAGCATGTGCTTGCCTGCAATCCATTGCTGGCTAAAGAGGTTGGGGGTGGTTGACAGTGTCCAGCTTTGTTGAATTTGCCGTCTTTCTCTTTGTCTCTCATGCTTGCTCATGAAAGAAATACATAAATAAACTTAAAAATAAAAAAAGGAAAGGCAAAAATATAAATACTCTCTGCTGAACAATTAACTAACCATATGAAAAAAATAAACGAAATTGTAATCCTCCCTAAAAGACTTTTTAAAAAGCTAATTTGAGTAAATTCCTTATATGTAAAAGGAAAAAACCTGTTACATTCATAAGATGAAAGGAGACATATATTTGATATCAGGATAAGAAAGTGTTTTTTAAATGGGACAAAAGCACTAGACATAAAAAAGATGAATTTTAACTATTTTTTATTAAGAATGTTTCTTTGTTAATAGACATTATTATGAATATTAAGAGCAAAGTGATACTCAAACAGAATATAGTGTTATCATGTTACACTGTCAAGGAATCAATATTAAAAATATGCAAAGAACTGCCCCATTTCAAATAAAATAGAAAGAAGATGCCAAAGCTGTTCACAGAATAGGAAATATGAATGTCCAAGGTGCATAACTTCATTTATTGTCAGAAAGTATAAACTATTGCTTTAAAGTACTATGCTATATCTATAAAACTGGCAAAATAAAAATAACCCGAAAATACCAGTTCCTGGAGAAGATTTTATACATGGCTGCTAGAAAGTAAATTGATATCACTGACTATACTGAAAATCCATTAAGCTTAATCAAGTCAAGTTGAAGACTCTAGATTAAGCCTAGTGAAATTCCTGCTCAGGGACACACACATAGAAATATGTACCCAAGAGGCTAGCAGTTAGTGTAATGGCTATGTCGCTGGACTCCCACATAGTCGACCGCAGTTCGAGTCCCGGACCCAGCGGCTTAAACTCACTCCAGGCCCATGTGCATGCGTGCCCAAGATCTTGAGAGGAGAATGGAGGAGAAGGGATTGCGGTGTGGCCATCCCCCCTGAGGAGTGATTTTTCGCTTTCTGTCTCTCTGTCTCTTTCTGTCTTTCTGGCAAGGGCACGCACCCTATAGCAAAAACCTCTCCAGAAAGAAAAAAAAAAAAAATGTACACAAGCTTGCTATGGTATAGCAATAAAATGGAATAACTAATAATTTTGGAAAAGATAAATCTTTTAAAAAATAAATTATGATAAATAAAAGATAAATTATGTTATATATATAACATAATATACTGAGGTACCTGTGTTTTTACAAAAGAGCAAGAAGAAGTTTTTACTCTAGTTTAAATGAATAAAGCACCACTACCATACATGACTCTGTATCAGGAACATAAGCTGAATATGCAGTTGCAGAATGCATATAAGGTGAATGTACTTGTGTATGTACAAACATATTGTCTTAATGTATAAAGAACAGAATTTTGGGGCTGGCAGGTGGCGTGGTGGTTAAGGGTGCTGGACTCCCACATGGCTGTTGCAGTTCAAGTCCCAGACCTAGAGGCTTGCTTTCTCATTTCTCCTCTCTCTCACTCTGTCCCTCTCTGATCAAATTTAAATAAATAAATAAAATAAAATAAAATAAATAACACTGAATAAAATAATTCTTAAAACAAAAAAGAACAGAATTTCCTGTTGTTCCTAATAGAAGAGGTATGCACATGTGAAAGAGAGAGGGAAAGAGCGAGGAGCACCCTTCACAGAGCTTGGTCCCTCCATGATCCTTTTCCTCCATTCTTCCTGCGTGCCAGGTCCTGGACACACACTCATGCTGTCGTCGTGTTGCAAGCTGACTGGGCAGGAATTCAAATGATAGCATGCATCCATTTGCCTTGCTCCTAATCTTGGAGGAAAAGTCTTCAGTCTCTCACCATTAAGTAATACAGTACCTCTGAGTTTTTGTAAATGTCTCGTCAAATTGAGGAAGTTACCGTATGTTCCCATTTTACTTAGAGTTTTTCCATGAATAAGTGTTAAATTTGTCAAATACTTTTTTCTGTATTTTTTGATAGGAGCATGTGATTTTGTTTTCTTCTTTAGCCTGTTAATATGGTAGAACACTTTGACTGAATTTTGAATATTAAAACAGCTTAGCATGCCTGAAATAAATGCCTGCTTGGTTATGATGCACTCTTTTTGTCATATAGCATTGAATTTAATTTGTTAATATTTTGTTCCGAACTTTTGTATCTGGACCAGCCCGTGATGTGATAATTAAAGCAGCTAGATCCCACATGACTGATGACAAGATTTGAGTCCCAGACCCAGTGACTTGAAACACATGCCACTGCACATGTATGCATACCCAAAATCCCAAAAGGAGAGAAAGAAAGAGTTGTTGCAGAACCATCCCCTATAGAAGTTGTTTACTCTCTCTCTCTCTCTCTGTCTCTCTCTGATGAGCATACATGCCCTTTTACAATTTAAGTAATTATTTTATTTAAAATAAATAAAGTTATTTATTTTAATTTGACCAGAGAGGGACAGAGCAAGAGAGAGAAAGAGAGAGAGGGAAAGTGAGAAAACAAGCCACCAGGTCCAGGACTTGGACTGTGGTCAGCCATGTGAGAGTCCAGTACCCTTAACCACCACTCCACCTGCCAGCCCCTGCAATTTTTTTAAAAAATTTTTCCATCTGTACTCTTGAACAATACTGATTATGTACTTTTCTTTTATTGTACTGTTATCTGGTTTTAGAACGAGGGTTGTATTAGTGAACTAGCATCATACAATGAATTGGAAAGTGTTATCTCCTTCCTATTTGTTTTCCTGGACGAGATTTCATAGGATTGGTTGTAATTCTTCCTTAAACATTCAGTAGAATTCTTCTGTGAGACCATCTAGACTTGGAGATGTCTCTTTGGGGGAGATTTATTTTTTTGTTAATAAGAATTCTGCCTCCATAGTATTTATAAGGATATTTGAGTTATCTATTTCAGGTTGAGCAAGCTGTGGTGGTTGGTGTTTTTTAAATAATTGGCTTATTTTATCTAAATTGTTGAATTTATCTGTATAGAGTTGTTCATAATATTTCCTTATTATTCTCTTGAGTTCTGCAGTGTCTATAATGATATCCCTTATAACATTGTTGATGTTGGTGATAGATGTCTTTTCTATTTTTTTCTGCCAGCTTAGCGAGAGATTTGTCAATCTTACCAGTTGTTTCAAAGAATCACTTTGTTTCCTTCTTTTTCTCTCCTGTTTCTGTCTTCAATTTCATTTATTTTTTCTTATCCCTATCATTTCCTTCCTTCTGTTTGATGTGGATATATTTGTTCATTTGTCTGGTTTCCTAGTATCTTGACATGGGGGTTTACATTGAGTTGGAACTTTTCTTTTCTAATACATGTTTTCAGTACCACAAATGTCCCTCTCTGAGCTGTTGTAACTATGGGTCATAGATTTTGGTAAATTTCAACTTTAATTGACTTCAGTGAGATTTTGAGCATGCACACATGCTCAGCTGAATGTTTTTCAAGATGCCAGGGCCAGGATTTGAACCTCAGTAGGACATATGTTATCAGCTCTCTTAGCCATTAGGCTACAGGGCCAACCCATGAATTCTAGAATCTTGAATTTAACTTCCTGAAGGTCTCAAATTTCTTACTGGAACTGATAACAAATTTTCCTTTCATACCTTTACATCTGATCCACTTTGATATCTCTTTCTGTGTTATTTTCTCCACTAGCTTGCAGGTCCCTAAGGGTAGGGCAAAATCTGCTCCTTACTCAGATTGATACGGTAAGGGCTTCAACTACTATGCCTGAAAGAGATTTGATGGTAAATAGATATTTCTGAATAAATGGATTAGTTGATCTCACTATTTTATGTAGTAGATAGAGGTGTCTAGAGGATCTGTATCTGTAACCCAAGTTCTCCATGTTCACTGGCATGCCAGTCATCAAGAGCTATCTCAAATCACTTTCAGTAATTTGTCTTAGGTCAGTGATCTCAATAACTGAGACTGAGGTTATCTAGTGGGTACTAACCACAGGTGCTGCTGTCCATCCTGCAATGCACAGAGTTCTGCTGAGAACAAGGGATTACCTAGTCCAAGTGTGAGCAGTGCTAAGGGTGAGAAACCCTGGCAGCCATAGACGCAGCACATAATCTAGGATCTTTATGACATCTCTCAGTACACCCGATTTCGATTTCATGCCAGAATCATAGCACGACCAGATGCTTTTGAGGGGACTGCTCTCCCTCTCCAGCTCTCTCTCTTTCCCACACCCACATGTGTGCATCCATACCTTTTTCATGTTTATTTTAAACAAACTTTTTGAAAAGATAATAACTCCCTGAAATGATGAAACAGGGGCATGAACGTTTTGTTATTCCCAATCTTGTGTGGAACACATCAGAAATGTGGTAATGAAATTAAATAGTCAAAAGTGAAAGTGGGTCACTTTCATTTACTTCGGTCATTTACTTCATTTTCATTTGAAAAATGAAAAGTTCAAGTGCTCTGAATACTGAGCCAAACTAGAAAAATTACCAATTAGAAATAATGGTAGCATCTCTTCTTACTCCTTGTCTTACTTTTCTTTGCACCAAGTAGAGGGTGAGATATGGGATAAAGAAAAAGAACTAGCTATTATAATAATCAGGAGAGAGAAGGTGAGAAAATCTGTATTCATTTGTGGTATTTCCTCCTGTTCAGATGTCATAGATGCTCCTTAAATCACTGAACAAATTTATAGACTCTGTCATTCAGTGGAAAGCATTAATGAAACCCTATTGAAGGCATTATATTATGAAAAATACTGCAGAAAAGTGAGGAAGACATATAAGTCTTCTAGATCAAGACAGACTCCACACTTGAAGTCTCATACTATAAATTTATGCATAATTTTGCCGAAGGTTGATAAGAATTGCCTTAGCAGGTGGAGTTAGCTGAGGACCTTGAAATATCGTGATACTGACATCCAAAAGCTTTCAGGGTTCAATGCAATCAGTCATATGCGTGCCTACATGCAATATTATTCTGCCTAGATTTCTTCATGCATTATATATAGGTTAAAAGAGGTTGCTGTAAATAGTAGGTTCATAGAAAGGACAGACTGAACGTTTGAACTCTGCAAAAGAAAAAAAAAAGTGAGAGAGAGAAAGGCCATTTTTCACATCTTTTCTGGGCTCCCCATCACCCCTCTAATGCAGGTGACTGCAGAAGCAACATTAGTTCAGCATTAAAATTCGATAAGCCTTTTTCTTGATTCTAGTCCGACAGGTCTCCTGCGTGGCAGAAAAGCTATAAGACTGAATGAATGGGTTTCCAGACAAATTGGGTCAGATGTTGCTTTTGCTTGACTTACTTAAGATTGATTAGTAATTAAGTGGTTTAAAATTGGTCCTTTCCTAGTGAAGCAAAGTTGGTGTAGGTCTTTTCAGGGTTTTTTTGAGACCTTCAGAGGATTGGGGGTGGGGAGAATGAGAATGAGAAATAGACCTTTTTGAAGGATGTTGGTGTCCAAAGAAGAATGGGATGTGGTATCCTCTGTTGAATATCCCTGAAGCAAAGGACAAATAGATTTAATGATGGAAAGTCACTCTGTGGTTAGAATGATAGGAGATGACAACAGATCTCTCTTCTGAGAACACAAAAAAATGTGTACATGTGTACATCTGCCTTCCTTCTCAAATCAAATATATGGATTGACGAGTACAGAAGGCACTGCACTCACTCTCTGCAAAAGCCTAGAGAATGTTTGGTAACTGAGTGTAGAAACTGAAATGGGGGAAAGTGAATTCTGGGAAAAAAGTATACATGACAGTCCAGTTTGGTAGGTCAGCTCAGGGTGAAATAAAAGAGACCATGGAGAGAGACAAGCAGATGACATAATGGTTATGTCTCTGGACTCCCATGTAGTTGACCATGGTTCATGTCCCAGACCTGGTGGCTTAAAACTCACACTGGGCACATGTGCGTGCATGCCCAAAATCCTGAGAGGAGAATGGAGGAGAAGGGATTACAGCATGGCCTTTTCCCCAGAGAATGATTTCTCCCTTTCTATCGCTGTCTCTCTGTCTCTCCAGTGAGCACACATGCCCTATAGTAAAAATTGCTCTTAAAAAAAAAAAAAAAAAAAAAGACTATGGAGAAGAAATCCCAACATCACTTACACCACTTATTCATGATTCAGTAGAGTACAACTGAGCATTACTAAAATACCAGTTAAATTAAAGTCACCCTTTCTATACTTCTGTGGAAATATGGAAATACATATGTAGCTATCTTGTGTTAGATATCATAACTGAAAACTATAAATATTATGAAATGTGTGTGTATTTGTTCATCCCAACCTTTAACTCATGAATTCTGATATTTTGATCATATTTTTCCCAAGGTCACAGGGTCTTATTTCTTTTTGTTGCTCTAGGATCTGATGCAAGCTTCTATAGAAATGGATGTTAGCTTAATAAATACTTCAAATATTTGTAAGGCCAGACAGAAGACGTATGAAATACTTTGCTGTTGTTGTTTTAGGGACAGAAAAGCCATAGTGAATTTTGTATGGTTTTATATTTTGTGTTTCCTGGAAATGTCAAAAGTATTTTAATGCCATTTATTAATTTAATAAAGGGTTTCTGGGGAAACCTATATATTTGATAGATGATAATTGACAGTATGATAAAAGGCTATAGGAAGCAAAATATAAATGATTAAATTAGTTAGATACATTAGATAGAGACTATAAATAGGAATGGTGTCAGGGAAAACCCTGGAAATGCATAAAATTTGAACCAAAATTAGAGAGTAGGTGACATTTGGATGGTGGCACATATACATTGGATGCACTCTGTGGATAGCAGATGATGTGGGGATTATAGTACTGGGCTCCCACATGGTTGACCACAGATTGATCCTTGGACCCGACAACTTGAAAATCACACCAGGTGTGTGTGCATGTGTGCCTAGAATCTTAAGAGGAGAATAGAGGAGAAGGGATTATGGCATGGCCATACCCTACAAGGGAGTGATTTCTCACTTTCTCTCTCTCTCTGCCTCCAGTGAGTGTACATGCTCTATGATAAAAACAAAATAAATACATAAATAAGAGAGAATCAAGTGAATAATAATAATTAATAATAAAAAAGGAGCACGTATGTGAAGAAAAGTAGGGATAGATACACAGAACATGAAGAGGCTTAACTATAATGTAGTCTGTGAAGGAAAATAATAGCAGGTGGAAGAGACCATTTAAGGTCAGACAAGGGCCTTCAGTGGCATTTGAAGAGTCTAGAGTTTTGTCTAGTAGTCAGTGAGGACCCAATAGTGACTTATTCAAAGAATTAGGTCCAACACCAGTTATTTAAGCCCTAGTAGAGTACAACTAAGCAGTACCGAAATACTAGTTTAAGTCACTCCTTTAAAAATGGTCGATTAATTTGGTGATGATATTCAGGATGGATTCAACTGGAAAGATTAGATTTAGAGACTCCAAATTAGTAATAAAGGGGGCCAGAATTGAAGTGCAATGGGGAAAAGGTACTGTCTCAATAATGTACATGAAAGATGAGAGATGAATTTACTTCAGATATGTTGTATTCAAGTGCCACCACCCTGTACTCAAATGAAGGAGATTACCTGATTTTCAGAGTCTTTGGTTACCCATAGTGATGCCAAAGATACAATATGTAATGACACTCTTAAAAATGTCTCTTATTTCACTAGGCTTTATGTTAACTTTAAAAAATGACTTTTATGCTCTAAGCAAGCGTTTTTCAATCTGGGCTATGCATAACATATAAATCTCCTGAGGAATTCTTAAAATGAGGAAAGCCTGGAGCACCACTCCAAACTCACTTGGGATGGGGTCCAGGAATCTATTTATATGTTCCAGAGCCTACGCAGATGTGTAACATAGTGCTCATTTAGTAATTTTATACTCCCACATGGAAAGCAGCCCTATATTGTATGCGGCCTGTGACTGAAGGAATTAGAGGGATGGTAATTAGTGCAATCGTAGATACTTAAATTGGATGATTCATAGAACATTTAAAAATTTTATGAGATCCTTAAAACAGTTTATGGTTTTGCATGTTAAGAGATTATTTTTTTCTCTTTTCCCCCTTTCTTTGCTAGTTGTTAATTTAGGATTTTTTTCTTGAACATTTATTACTAAATGTTCACTTTTTAAAAAGCTCATTATCACTTGATTGGTTTAAACTAGAAATTCTCAGTGTCCATCTAAAAGCCACTCTTTTGGCTTCCAGTATGCATACTGAACTGCACACTAAGAAGGGAACAGAGGCATACATGGGAGGCCACCTACCTAGGATTTGATTTCCTATAATCCCGCATACTCAGGAGGCTGAAGCAAGAGGGTCACAACGTGGCAAGATCCTTTCTTAAAAAAATGAGAAAAATTGGGTTAGCTAGGTGATACATCGGTGAGCATTGTCAAGTGATGCTGGATCCATATGGGAGATCACAGGTTCTGTGTATACCTGACATTGACATTCTGTGAATCAGAATCTCAGTCAGTTTTGTCAGCAAATACTGCATTTTAAAATCACAGTTATAGTTTTTAAAATCCACATAATGTATTGTGAAAAAAGTTCAGCCCAAATCCCGTAATAAACCATTTTCAAACTCTGTGACAAGTGGCATAGCTCATTTTGCCTTCAGTTCTTGTTCATGTGTGTGTATTTTTCACAGTTATAATATATAGTCAGAAAACTTATTTTTTTCCTCATGCACTAAATTAATTATCATTATTGTTAAGAATTTTCGATATTTCAGTATATTTGACTCAACAGTAGCATGTTAGTGAATATATAATATTTCCTTGAAGGCACACACTGTGCATCAACACCTCATTCCCCTCAGTGGACACTTGAGCTGGGAGTTTTGTTATAAACAATGTTTCTGTGAACACATAGTCTCTCCTCCCTTTCAATTAACCAATAGTCACCACACAGTGATTTATAGAACTTACTGTTGGTAAGAGATTTGGATGTGAATAAACCACTACCTGGTTCTATAGATCTGACGATTTCATAGAAAGATTATATAACAGCAGTAATAGATAAATATACAACATGGGAAATTTACCCATGGTATGTGAGTCGAGGACAGATGAGATGAAGAAATTCTTTCATTGAAGCCAGAAGGATGTAAAAGGGTTTGGTAGGAAGACAAGGTGGGGAAAGAGTCCATTCTGAAAAAAAAAAAAAAAAAAAAAAAAAAAAAAAGATTTCTGCAGAGACTTAAGGCTTATAGAGGAGGAAAGAGGTAAAATAAAGAGGGGTAGGTGGTTTGGTATCGTCATAGCTTAGTTTGTTTAAGTTAGAGTAGATGAAAATGAATTTGGATAGAAAGACAAGACTTAATCTTCTGTATTTTTACTTTACAATAAAATACAAGTACTAATATGGGATAAGAAGAAAAAAACATTTATAGATGTGGATGTGTTTGCCAAGTACCTTGCAACAGGTATGTACCGATTTACAATCCTAGCAGCTATGTATGAATATACAGATCCACCACCTCACCACCAGTGTTAAAAATGTAAGTAGCGGGAACCAGCAGTTAGCGTAATGGCTATGTCGCTGGACTCCCACGTAGTCGACCGCGGTTCGTGTCCCGGACCCGGTGGCTTAAAACTCACGGTGGGCGCATGTGCATGCGTGCCCAAGATCCTGAGAGGAGAATGGAGGAGAAGGGATTGCAGCGTGACCATCCCCCCTGGGGGGTGATTTCTCGCTTTCTGTCTCTATGTCTCTCTCTGTCTGTCTGGCGAGCGCACGCGTCCTATAGCGAAAATCTCTCCAAAAAAAAAAAAAAAATGTAAGTAGCAACTTACATGCTGAATGATTTCATTACGTTCACTTGGTTAATACTTTTATTGTAAAATGTATCACAAATGCTAAAAAGCATATTTGTGTATGTGTATATATATATTAAAATGAAATAACGATTGATTACATGTGTATACAACATTGACCTTAATAAATAAAAGTGTTCCAGTGACTAAGAAGCCATCCTGATTTTTGTTTGTAATTTTATTTTTATTTTTTACTTTTTTTTTTCTTTTTTTTGCCAGAGTGCATGTTCATTTATCAGAGACAAAGTGAGTGAGAGAGCGAAAGCAACCCCCAGTAGGGCATGGTTATGCCACAGCACTTTTTCCTTCATTGCTCCATCCTATCAAGGGTTTTGGGAACACATTCACATGTGCCTGGCATGATTTTCATGCCACAGCAGCCGGGACTGAAACCTTGCAGTCGGCCATGGGAACCGGCTCACTCAACCAGTAGGCCACAGAGCTGACCCAGACCTCTTATCTTTTCTTGTCTTTTACCCATTTCCTCATGGCGATAAATAACTACTTCCTTATCTGTTGTATTTTTAAAAATCTTCCTATAGAATTCTAATGTGTGTGTCTGCTAATATATTGTGGAAATTTTGCTCATTTTAAATTTTACATATATGAAATCTTACATTAGGCATTCTCTTTGAACAGTTACGTTTACTCAACATTTCATTCTTGAGATCCGTGTTGTGATTGGTTTGCTGTAGTTCACTTATTTTTACTGATTTAAAGTGCTTTAGTATATAAGTAGAATAAATACCACAATTTATTTGTTTATTTAACTTGTCTACTATTGATGAACTTTTGCATCATTGCTGTTAGGAACATTTTCATACATGATTCCCAGTGACAAATCTCTGTCGAATATATATCTAGGCATAGAAAGGTCGTTGTGAGTTATGTGCCAAATTCTATTCCAAAGTAACGGTAACAATTTATACTATCAGCAAATACTAAAGTTCCATCATTCCATTGCCTCATGTTCTGACCATTTTTCAATTGAAGGGTGCGTCATTGGGATTTCACTTTGAATTTTCATGTTTTTTGTTTTGTTTTAGAGAGATTTTTGCTATAAGGCACGTGTGCTCACTGGAGAGACAGAGTGACAGAGAGACAGAAAGTGAGAAATCACCTCCCGGGGAGAAAGTCATGCTGCAATCCCTTCTCCTCCATTCTCCTCTTGGGATTTGGGGCACACAAGCACATGCCCAGAATGAGTTTCAAGCCACCAGGTCTGGGATTCTAACCATGGTCTACTATGTGGGAGTCCAGCGACATAACCATTACGCCATCTGCTGGTCCCCAGATTTTCTTGTTTTTAATGGTATTGGTCAATGCAGTTTTTGGAACATTCGTGTTTCTCTTCTTGGTCTATTCATGGCTTTTGCCATTTTTTCCTCTATTAAGTGGCTTGTTTTTTCATTACTGATCTATAGAAGATTTGCAAAGGTACATTTCAGATATTACTAGCTGTTGTATGTTTCAAATGCCTTCTGTCTGTCTGTTGCTTGCCTTTTGCCTTATTTATAGTATTTTTCATGAATATGAATTTTTTTATGTAGTCATATGCAAGAAAGAGCTTCTTTGATAATTAGAGAAATGCTAAGTTAGCAAAATATACATTTATAAAGGAATAGAAGGAAAAGGACTTGATCACTTTGTGTGAACCCTGAGCCTATACATGTCTGTATGTCTCTGGAATATCCAGATTCTAGAAGATTCAGTTGTTGAAACTGTTCATATTCTGTTTTTTCCTAATTACAACTTTTATGAGTCTTATATGAATTAATAGTGATATTGTCTAAGATTTCATTTACAGTACTGCATGCTACCGAGTTGGAATTATTATACAGTTATTAAATAAAATCCTAATTAACTTTCATTTGGCTCATTTGGAAAACCAGTGATTTTTCTCTGCATAATCCCTCAGGTTTGTTCATTATTTTTTCAAAACCTAGTTCTTGTCTTGAATGTAGGCAACTCTTGAATGTACGTCTTTGTGAGCCAGAACAAACTTCTCCCTTAGGTATATTGAGAGAAAAAAAATGCATTTCACATTTCCACACTGAAGGACATTTTCCTTGAGATGAATTGGTAACCTTCAAATATTAGATGACTGGCTTTTCAGGCCTCATTTAGAAAAGAATGACTTCAAATCCTTTGAAAAGATATGGCCCACCAAAAGACCTTCTGGTGGACCAATTCTCCCCATGCATATGAATCTCAATCTCACTTTGTTAGAGATTTTTGCCCTTTCAGTCATGGTTCTCTCCTATGCAGCACTGTTTGCTCTATTGTTTTCTTATTTCTATAAATTCTTGAGTGTCTCTCATTAATAAAAACAAGCAAACAAAACAAAGTTCCTTTTCTCTGTATATCCTTCTGGACATTCCCATTTCTCAGTGCTTTTTTTCTTTTTTTTTGAGAGAGAGAGAGATTTTTGTTACAGGGTGTCTGTGCTCACTGGAGAGACAGATAGACAGAGAAACAGAAAGCAAGAAATTACCCACCAGGGGAGATGGCCACACTGCAATCCCTTCTCCTCCACTCTCCTCTTGGGATTTTGAGCATGCACGCACATGTGCCTGGTGTGAGTTTTAAGCCTTTGGGTCTGGGACTTTAACCACAGTTGACTACGTGGGAGTTCAGTGACCTAACCATTATACCGTCTGTTGGTCCCTCTCAGTGCCCTTTTAAAGCCACAAATTTCAAGACATTTTCTATACAGTGTTTCCATTTCTTCACCTGAAGGTCCTGCCTCTAGTTTAATTTCATCCCTTAACATTCCCTCTAAAGTGTTTTTGTAAATGGACACTTTTCAGTCCTTGTCTTACCCAGTCTCTGCCATTATTCTTTTATGAATTATGTTCCTATCCTGGCTTATTTGAGACCACACTCTGTTCTTGACTTTCTATTGGCTATTTAAATTTGTCTTCTTGACTTATTCCTTTGCCTCTTACCGTTTGCCTAAATCTGAGGTAACTTCACAGAACAATATGGAGCTCTTAACTTATCTCCACTTTACCCATAGATAGTCCATTCATCACTATGGCTTTGACCTTAATCTGGCTGAAAACAATTGCAAAATCCCTACTTCTAGTTGAGATTTTGTTTTTTGAAACTAAAACCACATGCTTCAAACTCATACTATGGCTCTACATTGGGATGCTTCAAAGTCACTTCAAATTTAACAGGAGCAAAATTTAGTATGTCCAAATACTTTCTCCCTTCTTATTCCTCATCGATTTTAAAGATGCATTATTTACTCACTTGTCTAAAGCGTGTGTCTTTAATTATTGCCTTTGCATCACCCACAAAATCTAACTTACTGACAGCTCTAGTGTTTCTACACAGTATGCTTGCAGCCAGCCTTTTCTCTTGGTAATTACTTCTGTGATCATTTTGTCAGAAATAGTATCTGCTAAAGCTTCCTGTTAGGTCTTTCATACTTATTCCATTATGATCCAGTTTCTTTATAACAACATGACTGATATTTTCTTCAACATAAAATCACATCATTCCACAGCTTAAAACCCATCAGGGTTGGGGCCAGCAGTTAGCGTAATGGCTATGTCTCTGAATTCCCATGTAGTCAACCGTGGTTCGTGTCCCAGATCCAGTGGCTTGGAACTCACGCCGGGCACGTGTGTGTGTGTGCCCAAGATTCTGGGAAGAGAATGGAGGAGAAGGGATTGCGGCGTGGCTATCCCCCCTGGGTGGTGATTTCTAGCTTTCTGTCTCTCCGTCTCTCTCTGTCTGTCTGCCGAGCGCATGCACCCTATAGCAAAAACCTTTCCAAAAACAAAACAAAACAAAACAAAACAAAAAAACCATTAGGGTTTTCAAAGGAAACTTAAACTTCCTTCCTCTACCTACTAGGACCTACATGATCTCACCCTACTTTCTCTACAATCTTAAATTATGACAGGCCTATTCAGTCTAAACCATGTCTTTTCTCACTTCAGAGGCTTTACGTTTTCTAGATGCCTTTCTTGATTGAGATGCTACTACCCTGTCCTTCCAGATTCTTACTTGCTGGCCTGTTCTCATCCTTCAGATTTCACCTGAACCCCAAAATATCTCACTTGGGACCAGCAGTTAGCATAATGGCTATATCGCTAGACTCCCACGTAGTCGACCGTAGTTCGAGTCCCAGATCCGGTGTCTTAAACTCACACCAGGCGCATGTGCGTGCGTGCCTAAGATCCCGAGAGGAGAACGGAGGAGAGGGGATTGCGGTGTGGCCATCCCCCCTGGGAGGAGATTTCTTGCTTTCTGTCTCTCTGTCTCTCTCTGTCTGTCTGGCAAGCGCATGTGCCCTATAGCAAAAACCACTCCAAAAAAAAAAAAAAATACTTTATCTCAATCAAAGACGTAACTTTTTTCTCTACTTTCTCATGTTAATTGTAGCACTTTCCACATGTCTTGAATTATTTGTATGTTTGCCTATTTGTTTTCTATTTCCTAGCACTTAATAGATATAGAAATACATAGTTTTTGAGTGAATGAATGGCAATGATTTATAAGGACCAAAAAAAAAAAAAAGAAAGAAAGAAATCTATGCTAGTTATCAGTCTCTCTCAGTGGCATACATTACTCTGTGATACCCTGATTTCTCCTTCCTAGAACTGCTTACTCAGTGGATAGATGACAACCTGGCAGGGGTGCTATTAAGTACTCTCCTCTATTTGGTAGGAGGTTGGACTAGTTTGCCAAGAAGGTTAAAGATTAGGTGAACTAAAGTGCATAATTCAAATGTTAACAGAAAAGTCTAAATGACAAAATCATGTTGCCTAGCAAGTCAATCAAGAAGACTACTAAACAAAAAGTTTTAAGAATACTAAACAAAGACAGCAAGTTTTATTTGGCAATAAATTTTGTACTTGCTGTGAACCTACCAAATCTCACTTGGCTTTATTTTGTGTGTGTGTTAGCATGTTTCTAAGTGGTGTTTATTTATTTTTTATTCTCATGTATTTTATACATTCAATCATTGTACATCACCTACAGCTTGTAAAATGAATCATCTAACATAAATACACTTCACACCAGTCCAGTTGAAGATATCATACATGTTATCATCAACAGACAATTCTCCTTTGCTGTGCCCCTAAATGTCTTCCCTCTCTATTTTTCCCCCTTGATTTTTTTCATCTCATTTTTCCATCCTCTTCCCACACTGTCTCCAGTATCCATAACCACTCTCCATGCTTCTATACTCTCCTATCTTTCAGTTTCCACAATAGAGTGCGGACAATCAGTATTTATTAAATGGAGCCATATAATGTCTCTCCTTCATAGCTTGGATCACTTCACTCAACAGTATATCTTCCATATTTGTCCACTTTCTATCAAATGCCAGGGTCTTGTTTTATGGCTGAGAAGTATTCATAGAGTATATGTGCCACACGTTTTCAATCCATTCATCTGTTCGTGGACATTTGAATTGGTTCTATGTCTTAGCAATTATGAATAATGCTGCAATAAACAAATGTACAAGCAATTTTCTAACTTAATATTTTTTCTACATTTTTGGTAGATACCCAGGAGTGAAATTGCTAGATCATACAGTAGTTCTATTTGTAGATCTTGGAGGAAACTCTCACTTGGCTTTTTGGCAAACAGCTAGTATTAATTTTTCTTTTCTTTTTTTTTTTTTTGGGATAGAACACTTGAGCTCGCCAGAAAGACAGAGACAGACAGAGAGACAGAAAGTGAAAAATCACCCCCCAGGGGGATTGCCAGGCCTCAATTCCTTCTCCTCTCGGGATCTTGGGAATGCATGCAGATGCACCTGTGTACCTGGCATGAGTTTAAGCCACCGGGTCCAGGACTTGAATCACAGTCTACTACATGGAAGTCCAGTGACATAGCTATTATGCCAACTGCTGATCCCAGCTAGTATTAAAATTCTAGTGTTTATGTGTTTGGAGCAACCAGTTGATACTCTTTAGTTAAGAGGTTAACTAGTACCTATAGATATTAAGGTATTATCTAGCTAATGTTTTCTTATTTTCTCATATTTTGCCTCAGAAAATTTTGCTAATATATTTTAGAGTCTGACTACTCTGATGGCAGTTTTCCTGACATCTGGTTCTCATATAAACCTTTTGCATTTCTGTGTAGTGGTTTTCGATGTACTCCAATTCTTCAAACAAGAAAAAGAGTGTGAAAATTATAAAACATAGTGAGCTGATAAGAGAAAATTAGAGTGTTTGTGAATTCTTGAGGATCTTTTGGGTCTACCTCTGAAGTCATAGGTATCATTCTAAATTACCTTATGTAATGTTAAATAGTAGGAACAAAAAGAATTCTATGAAGCACCAAACATAAATGAGCATGTTATGAATCACAGAGCTTTTCACCTGAACAAACATCAATGGACCAAGAATTTATGAAACCAGTCCCATCATTATGAGTAAATAGAAATTTAGAGATGCACTCTATAGAACTCACAAGGACACATTATAAAGAAGCAAAGGTCATCGTTGTGACTATGACATATTGATGTAAAACAAGTACAGAGCCTCTATGCTTGGGGCAAATCAGGCACATATAATATCTAAGAAAAGTAAGTAACTGAAGTTGTTCATTTACTAGGTGTTTCCAAGTTCTTGACCTAAATCAATTTTTCTAATTTTTTTAAGTCAGTAGATGTTGAGCTTCTTAAGGAATGTGCTAAATGCATATTTATATCACAGGCTTATGGCAAAGCATTTTGGCACACAATAGGCATTTTTGGAAATAATGAAATATTATTTGTCCAATCTTCACTTTTATTATTTTTTGTTAAACACTAGTGTTATTGTCACTTCCTTTGACTTGAATAAAGATGGTTGTTATTTTCACTACTTATTCAGTTTGGGATTTTGTCTTTTTGAGAAAAGCTATGTAAAATCCTATATAGAACTGAACATATGTTTGATGAACACTTTTATTGCCATAAATGTAACTTTCATTTATTTGTAGCTAGTAGTGATTTTTCTTTCTTTTTAACTTTTTCTGTTTTGTAATTTTTTTTATGCCAGAGGATATGTGCATGTGTATGAAAGAGAGACAGAGAGAGAGAGAGACAGAATGAGAGAGCAAACACTCCACAATAGGGCCTGATCATGCCACGATATTGTTTTCCTCCACTTCTCCATCCTGGCAGGATCCTGAATGTGTGTACGTACGCCCAACATCTTTTTCAAGCTGATGGGGTCAGGACTCAAACCAAGGTCAGCCATGTGGGATCCAGCTGCCTCTGCACAGCATTACTTCTGTGTGCCATAGGGCTCTACATTTTCTTTTTTTGGAGAGGTTTTTGCTATAGGGCACGTGTGCTCGCCAGAAAGACAGAGAGAGACAGAGAGATAGAAAGTGAGAAATTACCCCTCATGGGGGATGGCCACACCTCAGTCCCTTCTCCTCCATTCTCCTCTTGAGATCTTGGGCGGGCACGCATGCACACATGCCTGGCGTGAGTTTAAGCCACTGGGTCCGGGACTCGAACCGTGGTCGACTATATGGGAGTCCAGCGACATAGCCATTATGCTAACTGCTGGTCCCTACATTTTCTTTTATCTTCAAATAAAATTTTTGTGTATGTCTGTGCTCTAGGGTGTATAAACTTGCCAGAGAGAGACAGAAGCAAGGAGGGAGAGAGAATCCCTCCCCTGGAGGATGGCCACACCACAGTGCCTTCTCTACTTTTGGGATTTGGGGCACACAAGCACATGAGTCTGCCATGTTTTATAAGTAGCTGGGCCCAGAATTTGAGCCCAGAAGTCAGCTATGTGGGATCCAGCTTCCTTACCCATCCCACCACCTGCTGGTCCTCTTCAAAAATTTTTAAACTGAGATTTCATAATTGTATGCATTTGTGGAGTACAATATTAATTTTCAGTACAAGAATTTAATGTGTAATGATTAAATCTGGTAATTTGTGTAACTATCATCTCAACCATCTGTCATTACTTCATATTGGGAACTTTCAAAATCTTTTTTAGTTATTCTGACATAAGTAAATTGTTAACTATATTGATCCTATTATATTTTATAACACTAGAATTTGTTCCTATCTTCTACACATATTTTTTTTCTCTCTTACATAACATTATTCTATCCTTTTACCCCACTTCCCAGCCTCTAGTGGTCATTTTTCAACTCTGCTTCTATGAGATCATAATTTTCAGTTTCTACATGAGGAAGAACAAGTGACACTTTTCTCAGTACTTATCTTATCTGGTGTCCTCCAGCTCAACCACGTTGGCTCAAATGATAGACTTTTATTCTTTTTTTTTTTTTTTTTTTTAAGAGAGATTTTTGTTAATAGGGCATGTGCACTCACCAGAGAGACAGAGAGACACAGAGAAATAGATAGACAGAAAGTGAGAAATAACCCCCAGGGGAGATGGCCAAGTCACAATCCCTTACTTTCCATTTTCCTTTTTGGGTTTTGGGCATGCACGCAAACGCACCCAGTATGATTTTTTTTTTTTTTTTTTTTTTTGAGAGGTTTTTGCTATAGGGCGCATGTGCTCGCCAGAAAGACAGAGAGACAGAAAGCGAGAAATCACGCCCCAGGGGGGATGACCATGCCGCAATCCCTTCTCCATTCTCCTCTCGGGATCTTGGGCACGCATGCACACGCGCCCAGCGTGAGTTTAAATCACTGGATCCGGGACTTGAACCATGGTCGACTAAATGGGAGTCCAGAGACATAGTCATTACACCAACTGCTAGTCCCCTCAGCATGATTTTTAAGCTACCAGCTCCAGGAATTGAACCACAGTCGACTACGGGGGAGTCCAGCAACATAACCATTATGTCATCTGCTGGTCTTGAATTTTATTCTTCTTAATGGCTAAATAACATCCCACATATATGCTTACACAAAATGAATTCATTTTCAGTTTCTCTGTTCTGTTCCATTGGTTTATATGTATACATATGTGTGTGAGTGTATGTATATGTATCCCACATTTTCTTTAGTTATCTTTTTTTGATGGACACTTAGGTCGATTCTATATCTTGGTTATTATAAATAGTGCTGTAATAAACTTTGGGGTGCAGATAATTTTCTGAAATAATAATTTCTATTTCTTTGGATATATGCCTGATAGTGGGATTTCTAGTTCATATAGAAGTTCTATGTAGTTTTATTTTTTTTTTATTTTTAAATTTATTTTTAGAAACATCTATACTGTTTTCCACAATTGTGTATTAATTGAAATCCCCATCAACAGCATAACAGGGTTTCTTTTTCTTTGCTTCCTCAACCAACATTAGTTTTTTTTTTTGTTTGGTTTTTGGTGTTTGGTGGTTTATTTATTTATTTATTTTTTTTGTCCTTTTGATAATAGCCACTCTGGGGTGTGATGATATCACTTTTTTATTTGAATTTATGTAATGATTGGTGTTGTAGAACATTTTTTTCATATGCTTATTGGTCATTTGTATGTCTTTTGATGAGAACTGTTTATTCAGTTTATTTGCCCATTATTTTATTTTATTTTTATTTCAATTTCTTTTATACATTCAATCACGTATTTAGCTTGCAAAGTGAATATTTCAACATCTGTACATTTCTCACCAGTCCAGTTGACAGTAGTATAAAGTTATCTTCGAATTGAGTTTTTGTTTTTATTTTATTTTATTTTTTCTGTTGAGTTGCTGAGTTTCTTATAGATTTGTTTTCCTCCAGTTATAAGAGAAACTTTCAAATTTTCCCCATCTAGTATTATGTTAGCTGTGAGTTTACCATAGATAGACTTTATTGTGTTGAGGTATTGTACAGTCCTTCTATACTTAATTTATTAAGAGTTTTTGTCATAAAGGGATGCTGAATTTTGTCAAATGCTTTTTCTGCATATATTGAGATGATCATGTGAATTTTGTCCTTAATTTTGTTGGTATGGTGTATCATATTTCTTTGTGTATGTTGAACCATCCTTGCCACTCTAAAATAAAACCCACTTCAGCACAGTATATAATCTTTTCTATGTGCTATTGAAGTCAATCTGATATTTTATTAAGGATTTTTATCAAGAAATATTGGGCTATAGTTTTCTTTTTCTGCATGTCTGTCTTGTTTAGTTCAAGGTAAGGCTGACCTCATAGAATGAGGTTGAAAGTATTCCTTTTACTTCAGTGTTTTGGGATAGTTCAAGAAAAATTGGTATTAGTTCTTTAGAGTTTTCTTTGTTGATTTTCTGTCTAGGTAATCTGTCCAGTGCTGAGACCTGGGTGTTAAAGACTCCAGTTATTATTGTTTTTGAATTTATCTTTTCTTTTAGTTCTAGTAATACTTGTTTTATAAATTTAAGTGCTGTCCTTTGTCTTCTTGCTAGATTGATCCCTTTATCATTATAAAATGATCTTCTTTGTCTTTTTATGGGTTTGACTTAAAGTCTCCTTTATCTGAAATCAGTGTTACTACTCCTATTCACTCTTGGCTTTCATTTGTGTGGAATATCTTTTTGCTATCTCTTTACTTTTAGTCTCAGTGTGTCTTTATAGGTGAAGTAAATATCTTGTTTTTTTGTTGTTGTTGTTTCTTTTTTCCTTTTAATCCATTCAGCCATTCTATATATTTTAAATGGGGAATTTAATCTATTTACATTTAGGGTCACTATAGATAGGTTAGAACTTACTTCTTTCCTTTTTTAAGGTATTTTCTGACTATTTTGTGTCTTCTTTGTTTCCTTTTCCTCATTTATTTGTAGTTTACCATGTTTTTTTTTTTTTTTGGTAGTCATAGGGCTTGATTCTGTTTCTCATTTATATTTCTAGTCTACTAGTGCATTTTGATTTTCATTTTTTCAAAAAACTTATTGTTGGGATCAGCAGTTAGCATAATGGCTATATCGCTGGACTCCCATGTAGTTGACTGCAGTTCGAGTCCCGGACCCAGTGGCTTAAACTCACACCAGGCACGTGTGCATGAGTGCCCAAGATTCCGAGAGGAGCATGAAGGAGAAGGGATTGTGGCATGGCCATCTCCCCTGGGGGATGATTTCTCACTTTCTGTCTCTCTGGCGAGCTCACACGCCCTATAGCAAAAACCTCTCCAAATAAATAAATAAATAAATTTCATTGTTATTTTTTAGTTTGACCAGAGATAGAGAGGCAGAGAAATAGAAAGAGAGAGAGAGAGAAAGTGAGAAGCAAGCTGCCAGGTCCAGAACTTGAACCACCATCAGCCATGTGGGAGTTCAGCACTTTAACCACCATACTACCTGCTGGCCTCTTCATGTGCTTTTACATTCTTAATTATCACTCTCTTCCTTGCAAATATAGGACCTCCTTTATGATTTCTTGTAAGATGAGTCTAGTCATGATGAATTTCCTTAATTTTTGTTTGTCTAGGAAAGACTTTATTTCTTCTTCCATTC
This sequence comes from Tupaia tana, assembly GCA_026018925.1. Lineage (NCBI taxonomy): Eukaryota > Metazoa > Chordata > Mammalia > Scandentia > Tupaiidae > Tupaia > Tupaia tana. Next base: position 211,164,595 of record JAKSZU010000003.1, read on the forward strand.
TAAAGGATAGTATTCCTGTTGGTCATTTATTTTTTCTTTTACTATTTGATTATATATGCGCATTCTTCTGGCCTACATAGTTTCTGCAGAGAAGTCTACTGTTAGTCTGATAGGAATTATACTATATATATTTTGTTCTTTTCTACTTTTAAAATTCTTTATATTTGACTTTTCGTATTTTAATTATATGTTTTAGTGAGGACCTCTTTAATTAAAATCTCCTTGGAGAACTTTGTGCTACTTCTATCTGGATATTCATCTCTCTTCTAAATTGGGTCATCAGAAAATTCATTATGTAATTTTCCATGCAAAAATACATCATGACTTTGCTGATGACCCAACACTTAGAAAGTTTTAGCTATTATTTTATTAAATAAACTTTCTGTTCCTAGCTTTTCTTTTTTTGGAGAGTTTTTTTTTTTTTTTTTTTTTTTTGCTATAGGGTGTGTGCACTCGCTAGAAAGAGACAGAGAGACAGAAAATGAGAAATCACACCCCGGGGGGATAGCCATGCCACAATCCCTTTTCTCCTCTATTCTCCTCTCGGGATCTTGGGCACACACACACGCGCGCCAAGCGTGAGTTTAAGCCCCCGGGTCCGGGACTTGAATTGTGGTCAAATACATGGGAGTCCAGCGACGTAGCCATTATGCTAACTGCTGGTCCCTGTTCCTAGCTTTTTATCTTTTCTCTGGAACACCCATGATGCAAATATTGCTTTATGGTATTTCATAAGGTTATTTTAATTCTTCAGTATTTTTTCCCCCTCTTTCTGACTGGATGCTGATGATCTCCAAAGAATTATCTCCCAGGTTGAGGTTCTTCCTTCTGCTTGACTTAGTCTGTCTTATTTTTCTATATCAACTTTCTTTATAATCATTATTTTGAATTTCCTTTTAGTAATTACAAGAATTTCTTTTTGGAGAAATTCTATGGCTGAAGAATTATTGTGTTCCTTTGAAGGTGTCAAATTTCCTTGCTTTTTCATGTTCCTCGTATCCCTACATTAATATCTATGCATCTGGTAGAACAGTCACCTCTTCCAATTTTATGGAGTAACTTTTTCCGTGGAAGGCTTTTCCTTGTGTAAATCAGTTAAGATGTTTTGTTTTGAGTGGTACTGTAGTCTCTGTGGGATGTCTTCTGTTGTATTGACTGCTGGTGGTATCTGTACATGCCTCCATATTTTACACCATATTTGTGCAGTGGTGCAGTTTTGTTGACAGTGTGGATCACTAATGGATTGCTTGGCTACGAGCAGCGGTTGGAGCTGTGGATGATTGCAGGAAGTCTCTGGGGACGGTGTCAGGTCCCTTAGTGGAGAGGGAGCACTCACTCTGGATGGTAGGGCTTGAAGTACAGGCCTACAGTGTCTGGACTGCCCTCACTACGAGTGGGACCCCGTGTATAATAACTGCAGTGAGTGTTGGGCTCAGCGCTGGTGAAGAGAAAGAGCTTGGAGGACTCCCCTCCTGTATTTTAGTTGCAGGCTGAGAACTAGCAAGTAGCACAGGAAGTAGAGGCTATAGGGCTCCTGTAGGGCTAGGCCCATGTGCTGAAGCTGCAGCATGAGCTGGACCCACCACAGGTCAGGGACTGTGGCAGCAGTGCATGGCAGGCTCCAGCAAGAGTGAGGGACCATGTGCTCACGCTGTCCGGTGAAATGGGCTCAGCTGAGAAGTTCCCATGTGTTACCTCTTCCTTGGAGTGGTCCTTTTGCTGTAGTGGTTTCTTTATGTTCCTGGGTGCGTAATGTTGTTTGGACCCAGATGCTGGGATCTCAGCCCTGCTTGCACAGTAAAGCTGGAGTAGCAGCTCCAGCCTTTCATGCAAATGCGGCAAGATTGTCAGGGATGTAAAGATATGCAAGCCATTGGTCCTCCGTGTAGGTTCCACTCTAGCAGTGGCTGTGTTTCCAAAATGTGATCTTTATTTTGATTTGTTTTTCTAGAATGGATAGTATGATAAAAACACAGTATATGCACATTTAAGCATAGTTCTTTGTAGAAGATTTTTGTAACTTTCAGACAAAAGAAAATGGCACATCTCAAGACATTTCTGATGACAAAGCTTTAGGCAGATTTTAAACTTCTAAGGATCAATAAAATTAGAAGCATTTTTGCTTATTAACTTCACAGAACATGTTGTAGATCAAGGTAAGAAGATAGAAAATGAGTATTCCAAGTTTTGGTATACTCCCTATGAGTATCTATCTATTAGATGTGAGGAGAAATGAACAACAGCCACGATAAAACTGTTTTTAACTAAGGTTTACCTCAGGAAGTAAAACAGCAATATGGAAAATTTTGAAGATATTAAGGCAAATTCTCATTAGAAAGTTAAGCAGCCTTTTAAGGACTGCATCTGGTCACCTTATGGGTTTTTTTTGTTGTTGTTATTTTGTTTTTAATATTTTTCTATAATGGGACAATATTTTCTCTGCCTAGGCTTATCATTGAAATGAGTGAAGATTAGAAGGATTCTACATTTAAGATGGGAGTTGGAGGAAATTTGTTATTTAAATCAGGGTGATATAATCAGATTTAAATTATTGAGTATTAGATAAAAGCTGAAATTTGCTGTGAAGCATTGCAAATTATAGCCAGGTGTTTCTACTTTAAAAGTTATTCCCGATTTTATCTAAGATGTAATATGCAAATATTGGTAGTGATTTATTATTATTACTATTAACCTAGCAGAGATACTGGTGTGGACTAATTTATGTAACTCTGATGCATGCTCTTCAATAATCTCACAGGTATTTCTACTCGTTAGAAACCTAACACTGTGCCTCTCTTCACCCAGAGGTGGTGAGTGGAACGATTCACACAGTTCTGAAAATGACAGAAAGTTTTAGGAAGCTCATTTTATTCAAGAAAGCATAACACATATCTGCCATTATAAACTGCTATGACTAATGGAATTGTTTGGTTGTGTTTTTATTATTTAAGTGATGATTTAATCAGCATAACTTAAAAACCTGTAAGAAAAAGATGGTAATACCTCAGAAACTACTGCTTGCACTAAATGATATGTCATAGCCCGTTCTTTACTTTTGATATTGCATGCAAGCTCTACCTAGAAACAGGTTAAGCATGTGAATGCTGATTCAGTAGTTCTAGGTGGAATCCAGCAATCTACACTAGTCCTTGGTTTTGGTTTGTTTTTCTTTTTCTTTTTTTTTTTTAAGTGTATGCATTTATTTTCCTATAAAAGAGAGAAAGAAAGAGTGAGACCCTCAGTAGGGTCTTTATTCTGTGATTCTTCCCCAAGTGCTGTAGTCCTTCGGGAAATAACACGTGCTGTTATGTAGACCCAGTACATGAATATAGAGCCTTTCCTGTGATCTCCAGAATCACACAGCAGTGACTTTACTGTCTGCACCGCCATGACTGGACCTGATGTTGGTTCTTGAAGAAAAACATACTGAGAAGCATAGAACTAAAATATTCTTCCACCAGCAAAGACCTGAAAAGTGCTTCCCCGTAGCCTTTTTCTTTCTTTACTGGATGTTTCTTCTGTTCCCACTGGTTCATGCAAAAATTCTGTCTTTGCAGAAGACTTTCTCAGAGCAGATGATCCTCCAGCATGTACTACCTACCCCTTACAGTAGTATTGCTGTAGTACATTGGACCATCCCTGGCACAATGGGGAATGGCCATGTGCAATCTCTTCTCCTCGAGACTCTTCTCAGGATTGGGAAAAGCATGCATGTGCACATACCACGTGTGATTTATTTTCAAGCAGCCAGTTCTGACTCCAATGGCACAGTTGACCATGTGGGATCCAGTGCCTTAAACTTCATGCCTCCTGTTGGCCCCACTTATTTTATTTTGCATTTCTCCCAACTAGTTTCTCAGTTCTCTGAGGGATGGCGCTATTTTTCTGTTTGTTGTTGTTCTTTTATTTTTTAAATCCCTGGTGCAAAGGAGAGTGCCTCATATGTAGAGGGCACTTGATAAATAGTTAATATAGTAAAAGGAATGGATATGGATGGCAACAACAAATAAAGGCTGTTTCTGTATAAGTATAGTTTTAGCTTAGAAGGAATATTAAACACATGGAAAATAGCATTTGGTAGGATTTGTGCTTTTCCTTTGTGTATGCCCTATTTTGTGATCATTTTGCATGCTCTGCATAATTTTTAAGAACATAAGTTCTTGGCAGATATCCTAGTTTGTGTCGTAAGTAACAAGTGTCTGAGAGTCCAGAGTCATTAGTATCTATTGTGTAAATCTATAGTTAGTATCATAAAATCTAATGGAATCCCAAATTACTGATCATAAGAAATTGCTGATTTTTAAATACTGAAAGTAAAGTATCATGCTAAGTGTTTTAATTAATTTTTTTTCGTTGGAATTGATGATTTTATTATATCTGACACTATTAAGAAAAATGAATTCTTAGGGGGACAAAAATCTGAAAAGACTGCAAATTTTAAGTGCTATCTCTTTGGGAGAAGATTTATTTTATTTTAATGTGGGACCACTTAGTGAGCGAGAAGGTTATAAAAGATTTTTGTGTGCGCATTAAAATTTTACACATTCTATGCTCTTAATATTTTACAAAGTATATTATGCATTTCCTAAAACAGTGGAGGATCCTTCGGAATGGAAATAATACTTAAAGTAGCCATTTGTATGAACCTATAGAAAATTCAGTTGACTCAATGGGCTACGGTTGCTTCTTGGGCGGATAGTTTCTTTGTTGAAGAACAGACTGAAAAGTTAGAATAGACCTTCTAAATAATATGTGTTCTACTCCTTTCACTAATATTATTTAGAAGGATGCACTTACACACATAAGTGTCTGGTTTTTTAAAAAGGCCCAATCATGAGGAATATGCTTAATTAAATGTGTAATATAAAAATGAGGCATCACTTCTAAAATTGAAACTGCTCTGAAAAATCTAGGATAAGTGGCCATCACAACCAGCAACCCATCTAATCTTTTTCTCCTTAATATTCTGAGATGGTATGCCTATATAACCCCACGTATATTATTGACTCTAGAGATGTTGTCCCGTCTACTGGGAAATAGACAATACAAAAAATTCTAATGGTCAGTAGGAATTCAATATCAATCTGGTTTATGGAAAACTTTCTGAGGACAGCTTTCCTGTCATGGAAATCAATGGTACATTGTGAGGTAGATTTTATATTTAGAGTAATAAATGATTCTGCTATTTTGACTTTTCCTAGTATATTCAACACATAGGATACATTTTATATATGTCAAATAGGACCTTTTATTGGCAGTACTTTCTCTGAGATTCAGAAGGAATTTGATCTTCAGTTGGATTACTTCAACTATTACCGTTCTAAGACTCAGCTCCTCCTTTTATCTACATGTTTCTTCCCCAGATTGAGAACAAACAAAAATGTTTATTCTCCATGATTTTCTGTTTTCTGGAGATACAAAATGAGTAACTAGAGTCAGCCAGTGGTGGGGAGATTAAGGCACTGCATCCTCCATGGACAACTGTGCGGTTCAAGTCCCAGATCCAGCAGCTTGAATATCACACTGGGCATGTATGTGTTCACCCAAGATTTGAAGAGTAAAATGGAGAAGAAGCAATAATGGTGTGGCCACATCCCCCTCAGGGGTTATTTTTCACTTTCTCTCTCTCACTATGTTTGCTGAGGACATGCACTCCATAGCAAAAACTAAAAACAAACAAACAGAAAAACAAAATGAGCTCCTATTGCCAGTTGCTACTGAAAAGCATACATAAATAAGTTTTGAATGAAAGATTTGACTTTCAAAAAAAAGGTGATTATATTTGGGACCAGCAGTTAGCATAATGGCTATGTCGCTGGACTCTCGTGTAGTCGAGTGCAGTTCGAGTCTTGGACCCGGTGGCCTAAACTCACTCCAGGCGCGTGTGCGTGCGTGCCCAAGATCCCGAGAGGAGAATGGAGGAGAAGGGATTGTGGCGTGGCCATCCCCTTTGGGGGGTGATTTCTTGCTTTCTGTCTCTTTGTCTCTCTCTGTCTTTCTGGCGAGCGTACATGCCTTATAGCAAAAATCTCTCAAAATAAAGAAAAGAAAAAGTGATTATATTTAAAAAGTGCTTGCTGAACTGTATGTTATTATTGAAAGAATATCTAATAGAATAGTAAATTCCTAGAGAAAATGATCTTCTGTAGAAAGTATGTATTTTGGGGCTAACCATGTGACCTGGTGGTTAAGTAAGCTGGATCTCATGTTACAGACTACACAATTCAACTACTGGCCCATCAACTTGAAAATCACTCCAGGCACACGTGCATGCATGCCCCAAATACCAACAGGATAAAGAAATGGAGGAGACGGGGTTGCAGAGTGACCAGGCCCTGCTGGAGGGTGCTTTCTCCCCCTCCTCTCTCTCTGTCTCTCTCTGGTAGACACATGCACTCTCTGGCAACTTTTTTTTTTTTCCTAAAGAAAGAATGTATTTTGGCAAAACAGCTTAAGTTTGATTACCGTGTTACACTGGTGCCTGGATGACTTGATCCAGTCTATCTGAGAATCAAGTTCTGCTGTAATGTTTGTAACAGTTGTAACAGAAAAATGATATCTACTTCAAAAAGTCACCATAGATACAACATGGGTCAAGAGTTATAAGCACATACTCCAGTCTCTGGCACACATTAGCAAGTATCAGTGTGTTAGTTTGCATTCCCCCAAGTCTACACCGAGTCTTGCCAACACTAGGATTGAAAAAGGAGCACCAAGTTAACATTTAATCAAATATAAACAACATATCCATGCTGGTTAAAGATTTCTCGGTGTGGAATCAGTTACACAGAGCAGCTCAGTAACCAGTCACACAAAAGATGCATTTTATACAGTACATTATCATCATAAACATGCTGCAAATTTCTCCATTTACAATTGCCAGGGTAACTTATTTTTCTGCAACAGCAAAACTGAATGGGGTGGAAGAAACCATTTCATTAGAATCATGAAATTCAACTAAATTTCTTCAAGAAACTTGTACCTGTGTTTCAAATGTACAAATACTCCTGATTTTATCACGGGATTATATTTGGATAAACTCATTGCAAGATAAATACTATAAATGAAAAATACATTTAATACAACTAACCTACAAATTCTAATAGCCTAGACTAGCTTACATTAAACGTGATCAAAACACTTACACGGTGTTAGTTGGGCAAATTATGTAACTCAAACCCTATTGTATAATAGTGTTGACTATCTTATGTGCTACATAGTGCTCATCTGGGAAGAGATCAAAATTCAAAATTTGTAGTATGTTGAAATTGTGATGGTTATGCACCATTATAAGTCAAATCATCATCAGGCAGGAACTGTCTGTATATTACATAAATAGACTTTGTTGCTTGAGAATGTGATTGGAGAAATATAAAACATTTAACATTATATAGATAATATAAAGAATCCTCAAAAGTTTCATGAGAAAGCTTACTATAAAAATTATGTGTAAGTTTAAAGTTTTGCACTAAAATAAACTCCATAATTTAATTCTACTTATTCACAAATGTTTGCAGCCTCCTTATGTAGTCTATCTACTCTTCCATCCATCAATTTTTGTTAGATTCTTTGAGGTCAAAATCTCAGGGCTTCTGATTCCCAAACAAAATATCTATGTCTTATGGGAACCCTAGGCAAGAAATTATCTAGAAAAAAAACATAAAGAGAATGGAATAACCACAGGGAGCTTTTAGGATAAAGTACAAAACTGCCTTGTGAGAATTCCTCCATTGTCTAGAGCATACGCCGGGGTTTAGTGGTTGGGTGGCAAATAACATTTAAAAATGAGTTCTTGGGCCATTAGGTGGCATGGTGGTAAAGGGCATTGAACTCCTACATGGCCAACTGTGGTTCGAGTCCCAGACCTGGTGGTTTGCTTTTCTCTCTCTCTCTCTCTGTCCCTCTCTGGTCAAATTAAAATAAATAAATAAATAAAAAGCTAAATAAAATAACTCTTTTAAAAAATGAGTTCTCAGCCCAAAATAAAATCTGTACATTTATTTATTTTAGAAATTTAGGGACCAGCAGTTAGCATAATGGCTATATCACTGGACTCCCATGTAGTCGACCGCGGTTCAAGTCCTTGACCCAGTGGCTTAGACTGACGCTGGGCATGTGTGCATCATGTGTGCCCAAGATCCTGAGAGGAAAAAGGAGGATAAGGGATTGTGGCATGGCCATCGCCCCGGGGGATGATTTCTTGCTTTCTGTCTCTGTCTCTCTCTATCTTTCTGGCGAGCACACATGCCCTATAGCAAAAAAAGAAAAAAAAGAAAAAAGAAATTCCACTTTTTAATTTCTAAAAACTTTAGTTACTGCTTTTTGGTCTTTTTCTTTTTTTTAATTTAGGGACATTGTGATCACAACCATTTTAATGTTTATTTCAAAATTTTAATATGTAATTTATATTTTGCTTTGAGAAAATAAGTCACCATAGTAGAGGAACAGAGCAGCAATGTGAACAGAGCAGAAGCATTGAACGCTGTTATGCACTGAATGTGTTTCCCCCAAACACAAATGTTGAAGGCCTAATCCCCAATGTGACTGTATTTGGAGAGATGGCCTTTAAAAAGGTAGTTAACTTGTATTATTGACTTTATCTCTAATAGTTCCACCTGATTCTTTCTCAGAGTATCCATTTCTTCTTTCATATCCTGGAAGGACTTCCTAATTTCCTGTAGTTCGTTGTCTCTTTTTTTTTCCAATTCACAGAATTTGGTCACCATGAATGTTCGGAATTCTGTGTCTGTCATTTTGGTAACGTCCTCCATATTTACGAGACATGGAGGGGCATTTTCCTTTGTTGGAGACATATTTTCTTGTTTATTCAGACCTGAGGCTCTTTTTCTACCTTTAGCCATTGGAGGATTACTTCCCTTTTAAAGACTTCTTGGGAGAACTTTTGTCCCACGAGAAGTAACAGTCTTTCCTTTTTGATGGGAATAGCTGTTTGTTGAAGTCTCTCTTCTGTTGTTTTTACCAATGAGTTTTCAGGCGGGGAACTCTACAGAAGTGTCTAACAAGCAGAATCTCCTTTTTCAAAGGGGATCAGTACTAGGGAGGATCCCAAAGACACTTACCTTCCTAGGAAATTTCAGATATATGATTCTAGACCTGTCTAGTCTGTCTGGCATGGTAAAAAATAAGGAGGAGAGGACAATATGCAGCGAAAGGGAAGACAACACAGAAAAATAAAGAAAAAGTCACGCGCCACGCGTTAGCGCGGCGCGCGATTTCGCCAGAGGCTTGCAGGACACGCTATTGCCTGCTGGCAGTCCAGGAAAGTCTGGGGGGAGAAGGAGGGCTAGGTGTTAACAAGGGAATGCAGGGGGATCAAGAGAAAAGAAAAAAAAAAAACAAAAAAACCCGCCTCAAGGAGATCCTGGCTACCTACCTAGAAGGTGGAGTCTGGGGCCTCGGTATCTACCCAAAGGACAGAAGAATCCTTCATTGGAAAAGTGCTTGCACATCGATGTTTATTGCGGCACTATTCACAATTGCTAAGTCATGGAACCAACCCAGATGCCCCCGTATGGAGGAATGGATTGAAAAACTGTGGCACATATACTCTATGGAATACTACTCAGCCATAAAAACCAACAGAGCCCTGGCTTTTGACAGAAAGTGGAAGAATATGGAAGATGTACTGCTGAGTGAGGCAAGCCAGGCTATGAAGGAGAGACATTGTATGTCCCCACTTAACATATACCGTTTGTCTGCATTCTATGTCTGAAACTGATTGACTAACAGTTGAACAAACACAAGAGATAGGTGTGAATGTCAGATGAGGTGTATGTGGAGGAGTGGGGCCCAACGAAAGACATTTGGAGAAGGGATACAGAGGTAGAGCATTGACGGGATGGGGAGGTGTGATGTTATCTGTTGAAGATATTTCGATCAACGGGTCTGGGGAGAAATGTTCACATATCGAAATGGTCTCATTGTAAGCCAAACAATATGATTGAAAGTATATACAAAAATAAATAAAGTAATTAATAAAAAAAAAAAGTATACACACAAAAAAAAAAATAAAAATAAAAAATAAAATAAAAAGGTAGTTAACATTAATGATTCCAAAAGAGAAGGCCCAAATGCTATAGAACTGGTGCTCTTATAGGAAGACAGGCCCCAGAGATGTTTCTCCTCCCTGCCCCATTTCTCTGACTCTTGCCCTGTGTGCACAGAAGAAATGCTGTGTGAATAGCAAGAAGGTGGCTGTGTGTAAGCCAGGAGAGAAGCTGCACCAGAGACCACTCTGCTGGCACCTTGAGCTCCAAGACCGAGCGGTGCGTGACTTTTTCTTTATTCTCCTTATTTTCTTCCCACTTACTTGGTCTTCACTTCCTTTATCTACACCATCCCTGGCGGTTTACATATATCTAAAATTACAGTTCTGAAATATTCTAGTATTTTAAGACTTTCTAGGATCCTCTCTTTTACTGAACCACCTGCGAAAAAAGAGATACTTTTCTTTGTACACCTGAAGAGAATACTCCTCCTTGGATTACATTGCTAAACAGAACAGAAGAGAGACTTTGGCAGTCTTCATTCCACAGCAAAAAGGAAACACACTTGCTCCTATTTGAGGAAACGTTCTCTTAAAAGGTATTTCAAAGGGAACACATCTCCCAATGGTTAGAAGTAGAAGAAGAACCTCAGGTCTGAATAAAGCAGGAAATATATCTCCATCAAAAGAACACAGTGACTCCCTTCCAGTTTTTGAAAAAATAAAGGATGTGGGAACCAGCAGTTAGCGTAATGGCTATGTCGCTGGACTCCCACGTAGTTGACCGTGGTTCACGTCCCGGACCCAGTGGCGTAAAACTCACGCCGGGCGCGTGTGCGTGCGTGCCCAAGGTCCCAAGAGGAGAATGGAGGAGAAAGGATTGCAATGTGACCGTCCCCCTTAGGGGTTGATTTCTTGCTTTTGTCTCTATGTCTCTCTCTGTCTGTCTGGTGAGTGCACGTGCCCCATAGCGAAAACCTCTCAAAAAAAATTAAAAAAAGAGGACATTACCAAAATGTCCGAGAAAGAATTTAGAACAATCATGGAGAGCAAATACTATGAGCTGGAACAGAAAAGAGACAATGAACTATAGGAGGTTACAAAGTCCCTCCATGAAATGAAGGAAGAAATGGACACGCTAAGAAAGAATAAGGTGAAACTATTAGAGGTGAAGTCTGTAATACAGGAAATCAAAAACTCTCTCAAAAGTATTAAAAATAGATTAGACCATGCTGAAGATCAAATCTCTGATGTAGAAGATAAAACTTCTGACCTAGAGAAAACCACCAAAAAGATAGAGAAAATAACAAAAATCATGAGGATAACATACGAGAAATACTAGATTCCATCAGACGTCCTAACATCCGAATAATTGGTATCCCAGAAGATGAAGAAACTAATAAGGGCATGGAAAACCTATTCCATGAAATCTTGGAAGAAAATTTTCCAAGTCTAGAGAGGCACTCAAGCATCCATACCCAAGAAATACAAAGGACCCCAAATAGATTCAACCCAAGAAAATCTTCCCCAAGGCATATCGTAGCCCGACTGACTAAGACCACAGGTAAAGATAAAATACTAAAACTGGCAAGAGAGAAACAAGTGACATACAAAGTTCACCCCATCAGGCTAACACCGGACTTCTCAATGGAAACAATGCAGGCAAGAAAAGAATGGGAAGATGTATTGAAAGTGTTAAGAGAGAAACAATTTCAACTAAGATTATTGTTTATTTATTTATTTTTTTGAGAGGTTTTTGCTACTGGGCGCGTGCGCTCACCAGACAGACAGAGAGAGACAGAGAGACAGCGAGAAATCACCCCCCAGGGAGGATGGCCACACTGCAATCCCTTCTCCTCCATTCTCCTCTCAGGATCTTGGGCACGCACGCACACGCGCCCGGCGTGAATTTAAGCCACCGGGTCCGGGACACAAACCACAGTGGACTACGTGGGAGTCCAGCGACATAGCCATTACACTAACTGCTGCTCCCTCAACTAAGATTATTGTATCTTGCAAGATTATCCTTTATATGGGAAAAAAAGATTAAAATCTTCTCAAACAAAACCTGAAAGAATTTGCCAGCACCAGGCCAGCTCTCCAAGAAACCCTGAAGAAAGTACTGTTCCAGGAAAACTAAAGAAGTAACAGCCAGAAACAAATGAGTAAAAGGCAACTATGACAATGGCCAACTTAAACATCGGGACAGGTCCAGTAACATTGATAATAACATTGAATGTCAATGGATTAAGTTCTCCAATCAAGAGACACAGACTGGCTGAATGTATTCAAAAACAAAACCCCTCTATCTGTTACCTACAGGAAACCCACTTCATGGATAAAGACATACATAGACTGAAAGTGAAGGGTTGGAGAAAGGTTTTTCATGCAAATGGGAACCAAAAAAGAGCTGGAGTCACACTACTGATTTCTGAAAAAATCGGCTTTAAAACAAAAACTGTTCAAAGAGATAAATTAACGTTGTTTGAGCCATTCAGATTGTGGTATCTTGTTTTGGCAGCCCAAGCTGACTATTACAAATACCCAGCATTATGAATAGCAAATGTTCTGAAATTTTAAACCTTAGAATAATTGTGATTACAATGTGTTGGTTTGTTGTGTGTTTTTTGTTTTGTTTTGTTTTGTTTTTGTTTTGGAGAGGTTTTTGCTATAGGGCACGTGCACTTGCCAGAAAGGCAGAGAGAGACAGGGAGACAGAAAGCGAGAAGTCACCCCCAGGGGGGATGGTCACACCACAATTCCTTCTCCTCCATTCTTCTCTTGGGATCTTGGGCACACACATACACACGTGCCTGGTGTGAGTTTAAGCCACGTATCCAGGACTCGAATTGTGGTCGACTATATGAGAGTCCAGTGATGTAGCCATTATGCCATCTGCTGGTCTCTGATTACAATGTTTAAAGAGAAAAGATTAAGAAAATCTGGGACTGGCTCCATCGCCTAGTAGTTAAGGCATTTAGATCCTACATGGACGAACGTGTTCAAATCCTTGACTGAGCAGTTTGAGAAAACATGTTGGGTATGGATGCATGAGTTCCTAAAATTCCAAAACGAGGGACAGATGTAGGGGAAGGGATTGCAGTGTGACTATTCCTCATGGGATCTGCTTTCTCCTCCTTCTGCTCTCTCTGTCACACTGTCTCGGGCGAGCAAATGTGCCCTCTAACAACAAAAAGATAATAATGAAAAAGAGTAAAGAAAAGCCAAAAGGTAATAACCATTTAGAAATTCCAAAATAAAATATATATATAGTTATAAATGTACATAGATTCACATTTTTAAAGAGAAAGTAGATTTTTTTTTTTTTGAGAAGTTTTTCGCTATAGGGCGCGTGCGCTCGCCAGACAGACAGAGAGAGACATAGAGACAGAAAGCGAGAAATCACCCCCCAGGGGGAATGGTCACGCCGCAATCCCTTCTCCTCCATTCTCCTCTCGGGATCTCGGGCACGCACGCACACGCGCCCGGCGTGAGTTGTAAGCCACCGGGTCCGAGACGCGAACCGCGGTCGACTACGTGGGAGTCCAGCGACATAGCCATTACGCTAACTGCTGGTTCCCGAGAGAAAGTAGATTTTTGATAACATGTCAGACCCATCACAGACCTGATCACACCTAGCAGAGTCCCAGTAAAAACATGCAAATTCTTGGTAATATGGAACAAAAAAAAGGTTTAAAAATATAGATAAAAAGGGTCAGCTGATGGCATGGTGGTTAAAGCACTGAATCTCACAGGGCTGACTTAGTGGGTTGAGTCCCAAGCCCAGTTCCTTGAGAAGCATAGCAGGTACATGAGTATAGGTTCCCCAAATCCCAAGAGGAGCAAATTGGGGTATAGCCAGTTGCCAGTGTCCCTGTAAGGTATTTTCTCACTTTCATTCTCTTTTTCTCTCCTTCTCCCCTTCCAGCAACCACTCATACAGCAACTTTTTTTTTTTTTTTTTTTTTTTTTTCATGATGAGAAAGTCAATTGCGGGAATATGATCACTAGTTGGATGAAATAAAGAGGGGTTTCAAGGTGCGTTCTTTGGTTACATATTATGGCAGCCTGGGACTGTATAAATAAACTGCTAATCCCATCTGATAAACAGGTGGTTGTGTGTCTGGGGGATGGAGTAGGGACCAGGCTGCTATGTTCAAGGATTGGATTAATAGCATCCTACTAAAGCAGGGAGTCCTTAGTGTTGGTTATGGAAGGAGAACTCTTTTACAAATGATGCCAAAGTGACTGAGAGAAAGAATAGTTATCACTGGTTGATGGAATCTCCAGGGAGGGTTATTAGAGGATGTAGAAGAGTTGCTACTTTTTTTAATCCTGATGTAAATCAGAATCTGCCTTCAATTCTTGTCTAATATTCATCTTCTTCCTAGAAAGTAGTCCTGAGTTTCTGACCTCACTAACTACGGTAAACTATGTAAACTAAAGTTTCATAATGTTCAGCTGGAAAAGTCTAGACATAAACGTTGCACTACTTGGAAGAAAGAGAAGAGAGGGCCTGTGCTTTCATTTCCCTCTTGTGGTCCGGAGAATCCATTCTGAACTTCACTTGAACCTGTATGTGACGACAGAATTCTCTCTTCCTAGCGTTTGCCTTCCTGCAAGGGACCAGCTCCATCTCACTGTGTTGTCAGGTTTGGGGCAACTTAGGAAGCAATGTTTCACTCCCTCAGTATTTTAAGGATTTTAGGAATATAAACCTATTTCCAGAAGAGCAAGATGAGAATAAGTAAAATTTTCTCTCTGAAAGGCCTCTGCCTTATCTATGGCTGAAGTTATTAGCTTTCCTAAACTCCCTTTTTTTTCAAAGAAAAGTTGACAGCAATCTTGGTTATGAATATTCTATGTGATAGCCATTTGAGATGAACTCTTTGCATCAGTTTCTAAAATAAAAATAATAATAATTGCTTTTGCTTGTTGCCATAAATTTAAATAATGTCTGAGCATCATTTTTCCACTCAAGGTGACATTAGTGATAAACCTGGGTTGGGTGCTCTGTAAATATTAATAACATATCAAAACGTGTGATTTGTCAGTCAATATTGCTACAAAATTGGCCTGAATAATGGAATATGAGGCATCAGTGACCATCAGAACAAACTCAAAACGTGCCTAGATTGATTAAATGAATTGAAAAAAACAGTAGGAGAAGATTGTTAATATCCAATTTTTAAATGTCTTTGCATTATTTGGTTGAATGATCGTTGCTGGCATCATAGTGTCACATTTTAATGTCATTAAGAGTGCCTTATTTTCTAGAAATGATTTTAAGAAAATGTAGTTCAGTAATGTTTTAATTTTTATAAATAGCAACACATAACATTTATAAAAAGGAACTAATACACATTAAAATAATTATACCTCGTTTCTAGTAGTATAATAATAAAGGGAAATAGGAGTTTGCCTTTTAAAATAAAAACACAAACATTACTATATGTTATTGTAAAAAAAAATCTAATCCTCCATTCAAAACACATGAATATTATAAATAAAATATATTTTTAAAATGTTTATATTTATTATTTATAGACTTCTGTAATCAAAATCATGAACAAAAATTTCTGAGTAATAGAGAACCCAAAGCCAAACTGTCTCTGGGAAGTCAAGACTATAGATGGACTGGTCAAATTTTTAATGACAACCAAGAAAGAAATGTCATATACATCTCATGCCGAATAGAGAAAGAGAATCCAGTTTCCTGTGTAAGGAAGAACTGGACCCATGCACCTTTTCAGGAGACTGTGACTGAAAGAGTACCATCCAGATGAGACCAGGCAACTTGTCGTTTCTACAAAGAGAGACAATAAGAATGACAGCAAATTTTTCCTTAGCAGTAGTATCTCTTAGAAGCTAAAGGCACAGTAGCTTCAAAGGGCTGACATAAATAACTGTCTACACTTATCTAAATTAGTACTCAATAGTAGGGATTGTATAAAGGCATTGCCAAGCATTAGAGAAACTAATGTAGTGCAGTATAGAGAGACTGAATGGAGAAAATTAAAATGATTTCAGTATTACCAAATAAAATCCAAAAATACATATAACAAAAAATTATAAATTATATTGAACAATCTAATTAACAAATGAGTTGCATATTATGATAAAAATTAGTTATTTTACTATATCATAAACAAGCTAGAATACATGTTTCAAGAATAATGTATAGAAGATTTTAAAAAGACCATTAGATGAATGAAGTTAAATAATCCTAATGCCCTCATTTTTAGAGGAAGATAAAATATTGCTTATATTCATAAATGCTTTAAATGTATGAAACATGTATGTTAGAATATTAAAAAAAAAAACATACAGGCTGACAGTACAGTGCAGTGATTAAGGATTGTACATTGGGAGCTATCTCCCATATGGCCAACCACAGTGTAAATCTTGGTTCTAGCAGCTTTAAAAACATGCTAGGCTCATGTGCATGCATGCACTAAATCCTGATGGGATAGAAAAATGGAGGAAATAGGATTGCGATGTGTTCATAACCCATAAAGGTGGTGCTTTCTCTCTCTATATATATGTACCCTCTGTCAATAAAAAATACCAAAAAGGGGGTAGGGGCAGCAGGTGGCATGGCAGTTAATGGACATGATCTCACATGACTGACTCTATGGTTCAAATCCCAGACCCAGTGGCTTGAAAATGAAACACGCTAGGCTCATGTGTGTGCATGCCCAAAGTCCTGAGAGGAGAATGGAGAAGAAGGGACTGTGGTATGACCAACCTCCTGGGGAGTGATTTCTCATTCTCCTTCTGTCTCTAATCTCTCTCTGTCTCTCTCCAACAGACACACATGCCCTTATGACAAAAATATATAAATAACAACAAAAATATAAACAAACAATAAAAGTCTAGAGGAAACAACTTTAATGTCAAAGAAAAATAGAGAGGTACTAAAAAAAAAGTTATTTCTTAAAAGTTGTTGTCACTTAATAGCCATGCTAGCCATGATGAACTTACTCAAACTTTTATTTAAGAGACAAACTTGGGAACCAGCAGTTAGCGTAATGGCTATGTTGCTGGACTCCCACGTAGTTGACTGCGGTTCGCGTCTCGGACCCAGTGGCTTAAAACTTACGCTGGGCGCGTGTGCATGCGTGCCCAAGATCCCGAGAGGAGAATGGAGGAGGAGGGATTGCAGCGTGACCATCCCCCCTGGGGGGTGATTTCTCGCTTTCTGTCTCTCTGTCTCTCTCTGTCTGTCGAGCGCACGCGCCCTATAGCGAAAACCTCTCCAAAAAAAAAAAAAAAAAAAAGACAAGCAAGCATCTGATTAAATTAAGCCCTTAATGATTAGGTTTTCTCCATTGCAAAAACTTAACTTGTACTTAACTAGTAAAGAATTTGGTTAATAAGAGTGGGATCCTGTCACAGCAATAAATGACCCTGGATAGTTCAGGCAGCAAATGAATAGAGCACAGACTACAGACTGAAGAGATAGCAGTGGTATCAGCCAGGGTTCAGCCTTCTCCAGAGAAACATAGCCAGCAGGCAGTATCTATGTATCTATAGGAACCGGCTTACACAATCGTGGGGCTGACAATGAAATTCTGAAACTCATAGTAGAGGCCATCAAGAAGGATGGGCTGAAAGTCTTGGATGTGAATTATAGTCTACAGGAAGAAATTCTTCAGGGAAGTCATGGCTCTGCTTTTAAGCCTTATAAATGTATTGAATCAGACCCTACCAGATTCTCTAGGATAATTTCTCTTCCTTAAAGTCAACTGTTTTTAGACTTTACTCACATCTACAAAGTACCTTCCCAGCAATGCTTAGATTAGTAGTTGATGGAATAATGAGTACTGTGACCTAGCCAAGTTACCACATCAGAAGATCATCACATTAACCTTGGCCAGGCTGTGGCATGAACACATGAAACTCATGTTTGCCACAATTTGGAAAACATCATTGACTTGCCTCACAAGCTACAGGCTTTCCTGATTGTGGGAGATGGAAGAGTCATCCTGGGCTATAAAATGGAAATCAGGCTTTAAGGATTCCAGAAAAGCATGATAGAAATTATTTGGATCTTGGAACCAACAAATGGCATAATGGTTACATCATTGGATTCCCATGTAGTTTGAATCCTGGACCCAGTAGCTTAAAACTCACTCTGGGTGTGTAAGCGTGTGTTCCCAAAATCCTGAGAGGAGAATGGAGGAGAAGAGATTGTGGCATGGCCATCTCCTCTAAGGGATGATTTCTCACTTTCTGTCTCTCTGTCTCTCTATCTCTAGCTCTGTCTCTCTGGTGAGCACACATGCCCTATAGAAAAAATCTCTCTCCAAAAAGAAATCAATTGTTTGGATCTCTTATAACACAGAATCCTGGTACCAGCCCTGTCCTACCACCTAGACTTTCTTATTAGAAATAATGAAACATCTTGTTCGAGCCATTATATTTTAGTGCCACCTTGTTATAGTATTTAACTTGTATCCTGATTACACATTAGGATAAGCTGAAAAGTTTAACATCAGGTTTAGAGCTTACAACATATAATAGAAAGATAAGTCAATGAAAAAATACAGACTACTCTGTTGGAAAAATGTGCAACTATTATGAACAGACAAGTCACAGAAGAGGGAACCTAATAACAATTAAACATATGAAAAAACACACTCCGTAATAACAGGACTGTAAATGAAAACAGCAGTGATACTCTTCCATGGTCAGATTTTCAATTCATAAAAAGTTTGGTGATGGCTAGGTTTTAGAAGGGAAAACGATAATTTCATATGTTGTTTCTAAAACTATAAATTGTCACCACCATCTTGGGGAGCAATTTTGTACCACCTAGAAACTTTTAAAATGCACACGTTCCATGTTGCAGTAACATCCATTTTTGGATAAGTGTATCTCTTACTGCATAGTTTATAAAAATGTAACAAACAAATCTGGAAAGAATGTAAATGCACATTAGACATGAATGAATAAATATAATGTGGTTTCCTCACTGGAAAAACTAATCTCTCTCTCTCTTTCTCAAGAGAGAATGAGAAATATACTAAAACTTAAAAAAAAAGCAAGGCCAGATGGTGGGCCAGCAGGTGGTATGATGGTTAAGGCACTGGATCCCACTTGACTGAGTCTGCAGTTCAAGTCCCAGACCAGGTGGCTTGAAAAACACGCCAAGCACATGTGAATGTGTACCCAAAATCCCGAGAGGAGAATGGAGTAGAAGGAATGGTGGCATAGTCATCTTCAGTGAGGAGATTTCTCACTTTCCATCTCTCTGTCTCTGTCTCTCTCTCTGGTGAGCATACATGCCTTATGCCAATAAAAGCAAGGTTAAATGGATAAATAAATACAATACTATATCACTTATTGAAAATGCTTAATTAAGTACATACACAAAAAAATTATTGTTACCTGTATTAAAAAGGCTAGAAAGATAATTTAAATTCTACTGTATCTCTTGCTTTTAAGAAGAAACATAGGAAATGGAACTGTCTCTGAGAAGGAAAAGGACATTTTTCCTAAAGTATTTTGTTTAGTGAAAAATATGACAAAATTTAAAAGCTATGATGGAATTAAACAGTCACAAACCAGTTCTGGGTTTTGCAAACAGAGTTTATTACAGCATTATTTCTAGTTTTCTGACTCATTTTCTTAAAATATAGCACTGACAATTTTAGTAAGTATTGTAAGGCCCATTATTAGAGACTTCCAATGTTTTATTTAAGCAAAATAGATATCACTTTGATTAACATGGAAATTAGAAGCACTATTTTGTAAAACTTATAAACATTTTAGTAGATAGAATTTACCAAAACAAAGTTATTCAGAACATTAAATATCCATATGTTCTGACTTTTGCCTCCATGCTAACCAGAGCCCTAACTCTCAACATGTGAATGAGTGTGGCTTATTTTTGGTTTGTTTTTTAATATTCAGGACATCCCAAAATATTTTCCATTGTCTTTAGTTTATACCACCAGAACCTTTATGGTTGTTTCTGAAATTTGATTTCCTTTTGAAAGTGAAAAATGCACTCTGCTTGGACTACCCAATATTACAAGCCACAATAATCCACTGAAATGATTTTTGATATAGGAAGTCATCGAAATTATCTTCTGTATTTTTTAAATGCCTGCAGAACAATTTCAAAGTGTTGATTGAAGACATTCTGGATATGTGTACATATGACTGTGAAGTAGTAAAATATGTTTGTGGTGAGGTCTCTACACACAGATGTTTATACTTCATTTGGGAAACCAAAGCAGATACCTAAGAAATTATTAGGGCTCAAAGATAAGCACTAAATGCTAAACTCTGGTGAGCACTCAAAGTAAAGAAAGATGTCAGTTAGTAAGAGCAGATATCAGGAAGGATTAGAGAATTGAGCTGGAGAGTTATTAGGACTGACCTCTCCAAAGAGGAAATAATTATTGTTTTATTATTTTTTGTTCTTTAGTTTTTGCTGTAGAGTATGTGTGCTTACATCGAGAGATAGAGAAAGACAGAGAGGACAAGTGAGGAATCATACCTCAGAGGGGATGGCCATGCCTCAATCCCTTTCTCTCTATTCTATTCTCTTCTTGGGATTTTTGGGCACCCATGTACAAGTGCCAGGCATGATTTTCAAGCCTCCATGTCCGGGACTTGAACCACAAAATTGGCCGAGTGGGATCCAGCTGCCTTAACTACCATGCAACCAGCTGGCTCAGAAATAATGATTTTTATTGAACAGTTTCAGAGGAAAAACCCAAGCAGATGAAAAAGATAAGGATGTCTGTGAATAAACAGAGGAAGTCAAGTTTGTATACATACGGTCATCTCGGGTCATTTGCGGGCTTCAAAGTTAGGTTATAACTAGAATTCAGCTGGAGATCAGTGGCCACAGATCTCTGAGTTTGGGGATAAAGAGAGTCATTTTATCTTGGGAGATGAATCAATAATCTTTATTTACTGGATACTGACTATTTTCTATATGTTGGTTTTAGTTAGAAGTGGCAACATTTGGTTAAAAGATAAGTTTAAAAATTGCCACTGACAGAGAGAGTCTAGTGAGTCAGAATTCCTCAGAAGAGGTGGTATCCAAAAAAACAGAGATTTAAGAATGTCCCTTCCCACGTGCAATATAAATACACCATCTTTTTTTTTTTTTTCTTTCTTTTTTTTTTTTCCTGGCTATAGGCCTGGTTAAGGAGAAAAGTTGTACATGTGGAGCTGCTACTCTCTGCCAGACAGGAGCACATGCCATCTGACTGACTTCTCACAACTCCGCAAATGACACTCTCATTGCTACAGCCCAGAGAAAGCCAAGGCGCAGAGAATTTAAGCCATTTTCTCAAGGTCACACCGTGAATACATGTGCAGCCTAGGTTCAAACTCCAGTGAGGGAGATCTTGGAACTTAGCCTTCTTTCAACTGCCACTGCCTGCCGAAGAGCTAAGTACTCCTGTATCCAATAGTGCTAAGCTTTAGCAACCATGGTGCAGCAAAAACAGGCTGCTGGCCGCCATGTCTGGCTTCCGGTTCTTGCATCAGCCACTTGCGAGCTTGCTCTGCTCTTTTTTGTGGAAGAAGCCTTAAGGCAGTGAGGAAGATGAAGATGAAATGGGCAGTATTTGAGGAAAGGGAGAGAAAAGGAAAAAAAAAAAAAAAAAAAACAGAGAGAAAGAGCATAATTTGACCAAAGACAAGCAGGGCTATATCTGGAAATCAAGGCTGCGCTTCACTACCTGCTGACTGTGTGGATATTCCCCTGGGAGGGCACAGGGGACCATTACATTCTGTATTTAGGTTATCAGGAAGTGCTGGGTACAGCTTGGTGGTGGGCGTTTCTCTGAGTCGCTGAGGCAAGAGATAAGCTTGAGGCTCATTCAATTGTGAAATTGGTTAAAGGGGAGAAAACAAACACCACCCTTCATCCCATATACACAGACACACTCAACGCCAGTCATCTTAGTGGGGAAAAGCGATGCTCCTGATATTGAAATGAACTGTTTTGTTACTGTGGTCGGCTTTTCCCTGTGTTTGAGGTATGCTTAAATAACTTTTGGGAAGATCAAGATGTTTCTAAAAGCAAATACTTAATGGAAAGCCAAAGTACATAGAGAAGAATTAAAATTTATAATTAAGAATCTAATGTCTGCAGTTTAGTGAATAGTAATGTACCCACGATCATTTAATAGTATTGACAAATGTGTGCAATTTACGTAAAACATTAAAATAAAAAAGAACTAAGGTCATTTGGAGAGTACTTTTAAACATACCTTTTTTGTTGTTTTTTAAGGTTTTTCCCCTAGGGCATGTGTGCTCACTAGGGAGAGACAGTGAGAGAGAAAGTGAGAAATCACCCCATAGGGAGGATGGCCACACCACAGACCCTTCTCTTCCATTTTCCTCCTGGGATTTTGGGCACATTTGCACACATAGCTGGTGTGATTTTTCAAGCTGCCGGGCCTGGAACTGGAACTGGAACTGTGGCCAGGCATGTGGGAGTCCAGCACCTTAACCACCATGCCTCCTGCTGGGCCTAAATATACCTTTCTTGAGGTATCCCTCTTATTGATTTCAGAATCCTGGAAGTCATGTTTGCAAAAGTGCTCTTTACACCTAAAGGGCTAAGGCCAGGCTAGAATGTGCACACTGCTTATCCAGGAAGTCACTGCAAATTTCAGCTTACTTCCTAATAGACTCTTATGCAAAAGGTAACTGTTAATGCTAGCCGAGCGTGACACACCTGCATCCACTGCTACCTGAATCTACATGGGCCTTTAGTATTGTACTAATGACGTTGAGTCTTAAGGGTAAAATTATATACTAGGGCATTTCAAAAAGTTGGCAGAAAAAAAATGGAATTGAAGTACAACTTAATTTTGGCACAAAAACATTTTTGAAATATATCCACACACACATACACACACACACACACATACACATACACATATACACTTTCCATTTAAAATATCCTCAAGCTCCTTTGAATGAGATCTCTATTCACAGCTTTACTCATTTCCTGCAGTTAGTCTGCATATTACTTTCTAGAAAATTGACTTTTTTCTCTGTTACAGGCAGAGTTATTATTTCTAGCCTGGCACTATCCTTTTAAGAGAGGACCTAGTTAAAGAGTTTCTGAACGAAAATAAGGATAGTAATGAGGATGAAGTAAGTCTGTGCTGAATAAGGCTTTAAAAACATATCTAAATATCTTCGTTTCCTTAAAGAATGGGTGTTAGAAAGAGGACCATATATATCGGTATGCCTGGATCATTCCAGAATTACTCCTGCTATCCTAGCACCCCCTTTTATCCTCATAAGCATCCCACTTAAGATAATTTACTGTATTGTCCCCTAAGTACAGACTAATAGTACTTCTTCATTTTACACAAAGGAAAAAGTGATCTAGTCGAACTAAAAGATTTATATGAAGCCATCAGATATCTTGATACTCAAAGTAGTTTCTAGAATCATCTTTGTAGTAGGTTGGGCGGGGGTCCCCTGAATAGTGAATGAAGAGAATGAGAGACATCAGCTTTTGGTGGACACTCTATGAAAACAAAAACATGAGTTGTTCACCTTGGCTTGAAGATTACTCAGCCCAGAAACCCAGAGGGCTCCTGGATCAAGCCCGGGGGTGCTCTGAGTAGCATTTGCGTGATCACAGAAACATCTGTATTGGAAGCGCTTGCCAAGTGCTGACTTATACATGGCGCTCATAAAGAATGTTAATAATATCAATTATGTTAAACCTACAAGGGACCTTAGCACATGGGAGTGGGGGAACCAGCTATTCATAATAGTTTATTAATTGGGAATTGCTTCCTCAAAAGCAGCTGTGTTTGCAGCCACGGGACCCCTCCTCCCCTCTGTCGTTCTCCTGGGCTGTGAGTGATGCGAGTTGGAGAACATAATGTGCTGTAAGTGTTCACAGACACAAAGCAATCTAGTCCTTGGGCTGGGTGGGATCCTGTGTTTATGAACTATCCACAGCAAAGCTGCAGTATTAAATATGACAAAGCTCCTCCATACACAGAAGCCGCGATCTCAGAGGGCCCTTCGCAGCTGACCTTTAGATGAACTTAATTACAATCAGCAAGAGAAAAATGCTAGGCCTTTCATATAACATAATGGAGTTTCTCTAATTTGTTTACCAGCAGTGCCCAGCAAGGACCTTCTCCGCACAGAAGGCTTTGGTGTGCAGAAATGAATCCAGGCAACCACATACAGGATGCGAGATGTGCATATAACAAAAGGAGCAAGTGTCCAGGAAGACAAATCCCTCTTGCCCTCTGCGGACACTTTGGGAGTTACTGTCTAACTGGATGTTTTTCATTCTGCACTATCTATTAAATCACTTAAATTATTGATGGCAATAGGCAACAAAAGTTTATGACTGTTGGGGTCTTGAGGGATTTTGAGTGACGGATATGTCATTGTTGACTCATGGAATCAATGTTTCTTGCAAGTTATAAGTTTTTGTTTTTTTTTCCCTAAACTTCAGGGAAAGAGTAGCTCTTTTATACATCTTTTAGTGTGGAATCAAGCTCTGGCATAATTTAATACCCATCAATGAAGAGGCCAATGAGTAGAAATTCTGTAACTCATAGATTCTATTTCCCCATTGATCAACTCCAAGGTCAATTCTCTCTCACACGTACACTATAGACTAGAGAATTCTTTGGCTGAAAGTCCAAAAAGAATCAGGACAGATTTCATGTGTTTTTGTTCATTGCCCCTTTGCAACATGGCTGAAGAAGAAAACATACTCTGAGGTTTACTGATGCTTTGATGACAATAAAAAATAATGTATCCCCAGCTAGCAAAAGAAAGAGTATTAAGTATTCTGGATTACATATTTTGCAAGCAAAACTACCATACCATGGGCCTTTTGTGGTGGTGATTTGCATTGCTTTTCATAGATGCATTTGTTCTTGTATGCTCTAGGGCAATGCTACTTGAATTATTTCTCATGAATATGTATGTGTATATGCATGTATATGAATATATAGATACATATGTGTATGTAATTACATATATAATATTCATGTGTATGTATGTGTATATATACATGTATTTAGATATGTATGTGTGTGTATATGTACATATATAAAATGTAATTTTATATTTCCATTCCTGGCCAGCCACAGTCACACAGTGGTAATACAGTGTTCCATGATGCTGAGGTCACTTGGAAAGGTCCTAGGTTCACAATTGGAGGTCTTTCTCTACACTCTGGATACACATATCCATAATCATGGGTAGCTGAGGTTGTGGGTGGATTATGGCATGAAGTCCCATTGGAGGTTCTGTCCTGTCTCTCTCTGTCTCGCTGTCTCTCTTTTGAAAGAAGTGAATATATAAACTTTTCAAAATTTTATTCCTTGGCCCAGCAGGTGGGGTGAAGGTTAAGGTGCTAGATCCCACATGGCCAGCTGTGTAATTTAAGTCCTGGAACCGGCCTCTTGAAAATTATGCCAGGCGCTTGTGTAGATGCCCAAAATCCCAAAAGGAGAATGGAAGAGAGGGATTGCAGGATGGCTATTCCCCCTGAGGAGTGTTTTCTCATCTTTCTGCTCTCTTCTATCTCACTCTCCCTCTCTCTGTTTTGGTCTCTCTCTAGTGAGCGCATGTGCCCTATAGCAAAATCTGAAAAAACAATTCCATTCTTTAATGCATTAATAAATAAAAACAAATTGCAAGGGAGGAATCACTAAAACATGATAAGTAGTAAAAGAAAATGCAAAATACAGACCCCACTTTTTAATTACTATTAGGTTTAACAGACATCAAAATTACCAGTCAAATTGGCACAGAAGTTTCTTAATGTTTACTCTTAATATCTGTTAGGTATTGGGAATAACAGAGATAATAACAACCTTGTATCTTTCTCAGATCACACTTTGAGTAGCACTGCAGTAAGGTCAATGGCAGTGATAAACTTAATACCCTCGCCTATTTTCCACTCTTTACATCTGTTATTTGTAAACTTTTGTGATGAGGTACAGATAGTAAATATTTTTGCCTTTGCAGGTAATATGACCTGTCACAACTCTGGCAGGAATCATCCATAGACACTATGTCAACAAATGAGCATTTATAATTTTATTTATAAAGTGCGTAGTGGATCAGATTTGACCTGCTGTCTGTAGTTTGTTGCTCTTCGTTTTAGATAGTATGAGCCACATTTCCACTTGTCTTTATATTTAATTGTATTTTCCACAAAGTTTTTTTAATAGGATACTTAAAACTGTTACTATGCATTTTAAACACTTGAATTTATTTTTTTCACCTTCTGAAAATTCTATGAATAAAAGAGTTGTAATATTTTAAGGATTAAAATATTTTGGTGGAGGTCTGGCTCTATAGCCTAGTGGTTAAGCAAGCCAGATTCCACACAACTGATCAGGGTTGGAGGCCTGGCCCTGGTGTCTGAAAAACAACACACCAAGTGCATGTGCCTGTGTGTCCCATAGCACAACAAAATGGAGAAATGGAAGAAAAGGAATTGGAGTATGACCACGCCCTACTGTGGGATATTTTCACCCTGTCCTCCCTCTCTGGAGAGCATACATGGCCTCTAGCAATAAAAAAAAAAAAATACATATTTTGGTGGAAAAACCCACCATGATTAAATAGCAGAGAAAGAACCGCAAACCAGAAGCTGCCTAGATTAATTCTTTCTTTCCTAAGGCAGCTGGAAATTTTCAGTATTAGCTGGGGAGGGTCAGGGGGAGGTCTCTCATTGTGCCTTCCAGACTCAGCTCAAATGTCACAACCTCTTTCATTTTTCTGACATCATTTTTCAGAATGTTTCTAAGAGGAACATTCTATGTGGGCGGGATTGTGGCTTTGTGAGGCCCTCCTGCTTTCTTCAGAGTGTCAGCCTTTACCTCCTTCAGGAACCCCACCACTTATTAAATCAGAGCTGTCTGTTCAGATGTCCCTTTATCATTGAAAACGGTGAGTACTTCAGGGCAGATTAAAGTCTCAGGAAGGGCTCTCTGTTGTTCCCAATGCCTAACTGAACTGGAAATACATGAAAGGAGGTATTTTATTTGTATGTGTATATATATATATATATATATATATATATATATATATATATGGCATGTATGTATGTGTGTGTGTATACCTTTATGTCTCCATCTGTAAGATGTGAAAAGTCCTGAACTGAATCATCCTGAGATGGTTATAAAACACAACCGAGATGATAGGCACAGAAATTTTTGTAACATATGAATACTTATGCAGATGAGGTTTTAGTAATTGTGGGGAAAAGATGGGTCTAGATAAAATGAAAAAAAAAAAAAAAAGAAAAACTAAAATTAAAAAGGGGCCAGCAGGTGGCACGGTGACTAAAGTGCTGGATCTCATATAGCCAACTGCACAGTTCATTTAAATCCTGGACTCAGTAGCTTGAGAAACATGCTGGGCACGTGTGCTTATGTCTCCAAAATCCCAAAAGGA
Source organism: Tupaia tana (assembly GCA_026018925.1). Lineage (NCBI taxonomy): Eukaryota > Metazoa > Chordata > Mammalia > Scandentia > Tupaiidae > Tupaia > Tupaia tana. The sequence goes on from JAKSZU010000003.1 coordinate 211,192,040, forward strand.
GAATGGAGGAGAAGGGATTGTGGCATGGCCATCCTCCCTGGGGAGTGACTTCTCACTGTCTGTCTTTCTCCTACTTCCTGGGGAATGATTTCTCCCTGTCTCTTTCTGGTAAGCACACATGCCCTCTGGACAAAATATAAAAAAATAAATAAATAAAAATAAAGTTCGGGACCAGCAGTTAGCGTAATGGCTATATCACTGGAATCCCATGTAGTCGACCGCGGTTCAAGTCCTGGACCTGGTGGCTTAAACTCACGCCGGGTGCATGTGCGTGCATGCCCAAGATACCAAGAGGAGAATGGAGGAGACGGGATTGCGGTGTGGCCATCCCCCCCCCCGGGGAGTGATTTCTTGCTTTCTATCTCTCTGTCTCTCTCTGTCTTTCTGGAGAGTGCACATGCCCCATCATAAAAACCTCTCCAAAAATAATAATAATAATAATAAAAAATAAAGTTGTACACTAGACAAATAGTGCTAATTAGATAAAAATATAGGATAAATCCATTGCCTGTTTTATGACCTTAGGTAAGTCACTTAACCTATCTGAATCAGAATTATTCCAATTAAATGAAATAGTAGCAATGATATATATTCAATACAGGCTAGCTAATCATATTAATGAAATATCATGATTAATGAAATAAATTATCTTTATTAGTAATAATGATGGTTAAATTGGTATTAATGAGTATGAATTAGTAGCAGTAAAATAAGATGTACAAATTTTAGATAAAATGAGAGGAGGTAGAAAGCTGAACAGAATAATGCCACGAGTAAGAACATATGATTTGGGCGAACCGGGCATATATTGGAAACACCAAGAATGAGTTCCAAGGTACCCATTATACTTAGGGGTTGATGTCTTAGTTGTTCCTACTCTGAATCACAGAAGTCTGTACTTCTGCTGGCAGGATGCTGTGTATGTATGTATGTATGTATGTATGTATGTATGTATGTATTTATTTATTTATTTATTTATTTTAGAGGTCTTTGCTATAGGGCGTGTGCGCTCGCCAGACAGACAGAGAGAGACAGAGAGATAGAAAGTGAGAAATCACCCCCCAGGGGGGATGGCCACGCTGCAATCCCTTCTCCTCCATTCTCCTCTTGGAATCTTGGGCACGCACGCACACGCGCCCAGCGTGAGTTTTAAGCTACTGGGTCTGGGACGTGAACCGCTGTCGCCTACATGGGAGTCCAGCGACATAGCCAATACACTAACTACTGGTCCCCTGTGTATTTATTTTCTAGCCTCTTTTCCTTGGGCAGATTTCCATTATTAGCAAGATTAACAAGCTTCACATCCATGAACTTATAACGCCTTGTTCTAGGGAAGCAGGGGCGTTCACAGCAGCTCTCGCATCCCTTTGACCCAGGCAAGACACAGAGGAGAAAAGGAAGCTGGGTTCCCCAGAGCCGAGCAGGATCAGTGCCTGGCTCTGAGGAGAGCTCTGTGAGAGCAAAAGTTTTTGTTTATTGCCTCTCTACATGATGTCTAGAATAGAACCCAGCTCTTAACAAATACATTTTACAAGATTAATCAGTGACTAAGTCATGAAATCCTAGCCCATGCTCTCTGTAAGGACTCCGTGACCATTGGGTCGAATGGATATGCACATGTACCATTAGATTAGCCTGCCATTTGTTAGTTCAGCTTTGAAAGCTCCCATCCCTCTGATTTCGTATTACTTTCCAGAAAAATTTTGTATGCCTTTTCCTTCTCTAATATCTCTTATGACTTCTTATTCCAGTTCCTCAACTCTAAGCCATATTTTAATATTCCAGATCAGTCCCAACTTTATCTTCGAGTTATATACCTCATTCCTCCCTTAGACGTTTAGCTTAATAGCATTTTTAACAACTTCCCCAAATCCACCCAAAGTTTCCCTATTTCTTTTTCATTTCTGCTTAGGTGATTCCCTGTACCTGCCAAGATCTCGGATACTTTCATAGTAAAACTTATCCTCTGTGTCTCAAGCCTCTGCTCAGAATCAAGTCCTCCATGAGTCTTCCTTGGATTTTATAAATGAATGATTTTCTCATAGTTGCATCTGTAGTTTGTCTCCATTTTAAAAATGTGTCACTTTTCTCTGTTACTGTTAACCGTAGGTATACTTCTTTGCCCCACCTCTGATAGCAAGCACCGAAAGGCTAGCAGCCTTATTCACCCGGAGTCTTCTTTTGTGCCTATCATGAATTGAGAAGAATGTCAAATTTGAAATTAGAGGTATTGGATTTCATATAAAGAAATCATTCTCATCCTCCTTTCCTGTTTACCTCCACAACCCACGTGCTATGCAGGCAAATGAGCTTACTTCCCACTATACATATCCTATTGTCTGAGTGGATTGATCCACTTACACATGTGATGGCTCCACAGTATCTTCCTTTGAATCCGCCGGGGACTCTGGCCCATTAGTCTGTAGGAAGATTGGAAGATGTGGGAAAGGTTTCTGTGTTTCTTTGTATTTGCAAAAACCAGTGATAACTATGCCTTCACCTCTGTTTCTGCCTCACAGTCGTATGACTGCATTCCAAATGCAATAAGTTTAACTTTTCTTTTTTATGACTTCTTGAGACTTTGCTTTCCAGGACATGCCTGACTGAAGTCCTCTAATGAATCTTTATTGTTGGGGTCAATGGGTGAGTAGGAACTAGGTGTGGCATTGCTGCCACAGATAGCACTAAGGAGCACGGCCATCACCTTTGTCGTAGTATGAAGCTGGTTGGAGCTTTTAGAGACTGTCGTGTCTTTTCCTTGGGCTGAAAAGATACCTGATGGCTAATATTTGTGTACAAGTAGGCGGCCTGGCACGTTCTATCTCATAGTATAGCTCATGGGCACTTAGTCTAGGCCAGCTCACCTCTCACAGAGTATCTCTGCCTCAGCTTTCTGGAATTCTGTTTAGGAGCAGAGTGGGAAAATTAGATGCTGAGGAAATGAATTATAGGAGGTAGCTTGAAAAGTCTCAGGCTCGGGACCAGCAGTTAGCGTAATGGCTATGTCGCTGGACTCCCACGTAGTCGACCGCGGTTCGCGTCCCGGACCCGGCGGCTTAAACTCACGCCGGGCGCGTGTGCGTGCGTGCCCAAGATCCCGAGAGGAGAATGGAGGAGAAGGGATTGCGGCGTGGCCATCCCCCCTGGGGGGTGATTTCCTGCTTTCTATCTCTCTGTCTCTCTCTGTCTGTCTGGCGAGCGCACGCGCCCTATAGCGAAAACCTCTCCAAAAAAAAAAAAAAAAAAAAAAAGTCTCAGGCTCATCAAACAATAGCCCTTTTGGTAACTCTTGACATTTCTTGATGACACACTGCCTCAAAGGCAATAAGTGAGATATATCCATAAAAATCTCCGTACGTTTTACATGTTAGAAAAAACTAGTCTGGGAACTAAAAAAAAATTACTTGCTTACACATTTATTTGTTGCTAATTTTATTCATTTATACCTTCTATACCAGGTGTATCGCTGAGAAGGGTTACTTATACATATGTATAAATCAGTGATTCTGTTGCCAACCCCTGGGAACTTTTACTTTTAGAAACCGAGGTTTGCAGTGTCGAGGGAGGGGGTATTTCAGACAGTCTGAGAAGTTGAAAGCTGAGGAGGAGTACCTGCTAATAATTCTGTCCTTCTGGGAAGTGTGAAGTCTAGAAGAAAAAGAAAGATCAAGGGTGGGCTGAATCTGAGAAAAGAACAGATGGGCCGTGGTTACGCCTGCCAGAGACATGGGCAGAAAGAAGTAAAAAACTGTTCTTGCTCTCTTTCCCCTCTAAACAGAGAACGTGTACACCAGAGCTCAGTGTGGGCTGGGGCAGATGGGCTGCGGAGAGAAGAAAGGTCGACTGCGTCTTACCCAAAGGAAGAAGAGCAAAGCCCGTGAACCTAATTTCCTCTGAAACAAGAGCTTGGCCTCTGCTCTGCATCTTGGCGTGCAGAAAGGGAAATGCGTCAGGAAAGAGGGCTAGTAAGAGTCTGCAAGCATTGCTCACAGCATGTCCCAGCCTCTAGGAATGATTTCTGAGGCAGAAAGCTGTATTTGTTTCATACTCTGTTTTTATAGGTAATTCTTTTTTAGTTTTTCATTCATGAGGGTGCTGTGATATAATCCAGCCCTGTGTCTAAAGTTTGGTCTCTGGGCCAGAAACATTGGTATCACCTGTGAACTTGCTGGAAATGTGAGTTCTTGGATACCACCGGATCCACTAAATCAGAAATATGGGAGTGGAGTCCAGTAGTCTGTGTTTTAACAAGCTCTCCAGGTGATTCTGTTGTAGGCTGAAGGATGAAAACCACTATAACAGAGTTGAGAAAAGGCAGAATCTCGGTAAAAATCTTGAGTGGGGCCAGCCTGTGAGGTGGTGGTTAAAGTGGCTAGATCCCACACAGTTACCTGCATGGTTTGAGTCCCAGACCTGATGAATTGAGAATCGTACCAGGCACCTGTGTGTGCGTACCCAAAATCCTGAAAGGAGGGAGAAACGGAGAAGAGGTTGTGGCATGATCATTCTCCATGGGGAGAATGCTTTTCATTCTCCCCCTTTCTCTGTCTCTCTCCAGTGAGCACATTGACACTCTGGCTAATAAAAAGTTTAAAAAGTAGGTCACCCCTTTATGATTCTATGATTTTGGACAGATTACACTCAACAAAGACTATTGTTCCTCACTATTGAGGGGATTAAATGAAATAATGATGTGCAAATGATAAACAATTGAAAGTGCAAACACACCTTAAGCAGGCATCTGTTTATGAGAGACAAAAAGGAGATAGGGAGGGAGGCAGAGAAAAGAATCCAGAAGAGTCGCAAAATTCTCCTCAGGAGAGAAAAGCAATATTCCCTGTGTTCCTCCGTATTTCCCAGCCTTCCTTGCAATCAGGTTGAAGTCTGGTGACTAGTTCTGGCAGATGGCGTATGAGTGCAAGTGATACATATCTCTACCAGCCAGAGGCGGTTAGAACCAGGACAATTCCTCCATTCTTTTGTTCTCCTGCCATGAAGCATACTTCCTGTCCTACCGGACTATTGTGAGCCAGAAATAAATCTTTGTTATGCTCAGCTGCTGAGATTTCAGGAATGATGTGTTGTGGCAGCTAGCATAAATTATCTGGGTCAGCAATGTAGAGGGAAAAGTAATGAGAAAGAGAGTGAGATAGACAATGAGATGTTACATAGAAGAAGATGGCTAGGAGAAAAAGTGACATTGTCTCCTGATGATAGAGAGCAGACACTGAGCCAAGGCTTTATCTACATAAGTCCTAGACTTAATCCCAAAAGAAAGATAATTTTCTGGTCAATTATTGTCTAATCAGTGCTTGTGAATATGACCAATTCAGACAGGTATTCTCATTCTTTGCTTATATAGTGAAAGAAGGTTGGGTTGCCTGGGTGTGCTTCCCATCAAAATCTATAGATTTTTTTAAAATCAACTCTACATCAAGACTCTTAATGGGTTTTCTACCTTCCTTTGTGTTCCATTACCCATTCTCACTAATGCACTGCTTTCCTTTGGCACCAAAAACAAAAGTAAGGAGTCCCGTTTAGATCTGGTCCCTCTTTTTTCCTTTCATAGTCTCTCTCTTCACATTTCTCTGAATGCCTACCTATTCTATATTTCAATCACCCAGGACCTCTACTCTTTCTAACCTTAGTAGATATATCTGCCTGTAAGTCTGGCTTCCACCATGGGCTATTGCTGATTTATTCTTAACTCTTAGGAGGACAGAACCTCTCCCCCAGACTATATCCCTATAGGAATTACAACTAAGATTTAAAAAGAAAAAAAGATAACAATGTATACATTATGATGCTTACTTGGCTATCAAATATATACATACTGATGCACAATTTAACTATTAAACAAAGAACTGTAAAATGTCAAGGAGAAGATCTTCCCACTCTATAACAAAAGAATGAGAATATCTATCTGAATTCATCATGTTCACAGGCATTGATTAGACAATAATTCACCAGAAAATTACCCTTCTTTTGGGATTAAGTCTAGGATTTATGGCAATAAAGCCTTGGCTCAGTGTCTGCTTCCTATCACCAGGAGACAATATTACTTCTTTTTCCAAAGTACTTTCTCCCTCTATGTAACATCTCAGTCAGTCTTACTCTCTTTTCCCATTACTTTTCCTCCTACACCTACCTGGGGACTCTTCCTTTAGTGGGTTCTAAACACTAGTCTTCATTTCCTTAGCATCAAAAACTGAAATAAACAGCTTTGCTTTTCAGTGGTTTAATTTTTCCTTTTCCTTTGCTTGTAAGTCTCTTGCAATTTGTAAATTAAGAATTTGACAAAAAAATTAATTGTAGGACTCAGTGATAGGCACTTGCATTCTCATGAAGATTTTAGCTCCTCAAGTATCTGGATTTTTATTTCCATTCACTTGTTCATTTGGTTTCGTCTCGCTAGTTTCTTGAATGTTTTAGTTCTACCTTTGTTTTTCAGCCATCTATGAGCAGCTTTTCTTCCTGGACTCTTTGCACAGATTCTCAGCCTTTCACCTAGTGTCCAGAATCCATAAAGGCTCCAAGGTAGAAAGCAATTACAGAATGTTTGTTCACCTTTTTGAAGTTTCTTCTTTTATTAGATCCTGTTCCCTCAAGTCCTAGCTGCCTCTGAAACGCTTTAATGCCTTCAAACATAGTTCTTTTCATATTTTATCTGTTTTTCCTAGTTGGTCTTTGTCAGAGCATTGTTGAGCCACTGAATTCCCCATCTCAACTGAAAGAGGCAGTCTTCTTGACATTCTGCAGTTCTTTGTTTAACAGTGAAGTTGTGCACCCAATTATATATCTGATAGCCAAGTGAGTATCTAATGTATACATTCTTTTCTTTTTATTTTTTGTATACATTTTTTTTTCTTTTTTTTTTTTATTTTTTATTTTTTATTTATTTTTTTTTTTTTCTGGAGGGTTCATATTCTTGCCAGAGACAGAGAGAGGAGAAAAGAGGAGAAAGCAACCCTCATGGGGCATGATCATGTCACAATACTTTCTCCTCCATTTCTCCTTCCTTAAAAATTTTGGGCACACATGCACATTCATGTGGCATGTCTCTCAAGCTCCTCAATCTGGGACCCAGACTGTGCTGTCATCCATGTGGGATCCAGCTCTCTTAGCCATTAAATCACAGAGTTGGCTCTCATTTCCATTTTTATATAGTATTTACATTTATTACTAATTTTCAGATTTCATTTTTTATATTTTAGAAGCTGAATTCCCTCTCAGGAAGTGAGATTTCAAAGCGCTAATTCTAAACCATCTTTCCTCTGCTTACACTGTCTCTGATACCTTCCAAAGAACAAAATTGTTTTATTTTTAATAAAGGGATTTTACTATCTTTCCTTTTTAATATTTAATTTTTTTAATTTCACTTTTTAAGAGTTTATTTATTTCTTCCACAAGTAAGATAGAGAGGCTCAGGGTCCTAACACCTTCAACAGGATCCAGACACCGCAATCTTCTAAGCTTTAACCAGCCCCAGATCCTGGCCCTGCAAATACCTAACATACTCAGGGAGATTTCCATAGACCAACTCAGAACTTTCCCACGTGGGCCAGCCTCACAGTGTCGTGTTTTACTTCTGCAACATCAGTAAGCCCCATTTCTTTTATTTTTATTAAAGAATTTATTCCTATTCTAAGGGCCTCCTTTGGTATCCTCATAGGTTCTCTATCATTACTCTCGTTATTATTTCTTTCCCTTTTAGGAAGAATTTAGGCAATAGGAAGTGGTTGTCAAATCCTAAGACTTAGCTCTTGGTCTTTAAAACCACTCTTCAGTTAAGAACAGTTGATCTCTTTGGAGAAATGGTTGGTTCTGTGACTGTGATAGGAAATATATCAAATGAGCTTAAAGCATCTTATAGTGCCAGAAAGTAAGGAAGTGTTCAAAAAATAAAAATGATGAAGCCATGTTGAAAGGACACGGAAACCTCTATTATAGAGATGCAAACATTATTGTAGAGTAGAATCCTAACTAGCAATAAAAGAAATGAACTTTTGACATACATGACATGGATACATTAGTATCAAAAGAGCCATATATAAAGGACACATACTACATATTTTATTTTCACTTTTCTATAAAATACAAATGAAACTACAGTGAGAGAAAGCAGATCAGTGATTCCTTCCAGTGAAGATGTGGGATGAGGGGACAGTAGGGATTACAAAGGGAATACTTAATGCTCGGGATTAGTGGGTAAATTCCTTGTCTTGGTGATTATAATTTCATGGCATGTCCTTATTTGAGAATTTAGCATATTGTACATTGCAAATGTGTAGCTGATTGTATGTCAGTGATATTTCAATTCATCTGTTTTGCAGAAACAAAAAATTCAGTAGGTTTCTCATCTATTTGTTTCTCGTCAGTAGCATATGCAAATAAAACACACACACACACACATTTTTACTCACCACTGTCTCTTTTCTCACAGCTTAATGGCAGTTGCCTTGAGACCATTATTTTTGGGTGGACAACCTCATTTTTGATAAAATGTTTACATCCACCAAAGCCAATTCACTCTCCTATCAGAGAAACTAAATTCTTTTCTCTTCTGCTTTCCAAATTTCTGACAGGAATTAGGGGAGATGTAATAATTCCCAGCTTTTTATGCTATGTTATAGGGTAGAACATGGAAGGGGGAAATGATCATTTTCTGGCAAAAGAGAAATCCAACAAACCATCTCATAAATATTTCTAATGTTAAATGTAAAGCATGTAAACTCTTTAGAACAATTCTGCATACATAGTAGGAGCTTCCTAGACATCGGATTAATTATATCATTGTTATTATTATGATATTTTCTATTGTTTACTTAATATGCAGACCTATGCATCAAACATGAAATATGTCCTAAATGTGAAAGAAAGAAAAGAAGGAAGAAAGAAAAGAGGAACATGAGGAAAGAAAGGAATTAGAGAAACAGAACTGCAGAAGCAAAATTGCCTAAAGGAACACAATAATAAGCAATGGACATGCAATTAAAATCCATTCCTTTCAGACCACAAGGTCTATACCTAGACTTATGGACATATATATATATAGATATAGATACTTATGGACGTGTGTGTTTGTGTTTATATTATGCATATGAATTACTTCATGTAACAGACATTTCTCTTGAGCAAGAAAAAGTTCATTATGCCTTAGTAAGGGCCAAAGTTACAAAATCTCTGTAGATGCACTGCTGTTAAAATAGTCCCTCTCACACTGAAGTTCCATGAGCTTGAATCTAGGTATGAGCAATCAGAAAATACGAGGGTTTGGAGTTTTAATGAGACTTCTGGGGAGATGGCAGATCACTTGGATGAAGACAGTGATGGTTTTCAGAAATGGCCCTTTGCCACTTGATTGATTCAGGGCAAGAACACTTGGTGTTTAGTCATGACACGCAGAGAGACGGTGACTGTTACGCATGCATGTGCATTTTAGGGCCGAGGATTCACTGACTCATTTTAAAAACTGATTTATTTACTTCTGTGGTTTTAGAACTTAGGGTACTGGAGAAAAAAGGCTACAGGAAGATAAAATATTCACAGCGAGTTCCTCCTTATTATGTTTAATGAGAGGAAAGGAAAGTCACTTGCTACATTTGGGGAGGAAAAGCTTGCCATCCTCCACAATAATACATCTCAATATTACTGAGACTGGTAGGACACAAGCGAGAGAGCATTTTATAAGCTTATTATGAGCTCAGTATAAACCAATCGTGTGGACACTGAAAAATGCTCATAGGCCAGAAGTTACATTTAAACAAAAAGAGTGTCCAGCTCATAGAGCTTGGCCGGCCCACTGTGTTTTAAACTGTCATACTATAGCTACTATACTACACTGTGCTGGCAAATCACATTAGAACAACGGATTGAATCCATTCATGTTTACGTTTTGTTTAATCCAATGCAATTGAAAACACCCCACACAAGGAGTTAGGCACCCTGGGCTGTATTTTCTATTCTGATAACTGTAGAATTTTCATGTAGAAAGGCTTCAGCAGCATGAGTCTGGATGGAAGAGCTGATGATTAAGGGATTTAACTTAAAGCTCTGTTTGCATGGGAAAAGGCACTGTTCTATTTACAGTGTATATTTCTTTGAGATATCTTCAGGGATATATGGAAATTATGAACTTTTCCCATCAATCCAGTCCAGATGCTGCTACTACTGACCATCTAGTACATTTTTTTTTTTTTTTTTTTTAGGTCTTTGCCATAAGGCACATGCACTTACTGAAATGACAGAGAGAGACAGCGAGAGGGATAGTGCAAAATCACCCCTCTGGGATGGATGACCACACCACAATCCCTTCTCCTCCATTCTTCTCCTGGGATTTTGGGTATGGGTGTGCACACACAACTGCCAGGAGTTTCATGCTGCCCTATCTGGGACTTGAACTGCTGTCAGCCATGTGAGAGTCCAGTGCCTTAACCACTATGCAACCTGCTGGTCCCACCACTAGTAATCTGTAAAGTCTCAGAGTTGGGGCCAGCAGATGGTGTGGTAGTTAAGATGCAGGACTCCCATACCACATGGCTGACTTCAGTTTCCGTCCTGGATCTGGTGTCTTACTGTCTCACTCCCACCCTACCCAGACTCTCTCTGGTGAGCCCATGTGCCCTGTAGCCAATGAAAAAATAAGAAGAATTACAAATAAAATGATATAAACAATTCTTTTAAAAAAAGGGCTCAGAATCTATTTCTTATCCTGCATTTTTGGGATATTAATATAGGCATCACAGGATTTACATTTTAATACTTCAATAAGCAAATATAAATAAAATGAGATTTTGTTCTATTTTCTTATTCTTATTATAATTTTATGATGTATCATGTATATGTATGTATGATTATTTCATGTAATTATCTAATGCAGTGTAGCTTGGTGAAGAGAATATTCAGGTAGACTAAAAAAAGGTGCCTTCAATGCTTATTGTGTAGATTAATATCACTCCAAACTCTGAAGTGGGAAATACTTAAAAGGAGGCATGTTTATCCTTAATTTAGTAAAGAACTTAAATAGGTAGAATGATTTACCCCAATAGGTTCCCCACCCCTTAGACGTGTGTGTATCCCGTGAGTGTGGACAGAACTTTTTCAGAGATGCTATGGAAAGACCGTCTCTACTAGTCAACAGGGGAAAGGACATGTGTGCTAAGTTTTCCATTATAAGACTGTACTGTCCTCAAAGAATTTAAATAAAATTCGTTCAATTCCCCAAAGTTACCAAGTAACTTTTAGAAATAACTCTTAGGCTTCTAGAATAGAGAGGTGGATCCTAAGGAGTAGGAAGAACATCTAAGGCATTTATACTAGGAAAAAGGCATCTAAAATCTAATATGGATACCTCTCCCTAGCTTACATGCATACACACACATACACACACACATTTGTTTCATCAAACAAATGCTTCGTAGGACAAACCTTAGGGAAATCTTAAGGGAATGAATTCAGGTTTATAAATTGTTTTTCTGATAGTCTGTGAAGTGTCTTGCAGCTGAATAATCCTGAGAATCATTCAGAAGATGGAAAATCTTAAATAAGGGCATGGATGCTTATTCTTTAAAATGAATGTTAGGAAATAACAGGGGGCAATAAAAGTAATGTAGTGATATGTAGAAATGGCAGGCAGCCTAACTTAGTCACCAAGCCACCCTCCTCGTGCAAGATTCATTAGTCTCCATATCAGTGTTGCTATTGAATACCTTTATAGAAATGCATGCACTGTAATGGAAATGCACCTGCACCTTATTATACAAGTCTTCTGAATATAAATAATGCAGGAGGCCTGTTCTTCACAAAAAGATGTTGTGTTAGAAAAAGAAAACTGTAAACAGATTTCTAGTGATAGGTATTATATATGCTTCAGACAACATCAAGCTTTAATGCATGTGCCAGGTTTAAAAGTGGTTGTGTCCCCCCCCCCCCCCCCCCACACACACACGCATGCACACATGCACGCACACTTACTGACATGCCTTTAACAGCACTGGGTTTGGATTTGGTTTTGTTTGGGGTTTTATTTTCTCTTTTCTTTTCTATTCCTCGGTGAATCTCTACAGAATCTGTAATGTGAGTGTTCTTTGTTCATGATATTGTATACAAGGTTTCCCTGAAAATTAATAAGGCTGTCTCCAACTCACAGCCTTATTTGCATACTTCTCCCCTACCAGTTAGGTTTTGATTTTTTTCTGTATCTCTTTATCTTCAGGCAATGGCTGAATGGTTCCTCTGCCAAATCCCAAACCAACCTTTCACATGGATCCCAAATGATATTCTTCTTCGATTCTGGACCTTGTATTTTGGGCATTTTTTGCTACAAAGTTCTTATGATTATTTTATATTTCCTTTTCTTTACAGGATGAAATATGTAAGTGTCAAATTAATGTGATAAGACATTGCTAAAGGGTTAATGAAAATAGAATTCTAAAAGGATAATTAGGATTATAACCAAGAGCTTTCCGGTAAAGTTAAAGTACAACTAACCATTTTAGAGTATAACATTAAGCCAAATCTAATTTAGTAGAATGTTGAATTGATAAATATTGCTCTCTTTTTTTCTAACTACTGGGATTTTTTCTGAGAAGAACTCAATGAAAGAAACACTTAGCTGCTCCTTCATGACCTAAGATAATTGAAGTCTTTGATGCATGAACAAATAGAGTTGGACCTGCTAAGGATGAGTTTCCAATATCCTTTTTTTTTTTTTCCCGTCTGTAACTCTTGCTTCCTGAGAATGCTCTACTGTATATCATTAGTTAATGGGGACATTATTTAGGGCCATTATACAGTAACTCATCATTTTTGAGGTTTAGAATTAGCAGTTTCTGTTAACCAGTTAAAGGCACACATCATTTTCCCTGGAGAGCATATATTCAGCTCAGCAATGTCTTGATTCTTGCCCTGTTCCAAAAATCTCAATATTTTCTTCTCCTATACAGCCTTATTTTTCATTTATAATTGCAAAAATCTCCTGTGATGAGCAGTACTTACTTATCTTTCTAGCCAGGAGAATATGAACACTCATATATTTTTGCTCTCATAGATTAAATCAAATGCACCTTGAATGCCAACACAATAGCAACAGGAGAATCTTTTGGAGAGCTGTGACCAAAATTTTGAATTGTCATAAAAGGTGCTTTGGGGAAAAATAGTAATGTCATTGCATTTGAAAGCTTCTATTGGTAATTTATTGTTGGAGAAACATAGCGAAAGAAATGAGGATGCCTCTATACCCAGTCACATCTCACATGTGTCCATAGGCACCAAAGTGCCGTGTGCAAGCTGTGTGAAACTGAGAGCTGCCTGCTCAGCACAGGCTGCCATGTGTGTAACACCCTACCTCTGCAGTAAGGAGCAGAACAGACAATGTAGCAAGCAGGTCAGGAAATGTTTCTCTTCCTCTGCACGAATTTCAACTTCATGGTCTCAGAAAATGCAGTTTGCCGTTGGAAGTGGTACCTGTTTGCCCTAATAGCTACTATTCGTATAATCAGAAGTAAAATATTCAAAAAGTTCATGAAAAGTATGTGTTATGAAAAATCCATGCATGTAAAAATTATTTTGCACCAAAATAAGTTTATACTTTTCATTCCATTATTCCGTGAATATTTTGAAGTCTCCTTGTATCTCTACTTCATGCGGATGAGAGAACACCGTCAGATCCCAACTGGGACATGGTGCTGTTTTCTGTTTGTGTGCTTGTTTTGCTGTTCTCTAGTCATTTTCTTCCGTCCTATTTATTCTGTGGTGTTTTTCTAGAATGAATTACTTATACTTTGGAAAATGTACAGAAACAAATTAGTATGTGGATTTTCTCAGGGGAAAACTGGGGCCGTTATAAAGTTAGATAAACTCGCTCAGATAAGCAACTGGGACTTCTTTAAGAGGATGAGGGATTGATATTACTAAGGTGTGAACAAGAAGGAAGGCCATGGATCTTGGGACAGGGGAAAGCGAGGGACTGGGGTGTATCCACAAGACAAACACAAGTGAAAGGTGTGACTTTTTGTGCGAACATCCCCACCCCTTTGGACTGGTGGGTTAGTCATATGCAGCATGCAGTTTTTATTGGGAATATTTTTCTTAATACATTGCAAATTCTTTTTGTCACCCAAACTCTGCAGTAACAGCAACACTTCCACAGAAACTTAGTAAATGATACTTTCCACAGTGAATATACAGTGAATGATACAGTGAATACTGAAACACTTGGTGCTTGATTGGAGTATTGCCAAGCCCATATTCTTTCCTGTTTCTGAAGTTTGTGAGGAGGCAATCGCATCTTGTTGAGGAGAACCGTGACGGAATTGCAGGGTGGTTGCCAACGTTAACATTAGTAATCCCAGGATGGGACCAGCAGATGACATGATTATTACATTGCTGGACTCCCACATAGTTCACAGCAGTTCAAGCCTTGGACCTGGTGGCTTAAAACTCACACCAAGCTCTTGTACATGCATGCCCAAGATCCTGAGAGGAGAATGGAGAAGGAAGGGATTGCAGCATGGACATCCCCCTGGGGGTGATTTCTTGCCTTCTGTCTCTCTGGCGAGCACACATGCCCTATAGAAAAAGCCTCTCTATAAAAGAGAAAAAGGAAAGTAACCCCAAGAAGTGGAATTCAGAAGTTCATACCAAAGAGAAGAAACATCCCAGGAGCACAGCTCACTGGCTGAAGGGAGATACCTCCCTCTTTCTCAGATACCTTGCAGGAAATTCTTCTTTACATGGAGGCAAACTACCAATAAGAGTATACTTCTTGCATTCTTGAAGAGAAGTGACAGCAATGTTTAGCCTTTTATTAAATGCCTTTTGTAAGCATGGTGAACTCTCATTGCTGTCTTTGTGAAATACTGAGACATGTAATTTTTTCTCTTTAAAATATCCCGAGACTGCCGTGCTTTGGGGATCTGTTCTGATTTCCCTTATTGACTTTATTTATTGGTACCAGCTCTCCAACTGGCTTGTATCTGAATAGTAGGCCTGTCCCTAGAGATTTGTTCCCTTTTGTCTCATCTACTGGCTCTCATCAGGTCTGAACAAGAAGACAAGAGGTAGTGAGCTAGAAAAACAGAAAAAAGATACTGTATTGATAAGTTGTGTCTGAACAGATTGTTTGTAAGTAGAGAACAGATCGGGTGTTAGTTTAGATGTCAACTTATCTAGGCCGGCCGTTTTCATTTCCTGAAGCTTCCACAGTATTCCCTGTTTGGTTCCGTTGAATAGCAGTGCTCTGTGTCCATCTATTTCCTTGTTGCTCTCTATTGCTGGAATACATGTCCCTTGAATTCCAGGACTGGGCCTGTTTGGATTATTACTTGTGGCCACAACTTACCAAAAAAGCTGGCACAAGGCCTAGCCACACGTGCAGGTGTTAGGGCAGTGCTGCCCAAGGCTGGAGCCATATGGGAGATCCCTGGTTTAGACCCCAGGTCAACATGAACACACTAGACCTGCTTGTGTGTACCCATGATACTGGCTGGCTGCAGGCTGGCAGAGGATGATGGTGTGGCAAGACGCCGTCCAGGGTATCTCTCTTTTACAGAAAGAAAGAAAATAAACTGGCAGAGTATAGGTTTTCACTCTCATCTCCTGTTCTACGTGAGGAGAAATACAGCATTTTTAAAATTGTGTTCTCCAGCTCACTCCTACAGCCATTACCCACATTCATAATCCCACCTCCTGAACCAGCGTCCTTATCTCTGTATACACACTGGAGTCTCAGAGGACACTCTGCAAAGTCTGGGACCACCTAAGAGCAGTACTCAAGGGCAATGCCTCTGGACGTGTGGCCTGTGAAATACTTTTACCTATCTATTATTGCACTGGCTTATGTATTTATATACTTATTTTTATATTTAACTCTTCTAAGTAGTTGAAATGTGCAGCCAGGATTGAGACCCAGAGAGTGAGGCACATCCAGCAGGGCCCTCACACTGCAGTCCTTCACAAATGTCAGCCAGCCATGATCACGGCCGTGTGTGGGTGTGCCTGGCACATGCGGGAAGGCCCTGGGACGTCAACCCAGGACCTCACCACGCAAGCCTCCTTATGTTAGTGCTGCTCATTGCCTGGCTCTTCTCTACTTGGTTTTCCTGCTTTATTAGTTCACCGTGTATCTTATAGTACATGTACTATTTTCCTCATTTTGTTATTTTGTTCCTTTTCTCCAATTATTTGAGCATTTTTTGCTGCCTTTATTTTTGGAAAGGTAAGCATAAATGATATACTTAAAAATTGTACTTCATCTTAATTCTGGGGGATGCCCATTGAGTAGGAATAAATAACTAGAAATATAATAATGACTACATTTTGACTCTCAGCAATCTATCGAAAGTCCCACTGCCTTTTGGATTTTACTGATATTATACGAGTTGCTACATTTTTGTGAGTAATGCCTTTAGCTTCAAAAGTATAATACTCTCTTGAATGTATTTGCAAAGAGGAATTAAATAATAAGTAAACTTTCTTTGGTAGAATAACTTTGCTTTTACTTTAACTCTTTGGAAAGGGTGGCCTTTGAACTTTTTTCCATACTGGTTGTCTTCTTTTTTCAATTTTAATTTTTAAATTTTAATTAATTAATTTGCATCCATTCCCTGAGCATCATCACAGCATACAAAATATGATTTCCCATCCAGAATATACTGCATAGTGGCTTAATCATACCTGTTATCTTCAGTAATTATCCATTTCTAGTTTCATAAATACATGTGTGTGTGCACATATATATGTATTTCCCCCTATTTCTCACCCTCTGCCATTTCCCACCCTCCTCCCACACTATCTCAGGTGTCTACAGTTGTTTTCCATTCCTTTTTTCCCCTACGTTTTATTGATTAACAAAATTTCTTAAATAATCTAACTACTTTCAATAGGAAGTTCAGCTGGTATATACATATCTGTGAATACATGTCTAACTTCAGGTATGAAACTCTGAGTAGAATGAATATAGTATAAAGTAGCACCTAGCTGATGCTATATAGCTTACTACGATCATTAAGTAGGAATTTTTAAATATATTTTTTTAATTTCAAGAAAAGCAGTTTTGGCTTTAATAAATCAAAGAATGCTAAGGAACTTTGCTTAAAACCTAAAACTAGGTTACGATTCTGTTAAAATAGTAGGTACAGGAACCTATCAGCAGTTGTCTTCTTTTGAACTACATGGTTTTATTTATTTATTTTTTTAAGATGGGATTATTTGTCCAATACTGAAATGTAGTATTGGTTCTATCAGAAGTTGTATGAGTTCTTATCAAATCTTTTAAGCCCCAAGAAAGGGGCAGATATTTAAACTAACCACAAGCCTCCTTTCTTTACAACCATGAATTCCAGATGTTGATTGAGTGGAGGAAATATGCTACAACTGGAGACTGCCTGACCAGCGAATCACTGCTGGGCCAAGGAGCTGGTTTCCTTTGTACAGAGAGAACAAATCGCCATTTGAGAAGCTGCTTACTGTTGCACCTGTGGCCTCAGAAAAAGCTGGTCTTGGTGGAGGGCACACTGTCGTTTTGTTTGGGAAGCATCTTAATGGGAAGGATTATAACAAAAGTGAAGTAGCTCTGTATGATAAAGTAACAGGAATTAGATTTGTTCTTTGGAGGATCCAAGGAAGCAAAAATTAAGGGAGAAGTGGGAGGGCGGGACACAGAAATGGACTTTAGTGTTATGATGGGATCAAAGGATGTTGGACAGTGGGAAAATTCCTCTGTGTAGTCTAGGAAATACACTATAATTATGCATTGATCCTGGTAGCCAAAGATAATTGTCCCCAAACAATTTATCTAATTCCTCCCAATCTTTCTTTTAAAAATCCTTCTTCTCTTACCTCCCTGTGCCTGATTGAATATAGTTTTCTATGGTAAGCAAATTCTGCATTCTGGAGCCTATTCCCAAATAAACATCATTTTATTTTGGTCTTTCTTTAGAGGTCTTTCTCTCTGCTTGTTATTTAAGTTAACAGACCAACTCTTTAACTTCTCTAAGTGCCCTCATTAGGCCATCTCCATGACACTCCTATGACCTAATTAGGGCTAAGGGTAAACTGAGGCTAGGTCCTCAGTCATTGAACCCTGTGATCCAAGACTCAAGGCTATACTTCAACTGGTAACCCCTAAGTCCCTAGTTGCCACCAGCCCCTACCATTCTGATACGGGTTGTATAATTAGGTTATTCTGAAGACTACACTCACTCTTTCCAGACAGACTTTTTATTTAGATAGCTTAAGTTCTACAACATTTATCATAAACTTCTATCTGCCTTAAACTGAAATGCATTTTATATAAATTTGTTAGTTCTGTGGAAGAGTTCCATATAAATAGTGTTATTTTATTTTGTGCTTTATCATATATTCCTGTGAATCTGAGAAGACAACTGGATGGCCCAATTCACCTCATACATTTGGATCGCTTCTTCAGTTTTTCATGGGAACAGTTTCAGCACTTTATTTGTTACTTTAAGCAAATGGCTTTCTCTTCAGTGTAAACAGGAACTAGTAGGACTGCTATGCTGTTTAATTAGCCAATCATCCCTAGTACCTCAGCATAAAAATGTGAAATTATAGCATATCAGTGAATTTATTCTGGAAAGAGTTGGTGAATATATGTTTCCTATTGCTGTTGTAATAATCACCACTAGTGGCTAAAAACAACATACATGTATTATCTCACAACTCTTGAAGTCAGAAATCTAAAAAGGGTCAGAAGAACTGTGTTTCTTCTGGAGGCCCTGGGTGAGAATTTTGCCTTCTTCAGCTTGTGGGGTCTCCCTGTGTTCCTCAGCTTGTAGCCCCTCCCTCGGCTTTAAAGACAGTCTCAGAGCATCTGTAAATCTCTCTTTCTCTGTGTCCTCCCCTTCTGTTCTCACATGACCTTCTCTGACTGACCTTCTTGCTTTCAGCTCATAGGGTCCTAATGATGGCATTATGACCACCTGAATAATGTAAGACACCTTCTCCATCTCAAGATCCAGAATGAAGCATATCTGCAATGTACTTGTTGCCAAATAGGGTAACATACAAGGCACAGCAAAGTATGAAAGAAAATGAAATTAAAAAATAAAAGTGATCATGGAAAAATGAAATCTAAGAATGAGTTTACTTTGATGCAAAAAGAATTTGAAATCCATGCATAGTTTTCTTTTGTGATACATAGTTTTCCATGCACCCTTTATATTTACAGATTTTAGGGGTTAGAACACGGAACTCATTGGGAGACTATTATTCTGTCTACACAATGAATGAAACTTCCCTATCTGTATGCAGACAGTAGAACAACTGTGGAGGCTTGCATGACTAGAGAACCCTATCTCAGTGTTAAATTATTAAACTCAAAAATGGCTCCATGGAATAGGTCCAATCCCAGGGAGACAATTGGCCTAATGAAATAAGGATATGGTTTCCCCAAACTAGAAAATCTCAGAAGATAAGGAATCATTTAGTAAACAGCACTGTTCTTTTTCTTACTGCTAGTCTTCAAAGAGAGCTTTTCTCACCTAGAATATTTTACCATAGCCTCATTTTTCTAATCATCCTTCAGATCTTACAGCTAATTAATGTTGAAGCGGCATTGTCAGATGGAATTTTGCAGGCCTGATGATTTTGGACAACACTGGGTATGTTAGTACCCCATAGACTCTGGAGTTGTTCGCTGAGTAATTTTAGATGACTAATAACCTCATAATTAGATAAATAATTGATATGGTTCAATTATACACTCCCGTACAACTTTATTAATATTCGTGTTTGAGCTGGAGATGCCTCTCTGCCCTTTACCTGCCTTGGAGAAATCGTAATCCTCCATGGGTTTGGCAGAACGTGCTGGAGAATCTTTGCCAAGGCCCAGGATATGTAAATTAGCCATCTTGTTCTGAGGAATTAGCAGCTGTTGTTTTTAATTATTAATGAGATGGCCAGAATTTTCTGTAGGAAAGTGAAACCATGTGAATGGGTTTGGTGTTCTTGTCATTTAAAATCAATTTTGTATTCAAGAACCCTCAACCAAAGTAACTGAGTTGACCAGAAGGTAGCCAGAGGTCTGCTGGGTTCATGGTTTGTTTATATCTCTAGGCTACACGTAGGGATGTGTCCTTGTATTCTTCTAGTAGTTGGCTTTGCTGGGCAAGACTATAGCTAATAAGGTGTAATTACTGTTATTGAACTATTATTAATTGAAATAATAAATAAATGTACTTTTCAAATGCAAAAGGTTTTCCTATTATTACTTATTACAATGTCAATAAGACAGTAAGAAGTATAAAGTTGTTTCATTAATGGAAGAACATATAAAAATATTAAGTTATAGAAAATTTTACATATACATGGATTAAGTAGTAGAAAACAGTAGGCTATTATACTATGCTAATTTCTATTGCAAACACAATCTTAAAACTGTTTCAACTGAGATACATAACTACTTTCTTTGGTTTCCTTTTTTTTTAATTTAAAATCTGTGACAGATTTGAATGCCTATTAAATATCGGGTTGTCAGAAAAGTCATGATGCTTTTTTTGCATAGAAAAATACGTATGACTTTTAATAGGTTTGAAACTAGAAATCTTGTTGTTTTTATATTGTTGTTCTCCCCCTTCACAAAATTTTAAATTTAGACAACTGTGAAATACATCTTTCCATTTCTGTCATTGTCCTCATTACCCTGGGTTAGGGTGTTACAACATCACACTTAAGTTCAGAAGCTTCAGAACTAAACACTTTCCATCCTGCCTCTCAGTTCTCCATACTTCATTCTCACCTCTGGTAAAAAGTTTCAATACTCTTTTCATTAGACTAATGTACTGAAAAGGGCCCTACATTGCAACCAACGTGATAAGGCAAGAAAATGAGATAAGGAAATATTATTATTTAAAGGTAATGTAAACTTTCTGAAAAATAAAAAAAAATTCAGAACTTAAAGTAACCATTTATTTTTAAATTTCTATCCATTAAATTCGCAGGAATCTCAGACTAAGTTTGAACAGCCAGTGCTGTGTACAACTTCATGGAGGCCCTCACAGGCCACAATCCACATGTGATTTAACAGCTCCTTTGAAGGCCTTTGGCTTATGATTCCAAGTTCCCACATCATGCCCTGGGTCCTTGAGGCCTGACATAGGCCTAGTGGTTAAGGAAGTTGGATCCTACGTTAGAGCCATAGACCTGGCATCTTGAGAAAACATGCCGGGTGTGTGTGCATGTATGCCCAAAATCCCAAATACAGCCCTGTGAAGTACTTTTGCTTTGAAAATGTAGAGCAGTTTAGGAGAACAAGCAAGGGATCACAGCTGTCCTCAGTTTCTCTTGTAGTATTATTGAAGTAAATTATTCTCACATTCTTACTTGGTACAATGAAGGTCATTATCAAGTGTGTGTCATTAATTATATTTTAGGCATCATTTTTCCTGTGTTGTGTTTATTCTGCAACTTGGAGTGAAGTAGTTAATGCACTTCAGAATTTTCTTCCTAGTAATTTGAACTATTAGTACTTGAGAAATACTAAAGAGTTTTCATTCTTTTTCTTTCCAAAGCACACTTTATTTTTGGAAGTAAATTATTTTAATCATTTTGTGTTACATGAGGTGGGGTATAAGATGACTTGAAGGAAGGTTGTGATAAGTTAGAGCTATATAATATAAGCACAAATCAACTACTAAAATAGCAAAGAAAATAGTGTTTGAGCGATATTTAATGTGTTTTTAGTAATAAGGCAAGATTTAGGATCTTGCTATTTGTTTTCCATGTGTCCTATCTGTACATTTCCCTATTTTCCTTCTTTTTGTGATTTATGGATTCTTTTTTGTTTGTGATCCCAAAACATGTTTTAAAGGGCCTGAATTGTGTTTTTCTTTTGAGTTCTTTTCTTGAAATAACAAAAAGTAGAGCAAGGATATAGATCAGAATGGTCCCAGCAATGAGAGAAACCTAATTAGAATTTGGTGACAGTCTTTCTAAAAGTTTCCATGCCTTTACTCTGGCAAGCTCTTTTTTTCTTTTTCTTTTTCTTTTTCTTTTTCCTTTCTTTTTTTTTTTTTTTTTTTTTTTTTTTTTTTGCTATAGGGCACATGCGCTCGCCAGAAAGAAAGAGAGAGACAGAGACAGAAAGAGAGAAATAACCCCCCAGGGGCGATGGCCACACCACAGTCCCTTCTCCTCCATTCTCCTCTCAGGATCTTGGGCACGTATGCACACACGCCTGGCGTGAGTTCAAGCCACCGGGTCCAGGATTTGAACTGCGGTCTACCACATGGGAGTTTAGCAACATAGCCATTACGCTAACTGCTGGTCCAAAGCTCTTTTTTCTTACAATTGCTTACATATCAATAGTTGCACTAATTAGTCATGCTAACACAAAATTTGTGTTTTAATCTGTAACAGTATAAATTCTTAACTACTTAAAAATAATTTTCATGAAAGATAACTTAGTTGAAGCTGCCTGGTCTGAGGTACCGAAAATAAGAATTTAAATTAAAAAGCATGTAGAATATTCAATGCAAAGTAAGAAAAAATGTGATACAGATTTAAAGGATTAAGTTTGATAAACCTAGTCCTTTCCCAATTGCAACCTGAAAGAACCAAGAATGAACACTATGTCTAGATATAATGCTCCAAGTATTCTTCCTTTGAAAATGTAGAACAATTTAGGAGGAGAAGATGAAGGAGTACCTGCCAGACCTGGGAAATTGTATAAAGATCCTGAAGAGTGGTATTGCGAGTGGTATTGCTTAGAGACCCAATGTACATTTGAACCCTAGCTAGGATGGAATAGGAAAAATATGTCCATTTTATCAATCATAATTTTTATATTTTAAACATTTTAATTTATATATCATAATCTCTCTAAAGGAGAAATATTTCTTTTTTTGTTTGCTTGTTTTAAATCACACTTGGACAGAAATTTTCCTGGAAAGATCATGGGTTTGTTAACCCCACTCAAATTATCTTATTTTCAGATGGTGTATATATATATGCATATATATATATATATATATATATATATATATATAATTTTAAAAGAAATTTATGAAGCACCATCATAAGTTTTAAAAAGTCATAGGTACTGCATTGCAGCAGATTGGGGAAAGAAATTATCATATATTTCATGGCCTTAGCACAGAAGTGTATGAGCAATGAAGTGTCTCTCCACTCTGTTGATTCAAATTATATTAGTCCAGAAAGATCAAATTAGATGATTACCATTTTAGATTATAGAGTTCTAAATGATAGATAGACCTTATGATATTTTTCCAGCACTTTAAACCTTTCTTAGGCAGATGTTTTCAACTGATCAAGATACATGTCAAGGTTTCACATATACCAATAAAAAATTTTTATAGGGCCAGTGAGTTCTCTGTGCTTTCTATGAAATGGTACCTATGTTATCTTGAGTGAAGTTTGCAATTGAACAATTAAGTAAAAGGGTCAAAAGTAGGTGATATAAACAATGTTTAAGAACCAAGAGTGTAACGGAAAATTTTTCATCAGCTGTTGTTGTGGGGTCTTTGATTTACTGCAGAAAATGTCATTCCTTGATTTTGACATTCAATTAAGATGATATAGAAGCATGGTAGATATTATTTTTGGTGTCTAAATGTATGTTGTAGATGTCAGTTTAACAAACAAATCTGTGGAAATGATCAATACTACCTGATTAGAAACAAGTTGGTCTGTACAGAGAGACACAGACATGCTCAGGGCAGGCTTGTTAACAAAGACCACTGATCAGAGGGTTGTGATGTTCCATTGGTTGGAGACATTTAAGATCATGCAGAGCAAATATTTTCCCTGAATACTCCTTCTGGAAGAATTTTAACTTTTAATCAATGAGATGATTACTGATTAGTCAGAATGTTGAGGATTCTTTATGGCTATAAGAGCAAAGATAAATAATTGGGGGTCGGAGCTGATTTTCCATCCATATTATTTAGATGTTTTTATTAATATCTTAGGCAATTGGAGTGAGGCAGCGACCAGCTGAATCTGGACATGATCACGGTTGCTCAGTGATGATCTTTAACCACAGTGTTCATGCTATTGCTGGACATGGAAGGTGAGTAACAGCCAACTCTACCAATAATGTCTGAAACTTCAGCATATGAAGTCCTCCTTCTCCACCCTTATATTCATGGCCCTTAATTTTCCAAATTCTCACACATAGGAAGAGCTAATAATTTTAAAGTACAGCTGTCCTTTGGTACCTGAGGAGGGTTAGTTCCAGGACCTCTCTCAGAGATAGCAAAATCTCTGGATGCTTAGGCCCAGCAGATGGCATAGCAGGTATGTCGCTGGCCTCCCACATGGCCAAGCACAGTTCAGGTTCCAGACCCTTCAAACTCATGCTGGATGCATATATATGCATGCCCAAGATCCTGAGAGGAGGATGGAGGAGAAGGGAATTTCACATGGACATCCCCTTTGGGAGGTGATTTCTCACTTTTTGTCTTTCTGACAAGCGCAGATGCCCTACAGCAAAAAAAAAAAAAAAAAAAAAAAAAAAAAAAAAGAAAAAGAAAAAAAAATACAAACAAAGAAACAAACAAAAAAACTTCTCAAAAACCAAAAAATCCCTGGATGCTTAAACTCTTTGTGGAAAATCTTGCAGTATTTGCACATAACCTACACACACCCTCCAGTACACTTTAAATCATCTCTAGATTGCTTATAATAGCCAACAGAACGTAAATGCTATGTAAATAAGTTGTCCTACTTTTTTAAAAAATTTGTTTTACTTTATTGCATTTTTTTCTTCCAAATACTTTTTATTTTTGTTTTTAAGCAAGTTTTCTGTTTTGTTTTGTTTTGTTTTGTTTTTTCCCTGCCATAAGGCTTATGTGCTCACTAGAGAGACAGGGAGACAGAAAGCAAGAAACCACCCCCAAAGGGGATGGCCATGCCACAGTCCCTTCTTCTCTATTTTCCTCTTGGGATTTTGGGCATGCACACGCACACACACCTGGCACAGGTTCTAAGCTACTGGGTCCAAGCCTCGAATTGCAGTTGACTACATGGGAGTCCAGTGACGTAACCATTATGCCATCTGTTGTTCCCCTTCCAAATAATTTTGATCTGCAGTTGGTTGAATTAATGAATGCAGAATTACATTCATCTTTTTAAGTGAACTAAGAATCAAATCCTCGGAACATGTAAATGTGGTTCTACGTCCATCACCTTCTGGGATGGAGGCACAATAGTAATGCTGAGAGTCAAGTTCCAGATGACTTGGTTTTATAGACTTGGAATTTAATAATCACCAATAATCTCAAACGGAAGGAAAGGGTAAGAACACATCGGAGAAGGGCCCTGCTGGGCACAGAGTAGCAGCTCCAGCTATCCCTCATCACCTCCAGTCTTCTTCTTTATATTGGCCCCATTCCCATAGTCTTTCATGTTGGCTGTGACTTTACTACTTGGAGAAGACCTTAATCTCCCCAATCTGTTGGAAGAAATGACAATCTATCCTTCATTATTAAAGAAATTGTGATAATTAAATGATGTGATGCCCTAAAACACTATGTGGTCAGAATGGAGCAATTGAGACAGTACATGTTTTTTAAGCTGATTTTATTTAATGCTCTCATACTTGCAAGAAAAACCATAATGCTTCTTTTCTGTACTGGGAAGTAATTTAAAAACTCTCCAAATCCAGTACAGATTGCATATCCAATGATTAAAATGATGAGAAATATAGGGCTAATCCTGTAATAGAAATATGTCAACCTTACTTAGGAAACTTCAAGTGTGAACCTCTCCCTCCTACAAGCAGACACTGGGAGGAGAACTGCATTCTGTGAAGTCATAAACTGTAATTTCAAAGTTTAAATTAAACCCTTTGGAATAAAAAAGGAGATCTTGAACTAAGTTTGATGTGACTGCTATAGAGAACTGAACTGAATAGTTTGGCTTAAGATAATAAAAATAGCTTGCCTTTGTTTTTGTGTTCTATGTTGATAGATAATGGAGAAAAGGGAAACAATTAAAAGAACAAGAAGAGGATAGAAATGGGAGACTAGTCAAGTCACTTAGTATATGAAAAAAAAATGCTCACAAGGACAAGAAAGACATTGATTGTGTCATGTGAAGGTTTTTGGAGTTGTGAATTATAAGCCTATTTGAGCCTCTTTCTAAGGCAGAACAAGTTCTCTGTCCCACAGAATTAAATTCTATTATATTGTGTGCACATGTATAAGAGCATGAGGGGGATGGTTGGGACAGACAATAGATTATAGATTGATTTCCTGAGGAGTTTTTCTTTTAAGTTTTATTTTACTTGTCATGGTACATGTGCACGCATGAGAGAGAGAAAGAGACAGGGAGGGAGAGAAGCACCCTCCACAGGCTCTCATTACACCTGTGATTCCCCAATCACCAGCCCTCCAGCTCGTAAGGTCATGGGCATATACACATGTTTTCAGGCCCACCCAGAGATCTGAAACCATCAATGGCCAAGTGACTTTCAGCAATGTAGTTCAGTTTGCTACAAACTGCAGTACCAGGCTGGACCTACCCATGGAGTTTTCATAGACACCATTAGAGGGTACCCTTTCTATAGTATGCCTAATATTGGTTTGACAAGGAGAAGCTAGGTCTATGAAAGCCAAGACAACCACAGTTGGGCAAATACCAAGCAGGAAGGCCCTAGGATAGGTCAGAGAAACCTTGTATTTAAACAACAGTGGTGGGCAGCTTGACTGGCTGAAATTGATTGAAGAAGACAGTATCACAAGAGAGACTAACTTGAACTGCTCATGTGTTTAAAAAAATCACTCTGACAACTATATGGAAAATAGATTGGAGGGGTAGGCAAAACTTGCTAAATCAGGATGAGTCTTACATTAGAATATGATCGAAAGTCAACGTACCAGTGTCTAGCAGTGTACATCTTTATTAATCAGAGTGAGCATTCAATCAATTTATTAAAAGAATGATCAAATAAAGGGATGAATGAAAAAAATAAATACTATATAAACAATTATTTAGCTTGACAGTATTTCCAAAACCAAAATAAATTTATAGTGTGTGTTCTCACAAAAACCTAAACTAAGTTTGTGACTGGTGGAAAATTATGAAAAGCAGATTTTTTTTTATTTTTGGAGAGGTTTTCGCTATAGGGCCCGTGCGCTCGCCAGACAGACAGAGAGAGACATAGAGACAGAAAGCGAGAAATCACCCCCCAGAGGGGATGGTCACGCTGCAATCCCTTCTCCTCCATTCTCCTCTCAGGATCTTGGGCATGCAGGCACATGCGCCCGGCATGAGTTTTAAGCCACCGGGTCCAGAACGCGAACTGCGGTCAACTACGTGGGAGTCCAGTGACATAGCCATTACGCTAACTGCTGGTTCCCATGAAAAGCAGATTTTTATCAATAGGAGACACCCTCCTGATGAACTGTCAGGAATAATGGAAAGAGTTAGTCTCTCTGATTCCATTTTTTTTTTTTTTGGAGAGGTTTTTGCCATAGGGCACGTGCGCTCTCCAGACAGAGAGAGAGAGAGAGAGAGACAGAGAGACAGAAAGCAAGAAATCACCCCCCAGGGGGGATGGCCATGCCGCAATCCCTTCTCCTCCATTCTCCTCTCGGGATCCTGGGCACACACACACACGCGCCCGGCGTGAGTTTTAAGCCACTGGGTCCGGGACGCGAACCAGAGTCGACTACATAGGAGTCCAGCGACATAGCCATTACGCTAACTGCTGGTCCCTCTCTGATTTCATTTTTAAGTAGGACAATCTCTCTTATGTACTGTGGGTTTTACCACTAGACTAAAGAATTAGTTTTGTAAATACCTTCATCCTAAATTTGGGGTTTCTCAAGGATAATCTCAAATGCAAAATATATCTGAATCACAATTTCAGAGAGATTAAAGATTTTGATGTGGGAACACACCATTTTGTCATTGTGTCATGTGGAATTGTTTTATGCATCTCAGTGCAAAGTAAAAATGTAAAGGGATCATCACTTTGGTGATAAACTGTCGGCTTCTAGACACACATTTTAACTGATTTACACCTGTTTTTCCTCTAGGATAGCTATCGTTATTTGATATATCTTCTCCAACGGATCAGTGATAGCTGGGGGAACATTTCTTTAGCTGTATGCAAATTGTCTATGAAACCCATAAAGCCAGGCTATATGCTCACAGTGAGATCTGTTATGAAAGTAAGCTGTAGAAATACATCAGATTAAGAGCACATCAACGGCCTTCAGAGTCATTGATTGACCAAATTACATAGTGGTGTTGGACAATATGAGAGTTCTGAGCATTCCTGAATTTTCAAAAATTGATCCAAAATAGCCTCATCAGAGGCAAATCAGAAATCAATCATTGCTTCATTGCTTAGATACCCAAAGACAGCCTCACTTAAAGTATGTGTTTTGAAAAATTATTGTGAGAAAAATTTAGAGTTTAAAATTAGATTAGTTGTTGATAAACTAAATTGAGATAAAAATCAATAAACAAAAAAGCCTTCTTGCCATATTTTCAAGGAACAGGATTTAACTCCCTTGATTTGGGTCATTACAGTACTGTTAGGCTTTCACCTTTTGACAACAAAGAAAAGGAGAAAATGTAGGAATAGAGAAATTTCACTTTCCAGTGAACCATATGAAAGTAAGGAAATACATATTGCTACTGAGGAATAAGGGATTTGGATCAAAATCTAGGACAAACTTCATAAAAACTTAAAAACGGCCCTATTCTTACTCTTCTATCAGTTGAAGGGATTAAGAACTCCCTTATGAGCCAGACAGAAGATGTTTATATCTGAGTTCTGAGTTCCATTGTCATTCGTATTAGATATTGTGCAAGATATTGAAAACTTTTATATCAGGGCCAGTTGGGGGTGTGGTAGTTGACATGGCTGGATCCCACATGGCCAACTGCAAAATTCAAATTCTGGATCTGGTGGCTTGAAAATCACACTGGGAATGTGTGTGTGCATGCCCAAAATCCCAAGAGGAGAAATGGAGGAGAAGTGATTGCAGTGTGACTATCCCCTCTGGGAGGTTGTTTCATCACTTTCCCTTTCTTTCTCTCTCCAGTAAGTGTATAGCAAAATTAGAAAAATATAAACACACACTCACAACTTTTACATCAGTTTCCTAATGTGTAAAAGATATCAATAATTATCTTAAGAATTATTGAAATGATTAAGTGAGGTAACATATTTATAACATTTGCCCAGGACCTAGAAAAGTATTTTTAAATAGTAATTAAAATAGTTACAATAATAACAATAATAATAATAATATGGTATTTATAGCATAAACATAAAGTTAATAATTACATAAAAAGATGAACAAGAATGTAGTACAGAAAAGCATAAGTGTGTCTGGACAATCCCTTGTGGAAAATATTGTTTGGAGTTGTTTGTCAGTTAAGTCATGTGTTTGGCATATAATTTTGCAGATTAAAAACTGAGGAGTCCTTTGGCATTTGTGTTACATAAATGCCCTGGCTCATAGCCAGGAGCAGGGGCACTGATTACAGGAAATAATTGTGTGGGTTTGGAAGATACCACTGCTGCAAACCTGGCTTTATCCATACCCTTACACATCTGTGCCATGGGGAAGCAAGTGATGGTCAGGTTTAAACATCAAGCAATTCAGGGACCACACCTAGGTGGATTTTATGCCTGTGAAGAGAAAGCTGGTACCTGTCATGTCTGGTTAGAAGGAGTTTGTGTAGATTTGTAAATAGGTAAGCATTGCTGAATTTGCTGGGCTGAATGAGTCTGATGTCTAAGGGAAAACAAGTTTGCTTCTATAGGAAAAGAGCCAGGAGAATATATCTGGATAGGAGAGCCTATGGACTATTTTAGAAGATTCAGAAACTCAATATAAGGGCTCACATTTTTCAGGGATAAAAGTTGTCCAAGGAATACTAAACCCTCAACAACCTGATGAGCTGATTGAGGGAAACACGGCATGGATAATATTGAGAAGGATGGAAATTATAAGTACCAGTCACATCCTCACAATCAGTTGAGAGGTGCCTTCTGTTTCTTTCTCTCCCCGTCCCCCTTCCTCCCACCCCTGTGAGTGTACACACCCTCTGGCAATTAAAAACAAAAGAGTGAGAACAAGGGAGAGAACATTTCAATGTAATGTGAAGAACAGACTTAGAGTTAAAAAGTAAACTTTGGGAAGTACTACATGTTTCTTTCCTTTTTTGGATAATCTCTAAGAAAATTGTATTTATAATCTTTCTTAACATATCATTTGAAATTCTGAAAAGTCTTAGAGCAGAGACACCTGCTTACCTTTGTTTATACCACCGTTAAAGATATTCAGAGTTAGGATTGCAGATGAGGCGGTCACACTAGTCATATGTGACTTCCCTAAGGTATTGGAAGAAAGAATCAGTTAAAAGGCAATCCTCTAGATGCCAACTCTACAAGCTGTAAGATGTTTTTTGAGCAATGTATACTATCTTTAATTTAGAGTTGATTATCTAAATAAAAAATGTTCTAATAAAATGTACTAAAACATGGTTTAGAAGTGCTCTTTTCAGTAAACGGGCAGAGATCAAGCAGACTTGATATATATACAGTGTTTTACAGAAGTACCAACATCTTTTTCCCAGTTGAAGGTGGAGGAGACGACACATGACCATGGATCTATACAGAGGTTCTGTTCATTAGTATCTTATTGTTTACTGTTGGGTGTGACAGTCTTGTAATCAGGAAGGAGGATAATGGTAGGTTTCAGGTTCACTTCTCCAAGGTTCTTCCTACTCTCAAGACTCCTCCCTAACTGGTAAGCTCTAAGTCTGACTCAGCTTTTGCTCTCTTTAGAAAACTGGCTGTACACAGTCTTGTTTCTCTCTTTACATACTGTCAGCTGTCCAACACTGCAAATCCTATGCTTCTTGAAAGGTCCTTAGTAGATCAGGAGGTAACAGAAATCTATTTAACAATGTTTTTATTGACACAAAAGATGCACATGGTCCATTTTCCAATGAGGTCTAAAAGGAACTCAACAGGAAAAACAGAAGCCGCCAAACAGTGTTTCTCACCACCCTTAAGATTGAATTGGAGGAGAAGTGCCTGCAAGCCAATTTCTGACCATCTCCTTTTCTACACAGCTTAATGGATGGCTTGGCACACCTCTGGTTTCCCTCAGACTTGGGCACAAGTGCTTATTCCTTTCTCATAATGAGATTTAATCAAGCAAAGCCAAAACCATTGCTACAAGTTAAACACTCCCCAGGGACAGGGAGCCAATGACTGGGGGAGTAATGAACCTCTATTTAACTTTCAGATTTTGTTAATAACAGTTTGACTTGTACTGGTTGGAGCTAATTAGTTACTGCAGCTTCTCCATTAGTGGCTTATAAAATGGGGCTTACCTTGTGCATATTAAGCAATTTTCTCAGTGTGGGCCATTTTAGAGAAAACAGAAGGAAACTAAGTGTCTTAAGCATGCATGATTATTGTACTTTGTTGTGGCTTACTTTTACATAAAGTTTCAAGAATGTCTACAGATCAAGTTTTGACCCCTCAGAGGATATACTAAGATAAAATGGTTTGTGTGTGTTTGAGATCAAATCAATTACTGTAAAGCATTAAAGAGTGAAGATTTTATTTATCTCATTCCAGGCAACCCAGATATGGTATAAATCCTTAGATTCGGTAGCAGTTACAAAAGTAGGATGCCACCAGTGTTGAGTAATGAGTTGGGAGGTTCTCCTTGCAATGAAAGGTCTTCACTATGTTCTTAGGCTTGCAACATTTGACATTGTTCCCCTAACAGATTGCTTCCATTGTTCATATTATTTCTCAGAAAAAGCATTTTCTAATAAAATCAGACAAGGATCTTAATTACAACATAACATCTTAAAAACACCAGAATAGGGCTCAAGTAACATCAGGGCAAAAAGCAGAGAAACTTTAGACTCTGGTAGCTTTAGAATATGTTTGTGGGCACTGTGAAATAATGTTCTTGAGATCAGAATAGTCCAGTTTTCATGTGATATTATAAATTTCAAGTCTACTAGAATTCTAAATAGATTTGAAAGTGATCATCATCCAAACTAGAAGAAGACCAAGGACAGCCTGCTCAGTGCTGTGGATCATTGGACTGTAGGAATATTGTCCCTCAACCCCGTTTCTCCCTGTTAGGTCAGACTGATCTTGAAACATCTTCAGATCTCTGGACCAATTTTGTTTGTGTTTTATGTAGTCCTTGCCATATTTTCTGGACCATGATCTCAATTTCTAAAATAAATAGTTGGCATCTCATCTTAATGATATTTATGGTTGTATAATGAATAGAATAAATACTCCATGAGAAGGTAAGCTACATGATTTGATTTCCTAACAGAAAAGACTCTAGACTTTTTCAGGTCATGGGCATTTGATGTGGGGAACAGGTAGTTGAAGAATGGAAGGTGGAAAGGGATTTGAGTTGGTCCTCGCATAGAAGGAGCAAAGTCAGATTGACAGTGTCATTTACTGCACCTAATATTTGTGTCATAATATTTCTGTGTTGCGTTGTAAGCCACTAGCAGAGAACATACAGGCAAAGTGGAATAAACTTAGTTCCAGTGTTGAAACTTGCCTAATGTACCATTCCTTGAAGTCTGTAGGAGACTTCAAAAATTTTATGAAAAAATGTAATTAAAGAATAAACATATTTTCATGCCAAAAATTGAAACTCATACATAGGTTTTTCACAATACACAATTCCATAAGCTTTTGAAGACCTCTTATAGACTCCTTTACTTTTTAAAGAATTACTTATTTAATTTTATTTATCATTGTTATTATTTTTTTAATTGGCTACAGGACATACATGTGAAAAAGTGAGAGAGAGAGAGAGGGAGAGAGATAGTGAGAAAGCAATCCACTAGGTCCAGAACGCAAACTGCAGTCAGTCATGCAAGAGTCCAGAGCCTCAACCACCGTGCTAACTGCTGACCTAAAAACTTTTATTTTTTGCACAATTCATATTTTAAAATCCAAAATGTGATCTAATTAACTGCATTCCCAATTTGTAGGTAAGCAAGTTATTCCCAAGAGTTGTAACCTCTCCATGTCTGGTGTCAGAATGGAGATGGTTTTTAAGAAACTGAATAACTAGTTTGGTGACACATAATGAGATGCACTTGTATTTCTGGTTGTTCCCTTAACATTGATGAGGCAGATCAAGTGATACTGAGATCTCTATATGTGCACATCAGTGTATTTGATAGTTAACAGTTCAGTGTTTACCCATCTCATGAGTGGTGTGCCCTACAAAGTAGTCAGCCCTTCTGGGTGGCTGAGCACCTGCAGCATAGTGAGTCTGAGATCTCTGATTGGAGTCTGAAACTTGTTCTAACAGACCCAGCACACACTCTTTTAAGGCACTGAGGATATGAAATCTATATTCTCAAAAAAAAAAAAAAAAACCTTGAATTATTTTTTTGTTAGCATTAAAGGAAGAGTGTTGCATATACAAATGGTACAGTGACTGAACATTAATCATAGTGAGGTCTACTGTTTTAAGTAGAGAATTTCAGAACCTACAAAAACAAGAATGACTTGATTTACATTGTTCTACTCTCTGTTATTTTCTCAGCATAAGTACCACAGGTAGATTATTTCTTCCCTGAGGCTAAGTGCTTTTTTCAGGTTTAATCACAAAATGTGTTTTTGTTCCGTTAATTTAACTATTAAAGCCTTTTGTTTGTTATCAAAAATGATGTAGCAAAGAGAAGTATAGAATTCAGTGGCTTTATGGAATATTAAAGGGAAGTGATGGAGGATTTGGGAGGATAAGCAATCAAAAACCTCAACTTATGAACCCATGGTTGCTTGAGTTTTCTTAAGATAGTCGAAGGTATATTTGGAAGAAGATTGGAAATGGAAGACATTGCAATATAGACCTCAGCTTTCTACCTGAAGGGCTCTTTGGAGATGGTTGAACATGTGTCATTTATTTAGATGCCCTGGTACTCTGATAATTGCATAGTCAAAGATTTTATAGCTGCTCCTACCTTCCCCCCCACAAGATCTTGACAGACTACTGTTAGGAAAGCTCCTGGTTTTTGACATTTCATGATATTCTCTAGTGCTGAGTCTTTATTCTTTGAAGACGTATTTATTCATTAGAAGCAGTCTTGATTTATTCAGGTACAATAAGGATAAATTAGATATTAGATCAGGGTACATAATTTTAACTTGAGATTGTATTAGTTACAGAACTAATATAGGCACTTGGGTAGAAATATAATCCATGCAGCAAAAATAATAATTAATAATAAATGGAAACTAAAAACCTTTTTTCCCTTACATAACTAACCCTAAAACTTAGCTTTTAGAGACAAATAGTATTAGTAGATTTTTGTTTTGCTTTTACATGGTGTAGTTATCTTTTATCTTTAGAGTGAACTCAGGGATTAGTGATGGTGTAGTGGTTGAGGTACTGGACTCCTATGTGGTGGAGCACAGTCCTGGACCTGGGGCTTAAAACACACTGGGTGTGGGTGCGTGTATGCCCAAAATCCCAAGAGTGAAATGAGGGAGAAGGGATTGTGGCATGGTCATCCCCCCACGGGAATGATTTCTCACTTTCTGTGTCTCTGATATGTGCATGCACCTTATAACAAAAAACTCAAATAAATAAATAATAAAGAGTGAACTCACAGATCCATTTCATGATGGATCCATTTCGTGAACTAATAGAGTTTTTGAAATAAGTGAAAGTTAGAGATGCATTCTATTTATAACCTTAAATACTTTCCCTTCCCAGTTTCACTGCCCAATTTTTAGTACATATGTGTGAATGAGTATTTTCTTTGTTTTTTTTTTTTTGGTTGACAACACTAATTAAAACAAGTTTAAATTATTTCCTGACACATCAATTTGAGGTAGAACCTATTGTTCCCTTATGAAAGATGAAGAATATGGCACTTAATGTTCTTTTACTAATATTCCCATTAATCTTTTACCATTTTTCTTAGCGATTCTATTACTTTTACATTGAGGGTTAGAGCAGTGAATTCTTTCCTATATCTATAATTGGGTTTTTGATTGTGTCTATAGTTTGATTCTAACACTATATGTTCTGTAATTAATATCAACTTAAAATGTTCAAGTACAACTCACTGCAGAACTAAATATAACGAAGAAAATTTAACGTAATGTTATTAAAAGTTATGGCTTAAAGAAGCAGCTACCAGGTACCAATAGCAGATAGACTGTTGTTTCTGGATTAGGTTCTGCTACCAATCTTGCTTTCCCTCATGTGAATAGACTCCTCTTACACTCATTCTCAATAGTGTGTGCCAGCTGAAGATTTGATTAAATACAGAAATCTAAGGAAAATGTTTTTCATCAAAATTTTGATGATATATTTTTTCTGTAGATCCAGCATTCCTAATGTCTGACAGTCTGAACTAAGTATATTATTTTCTTTTGATAGATTTTTGCAGTATATACTTGAAGTTTAAAAAAAAATCCTAGATAAATGTCTAGGTTTGAGAGTCATTGTTTTATTAATTCCATTTTCAATAACAGATGTTTGATACCCGACAATGTTTTCCTTTTTATCTGCTGTTTCTCTGATTATATCCTTCTTTCTACGTTTCTCCTTTTTTAACCTGAACACTTTTAGGAGTGGGCAGAGAACCTCTATGCACTTTCTCAGTAAAGCTTACTTTACACTCTCCTTCCATTGCTTTGCCTTTTTCTTTCTCTATATTCTACTGCATTTTGCCAATAAACATTTTACTTTTGTCCATGTCCACTTTCTAATTCAGATTATTCTTTAAAATAAAGATCAGCAATTCGGGGCCAGCAGGTGGCATGGTGGTCAAGGTGCTCAACTGGCTGACCGTGGTTCAAGTCCTGAACCTGAGAGCTAGAAAATAACAACAAATAAATAGGTAAATAAATAAATGTGTTTTTTTAAATTAGCAATTTATCAAGTGTAATTTATCAGGTATATATTTTAGGATTAGCATGTAACACATTATGTAATAATTTAAAATCCATGTATATGTCTGTATACACAGGATTTTTATTTTTAATTCTCAGATCACCCCCACTTAATATAGCCCGGCCTTGGCTAATAATGCATTTTTTGGGACCAGTTGGTTGCGTGGTGGTTAAGACCAGATCCTACATGGGCAATTCCATAGTTCTAGTCCCAGATCCAGTGGCTTAAAAAACACACCAGTCAGGACTAGCAGATGGCATAATAGTTATATTGCTGGACTCACACATAATCAATGGCAGTTCAAGTCCCAGACCCAGTGGCTAACTCACACTGGGCACATATGCTTAAGTGCTCAAAATCCTGAGAGGAAAATGGAAGAGAAGGACTTGCGACATGGCCATTCCCCACTAGGAAGTGATTTCTCACTTTCTATCTCTCTGTCAAGCACATGAGCCCTATAGCAAAAATCTCTCTTAAAACAAAACAAAACACAACACTAGCCATGTGTAATGGTGTGCTCAAAATCCTAAAAGAAGAATGGAATAGAAGGTATGGTTGCATGGCCATCCCCTCTAGGGGCATTTTCTCACTTCCCCTCATTCTCTCCAATGAGCACATGTGCCCTATAGCAAATTAAAAAAAAAAAAATACTTTTTTAAAGTAAGTTTGCTTTTGTTTACTGATTTGTCTGTTTATTCCTTCATTGTGGGCATTCTCTTTCACACTATTTTTTAAATCTCTTCAAGTTCTTAATAATTTCTAGTTATCTACGACTGTCTCTGAATAAAGAATCATGTCAGGAGGAGACAGCAACGAGAAGAAGCAGTCATGGTGGATGCCTACCCCAATCTGTACTGAAGTATTTCTATTTTCGCATGGAAATTCAGTATGATATGAGATAATGAGACTATTCTTTTCAGTCTAGCTTTGTTGTTAACAAAAATAGGAATTACCAATTAGACAATTATACCATCACTGAAAGCACAATATACTGAAATTATGGCTCTTTCAAGGAAAAACAGATCTTATTTGGATGTAAAATTCATGTTTGTCAATGTGACTTTTATTTATACGTGATTATTACTCATAAAATACAAGATAAAAAATAAGATATTATAATTTTTAGTTGCTGTTATTTTAGTCTATCTCATCCAATAATATCTTATCAATATACTTAGGTCTCCACTCTCATTGATACTAAACATTTTGTAAAAAGGCAGATTTGTCTAAATCTGTTGATCAAGTACATCTGTTCATTATCTGTGCATTTAACTAACACTTGTTTTTTGTGCCAGGCTTGCCACAAAATATGTGTTTATACTAATGATCAAAACAAAATGAATCTTTTTCCATGGTTGATGAGTAAAATATGAAATAAATTTATAATAAATAAATTACAGGTATAATACAGGAAGGCAAATCTCAAGATTCTAAGAGAAAAGAAATAATCATAAGTAGTCATGTATTATACTTTAAATAATAATTAACTTAATAAAATTTGGAGGAGAATAAGAAAAGGACTCATGAATAGCATGTGGTGAACCTTCCAGAAAGAGGAAATAGATGTGAAAGCTTGATGTAGGAAGAAGAAGGGTATATTTTAGGTAGGACTAACCAAAGAGCAATGACATTAGGGAAGAAGAGATTTATAGACGACAGAGATTATATATCATGTAGAGCTTTTTCCTAAAGAGAGAGAGAGGTTATGAGGTTATTAGTTATTTAAATGTGTGAACAGGGCAATTCTGTTTTCAATTTATACATTAATTTAGCTTCTGTGTAGATTATTAACAGAAGATTGAAACAATTATTTAAAAAATTAAGGTTAGATACTATGTTTACCTAGAATTTGGAATCTTTGTAAATTCACATCTATGGTATCATTTTTAGTAGATATACATACACATGCTTGCATGCACACACACAGGCACACACACACACACATATGGATACACAAACACACTTCTTTTTTACCCAGCACCCATTTTTTTCTTCTCTTCTCATAACCTTAAGTGAGTAGCCTCCAGTGTTCTGACTTCTTACTTTTGTTGTAGGTCAATTGGATGTTATATTAGAATTTTGAATCTTAAGTTGAGAATATAAAAAAAAATAACACAGAATGTACAAGTGAATACTCCTAGGCATGAAATGCTAGTAAATTGTCTACTAGTTCCTATTGCATGGACATACAGACATACCCTGATCTTACCCACTAAGTGACTTCCGTAGATGGTTTGAAGTGTTTTAGACACTTTCAAGCCTCCATTCATCAGCCCTCCTCTTTATTTCTTAAGTGATGCTTAATTGTTTATCTTTTAATATGTTGAAAATGCGGTGAAAATGTGGCTTTCAGACAATTTTCCTGTGTCAGTCCCCTCCTCACCAATTGACCAGGCTAAGCCTCTCATCTGAATATATTCCCTGATCTTCAGTATTTGTGTCTTCTCTAGCCATGATGCTTTAGCTCTTCTTTTGACTA
The DNA here is from genome assembly GCA_026018925.1 of Tupaia tana. Taxonomy (NCBI): domain Eukaryota; kingdom Metazoa; phylum Chordata; class Mammalia; order Scandentia; family Tupaiidae; genus Tupaia; species Tupaia tana. The sequence continues at coordinate 211,230,440 of JAKSZU010000003.1, forward strand.
TAAAAGTCCCTCAAGCCCCTCTTAGAAGTTGCCTTACTTCTTAAGCCAGGATGAATTTTGGTTGTTTGCAACCAAGAAATTATAAAAGATGCACATCAGCCTCAAATATAAAAGTAACTTTCACTGTGGTATTAGCAATAATTGAATATAATAAAGACCACCCCAAACTCACTGCTTTATAAAAGCAATTAGAACACAGGAAAAAAAAATAGGAGAGTACTAAAATGTTCAACTTTTTCAGTGCTTTCAAAATTAACTAACAGCCTAGCAAATGATTCAAAAATATTCAAAAAGTGTATATTCATGATGATGTATACTTTCTCTAAGGCAATAGAAACTTTTTCATTCAGGGATCTCATTTTCATCTGAGCCCATACCAGAATCACCTTTATTATCTACACTTCTACCAACTTTCTGTTTGAGACAATCTTAGCTTTTCCTATTAAGCAGCCTAAGTTTTTCTCAGTCTCTATTCATTTCCTAACCCTAAAGCCACTTGGATGTTAGTATGTATTTGTTACAGCAGCAGCCCTCTTCCTGGTACCAAAATATGTATTTGTTTTCTTGAGTTGTCATAACACATTGCTGCTTCTCTGTGGCTTAAAAAACAAACATTTATTTTCTTACTGCCCTGGAGAGGAGATATTTGAAACCAAAGTGCTGGCAGGGTCATACTTTCTCTGAAGGCTCTAAGAGAGTATCCTTTGACACATCCAGCTCCTGATATTCTGTGACATCCCTCTGCCTCCATATTCACATGGCTTCTTTCCTGTGTGTCTTTTTGTGTGTGATAAATCTCCATCTACTAGTTCAAGTACTCCGTCATTTATTTTTCAATAGCAAATTATTCATTTATATAGTTCTTCTTATATCAGAACTTTCTTTAATTTTCCAAGGTTGGATGAAAGTTTTATTCTTTCAGTGTCTGAAACTCACAAAAAATATTAACTGTATTCAGGCAAATTATGGTTTTAAATATATATGTCAATTCAGAATCAGCAAGAACCAAATTGGGATTATGTAGAAAAGATCTCTATAGAAACTTGCATCTAGTTATTTGGATCCTCTATCACATATACACAAGTGAACCACAAGGATATTATTTTCCCAATAACAATAAGGATATTTCTGTATATTATTAAGGATATTCCACATATACTACCAGTTGAGTGATTAGATTGGCTGAAAAGACAAACAAAATAGACTAAATCCCAACTATTATGGAGCCTTAACCATGTCTTTAGCCAATAAGCAATTTAACCATATTTGAGAGATTATTAAATATTTTTTGGTGTAGTATTTTGAAAGAAATTTTATGATCTTTACCCTATGGTCAAATTAGCATCTATATTTGACACAAGTTTTTGAGCACTGTGTGCCAGGCACTGTATCAGGCAGATGTTAGATGTTAGTTCACTGTCTTAGCCCATTCAGGGTGCTATAATGAAATAACCTAGACTGAGAGTTTTATATATATATATATATATATATATATATATATATATATATATATATATATTTATGTATAGATATATATATATATATAACTTAATTGCTCATAGTCATGGAGTCTAGGAAGTCCAAGAACAAGATACTCACTGATTCAGTGTCTGGACTCGTTTTTCCTAGTTGGTGTCTTCTTTATGTACTCATGTGATGGAAAGAGTGAACAAGCTCCTTTGAGACCCTTTCTTAAGGTCACACTAATCCCTCTCATGAAGACTCTGCCCCCCCTGACCTCTCAAAGATCCTGCCTCTTAATATCAACACCATGGGGGGCTGTAGGGATAGTTTTCAACATATGAATTTGGGGGAGTGGGGACACAAATATTCAGACCTAGCATTCACTTAATGTTCACAATCTTATGAAGAATATTCTCAAACTATCTTAATTTTATGAAGAAAGAATATTTAGATTTTAAGAAGTTAAACAATTCTCTCATGGTCACATAACTATTAAATGAGTTTAAAATTTATTTACCACTGACATGGTTTCTAAATCAATGCATCTTTGTTGTTCATCCACAATATTTGAGTCTAAATCTATTGAAAAGTAATTAATTTTCCTAAAAAAAATGCTTTTCCTGGTGATACATAGTCCCCTTTTAACATGTCAAATTTCAGGATCTAATAGTATTATTGAATTGCCATTTGGTTATGGTTTTCACATGTCAATTCATTTTTAATGCATTTTCATTTGATTCCCATAGCAACACTGAAGTAAGTTTTAATAGGAATTATTTTCTCCATTTTATAAATAAAAAAAGTAGGTTCATATAGAGGTTATTCAGCCAGCCCATGGGCTTATACTTACTGTGAAGCTCACTCAGTTGGCTTCAAGGCCAGTTGTATAATCCATGGCATTAAAGTCTATCTAAGTTTCTAATGTTTCATTAAGGCTGTGAATAATTCATACAAGTAAACTTTATTAATAATGATTGCTCCACTCTGTCAGATAAAAACAAAACAAAACAAAATACTATAAAGTTCTCTATTTTTGACTCACATAAATTGTTCGACTCTGGGCTGTCCTTACAAATTTCATTGTCCATCATTACAATGCTGTCCTAGATCTCAGGGGAATGAAACTTTCCATTACTTCAGTAACCTAAGGGTAAAAGGCACTGGAGGATACATTGCCCAAACAATTAGAAATGGAGACCTAAGGAATACTGATTGAACGCACACTAAAAGGGGGTGACAGACTTAATGTGTTAGGAAAACTGAGACAAGAATTGAATTTATTCCATGCCATTCTGCTCCAGCTCTGAATAGAGTCAAAGCTAAGATGTCAGCATTGGCATTAAGAAAGAGGAGGCAGGTGGGTTGGCATGTAAAATTAAGGAAGAGGAAGAGATTCTTGTAAGCATGAAATTTACAACTCTGAAGGGTTCAATGGAGCTCCCTTGGGCAATTAATAAAGGTTCCACGCAAACATGCATTGGCAGATAGGTAGCTCGTAACCCAACCTTTCCTGAGGAATAGTTCATTGCAGAAATGTCAGCTGATCTGGGAGCAGGAGCCCCTAGGAAAGAGTGACTGAATAGAAAGCATGGATTACTTAGGCATAATTTCAGAGCAGATGCAATAGTTAAAAACGCATAGTTCAAAAGACTCAGAGAAAGTAGCCTTTCATTAATGGGAGAATGTAAGTAGAGCAGAGGCTTTAGAAATGTTTACCTTGAGGGTAAAACTGGGAAAGTCCTTATGACTTCAAGGAGTTTAGGGCTGAGTCTTAAAGCTTCCTGATTGTCAGACAGGCACAGTCTTCTCATTATATAATAAAATATCCCTTTGGTTTTACTAATAAAATATAATGAGTTTTCAAATTTTCCTCTTCAGTCTGTAAGTGCTTAATTGCTTGGAACGGCACTGTGCCTTGAGGCTCCACCCACAGGGTAGGGGCTTACTTTCAGCCAATCAACCTGCTTAGTTTTCCTTTAATGCTCATAGACTGTTTAGCACACTTTAATTATCTTCACATATTCTCTTTAAAGTATTGATATTATTTCAAATATTCAAGGGGTAGTCAAAAAGTTCATAGAAAATCGTGTGTTATGAAAAAACTATACATGAATATCAAAATACATTTGTGTCAAATACATTTTTTACTTTAATTCTGTTTTTCCATGAGCTCTTTAAAGCACTCTCCTATATGAATTTGGCTTAGAAATAATAAAGCTCATAAATTTCTATAAGCTATGTTCATAATTATAATTTTTAATAAAAGAGAATTTTAAGTTGGGTTTTTGAGTTTATCCAAAAAATCCTGCCACATATTTCCCAAACACTTATGTATAATGTATAGACTGGAAAGATGGGTCAAGCAAAAAAATTCCCAATATGCTAAGAGCCTGCTGAGCAATTAAGTTTTTATTAAGTAAATAAATGAATTAAGCAAGAACACACTTAGTCCATCAAACCTTGCAAGGATCTGGCTTACAGGAAGGCTTTGGATTTTGGTAATGTATTTAGGGTACCAAATACTGTATTTAGGGTACCAATATTTCAGAAGAAAACATTGTCTTTGATTTTCACAAGCCACATCATTGAGAAATGCCTGATGATTCAGGTCATAAATAAACACACGGAGTAGATATTTAACAATTTTCACAATGATTCTGGAAGTTAGTGACATTAGCCACATGTTACTGATAAGGAAACTTAAGCTCAGACAGGGTATGATAACTCTCTAGGTTTGTGCTTCTGCCAGGTAGCTGAGCCCATATTGATCTCTGCTGCTCTGCTCCATGCTAATAAACCTGAGCTGTTTCTCGCACACCCAACTATCTCTCCCTCAATTACCATTTTATGAGGCTCAGAGAAAAATCTTTTTATTTGCGTGTCTACATTTTGGATTTCAGGATAAATGTTTTATCATATCAAAGCCAAATTCCCACTGGTGTTATCATCCCTGTAGCCTTTTCACAAAACAATGAACTGGACATGCTTTTCCAGACCTTTTCCCTCACATTCGTATTCTAGGAGCAGAATGAATCCATGTTCAGCCTCCTTGTAAACATAAGAAAACTCTGCCCTTTCATTTGGACAGTGCCTCAGAACAAGTGATTTTTTTTTCTTTTCTTTTTTTTTTTTGTGTGACAGGGTTTATGATTTTGGTCCGGTGAATGAATAAAATTGAAGACTTAGAGGATTTGGCTGTTCTTATGTCTTAAATGTAAAATGTTTCTAAAGCTAGTGTTCCTGCCTCACAAATGATAGGCGAAGTGTGCAGTACTGTGATACCAAAGCTTAATGTGGCCAGACCTTGAACTTTCTGCCTCCATCTGACTTCCTAACATTTAGCGGCTGGAATACAAAATGGTCTGCTGCCGCTCTGCCTCCCAGGTGTCGGAAAGAGCAAATGCTGAAGGACTTTCAACTCAGTGGGCTTCACACAAACTATACCCCAGAGAGAAAAATCTAAGCAGTGCTTCAGGCAGGTGCATGATGTGATTCAGAAGCAGAAAACATTTGATTCCCGAGCAGGAGGCACTAAAATAGAGCTTTGGGAAGGACGGAGGGAAACGCAATGACGGAAGCCATGTTGCCTCTGAGTTCCAACATTTGCACTCATCACCTTCCAGCTCCTCCTCCAGTATAGTAAGGTTCAGGAAAGCCCCAGACAGAGGGGAAAAGGAAGAGGGAGCCAGGTAAGCCCACTACTCCCAGACCTGTGGAGATAGAAAAGGGCACTACTCCTTCTGGGAAAGAAGAAGGAGAATTGAGTCCCCTAAAAGAAGAAAGTTACAGAAATTCTTAACTGGCTCAAATGTTCAAAAGGCACTAAGTCTGTGTGGATTTTCTAATTTCCTTGCAGTAAAATGAATTGTTGCTGTTGCTCCTCTTCCTGCTCTTTTTTTTCCTTAAATATTTTCTTTGTTTAAAAGTAGGCATGTACCAGTTTTTTTGTTTTTGTTTTACAACATAGTGTAGGTGAAACTCACTTTGCCTGTTACTGTCTAACCAACTGGATTTGGTTCTAGTGACTGATGAGATGGGAGCTGTTTTTAGAGCTGGGGAGAAGTTGCTGTATTTATGAACAAGATGGTTTGTGCTTGCTTACCAGAAGTCCTCAGACTTTTTTTTTAGGGCAAAACTCTCTTCTGCAAATGCTCTGTAATCACAAATCACTCATTTCCTGCCCTTCCCATCATCTCAAAATAAAGAGTATGACTTGTATTTTGGGTTCTGAATGGCTTTTGGAACCCATAACAATAAAAGAACCTGTTCAAGTCAACAGAAATGCAGGTGTACCAAGCCTTGGCTTAGCTCTCAGGGTATGGCTGTGAATCTGAAAGCACATTTAACATGAGGGTTGCACTTTAGGATATGTCTTCTAAATATATTTTATTTCATTTGCTTAGAATGGTGACATTAGTCTTACAAACAACCCCTTTAAAGAAAAATCTGACTTGGCAAAATAAGCTCCGAGGCCAAGTGAAATTGTTGACCCTAGTTGGCCCAGATCTTCCCGAAGACTGTATCAAATGGGTTAAAGTTTCTTGCAGTGTTGATTTTCTTAGCCCCTACAGAGGCTGAAACAGACCTAGCGACAGCCAAAGCCCATGGGCTTGTCACCTCTAGCCTCAAACAGCCTCATCAAATTACCACAGTGTACTATACAAATATTATCATGCTCTGTGTGTACCGATGTTGTTGTGCCCTGTGCAATCTTGTAAACCCTAGGCTATAGTCGTTTGAAGTTAACAGACATGCAAAAAAATAAACAAACAAAATCATGAGAGACTTTTCTATTCCAGAAACGGGACTCATACTGATTAGAGAGGCTAATTTTCTCAAAGTTTCTCACAACCATATCCATAGCATTATTAAGAGTTGGAATCAATAGCAGCAAACCTTTGTACAACTTCATTTTTCCCATGCAATATTATGTGTTAGAGAGCTACTTTTATTAACACATGTAGATGGCTCATTCATTTTAATTGCTGAAAGCTGAACAGCTGAGAGTATTTCTCTATTTTATTCCATTTCATTTTATTGATGGACAGTCATCTCTTAATTTTTTCACTATAATTGGCAATGTTGCTACAAATATCTCTATGCAAATATGCCAGAAATACTTACGGGGGGATGAGTCACACCTACTGTCCTCCTAAGGGGTGTGCGGAAAGGTGTATGTGCAATTTGTTCATTATGATGGCTAGGGACTGGTACTGGCAATTGGTATTAGGGGACAGGGATGCTTAGTATTCTGTAGTAAATATCTGGCATAACAAAGAATTTGCCATACAAAGCACTAAAGCTACTTATGCAGAAAAAGTGCTCTCCATTTTGCTCTTAGAAATACAACTGTTGGGTGTGTGGACTAAGTACACTGGTGCTCACCTTCCATTTCAAACTTCCTCTTGTTCGCCTGGCCATTTTGATAACCTGGAATGTTTGATATTCCCTTCTATCTGCAGTTGGAGATGTGTTTTAGATTACAGTTCGATGTTCATGTGGCTATTTGGGAAGGAAAAGGCAAGATGAAGACTGGAGTTATCTGCTGACAAGCTTACACAGTCTTTCTATTTATTTATTTTTTTCCAGCATCAAATGATGCTCCTCTATTCTCGACCCACCCAGAAGCAAGGTGCTGTACCTTTGTTTGCCTGGAAACTAGCAGATGTGTTGTAGCCCTGGAGCTGACAATTGTGGTGACAGCTTTTTGCCTCTGGGATAGCAGCGATATGGGAGTGTACTCATCAGCCACTTCCTTATTTCCCACCTGTCCTCAGTGTGCTGGATTGGCAGCAACTCTGGTGGGCCAGTTAGGAGGTGCAGCTGTGAAAGTCATTGTCAAAGGTCTGCAGAGTCTAGTCTTTCAGCCTTTCCGAACATTTTTATTCCACTACACACTTGTTGTGGCTAGCTTTCTGCTTCAGATATCTAAATTTGTTTCTATTACAATGCACTGAGCCATAACCGAAGCAGTAGGTTTTAGGAATTAGATATCTTTGTACTAGATTTTGTCATGCTGCTCTTCCAAATAATTGGATCAGTTTACCCCACCATGTTTATGAGTTACCACTTCCTCATACCCTCATTGACATTTAGAGTTGCCAGGTAGTTTATACCACTTCTCTTCCTTCCCTCTTCCTCATTATAATTGTTATCATTATTATCTGTCTGTCTGATAATTGTGAAATGACATAATGTTGTCTCTGTTCTAACTCCTGATTATGAGTGATTAAGCAGGTTTTCATATTCGCTGTTTGTGTTCCTTGTCTGATAAATTCCTGATTATCTCCCTAATCTTTCATTCTATGATTTTGTTTTTAATATTGATATGTAGGATTTCCCATTATCTCTGCCACTCTTCATCATTGGCTAGAATCAGCCCAAGAAAGGCGTGATGTAAGGATGACTCAGAATTGACATCAAAGTTCAGTCGCTACATCATTGGCCAGCAATGTTCTCAGCAGTCAGAAGTGGATGAGGCACATTCTTATGGCTGCCAGGGCATGGTGCAGATCCACCTCTGTCTTCTGTGACTCTCTCCTGAGGGAAAACCTAGAAGAATGAGACTAATGGGATGAACTAGAGGTCTGGTCACTGCAGGAGATTTCAGGCTCTGATACTCATCCTCTCCCTCCTCCGCCATCCATTCCATATCCCCCTCACCCTCAGCTATCACCTTAGAAGGTTTTGGTGACTCAGCTGGTGGTACAACTGATCTTTATCTCTGCAAGGTCTGCAGTTTTGATAATCATCCCATTCCCAATTCTAGATTGCTGCACATCGCCATACTCAGTTATAATGGGGCAAGGGAGGTCCAAGAGATACCCAAGTGTATCATCTGGGCTCCATGGCTGTTTCTCCTTGCCCACACATTGTGTAAAAGGAGGCTTATCTCCTGCTGATTGTGGTCAATTAACCCTACGAATATAGTGGCTCCTTTTGTTTCTGGCTGCTTCTTGAGTGCAAGGAGAAGAAAGTGAGTTAGTAACAGGTATAAATTATAGTTCAATAGTATACTTAACTGTGTTCCTGGGAAGCACTTACCCTTTGGGGATTAAGATCTCTGCCCAGGGCCAGCAGGTGGCCCAATGGTTAAAGACACTGGACTCCCACATGGTCGACTGCTGTTGGAGTCCTAGATCTGACAGCTTGCTCGCTCACTCTCTATCTCTCTCTCTGGTGAGTGCATGTGCCCTATAACAAATTATTAATAATGATAATAATAATAAATAGAATTAAATAAACAATTAAAAAATATATCTCCAGCCCGTAGTGCCTAGAGTTATGGGGACATAAAGTATAAGGCCCTCCAGCAAATCACTACAGGTTGGTAAGTGGAGCAGTTCGTGCCTCCATCCCTTGGCTTCTGAACACTTGTATCTTTCCAATCAGGGAAAGAGTGATATTTAGAGAGATTGTTGTTTTAGGAAATGCACTGTGTTTAGAACTATGGCACCTATCACGTGTTTAATCGTTATGGACCACTCCAGCACCTCCTTCATGTCACATCAGTCCCCTAATCTGATGATGTGCGGGCGAGATGCTATTCCTAAGGCTTTGCTGCTCTGGGTTCCCTATTCAAGTGCTCCATCTCTAACAGGGCCCAGAATGCAAAAAATGTATAATTCTCCATGGTGAATAGCATGGTCCATGATGGCAGTTTTGATCCATAGGGTCAGCTGGGTTGTGTGACCCAAGAGACAGCATTGCTGGTACTATGGCCTGGACTTGCTGTAATATTTTCTCCTGCTCTAGGACATCTGACAGCCTTTCACACTTTGTGGTAATTAATCTTAGGTGTGGACTTTGTGCTAATTAATCTTAGGCATGGATGTGTTACCTATAGACCAAGAGGGTCTGCCAGGCATTGTGTTTCCTTCTGTGTGTGGATGTAACAGGCAGCAATTTGACTTTTACTTTGAAAGGAATAGCATTGCAACCTCCTGAACACTAGGTTCCCTAAATTGCAAGAAAGTGTCCAATCCTTGAATCTTTGCAGAATTTACTTCTCATATCTGAAATGTACATGTTTTACCAAAGCCTCTAGAGTACTGGCCACTTCTTCCCCATTTTACCAACTCGGCATGATTTCATTGGTGTAATGGAGCAGTGTGATATTTTGTGAGATGTCCAGGTGGTCCAGATCTCATAGGATTAGACTATGACAGAAGGCAAGCAGCTTAACATAGTCCTGAAGCATAATTGTAAATAAATATTGTTCTGTCCCACATGAATCCGTTTTCAGATCCTCGTTTTTAATTCAAATGGAAAAGAACACATTTGCAAAATCAGTGTCTGTATACTACATACCTGAGGCCGTATTAATCTGCTCTAGCAATGATACCACATCCTGTGTTGCAGCTGCAACTGGAGCTATTTTTGATGAAGTCTCTTGTAGAATATAGTCATTCTCCATGATCCATCAGTTTCTGCAGGGGCCAAATTATTAAACTGAGTGGATATAGGAAAGGAATCACCACACTTCTCACTTGTTTTAGGACATTAAAGGTTGAAACAGCTGTCTTTTAGAATATATATATATATATATATATATATATATATATACATATACATACATATATATATATATATATATATATATATATATATATATAATTTTTTAGTGACAGAGGGCACATATGCTCTTGCTTGAGAAAGAAAGAGAGGGCGAGACAAAGATAAAGTACCCCCCAATCAGGCATAACCATACCACAATACTTTTTCCTCCATTTCTCCATCCCATCAAGGTTTGGGACCCACAAACACATATATCCAGCATGTTTTCTCAAGCTGCCAGATTGAGGATCCATGGTTGGATATGTAGGTTTGAGCTCCCTATGCACAGTGCTTACTGCCAAACTGTGGGACTGGCCCCAAATTATTTTCTTTTTGATTTATTTAATTTTTATCTATCATTATCATTATTTTTTAAATTGCAACAGGGCATGGGCTCTCTCACCAGAGAGAGAGAGAGAGAGAGAGAGTGTAATAAAACAAACTGCCAGGTCCAGGACTCAAACTGTGTTGGCCATGTGGGAGTCCAGAAACTCAGCCACCTGCTGAACCCCCAATTATTTTCTTAAAGATAATTTCTTGATGCTAAATCCACAAAATATAAATCTATCACCTAAAAATAGTACCTTTTTAGTATGTTTACAATGTTTTGCAATCAACACCTCTATCTAGTCCCAAACATTTCCATCACTCCAAAGTGAAATACATTAGGCAGTTTTTTTCTATTTTCTCTTCTCCCCCAATGCCTGATAAGCAACAATATATATTCTGTCTCTATGGATTTATCTGTAAGGTATATTTCATATAAATCAAATCATACAATATGTGAACTTAGAATCTTGGAGGTTGTAGCATTTACGTTCTAGTATGTGTCAGTCCTTCCTTACTTTTTATGGTTAAATAATATCTCATTGTGTGTATATAACCACAATTCTTTATCCACTTATTGGTGGCCATTTGGGCTGTTTTCCCTTTGGCTATTGTGAAAAACACTGCTATGAACTTCTTGTATGTATACGTATATATATACACACATATATATGTAAATACAATGGAGGAGTACGACCCGGCTGGGCCCCAGGATCTGTCTGAGCCACCCCTCCCCCGCTTCTGGTCGGTTCAGTAGGTTGGCAAGGCTGCTATGGTGCGCCCCCCCCCCCCCCGACCTAGGATTTTGCTCCAAAAACTGTGGCAGCCTTGCTGGGAAGCGACCCCCTTCTGACTCCCCAATATACTACTATGAAAGAATTACATAGCTCTCTTATACATCCTGAGTATAGGATAAAATTTTCCAGGAAGTCCCCCAACCACTCCCCTTTGCTCTAATCACCTACTGTTAATTACAATGCTTTATCTCCATGGTCACAATAGAGGGTGGGCTGAAGTTCTTTCTAGGCAGAAATAATATTGACCTTTGGAAGGCCCTTCAAAATACATTTAAGGTAAACTTAATCCTTTCTTTATGTAAAATAGGATTAGGCCAAAACTGGTCCAGGACACACCCGCCCTCACCAAGTGAAACAGATAAATATATTAGGACTCCTCAGATCAAGTTTTAGATCCCTACAAAACTGTATAAGTATCATTCTTTATTAAAATCCATAGGAACTAATATCTATTCTTGAGATTTTCTTTTCTCAGCACCATTCCCGGTAATCACAAAATGGCTGCTGCGCCGCATCAGCTGATAATCATCTCTGCTTACCAGAACTGCTTTCCCAAAACTGCATTCCATAGAGACCCACCTACAATTGCGGAACTGCACGAGACCCACCCTTAATCCAATCCTAACTAGAATCTATATTCCCTATTGTTAAAAACTTTATAAGCTGATAATTAAAACACGTAGCCCCTCTCCCTTTACTTGCATGTATCACATTTTCAATAAAAAGGCACGATGATTCCTAGCAGTTGTCACTCCTCAGAGAGCAATCTCTGGGGGTGTCCGGCATAGGACGTGCATAAAAAGGCACCGAGGTCTCTGTCTTCTGTTCACCTACACCGCCTCCGTCGAGTCAACCCACCCCCGCCGTGGCTAGACCCCAGCAGATTGGCGCCCAATGTGGATTTCTGTGTGTGTGTGTGTATATATATATACACACACATATATACACATATATACATATATATACACACACACATGTATGTATGTATGCTTATTTTCAATTCATTGAAGTATATAATATACCTCCAGGTAGAACTGTAGTGTCATATAGTAATTCCATTTTTAACTTTTGAGGGAACCACCAAACTCTTTTCCGTAGCAAATGAACCATTGTGCATTCCTACCAGCAATATAAAAGAGTTCCAGTTTCTCTATATCCTTGCCAATAATTATTTTCCATTTTTTTAAATCCACTATCCATCATAGTGGATATAAAATGGTAACTCATTGTGGTTTTTGTATTCCTCTGATGACTAATGGTGTTGAGCATCTTTTCATATGTTTTCTGAGCCTTTGAATATCTTCTCTGAGAAATGCTCAAGTCCTCAGTCCACTTTTTAATTGAGTTGTTTATGTTTTGATTGTAAGAACTCTTTATACATTTTAGATATTAGATCCTTATTAGAAGTATGATTTGTAAATATTTTCTCCTATCCTGTAAACTGACTTTTCACTCAGTTTTTTAATGCACATTTTAATTTTGATGAGGTACAGGTATCTATATTTTTTCTGTTTTTCTTATGCTTTTGGTGTCATATCTATAAATTCAGTACCTAATGCAAAGTCAGGAAGGTTACCTTTAAAATTTTCTCCTAAGAGTTTCATGATTTTAACTTTTATTGTCATGTTGCCGATTCATTGTAAGTCATTTGTTTATATATAATAAGGTAGAATACCAAGTTGTTCCAGCAATATTTGTGGAAGAAACTTGATTTCCTGATTGAATTGTCTTGACATCTTGTCAAAAATCAATTAGCCATCAACATATGGTATGTTAGTTTCCTAGCACTGCCATAACGAAATACCGTGAACCGAGTATAGCAAAATACCATGAACTGAGCTTAAAACAACAGAATTCTTTATTGTCTCATAGTTCTCGAGGATAAAAGTCTGTAATTTTATTGTCTCACAGTTCTGAAGGCTAAAAGTCTGTAAAAGATGTTAAGGCCCTGTTGCCCAAAATATCTGTAGAAGAAATCTATGAATGTATCTTGACTCTTTCTAGTTTTTGATGGTTTGCTAGCACTGTGGTTCTTCCTTAGATGCCCTGTAGAACTCCAGACTCTGTCTTTACCATAACAAAGTGTTCGCCCTGTGTGTCTGTTTTTTCATATGGCTGGCTTATAAGGATACCAATCATGTTGCTTCAGAAGTCAATCCTACCCCAATGTGACCTCATCTTAACAATTATATCTCAGTATATTTCCAAATAGTCACATTCAGAGGTATTTGGACTGGGTCTTCAATGTATCTTTTTGTGGGGAAGGACACAATTCAATGCATAAAATATGGGTTTATGTTTGGACCATTGTTTTATTCCATTGACCTCTATCTTTATCCTTATGTGAGTACCACCGTGTTCTTGTGACTTCACTTTTGTTACTCAATGTGTCTCCTCCAACTTCGCCTTTTTTTTTTTTTTTTTTTTGCTATAGAGGGTGCATGTGCTTGCCAAAGAGACAAAGGGAGACAGACAGAAATGGAGAAATCAACCCCCCAGGGGGCATGGTCATGCTGCAATCCCTTCTCTCCCATTCTTCTCTCAGGATTTTGGCCATGTATATTCACACATGTGCCCAGCTTGAGTTTTAAGCCACTGGGTCCAGGATGCGAACCACAGTTGACTACCTGGGAGTCCAGCGACATAGATTATGTTATCTCCTGATCCCACCTACTTCGCCTTTCTTAATCCAGATTATTTTGTCTATTCAGTGGCTCACACAATTCCATATGAATTTGATATCTGGCTTTCCTAGCTCTACAGAAATGACTTGGGATTTTGATGGAGTTGCATTGTAGCTGTAAATCAGTGTGGTTCATGTTGTCATCTTAACAATGCTGAAGGTTTCAATTTATGACCTGAAGATGTCTTTCCACCTATTTAAGTATTAAGTATTATGTTTTGGAAAAGTTTTACAGTTCTGTGAGTATATGTTTTTCACCTCATTTATGTTTATTCCTGGGTATTTTATCCTTTTGGATGCTATAGTAAATAGTACTTTCTTAATTTCCTTTTCAATTTGTTTATTGCTCTTTTGTGGATGCCCAGGTGATTTTTGCATTGTCGATGCATTGTCTCATGCTACTTTGGTAAATTCATTGATCAGTTCTAGCGGTTTTTTGGTAGAAGTTTTAGCCTTAGGGACACATGCTCACAGCGGAGAGAGTAAGAGACAATGAGAGGGAAAGTGAGAAAACACTCCCCAGTGGGGATGGCCATGCCACAACCCCTTTTCCATTCTCCTCTCAGGACCTTGGGCACTTACACACATGTGCCTGACATGAGTTTCAAGTCACAAGGTCTGGTACTAAAACTATGGTAGGCCGTGTGGGAGTCTAGCCATGTGTGCACTATGCCATCTGCTATTCCCAGTTCTAGTAGATTTTTAATGGACTCTGGGATTTTCTTTTTTTTTTAACATTATTATTATTATTATTATCAACTTGTTACAGGGTATGTGCACTCACCAGAAAGAAAGAGAGAGAGAGAGAAAGTGAGAAAGCAAGCTGCCAGGTCTGGGACTGGACCTGCAGTAGTCTACCATGTGGAAGTACAACATCTCAAGCACCATGCCACCTGCTGACTCCAAGATTTTCTAAGTTTAAAATTTATATCATATGTTAATAAAGGTAGTTTTATTTCTTTGTTCTTAATTTATTTTTTTTAATTTCTTTTACTTGCCTAATTTATCTTTTTTTCTTTTTTAAGAATGAGATTTTTCCTATATAGTGTGTGTGCTCACTGGAGAGAGAGAGAGACAGAAAGCGAGAAGTAACCCCCTAGGGGGATGGCTACATTGTAATCCCTTCTCTTCCATTCTCCTCTGTGGATTTTGGGCATGCACACACACGTAGTCAGCTGTGTTGCAGGCCTTAAGGTCAGGGACTTGAACTGCAGTTGGTCATGTGGGTGTCCAGCAACATAACCATTTTGCCATTTGCTGGCTTCATCTTGCCTAATTTTTCTAACTAGTACAATGTTAAATACCAGTGGTGAATGTAGTCATTTTTGTCTTCTTTCTGATCTTAGGGAGAAAGTTTTTGTCCTTACACCATTGAATATGATGTTAAACATAGGTAAGATAATACACTATTTGAGATGGGGCAGTGCTTTTTCAGGAATTTTTATTTGATCTTTACCTCTGTAACAGTTCTTACTCCATAGATCAGGGACCCAATGTGAAAGTCACGCTAACTTCTATGTATATCAATTCCAATTAAGCACTGGAGACTGGGAAAATCATTGTTGGATGGGTTTGTGGACCCAGTGGGGCCATGGTGAGACAAAATTTAGTCAAATCCATTATAATCTGGTCCCCAAAAGCTCCTACTTTAATGGGGGAACCATGATGACACTTTCTTTGTCTTGAACAGTAGGAATACAAATTATATACTGGACATACATTTAAATTTCTATTTTGGATGATAATGGACTTTTAAGCATATGCGTGTCCCACGATCTTTGTGAAACCTTTATACTAAATAAATTATGTGCTGTTTATCTGACATTCAAATTTAACTGATCTTTGCATATCTTTTTAAATCTTGGAGAAGCATTATGACAATTACTTGTCACAGTTATAGGGTCTTCATCCCTGGGATGGGGCTATCTTTTTAGTTAATGGATTTCTTATTTGAAAATTAACTCAAATCAGATAAATAAAGGATGAAAACTTTTGTGTGGGGGGAGGCAGGGTATGATCATCCTCAGTCATCTACTCCTCCATTTTTGCTTTATATTTTTCTTGAATTAGTAATACATATAGTAAGCAGCACCCTTGTTCACTGACCATCTATTTTGTCCTTAAAGACACTTTGTTCTACTAACTCATACCCCTAAATCTCTGTTTGTGGATGACACAATGTTTTGTGGGGACAGATGCTAAGATAATGCATTTTAGCATTAAGAAGAATGTAGAAAAGTTCCTGTGATCTTGTCATTTATTATTGGAATGTCAGCCTCTTGGATTCTAGCCTTTAAAGAGCATTAATACTTCAGGGCTCCCATAATCATCATGGATATTAATAAGTCCAGCTCTGTAATCACTTTTCTCACCATTATCCTAGGGCTTACGGAGAGACCAGTATCTTAACTTCTCAGTGATTGGTGCTCTTCAATAACATCATTTTTACCTTGGTCAATGGTGTGTCTTCTAGCCTTTTTTTTTTGTTTGTTTGTTTTTTGTTTTTTTTTTGTTTTTTGTGAAAGACAATTTTCTGATAGATCTCTTAGCCTTACATATTATATTAATTCCAGCATTGGTACTTCTCTCAGCTTTTTATACCTTTCTCTAATATCTTCAATATTTACTAAGGCAACTTTCTACTTCCAGGCTCATCACTGTTGTTAATGTCCATTTTTAGATAAAAATCTCCTTTAGAAAAGCCAGGTCAATGTTATTTTATGTTATTACCAGCACAAAACATAGTGACTTTTGTATAACAGGCCTTCCCTATGTTTCTCCAAACTTAGGTAAAACTACACTTAATTCTGTGACAGCATGAGATGGATTGACTTGAGAGATCATTACTGCTTTTGAATGTTCTTTAAATTACCTTCTTTATTCTTCGTATAAAAAGTTATGTGTGCCTTTGGCCCATGCAGATATATTTCTAATTGTAAGACTTCTTTAAAGGTATAGTTACAAACTTCCAAAGTATCCAATTTATCAGAATTTAAACATTTAGGTGTAGAAAGAGATCATGAAGTCTAAGTTCACGGCTTCTACTAATGGAGGATTCCTATTGGTTCTTTTTCTCAAAGATTATCATTCCATTTGTGTTTTCCAGTGGGGGAGGGCAGTGCTTTAAAAGGATACATTGTATATTTGAACAGCACTGTTACAAAGTTTTTCTTTAAAATGAGGTAAACTCTTATTTATTCAAACTTTACCCCCATTCAACTTAGTTTTATACTCTAAAATTACACAGCTACACAGTATGAGGATAATTTTCTTTTCTTTATGGTAGCACCTCAGATGGGAGAAAAAGAAAACTGTCATAATGCCTATTTATCTAACCTAAGCAGTTACCTTACCATTAGCTCCTTCTCGTTTCTAATTTGGAATTTAGATATTTTATCCTCCAGTTTACCTTTCTGTAGCAAAACTTTGTAAAGATCCTTAAAGCAAGAATCTGAAGAGGACAAAATGCTCAGCTAACAAAGTCCTAGTTGCTAATTTCTTTATTAACAGGACTCCTTTAAATCAGGTTTCTTCAATAAACTGTCATTTATTTCTGCAAATGTAACAATACCAACCCTTAAGGAGAGCTCCAAGTCTTCATAAGTGGTATTTTCTTATTCCAAAGTATATTATCTGGCCATATAAATCCATGCAGGACAACTCACATGCATGATAAGAAAAATGAATTATCTTAGCCTCTGTCCCCACAAGACATTGTGTCTTCTCCTCAAATGGAACCTGTTTTTTTAAATAGTATATTTATATATTTGTTCCATATGCTAGAGAAACAGAGAGAGAGAGAATGAGAAAGTAACCTGATAAGCATTTGGCATCATGATCCACCCCTAGCTTCAGCCAGTACCAGGTCATGTGTGCACATGTGCCCAGCATACTCAAGGAGGTCTCAGACATGAATCTAGAACATTCCCCTTTGGATCAGCTTTGCATAGTGTTGCATTTTACTGCTGTACCACTGGAATGGTCTTTTATCAACTTGTAATTTGTTCTTTTAAAAATACATATTGTCTTATACCCACCCTGCATCTAACCAAAAAATTAAATTGTCATTACTAATGTTCTCATATATCCCTCAATCCAAATTTTCTTTGATAACCATAGGATGTATAAGTGTATGTACATGTGCATGTGGAATGTGTGTGTGTGTGTGTGTGTGTGTGTGTGTTAAAGAGAGAGAAAACAAAAAATGTATTAATGTGTACAGAATAATATAATTTCTGTATATGGTGACAAATAGCTATAATTTGAGAGTTGGAGTTTCATCCAAATATGCATCAAAAGTTCCTTTTTTTATGTTTTCTATTTGGTTGTGTTTCTTTAAAAATAAAACGAAGTTATTGCATTTTATGCTCTTTGGGGTGAGATTTTAGGCATAACAGTTGTTATAAATGTCAAAGACATAACTGATAGTATTGGAAGAATGTGAGTTCACGTGTAGTAAAGGAAAAGTTAGTAGTTGGTATAATGAGCTATTGGGCATCTTTAGTGGATTAATTTCCCACAATTCTCAAACACAGGACCAATTGCTTCTGGTTGTCTGTCCTTATCTACAGAAGACTTGAAGGTACTTACTACAATCTTCTCTGAGAATATTCAGAGTGAATCAGCATTTGAGTAATGTATATCATTATCAGTATAAAATAATAAAGAATAGAAAGAAAATCAGCTTAGGACAGTGTAAAGCTAATTTTCTGTACGAGTGTGATAAGAAGCAGAGGGAGTCCTTCTTGTGTGATATATCAAGGTGATAATATGCCCCATTAGGACAATTTGTTTTATATTTCTTAAAATAGATATGACTGAGAAAATGACAGATGGAGGTCAGGAAAAAATTCATGAAGTCCTTCACCTTATATTCATAAATCAATGACTTGGTCCCAGAGAGTTGGCTAAAAATATATTTCTCTTTCAGATGAAGGAGATTAGGTTGTGAAATGAAGAATGTGTTGACTGAAATAACTGAGAACATCATCTTTGTCATTAACACTATACTACAGCCTTACACAAGACATAGGAAAAGTGATTTCTCTTTCACTTGTACTTCTCTGTCATTCTCTTTCTCTTTCACACACACACACACACACACACACACACAAACACATATATATAGGTTCTGATTTTATAGTTGAAACCATGTGAGTTTATAGTCAGAACAATAATTAAAATCAATCAAATACTTGTCCCCTGGGAGGGGAAATAGTTAAGAAAGAAATCATAATTTACATCAAAAAGTACTAAGGTGCCAGGTCTGGTAGCTCAGCAGTTAAGCCCTGTGCTTTGAGAGCTATTATAAAAGCCACGTGAACAGCTGAAGTTCAAAACCTGGCCTGGGGAACCAGCAGTTAGCATAATGGCTATGTCGCTGGACTCCCACGTAGTCGACCGCGGTTCACGTCCCGGACCCGGTGGCTTAAAACTCACGCCAGGCGCGTGTGCGTGCGTGCCCAAGATCCTAAGAGGAGAATGGAGGAGAAGGGATTGCGGCGTGATCATCCCCCTGGGGGGTGATTTCTCGCTTTCTGTCTCTATGTCTCTCTCTGTCTGTTTGGCGAGCGCACGCGCCCTATAGCGAAAACCTCTCCAAAAAAAAAAAAAAAAAAAAAAAAAAAACCTGGCCTGGAGGCTTGAAATAGATACTAGGAACATGTTCATGTGTGCTCAAAATTCTCATAGGATGGAAAAATGAAAGAAAAAGGATTGTGGTGTGACCATGCCCCATTGAGAGGTTTTCTCTCTCTCTGATCAGCACATATGCACTCTAGCAATTAAAAAAAAAAAGTACCAAGTATGTCCGTGGATGAAAAATCAGAAAATATATCCAGAAGGGATTATGTTGAAATAATACTAATAGCTAAAAATGTGTATTTTTGATGTTTTTATTCTAAAATATCAATACATATCCAGCATCAAATTCCCCAAATATATCAGTATATGAAATGATAATCTTAGGTTGAAAATGAAATCGTTGAAATTCAACGTGAAATACTAATTTTTAAAAATAATACCCTTTGAAATATAACTCTAACCTTTTCCACTTATAATCAGGTACAACCTAAGCTATAATGAAGGTACTTAACGTGTCAGGAAACAGGGAGAAGGAGTTCAAATGGCAAGATACATTGTGAATTTCTACTGAGAGTTTCACTCTTGCTTCTATTTTTTATTGCATTCAATAGGCGTCACAGAAAAAAAAAAATCCTTTAAAGAAATACATTCTACAGCTTATCACTCATGTTGGAGAAAGCTCGTTTAATGCTTTTGTTGGCCATGATACTGAAAATAAGTCTTGATTGAAGCAAGCACAGCCATATATTGAAGTACACAAATAGACGTGTTTGCTCGTTTTTTTTTCCTCCAGCCTTGCTGCAGGAATGCAAATGAGTTTCCAGGCCCAGTTTCAAGCTGTCAAGTGACAAAAGGGGGGAGGGGGCACACAAAAAAATCAATTGAGTTAACCTAGCATGGAAGACTACAGATTAATTATGTTTAAAGAAACTGAAAACAATGTGTTTTTGTGCTGGCAACTTGAAAGATTGGTGCCTGAAATACTCTTTAATATTATGTAAACAAATGGAGCCTAATCAATTGTAGGAAAGGCAGTCATCATACCTGTAAAGGATGTCAAGGGACGTTGTTTGCTTTCCTTTCAAATAAATGAACGGGTACACAAAACAGGAGCCCTTTTGCAGCTCCAGGCAGGATTTATATATTGCTTACAGGATGGTGACAGATTGGCATTGTGACTTCAAATGCCAAGTAGGCATCAGTATACTTACTCTGTCTAAGGTGACTCCTGAATCCCAGAAATGCGAGGATTGTCGGCAGGTTGTACTCTCATTCTATCTCTATGTTTTGCAAGGGAGACATGATCTTTGAGGCTTCTGAGTAAGTTTTTGGTTCACTCAACTAGATTAAGCCGAACTGAGTATTCAGTTGTTATACTGTCGCTTGTGTAGTAAACTGGAAATTGTTAAATACATTGTTTTGGTTCTAGACCCTGCCTGACTTAAATATTAGGTGATTTACTTGTTTACTAGCTCATGGATGCTGATGGAGGATCCAAAGAAGGTTAGCAGTGTATGCCAGAATTTAAGACATTAAAACTGAGTTAGGAAAAGTTCAATAGAGGAGACCCAACTATATAGAATTTTAGAGAAAAACACAACCCCTTCAAGCAAAGTAGCAGAAGCTGTCTTTTGAAAAAAATAAAATAAAATAAAAGGGGGGTGGATGTTAAAAATAACTGATGTCTTTGGGACCAGCCGAGGCGTGGTGGTTAAGGTGCTGGACACTCCCACATGGTTAACCACAGTTCAAGTCCCAGACCTGGTGGCTTCCTTTGTCCCTTTCCCTCTCTCTTTCTCTGTGTGTGTGTCTCTTTCTGGTCAAATTAAAATAAATAAATAAATAAATAAATAAATAAATAAATAAATAAATAATATTTTTTTAAAAAATAAATAACTAATACCTTTGAGGTTTACCTATAGTATACAAGCATTCAAAACATTTTTAGTATTTAAAAATATATACTTGAATTTAAACAGAAGAGAGATTGGAGTAAACAAAAATGACTTGACTTAATATGATTTGGAATGGTAAATGTTCACCAACCGGCAGCAGGAAATTAAAGGAATACAAAGGAGATGGGACTAAAAGGATAGGTTAATTTGCTTCACATGAGATGTAAGAAAGATAACTTTATTTTTTGAAATTTTAGATGAATCAATGATTTTACAGAGAGAGGGTTCAAGTTTTGTGCATAAGCACTAAGGAAAACAACATTCTGTGGTTATGTTTATTTTCATGAAATGAATTAGAAAGTAGATTTGGGCAATTCATTGAATGTATTGGATATTTGAAGACAGTATCTTGTTTTCAGCTGAAATTTAAATATGGTTATACTATAGCTAAATATAAAATGCTGACTAACATTTCCAGCAAAAAATTACAAAGAACAGATAAAGTATTAAGATTTTTGGTTTTGCTCAGTGTTTTAGTTTTCAATTTTATTTAATTTTATTAAGTTGTATGTATTAAATCAATTACCATAAAGAATAAACAAAATTATATATATTACTGCACAAACTCATAATTACTTAGCATGTCCATGCTGGGTAATGCAGGTTTCATTTTATTAGTAAAGATGCTGCAGAACTGCAGTCCATGTAGTTTCAATTGAATAGGTTTGAATAAGTTGGTCCTCATGCATTTACTATCTGATCAGACTTGAGACAACAGTCACATTACATTTGCTAAGTAGGATCTTCATACAGATCTTTTTTCTCTTTTTATAGACCCTTTGTCTCGCCTATTCTGTAATGTATACCTAGAAAATAAATAGATATAAAACAAAATTTACTATAAAGCATTTACCTATTAAATTGCATTGATAAATACACAATATTCTGAGTAATTATACAAGATACAGATATGGGGACCAGCAGTTAGCATAATGGCAATGTCGCTGGACTCCCAGGTAGTCGACCATGGTTTGTGTCCTGGACCTGGTGGCTTAAAACTCATGCCGGGCGCGTGTGTGTGTGTGCCCAAGATCCCGAGAGGAGAAAGGAGGAGAAGGGATTGCGGTGTGGCCATCCCCCCTGGGGGGTGATTTCTCACTTTCTGTCTCTCTGTCTGTCTCTGTCTTTCTGGCGAGCGCACGCACCCTATAGCAAAAACCTCTAAAAAAAAAAAAAAAAGATACAGATATGAAGCATTTCTTTACATTAAGGGATTTCAAAAAGTTTATGAGAAAATAGAATTAAATGTTGATGATTTCATGTATGATAATATCTTTAGGCGAATATGTAGTGTATTTATGCTGGGGAAATTAATCTACATGCTGTAATGATATGCAGTGATTGAATATACAAAAATTATATAAAAATATTAAAATTATAAAAATATTCTTTAACCATAAATAGCCTGCTGGAAGGTTCTGAGAAAAAAAAACTAAAACAAACAACAACAACAACTAATATATATAATATATATATATATATATTTCTCAGCATAATCTCTGTCTAGTTCAAGAAATTCAAGACACTTTTGTAACTGATGATACTAGCCATTTATTCCAACCCTAAAGAACTGAGGGTCTTGTTTAATTTATCTATATCAGCATAGTTTTGTTTGCATTATTAACTGAAGAAAAATGGGTGCCTTTTAAATAAGTTTTAAGATTCTGAAACAAAAAGAAGTCAGAAGGAGTCAAATAAGGACTGTCTGGTAGATACCTAATGAGTTACCATCCAAAATCCATTAAGATTGCCTTATTTGTTGAGAAGAATGAGCAAGAACATTGTAGTAGAGAAGATCTCTGTTGAACCTTTCCTGGACAGTTTTCTGTTAAAGCTTTAACTAACTTTCTCAAAATACTCATAATAAGCAGACTTTCTTTGGCCTGCCAAAACAAAATTCCTTGAGTATCCAGAAGAAATAGTTGTCATGACTTTTGCTCTTGAATGGTCCACTTTTCTTTGAATGAACCACTTCCACCTCTTGGTAGCCATTGCTTTGATCATGGTTTGTCTTCAGGATCATACTGTTAAAGTCATGCGCCATCTCCTGTTACAATTCCTTTAAGAAATACTTCAGAACCTTCATTTAAGCATCACTTGTTTAACATTTCTATTGAAAGCTTTGCTTTTACTGCAGTTGATCTGGGCACAACAATTTTGGTACCCATAGAGTGGAAAATTTGGTCAACTTACATGTTTGAATGTAAGCTACAGTAATTGAGAAGTCTATGGTGTTGCTATTATTTGTGCAGTTTGACCTTTTTGGTTAGCGCATGAATAAGGTTAATTTTTTTCCTCACAAGTCGTTGTGAATGACCTATCCCCATGGATGTCATTTTCATTATCATCTCATCCCTTCCTAAATGTTATTAATTTGTAGGGAACCAGCAGTTAGCGTAATGGCTATGTCGCTGGACTCCCACGTAGTCGACCGCGGTTCGCGTCTCGGACCCGGTGGCTTACAACTCACGCCGGGCGCGTGTGCGTGCGTGCCCAAGATCCCGAGAGGAGAATGGAGGAGAAGGGATTGCGGCGTGACCATCCCCCCTGGGGGGTGATTTCTCGCTTTCTGTCTCTCTGTCTCTCTCTGTCTGTCTGGCGAGCGCACGCGCTCTATAGCGAAAAACCTCTCAAAAAAAAAAATGTTATTAATTTGTAAATTGCTGGTTTCTTTGGAGTGGTGTAACAGAAACGTTTTATAAAGCATCAATGATTTCACCATTTTTCCACCCTAATTTCACCCTAAATTAGATGTTTTTTCTTGCTTCATTTTTAGCAGAGTTCATGGTGCTCTGATAATGGCTCTTTTCAAACTGATGTTATCTTTCTTAGTGTCTCAAACTAGATCCTGTTCAGACATGTTACATCAAGTTAGTGCAAGTTAATTTTGATGCAAATATATTTTCACATAGAAAACCTTGCATAGGTTTTTTTTTCCTTTCCATAAACTATTTAAAGAGTCTCCTTATATTTATACATATATTTACATATATGTATATATACATACATCTATATGCATACATATGTACATTTATACATATATTTTTATGTGAATATTGACTTATCCTAAAAATGAAATTTTCCTCCTTGAAATAAGCCAAGTTACAGTACTTTGCTAAGCCAAAGCATTAAATTATTCTCATCATATGCATTGCCATCTGTCATACTTGTACTTTTTTTGTGAATCACAGAAAATGCATTTTGAAATCATATTAAACAGACCCATAAGTAATTATCAAAGTATTAAGTACCTTCTGAAGACAGGTTTGAACACATCCATTACAACAGAATTTTTTTAGGTTGCTAGCCATAAGACCTTTCCATTCAGAAAAACATTTTGTAATATTATTGTATAATAATCTGGCAAACTGTTTCTATGTGCATCTGTTTGAATAGTCTTATAACATAGCACATTACAAAAGAAGTTCTGTTCTGTGATTCATACACATTCCCTTTTCTTTGATAGTTTTCCATGTTTTATTAATGGGGAAGAAATCTTCATAATGAAGAAAGTGTCTAAATCCTGAAAATACCCAGATTATTTTGCCTTACAGATTTCAGGATTCTGCACATTTGGAAGGATGGTGGGTGGAAATGAACTGCTTTATTTGTGGACTAGAGCTCCTGTCAAGAGAACCACTCAAATGCTGTTGCATTAGTTCTGTAAAAGGAAGATAACAATGTCACAGAAAAATTGGTTCCATTTTTTCATAGTTCTAATCTGGGGAAATGCTCTTTTTTTATTTAACCAAAACAGATACCTTCAGTAGCACTACTACTCCAGAATAGTTTGTAATTTGAACTATTTTTCACATGGAAGCCATTTGTAATTCTGCTTATACTTGCTTATAAATCATTGGTTCTTTTTAAATGTTATCCTTAAAATTCCAATATGGCCAGACCAAGTCAGAATACAAAGGGCTTATCACTTTCTATTTTCTTAATAGAAATATGACGAAAATTCACAGATTGCATTTGTCATGTCAAGGCACATTGCCTACTGTTGCTAAAACTTGATTCATTAAGACCAAGTTGATCAGGGCCAGCAGGTAGAGTAGTGGTTAAGGTGCTAGACTCCCATGGAGTCAACTGCATTTTGAGTCCTGGATCCATGCCAGTGGGCATGTGTGCCCAAAATCCCCTGAAGAAAATGGATTGTGGTGTGGCCATCCCCCTCGGGAGGTTATTTTTCACCTTCTGTCTCTCTATCTCTCTCTGTGTCTCTAGTGAGCACACATGTCCTCTGGTAAAAATATATATTAAAAAACAAAATAGGAACAGATTAAGTTTATGTTAAAGATTAAGTTATATGTAATCTTGGCTTATTAAAATTATGAGTACTTGCTACATATGTTTTGTTTGCTCAGCTATTTATACCTAAACATAAATGTTTATAGTTAACTCTATTTTTTTTTTTTTACATTTCTCACCTAGCTTTTAATATATAAAACAACATTTGGACATCTCTCTCTCTCTCTCTCTTTTTAACATTTTTTAATTTCATTTCTCTTTTACATTCAATCACATTATTAGATTTCAAACTGAATATTTCAACATGTGAACATTACTCCCTAGTGCAGTTGATAAAACTATAAAGTATCTTCAACAGATAATATCACATTTCTTTGTCCCATTAATGCTATGCCTCTCAATTTTTCTTCTAAATGTCCTTCCTTGGACTCTACTCTTTCACACACACCATATTTGGTATTTACATCCATTTACTGTGTTTCTATATCCTTTAGTCAATCAGTTTGTCTTACAGTGTGGACACTCAGTATATATTAAGTAGGGACATACAATGTCTCTCCTTCATAGCCTGGCTTGCTTCTCTCAGCAGTAAATCTTCTATATTCTTCCACTTTCTTTCAAAAGCCACATTTTTTGTTTGTCTGTTTGTTTTGTTGTTGTTTTATGGCTGAATGGTATTCTAAAAAGTATATGTGCCACCGTTTTTCAATCCATTCATCTGTTCATGGGCATTTGGGTTGGCTCCATGGATAGTGCTGCAATAACATCAATGTGCAAGCACTTTTCTGATTAAGAATTCTTCTGTCCTTTGGGTAGATAGCAAGGAGTGGGATTGCTGGATCATATGGTAGTTCTATTTGTAGATTTTTGAGGAATCTCCAAATTGTTCTCCACAGTGGCTAGATATTCTATCCTGTCAGTGGCTTCTCATTTTAACCATTAATCTTTCTTTAAGTTTTGGGGGCCAGAGGGTAGCATAGTGGTTAAGGCACTGGACTCCCACATGGCCAACCACAGTTCAAGTCCTGGACCTGGTGGCTTGTAACTGGTGTCAGGTACATGTACATGCATGCCCCAAATCCCAGAAGGTGAATGAAGAAGAAGGGATTGTGGCATGACCATCCCCTAGAAGGGTGATTTATTGCTTTCTCTCTCTTTCTGTCTTTGTCTCTCTGATGAGTGCATATGCCCTATAGCAAAAATCTCTCTCTTAAAAAAATAGTTACTTAATTTTTCTGGTTATAAAAACAGAACTTTTTTTTTTCTTTTTTTTTTGAGAGGTTTTTGCTATAGGGTGCGTGTGCTCGCCAGAAAGACAGAGAGAGAGACAAAGAGACAGAAAGTGAGAAATCACCCCCTGGGGGGATGGCCACTCCACAATCCCTTCTCCTCCATTCTCCTCTCGGGATCTTGGGCATGCACGCACATGCGCCTGGCATGAGTTTAAGCTGCCAGGTCCGGGAAACTTTCTTGGTAGTGGCAAGGGTTTATTTAATTAAATTTCTAAATATTTATTGACTACTCTGGGCTTGGCACAATACTAGATACTAGTTTGTTGAAGCAAATAAAAGAATGTTCTTACTGAAAAGTACGTAGTAATTTATTCAGTAATATAGATATTGCACAGAGATCTGTGTGAGAATACCTTAGACTCTAAGGCATTGGCCCTTATCTGTTCTTTCCTCTTCCACTTTAACTAACATTCCCTTTCTTTCTTATGCTCCTATCTCCATTCTGTACTGACCAAAATAGTACAATGGGGGAAATAAAAGGACAATGGATGGGCAGAAAATGGACAAAGAAATCTAATTAAACAGAAGTACACTCTATCCTAGACTGTCTTCAATGAATATTAAATTGCTTTTTGTCGAGAACCTGGGAGCAAATTTTGTTAATGGTATATCCTGAGACTTGGTTACTACAGTACATAGCAATTTTTTTTTTTTTTTTTCTACTAAGAAGAGAGGGAGAAATATGCTGAGTATGAAACTAGGTTCATCCCCTCAGTAAACCAGTGTAATTCTGAGCTAAAACCAGTCATTGCTGATTTAGCAGTGAGAGTACCTTTGCTGTATAGCCACTGATGTTTACAAATTCAAAGTGGAAAAGGGCCAGGAATGTAAACAAGAGATAAGTTTCTGGCTCTGCTAGTTGGAGGACCCAAAGACCTTGGAAAGACAGTAAGAATCTCTCAGGAAACTCTTGAAATTGTCATTTACAATCCATACTTCAAAATTTCTAGAAATCGGGAACTATAAACTTTCCTGGTTAATCACTAATGGACAGAAATTTTCAGATAATTCTGAATTCTGAAATAGATCCTTGACATCTGCAACATCTAAATGAAGAAAAAGACTGTAGTTGAGGTTAGTTTTATCCTTAGCACCAATAGGAGTGAGGGAGATGATGAAGAGGTCAAAAGGATTGGATAAAAATCTGTTTATTAGATCTGTTTATTAGAAAATCTGCATCAGAGTGAGCATTGGAAACCCAGCTACAGCTTGAGGAGTCAAAGGGATGGTATATTTCAAGTTTAGGGCCATGGCCACTGAATTGGTTTCTCAGCTACTGTTCAAAGGTTTGCACTACACTGCACCGATGGGCTATTAAGAGAGAAAAGAGGAGTTATTGGTACAGGAAAGAGTAAGGGTGGTGGTGGTTGTGGTGAGTAAGAGTTCATACAAGCCAGTCTCAGCACTTCTGAGAAGCAGCAGCGAGGTCCTCATCAAAGTCATCATAATAGATGTGGTGACCAACGACCTGATCCTACTGAGAATTATTAAGAACTATTTCAAGAAGCAGGAACAAATGAAGAATACCAAGGAGGTAGAAGAAAATCAAAACTATGTGGTTTAAAAATTGAGTAATTAAAATGATCAACTATCAAGTAAAACATTGACTCAGCAAGGAGAGGTGGTATTGACATCAACTCACAGGCAAGCATAGCAAGAGCAAGTGTCAGGGAACAGAGTAGGGTAATTACAGATTCCTGAGGAAAAGAAATGGAGATAGAAGAGGAGACAATTATTTTCAGATTATTTTGTGGAAATGTATATAGGATGAAAGCGATCTGACAATGTTTAGATGATTATGTGAGTCAATTAAAACACAGTAGCAGATATTTTCTCTATCTATGAGTTACACATTTCAATCCTAACTCTTCCATTTTCAAGCATCAGGACTTTGGGCATTATTCAGTTTGGGACATTTCTAGGACAAATCTCAGTTTCTTCTTCTGTACATGTGGTTTTCAATGTACCCTCAACTAATGTTAGCTAGTTGTTTTTCTTTGAAGACGTTGCAGAAAGAAGGAAAACATCCATGTAGCAAAGTCTCCTGAGAGGTAGAAAGCTGTAGACTCCAGAATTCAGGCGAACAAATTAATCTTTCAAAGGAAGTTGGATTCTCCTACACTATAGTGAGTGTAAAAGATAAAACAGGCATGATACAATTATGGGCTTGGCATCAACAGATTTTAATAATTAATTAAATAAATTAAAAATTATTTAAATTAAAAATTAATTAAATAATTAAAAATTAATATTTTTTTTCTCATATTAGTAGAATAATCAGTTCCAACTAGATTACAGAGTTGATGAGTAGAAGCTCAGAAGAATAGGGGCACAATTTAAAATAGCCACTGTACTGATTGTAAGAGGATGTATCTGAGGAAACAGGATTATAGACAGATTTGAGTGCCCATTTGATACTGCAGAAAATACATTTGATGGAACATTGTGAAGCTCTGTTGTTTTCCTGTAAATAGTGTACCCAGTTTAGTACTTCATTACAAAAGGATGACAATGGATTTGATCTGAAAGAAATATTCTGTGAAGTGGACATGAGAAAATAATAATTGACCAGATCAAAGAAAGATATTAAGAGTGGCCAATTTGAGGGGCCACATGGTGGTACAACATCAACCTAATGCTTTGTGATGTTGTACTTCCATGGGAAGGTCCCAGGTTTGAACAGCAGTACCTCCTGGTACATGTCAGACACATGCATGCATGCCCATGATCTGTGGGCAGGCTTGGGCTGGAGTTGGATAGAGCTTGAAGATTTCTATTTCTTCCTCTTCTCTCTGAAAAATATAAATAACTAAAAAATAGTAGCTCACTTGAAATCTATTGGAAATTGGTAAGGGAGGGGTGGGAGTGTAATATGTAGATACTGAAAAATTACAAAGGACTGGAGTATGGATATCTTGACCAGATGGAATGAGAATAAAACTAACTGGGGGAGTAGAAAGCTGTAGTAAAAGACGACTGGGGCTTGTGGTTGGTGTGGTGGTTAAGGCAGCTATCTCCTGCATGACTGACTGCTCAGTTCAAGTCTGGGACCTAGTGACTTGAAAAATATGCCAGGTGCATGTGTATGCCCCAAATCTGAAAAGATGAAATGAAGGAGAAAGAATTGTGGTATGGCCATCCCCCATGGGGGTGCTTTTTCACTTTCTTTCTCTCTTGGTCTTGCTCTTGTGGGCTGGTCCTGTAGTGTGAGAGCGTGAGGTAAAGGGAGCCAGATGCCACATAGCCTACCATGGTTGTAATCCTTGCCCTAGTGGCTTAAAAACTCACTAGGCGCGCGTGTGTGTGTGTGTGTGTGTGTGTCTCAAATCCAGACTAGATGGAGAATGGATAAGAAGGAATTGCAGCTCTCCTCTCTCTCTCTCTCTCTCTCTCTCTCTCTCTCTCTCTCTCTTTGGTGAGTGCATACAGCTTCTGGAAATTCAAAAAAAGAAGTGACTCATTTCATGTTTGTTATCTTTCAAAAATCATTAATAGTTTACATTTCATTTCTTCTTAATTACACATTTTTACAAATGTAGACAATCCAGACTACATTGGTAATCTATTGGCATGTGGAATGAGATTCCATTTGTACACAGATTTGAAGGTTTTATAAATAGTACAATCATTGTATACGCATAGCCTGGATATATATTGTTTATAATCTTATTTATATATCCAACTCTCCTTGGGATGAATTCTACTTAGTTCTAATTGAAATATTATAAATTCCAAACTAATAAAGCTTATCTGTATTTGAGAACCATGTATTGATTAAAGTATTGATCCTTCCCACCATTTTTCCTCCTATTTATTTATATGTTAGGTCGTCAGGAAAGTCATGACGTATTTTTCTATGCAAATATATATATATATATATATATATATATATACACACTATATATATATATATATATACATATATATATATATATATATATATACACACACATATATATATATGTAATGTGTGTGTGTGTGTGTATGGTTTTTGAAGTTTATCATAACAATTTATTGTTAATTACTAACACAAATTTGGCATGCAAAATCATCTTTCAGTTCTAAACTTGCAGTTCAGTTGATTTTATTGTCTGCACCTAAATATGTACAACTATCTTACATATCTGGTGAGTGCACTGACCTCTAGGAAAAAAAAATAATAAAATAAAGAATTGGGAAAAGCACTGGCTCTGTAAATAAAAGCAGTTATTTTCACTATTTTGCTAAGCATTTATGTTTCAATGTAAGTCAAGAAGTTAATCTGTATAGTATGAGAGATATTCTAGAATCCCATGTTCTGACTCTACCCTTCTTAAAAGAAAGCAAGGTATAATTTCTGGATCACTTAGAAGTTATGACCTTTCAGCTAGTTTTATTTTTACTTATTATTATTATTTTTTTAAGTCTTTCTCTAAGGCACATGCACTCACCAGAGAGAGAGAGAAAGAGAGAGACAGAGAGGAAAAGAGAAGCCATCCCTCAGGAAGGGTGGACACACCACAATCCCTTCTCCTCCATACTCCTCTCAGGATTTAGGCATTCATGAGCATATGCCTGGTGTGATTTTCTTTCTTTCTTTTTTTTTTTCCCCAGAGGTTTTTGCCATAGGGCGCGTGTGCTCGCCAGAAAGACAGAGAGAGACAGAGAGACAGAAAGCGAGAAATCATCCCCCCCCCCGGGGGGGATGGCCACGCTGCAATCCTTTCTCCTCCATTCTCCTCTCGGGATCTTGGGCATGCATGCACACATGCCCGGCATGAGTTTAAGCCACCAGGTCCAGGACTCGAACCACAGTTGACTACATGGGAGTCCAGCGACATAGCCATTACACTAACTGCTGGTCCCTCCAGTGTGATTTTCAAGCCATCTGATCTGGGACTCAAGACTCACAGTCGGACCTGTGGTATCCAGTCATCCCAACTCCCATGCCACTAGCTGGCCCAGCTAGTTTTAAAATGGACAGCTCTTGTGTATATCAAATTTCTGAATTCACTCTTTTCTAAAACTTGCTTTAAGCAAAGATCTGAATCCTAGGCAACTACCAAGAAGCATAGAACCTATCCCAAGAAGATAATTCAAATGTCTTTGAATGTTTTCCAACTTTGGGGAAACCATAGATTCCACTAAATCCTGAAAACAAGTTGACTTCCATCCATATTCTGTTAGGGAGCCTTAAAAACTTTGTCTTCTGGGTAAATGATGGTGCTTCTCAAAGAAAAGACTTCTCTATTAACATCATTACTTTGCCAAAGTGCCTGGAGAACAAGTACATTTTTACTTACACAGCACCAAATATAACTACCAATTTATTTTTTATCTGAAATGAGTATTTTAAGAGCCTCTGAAAGAGCAGAGAAACTAAAGATCAGAAGATTTAAGAGTATGTAAAATTTAAATATTAAATCTTTCACACAAACTTTTCCTCCTTACATGAAAAGTATTAAATAAGTTACATTTAAATGCCCTACATATACGTGTGTGTGTGTGAGAAAGAGAGAGAGTCTTTCCATTTAAAAGAAAGAGGAAATGATTTGAAAGATAAAAGCTAAGGTGTAGATGATGAGTTATATGTCCAATTCAAATTACATTAAAACCTAAATATAATATATAAACAGAAGTGAAATTTTCCTAAAGGAAGTAAATATTTACTAAACAACTCCCTGAAAGTTGATAAATTGCACAGAAGTCATATACATGAACTCAGATATTTTCTGGCTTTGATGCATGTTAAAAATTTAAAAAATATGCGATCAGCAGTTGGCATAATGGCTATGTCACTGAATTCCCATGTAGTAGACCACAGTTTGAGTCCTGGACCTGGTGGCTTGCATGCCCAAGATCCCAAGAGGAGAATGGAGGAGAAGGGATTGTGGTGTGGCCATCCCCCCGGGGTATGATTTCTCTCTTTCTATCTCTCTGTCTCTCTCTGTCTTTCTGGGGAGCACATGTGCCCTATAGCAAAAACCTCTCAAAAATTTTTTAAGTTAGATTTCATATTTGTCTAAATTTTTTAAGTTATACAGTTAGAAATATATAATTCTAATTTTATGAGCAAGCGAAGGGAAATTAGCACAATCATTTGAATTGGCTGTCTTCATACTGAGGCCTCTTTCTCTTTTTTTTAGCTTTATTGCATGTGTAAAGTATGTGATAAGGTGACCTATATTGACATTGATGATAAAACCATTTTAAAGTAGACCTTAGCAAAGTACAGAAAGTTTAATGGCATTAAGGAGGAAAATGAATTCCACACTTTCTTCTTGTCATTTGTTTCTTTCTATTCAACATCTTTGACATTTTCTTGGCCTCTCTGAAACATGCTTTTAGAAGTTGATAGTATGGGGCCAGCAGGTGGCACAGTGGTTAAGGGGGCTGGATTTCCACATAGGCAACCATGGTTCAAGTCCCAGGTGTGGTGACTTGAAAATTATCCTGGACAGGTGTGTGTGCGTGCTCAAAATCCTAAGAGGAGAAGGGATTGAAAATCCTAAGAGGAGAAGGGATTGTGGTATAGCCATATTTCTTATGAGGGGTGATATCTCAGTTTCCTTTTCTCTGTCTCCCCCCTCTCTGGAGAGTTCATGCACCCTATGGGAAATCAGGTGCTCTTTAAGAGCCTCTGAAAGAGCAGAGCTGAGAGTAGTGCTTACTTTCTTGAGATTGAGAGGTTTATATAACTTTTTCATTATTTTCCTCAACACATGACTTTGGAATTATTCACTGTAAGATTTATTTTCCTTTTTGTTTGCTTTTTCACATTCAGGAAGATCAAAACCTTCTACTTGTGTTGAGGTTATTTTCCCTTACTATTTCCCTTTATCTTTAGCATGCTACTTCTTACCAAGGTCCCCACATCTGTTGCAGGGAAGTTATGAGGAGAACCATTTTTGTTTTTCATGTCATGAAGTACATTACCAATAGTCCATGAAGGAAGATTCAGTATCATCTTCAATGAATCCGTTAACACTCTCCCCTTCTTGATATATAGTATCTTGATACACATCCTCATCTTCCTCTGAGTTCCTGTTCTTCTTCACTCTCTGCTGAGAGACTCAATGAATTGTTCTGAAACTAAATCCTAATTCACCCTGGAATGATCACTTAAACACCAGTGTCAACATCCAGATTGGATTGCGTTCCTATCCATTCATCTCTGTTCTCCTTTCACAGTGTTTCCCTTATGACCCATGAAGTGAAGCTTTTATCAAAGGCAAGGGACATAGTATCAGACCTGTGCAGCATTGTCATTTACTAGGTAACTCATCTGCATTTTCTTCTAGTCAAAGTCATCTCTTCTCCTTCAGAATGTCTGTAGTACTCCTATGTCCCCAAACTGTAAGTATCAATATTTCTGTGTTTATCGCCACGACTAGATCATACATTCTTGGATCTGAGTTCTTTATCATGTTTGTATTTCTTGTCTCACTAATTGCTCTCCTTCTAGATGAGATAAATGATCTTAAAATCAGATTTGAGGATGAAAGTTTCTCTTCCTACAGCTCTTACGTAGGGTTTCTTTGATCACTCTCACCTTCAAGCTAACATCTGTTTTCACTCCTAGATGTGCCTAAATTGGATGGTTCTTGCTGAATGACTTCTACCAACTCTCTGCAGATCACTGCATATTTTTCTGTGCTTTTTCACAGGAAAGGCTAACACTCCAAAAACTGCACTGGAAGATGACTGAAACAATCACAATATGTTGTTGCTGCTCATTATAGAAGAGATTAACCATAATAGAGTGGCCAAGATCAAATATAGCCCCTGTCCCAGAAAGACTCGGGGATGTCTCTAACCTGCATATCTCTAGCACAGAGGTTCTTAACCTGGGATTCATACATGCAAGAAGTTCTCTTTCATGGTATAAATGTCTGCGTACCAACAGACTTGAACTATTTTAAAAACAACAGCTTCAGTACAACCAGTGTTTCTTGTTACTAGGCTGAAATTTGTGAGATGCTTATAGTATCTTCCTTCATTTGGCACAAATCTTGGTATTGCACATTTGCCACATAGGGTAGCCCACACCTGCACTAGGGAAGAGGAAGTTCTCTGAGTCTTCCTAGCTCTCTTCACTTAGCTTGGAGGAGTTTGACACTGAGCCTCCATGCCCATTTCACTCAGGGGAGCTCTGGTCACTGGAGCACTTCAATGTACTAGGTCAGGGGAAGAAGTTCCTGGAGGCAAACCCAGAGCCCAGTAGGAACCAAGCTAATGAAGGTTCCCACATGCTCACCCACTTCCTCCAGAGGGAAGCACACAGGAAACAACTGCACACCAGGAATTTGCATGTGTGCATACAGAGGTGCCTGGGTGTCCAGACTCTGCAACCCTGGTCATTTCATTCATTTTAAAAATTGCTCAAGGTTGGATTATCCATATGGGTACAAAGTTCATGACCTATCCATTAGAGCAGGGTGTGAGCAAAAAATAAGGGGCCAGCAGATGTTGTAGCAGTTAAGTTTCTGGACTTCCACATGGCTGACCACAGTTCGAGTCTTGAACCCAGCAGCTTAAAACTCTGCTATGTCGGGACCAGCAGTTAGCATAATGGCTATGTCGCTGGACTCCCATGTAGTCGACTGCGGTTTGCGTCCCGGACCCAGTGGCTTAAAACTCACGCCAGGCATATGTGTGTGCGTGCCCAAGATCCCGAGAGGAGAATGGAGGAGAAGGGATTGTGGCATGGCCATCCCCCCTGGGGGGTGATTTCTCGCTTTCTGTCTCTCTGTCTCTGTCTGTCTGACAAGCACACGTGCCTTATAGCAAAAACCTCTACAAAACAAAACAAAACAAAACAAAACAAAAAAAACTCTTGCCTCAAATCCCAGGAGGATAATGAATAAGAAGGGATTGAGGTGGATCAACCCCTAGTGAGTGACTTCTCACTTTCTCTTTTATTGTCTCTGTTTCTCTTTCTCTCTGAGGAGAGAAATTTTGTAATGGCTCTGAGACCATTACATTTCCTAAGGCATAAACCTCTTAAAAATAAATGTATAAAAATAATTGGTGAAAGCTTAAATCTCTAACTTGAGTCTACACATCAAAGACAGTAAGACAGGGGAACCAGCAGTTAGCGTAATGGCTATGTCGCTGGACTCCCACGTAGTTGACCGCAGTTCGTGTCCCGGACCCGGTGGCTTAAAACTCATGCCGGGCGCGTGTGCGTGTGTGCCCAAGATCCCGAGAGGAGAATGGAGGAGAAGGGATTGCGGCATGACCATCCCCCCTGGGGGATGATTTCTCCCTTTCTGTCTCTATGTCTCTCTCTGCCTGTCTGGCGAGCGCAAGCGCCCTATAGCGAAAACCTCTCCAAAAAAAAAAAAAAAAAGAAAAGACAGTAAGACAGTAGAACATTGGAGTACCTAGCATGTAACATGTATCTGACATTCGCAATGGTGAATGACTGTATGTAATGCTGCTATGATTTACTTCTGAAGTCCAGGTTTGATTGTTACCCACCTTAGGCTCTATTGTAAGCCTAAAGTGTTAAAAGTTCGGGCTGGAGAATAGAGCCATTACAAAATACAAGTAATCAACAAAGTCTCACAGACCTCCTAAACCAATGATTCACACAGGATTTCACACACAATTCCCATTAATGCTAATGAAATTGGGTAAGTTACAGGCTGAAACTTTCCCATACATTGATAGGTGAATAGTTCCCTGAGGTACTTACTTAGATGAGGGAACTTAATTTTCTCTCCACTAATTCTCTCTGGATAAAAAATAAGAAATCATGCTTCACCAGTTAGATTTCTTTTTAAAGTAGATGGCATAAATTCAGAATCATTGGAGTGGATTGATCAAAAGCCACACTGGGACATTGACCAGAGTCATTATTGACCAGTCAAACCATCTTCCATTCAAATGGATACCAGTTTGCCTAGTCTTAAAAAGGCAGTCTTTCTTGTGGCTCTGAAAGTAACCCATTTAAGTCCATTAGAGCTTGCTTCTTCAAGATTCTAGAGAAAAGAAAATGTGCAATTATTTGCAGGAACTACTTGAGAAGAAATAGAAATTCTTGATTGCCTTAGTATGATTTGAAGAGTTCAGTCACTGATTTAATTAGCTGCCTAGGGAAGGAAAGATCATGAAATGTTGAGCTAGAAACAATATAAGGTTATTCAAAGGCTTTCCAATGAGATAGTACAGGTATAATTAAGTTTCTGGGGCAGATGCGCTTTTTGTGCTACAGAGGAAAGTGGCAAATTTCAATAGCATGTCACTGTTTCAGCTGGATAGACTTCATTATATCAACATCACCTTGGTTGTGTACAATTCCTTACTCATGCCAAATGCATTTTTTATTCATTTCTCATTAATTATAACGTCCTAGTATACAGCTGTAAGTTCCTGTGCCATTTCACAATTGATAAGGGGAGACTCAATTTAGTAAGTTAAATACAAGAAAAATGGGAGACCACCCAGAATAAAATATTAAATACAACACATTGTAAATAAAATGAGTATGCTTCTTTTGGTCCCAAACTAATAATGAGAATGTTATAGAAAGGAAAGATTATTAAGTCTCATTTATACTAATGTTCTCCCTTTAATAGTTCATGCAATTAAGCCTCAAAATGGAAATTTTCTAAAAACTTATCACCCAGGATCTTAATGTCAAAAGAATTCTAGTGTCTTGCTTTTTGATTAGTGATATTTAGAAAGATTTTAAAATTGGGATAATTCTCCAAATACCAAAAATATGACTTTGATTAAATTATGCATGAATATGTAAATAGTTGTTATTAGGCAATGCTCTATGAAAAGTGAAAAGTACTTGGTGTTTCTTATTTTGACCAAAGCTCGGCTTACATTTAGGCACGGGAACACATATTTGAGCTAATTATATGAATTTAAGCAAATAAAACACAATTTCTGAATTTATTAGACATTAAAAATCTGTGCCATTATACATGGCATTTGAATAATAATTGGCCAAAAACATGAAATTATAGCTGGAGGTGTCTCAACAATTGATAGAATAAGTAAAGCGAAAGTCAGTAATGGAGGGCCAGGAGGTGATGTGCAGATTA
Source organism: Tupaia tana (assembly GCA_026018925.1). NCBI lineage: Eukaryota > Metazoa > Chordata > Mammalia > Scandentia > Tupaiidae > Tupaia > Tupaia tana. The sequence continues at coordinate 211,268,387 of JAKSZU010000003.1, forward strand.
AGGCGCTGGATCCCATACGGATGATGCTATGGTTCCAGTCCTGGGAGCTGGCAGCTTGAAAAACATGCCAGGCACAAGTATGTGCATGCCCAAATCCTGAAAGGAGAATGGAGGAGAAAGGATTACAGCGTGGCCATCCCCTCTCCTCCCACAGGAGTGATTTCTCACTTTCCCTCTCTCTTTGTCTCTCTTTATATATGTGTGTGTGTGTGTGTGTGTGTGTGTGTATACATATATATGTATATAAAATCAACAATGTAATAGGAGATCTGAACAACACTATTGTGTAACTTGACCATGGTAACATTTATAGGAGAGAAGACAGAAATCTGGCAATATCAGATTACACTTTTTTATTTTTGAATGCACATACAACTTTCACGTGATAGATCATTTCCTGTGACAAAAAATCTGATAAAAACATTTAGAGAAATTAAATAGAATAATATATGTCTTCAGATCACATTGGAATGAAATTAGAACTCAATAGAAAATAATTGGAAAAATCACCAAATATTCAGAAATTTTAAAACACACGTCTGAATGAATCCTGTATTAAGGAAGCAACAAGGGAAATGAGGAAATATTCTGACTTAAATAAAGTGAAATAAAACATCTATATATATATATATATATATATATATATATATATATATATATGTATTGCAGCCTAAATGGTGCTTAGGAAAAAATACACTAGTAAAAACAGGAATGTTTCAAATCACTTATAAAGATTCAAGCTAAGTTAGAAAAAAAGAGTAAGTTAGACTTAAGCAAGAAGACAAAAAATAATAAAGATAAAAGCAGAAATCAGTGAAATTGAAAATAGAACAGAAATAGAGAAAATCAATCTAGTAAAAACTGGTCCTTTGAAAAGATCAATTGTAAACCTGATAAATTTTTGTCTGACCTGATGATTAAAAAAAAAAAAAAGAAGTAGGAGGGGCCAGGAGGTGGTGTGTGCTGACGGTACTGGACTCCCACATGGCCTTGAGGTGTGGCCATTCCCACTGGGGAGTGATTTCTCACTTTCCCTCTCTGTCTCTCTCTGGAGAACACATACACTCTATATCAAAAACCTTAAAAAAAATGGGGGGAGGACACAAAGGATCAATATCAAAAAAATTTTTAAATAATTTCAGATCTTACAGACATTAAAATTATAAAGGACCATTATGAACCACATTATGACTAAATTTGATAACTGAAGTTAAATGGACAAATGCTTTAAGAGATACACCTATAAAGAATGAATTTTATATTTATAAACCATATTTTAATAAACTCAGCTTTAAAAAAATAAATAAATTGGGGGGCCAGCAGGTGGCATGGTGGTTAAGGCGCTGGGCTCACATGGTCAACCATGATTCAAGTCCTGGACCTGGTAGCTTACTTTCTCACTTTTCCTCTTGTTTTCTCTCTCTCTCATTCTACCTGTCTCTCCCTAGTGAGTGCACATGCCCTGTAACAAATTTTAAAATAATAATAAATCTAATAAAATAAATAATTATTTAACAAAAATAAATTGGTCTGAAAAGCACGTAAATGCAAGTGACTTTAAGAAATACTAATGCATCTTTTTAATGTTGCTTTTTTTTTTTTTTTTGGAGAGGTTTTTGCTATAGGGTGCATGCGCTTGCCAGAAAGACAGAGAGACAGAGAGATAGAAAGCGAGAAATCACCCCCCAAGGGGGATGGCCACGCTGCAATCCTTTCTCCTCCATTCTCCTCTTGGGATCTGGGACACACACACACACGTTGGTGTGAGTTTAAGCCACCGGGTAAGGGACTCGAACTGTAGTTGGCTACATGGGAGTTCAGCGACATAGCCATTATGCTAACTGCTGGTCCCTTAATGTTGCTTTTATTGAATTGTCTTGATTTTATCCCTCAGCCTACCATTGTTGGACAAGATTCTACAATGATGCTGAGCTTTAAGAATCTCAATATTTTTAAAGCGCACATTCATTTTGACACATTTTTCTCCATTGTTCTATTTTAACAGATTTTGTCATTGATTTTATTCATGATAGATAACACATGCAGGCAAGAAAGATATAAAAACACCCTCAATAGGATCTGGGCTTACAGAAATCCCCTTCCTCCAGCCCCCAAGCTCATCGTGCTTGGGCATGTGTGTGAGTGCCCAGTGTATTTCAGGTGACTGAGTCAGGGGTCTAAACCCATGTGGATTCTAGCACTGCAGTACAGTATATCGTGGACTGTGCCACTGGAGCTGAGCCAGGTCTTTTGTTTAAAGACTTCATTTATTTTCACTTTTGGATGAGTTTTAGTACATTCCTGAAAAACTCTAAGATATAAGAAATAGAACTAAGGCTTATTTTCCCTGGCTGGCATAGGATTTGGGAGGTCCACTGGACTCTTTCCCCCCCCCCCCCTTATTTTGAACCTTATAAATTAAACTAAATTGTTATAAAACTACAGAGTCTACATGGAGTGACTTTTTAGGAGAGATTTTGAATTATCACATCACTTTTTTAACCTCACTGTAGCTGTAGGCTTTGTGTGCTGGTCATCAATCACTAGTATAAAATAAAAATGCCTTCTAACATGAGCATTAAGTATTCATTAAGTGATTAATTCTCCAATAGATTCAGGAAGAGAAAAAAAATAGATCAAGATAGTCTTTATTAGTAAGAGAGATAATAATAACATGATAACTATAATTTATAAAACACTTACATGTGCTAGTGTGCTAAGCAATTTTCATTCATTACTTAAATTAATCCTCATAACATCATTAAGACATGAGTGTAATTCTCATTGTACCACCAGGATGATATAAAGGCTAAAGAATATTCTGCTGAATAAATTAGCAAAACTTAAGAGGGGAAAAAAGTCATTGAGTGTTGGCTGTGAGTATTGGGAAATGCATGCATTCAAACTTCAAACTTGTATCATAGGTGGGAGGTTAATTTGGTAAAAGTGATTTTGTTAAGTAATTTCTAATATATATCAAGAGCCATAAAGCTGTTTTATATTGTGGTATAGTATATACAAGTCTAGGAGCATGATTTAAAGGAATATCCCAAGCTACAGGAACAAAAAAAAGTAAGATTGGTGACAATAATGTGTTCAGTAGTCATAGTAGTAATTTAGAAAAGAGTAATTGCTAAATAAAAGAAGATGTAGCCATATGACTTAATATTAAATTCTATGTTCAACACATAGATATGCAAGTGAATATATGTATAAAATGTATATAGTTCTATATCTACATACTTCTTGATTATAACTATGTTGAAAAGATAATGCACATACTACAGTACAAGTGAAAAAATATGTAATTTATACTATTTCTCAAAATTTGCATTATATTCTGGCACCAGTAAATTGTGCCCCAAATTAAACTCTGCTGTGTACCTCGACTTATACATTTCTTTTACTGGAATGATCTTCTTCATTCTTCTTGTCTGTGTTAACCCAACTGATCCAGGAATTACCTTTCCTGAGAATATTTTTCTTCTCTTTTCATTTCCATATAGTGTTCTCCTAATTGTTTTGTCCTAAAATCTGACAAATTATTCTAAAATGGTCTCTTTTAGTGCTGCTGCCTACATTGGGACACCTTGTGAACACAGAGTTTATTCTGTCTGTTCTTTTTTTTGGGGGGGGAGGGGGGAGGCTTTTGCTATAGGGCACATGCGCTCGCCAGACAGACAGAGAGAGACAGAGAGAAAGAAAGCGAGAAATCACCCCCCAGGGGGGATGGTCACATCGCGGTCCCTTCTTCTCCATTCTCCTCTTGGGATCTTGGTCACGTACACGTGCCCAGCGTGAGTTTTAAGCCACCCGGTCCGGGACTCGAACCATGGTCTACTACATGGGAGTCCAGTGACATAGCCATTACGCTAACTGTTGGTCCCCTTCTGTCTGTTCTTCAAAGTCTCAGACCTGGAAAAGTCCTGGGGCGGGGGTATAGAAGGCATCATAAGCCTTTCAGAATTGAGATCTATATGATCTGAAGTGCAACCAGTGTTTATATTAAGATAAGAAGATGAGATGATTTTAATAGCATATGTTTCCCTTTTTCTCAGTTTCCTATAAATTTGTAATGTGGCTGTATTGTTTGTGTAATGATCAAAATATATGCATTCAAACAATGTGAAATATGGAACTAGTGCATACTAATATTTATTTATAATTGAATACATCTTTTGAGAGGGATTTTTACTATAGGGCACATGTGTTCCCTGGAAAGACATAGAGAGAGAAAGTGAGAAATCACCCTCCCCTCCCCCAAAGGGATGACCACACCACAACCCTTCTCCTCCATTCTCCTCTTGGGATTTTGGGCATGCTCACACATAAACCTGGCATGAGTTTCAAACAATGGTTGATCATGTAGGAGTCCAGTGCCTTAACCACTACACCACCTGCTGTTCCCCCATACCACTCTTAAACTAGCAAATTTCAGAACTACCTATAGAAATAAATTATACATATTTCATAGAAAACATTAAATGTTAACTGGAAATCTGGAGCCAAAATTCAGGAAAACTCACATAAGAAAGTAATGCTACTAAGAGCTGGATAGAGGCACAGCAGTAACACAACTATCTGCAACATTGATGTCACATGAGAAGGTCCTCGGTTTGCATCCTGAGTCCTGTCTGTACATCAAGGTACACATACACCCTGGGCCAGCTGAGGCTGAGGGGGTATCAGGACATGAGGGCCCTGTTGAGAGTAGCTATCTCTCTATCTTTCTCTCTCTTTGTCTCCTTTTCTCATGGAAGAAATAAATAAACTTAAAAAAGAATGGTGCTTATCTGCAGAAGCAACTTTAGTATCATTGGAAAGCATATTAAAGTAGGAAAACTGCAAATAACTTAGTAAAAACAAAACCATAAGAATGGTTACAAAAGTATGTGTAACAAATCTCTGTCACTCAGCTCATGCAGAATGCCAGCTGTTCTAAAAAGTAAAAACCAAGGAAGGAAATAAAAGAGGGCATCAAGCAAATACAGATATTCCAGATATTTAACTAAGAAGTCATACAATTTGTGTGCATCTCTTCCATTCCCCCCAGAGACAGACAGCATTTTTTGGAAAGAATTATTTATTTAACCTTATTTGTTATTACTATTTTTAAAGAATTATTTATTTAATTTTATTTATTTATTCATTCATTTCTTTTAATTTGACCAAAGAAGGACAGACGCACAGAGAGAAGGAAAGTGGGAAAGCAAGCCAACAGGTACAGGACTCGAACCGTGATCAGCCATGTGGGAATGTCCAGTGCCTTAACTACCATGACACCTTTTGGGCCCTATTACTATTTTTTAATTTGACCAGAGAGAGACTGAGAAAGAAAGGGAAAATGAAAAAGCAAGCTTCCAGGTCCAGGACTTTAGAACTGTGGTCAGCCATGTGGGAATCCAGCATCTTAACCACCACGCCATCTGCCAGCCCCAACAACACTGTTTCGAATTCCTGCAGTGGTTGATTTTTGTTATTTTTTTTTTCTCCCTGAGAAATGAAGAAGAGGGACCAGCAGTTTGTGTAATGGCTATGTCGCTGGACTCCCGTGTAATCAACCGCGGTTCCAGTCCCTGACCCGGTGGCTTAAACTCATGTTGGGCACGTGTGCATGAGTGCCCAAGATCCCAAGAGGAGAATGGAGGAGAAGGGATTGCGGCATGGCCATCCCCCCTGGGGGTGATTTCTCTCTTTCTGTCTCTCTGTCTCTCTCTCTGTCTTTCTGGCGAGCGCACGCGCCCTATAGCAAAAACCTTTCCAAAAAAGGAAAAAAGAAAGAAATGAAGAAGAAATAAGAAAAAAGTATTTTCAATTTCTTGAATACTCTTATTTGAAATACTATTTTAGATATATGGCACACTGACAGAGCTATTTTTTGGTTTGAGTGAAGAACTGATTTGGGGAATGGGTATCAGTTCACTGATAATTAGGTGTTATTAGTGAACACTATTATGGAACCCTGAGAGAATTTCTAAGAGAAAGCTAAATAAATAAATAATCCATCCAAGGGAAAAAAATATCACAGTATGAAAGAGAAATAACTAAGTTAAAGCCCAGAAATAAAAACTAAGCATAGAACAGAACTTCTATGATTCCAAGCACATATCCAGGAACCACCAAAGGCAAATGTCTCAGGTAAAAGCAATAAAAAGGATTATTCAGAGAGAGAAAGAGAAAGAGAGAGAGAACTTGAGGGAAAAGGTACATATTTAGATGCTCTGTTAGAAGAGAAAACAAAAGCAGGCAAGCAGTGAAAGATCTGAAAACTGAAAGGAAAAATCAAATCAGTGGCTTTTCTGCCTCATCCATCTGCCGGCATCCAGACAGCACACTTTGGAGTCCAATAGAGTGAAAACAACATTGGGCAACTTCAGCAGAAACACATCCTCTCCATTTCCAAAATAATGAAAGCAGTAACAGAGGCATGACTAGGAACCAAATGGAAGAAGCACCCAGGGAAATTGCACAAGGGACAGCCAGAGAGACAGTGAAAGGGAGTTTATTCATTGGAATGAAAATTCAGCATGACTGGACCAGGCTACATGGATCAATGGCCTGGAAGAAATGGGTTGAGAAAAATGTGAATCTGCTAATGATCACATTTGGTCAAGCAAGAAAAAGGGTGCTGGGATGCTTGGAAAGAGTGGATCTGGTTTTTGAAGTGATATAATGAGACTGTTTAAATTCGTAAGCATAGCACTCAGCATCCTCGCCATCTGCCCACTGCTTTCCTCCCACTGCATCTCCTCCTTGATGCCTTGGCATTGCTGCTCTGTCATTGTCACAGCTGCTCTTGAGAATAAACCCAGACCCTTTACTAAGGATGAAAAGGACCTATGTCATCTGGCCCAAACTTCCTTACCAGCCCCTCCTTGTCCTATCATTTCCCTACTGTTTCCTAGTCTCTGGCCACTCCTTCACTCCACCAAAACTTGAAGCTCGTCCATCAGACCATGTCATTGTACATTTTATTGTTGCTGGAAATGCTTTCTCCAGTCCCCCTCGTGTTTATCACCTCATCAGTAGGGTTTTTCTCTTCCTGTACCCCTCTTCACCCTTTACTGTCACATCACACTATTAATTACCTCTTAATATTGACCAATATTTGAAATTCACCTGTGTAATTATTTGGTATGTCCTCTCATAGGAATACAAACTCCTGAAAACTGGTTTATTCGCCCCTCAATCCCAAGCAATCGGAGGAATGACCACTATATAGTAGGAATTGTGAAATGATTTCTTTAATTTATAAATCAATTGGAAGAAGAATTGTAATCATTTCAACCTTGAAGCAAGCATGAGAAAGAACAGGAATCTACCGAGGCCTTTATATACAATGTTTTCATACTACGCATTTCCCTGGAATTTTCAAAGACTCTTTCAGACACACATTATGCCAAAAATTTCTACATGTATTATTTTATTATTTGTATTTTATTTAGTGTATTTTCTTTTTTTTTTTTTTCTTTTTTTTTTTTTACTTTGCTTTAGGGCACATGCTCCCCAGAGACAGAGAGAAAAGGTGAGAAAACACCCACCGGGGGAGATGACTTGGCACAATCCCATCTCCTTTACTCTCCTCTCAGGATTTTGAACATGCATGCATGTTCCTGGCATGTTTTTCAAGCCACCAGGACCAAAACTCGAACTGCATGGTTGACAATAGGCTTAACCAACATGCCACTGACTGGCCCAGTTCCTGTATATTTTATATACAATATTTTTCATTGAATTCTCACACCAAACCTAAGACATACTAATTAATTGCCTTTCCCACTTTATAGATAGCAACTGGAGCTAAAAAAAAACAACGCAACAACTTAACCAAAGCCTTGTAACTACTTAGAAAACACAAAACCAAACAAACTTCATTTCTAATCTGATTTAGAATTCCATGTTCTACAGCTCTGTAGTAAGGACTCTTTTTTGTATGATTACTGTTTTCCTTGGTACCCTCATTTTGCAACATCTCTGTGAAAGACTATAATGACTTCCTTTTTTTTTTTTTTTTTGAGAGTTTTTTGCTATAGGGCACGTGCACTCGCCAGAAAGACAGAGAGAGATAGACAGAAAGCAAGAAATCACCCCCTGGGGGGATGGCCACGCTGCGATCTCTTCCCCTTCATTCTCCTCTCGGGATCTTGAGCACGCATGCACACGTGCCCAGTGTGAGTTTAAGCCACCGGGTCGGGACTGGAACCGCAGTCGACCACATGGGAGGCCAGCAACATAGCCATTACGTTAAGTGCTGGTCCCTAGACTATAATGACTTCTTTGAGTGTCTTCTTTGAGTGACATTCTATTGTACTTTTATTTTTAAAATATATAAGGTGTAAATGCTTGCTCTCACTTTAATTTATATGTTTTTATTCTATGACTAAGGAATCGAGTCTTTTAGGGCATTATCTTTCTATTTCTACTTTGTCCGCCCTCATCACTCCATGTCCCACTATGTCTCCTAATGTCTCTGGAAGCTTCCCTTTTCATGTCTCTGACTCCTGTGTGCTTGCCTCCAAGTCTCTGCCCTCCTATGCATCCTCAACCCTTATGTCCCCTGTCCTAATATGAAGCACAATTCTCTACACATAAGATAAGGTCAATGATAATGCACCATAAAAATAGGAGAATTATAGTAAATAGGCTTTTCTTATTTCCAGATAAATGTCTATCATTTTCGTGACAATTGCTAGAAGAATGAATGAGACAGCAAAATTATTCAGAGTGAGTGATAGTTCCTATTGCTTTGTTTGTCCATGCCTGGTGACCGCAACCTCATTCAAGTGTCTATAGTCATCCACTTGTGAGCAACTGCTTGTAGAGTAGTTATGAGCATATGTTTCAGAGCAAGAGAGACCTAGATACAGATTCTACTCATTAAATTACCTATGTACTCCTACTCTTTTTTCTGTAAAATGGACTAATTAAATGACTATTGAAACTGTATCTATTTATTTTTTGCTAAAGGGTACATATACTCACCGGAGAGAGAGACAGAAAGAGAGGAAAAGTGAGGAATCCCTTCTTCCATGGGAGATGGGCATGCCACAATTCCTCCCCCATCTCACTTTCTTTTGTGATTTTGGGCATACACGTAAATATACTAGATACTCAAGCCACCAGGTCTGGGATTCAGCCGCACGGTCAGCCATGTGGAATCCAGCTGCCTTAGCCACCAACCATAGAATCAGTCCTATAATGACTATTTCAAAAGATTCTTGTAAGGAGTAAGTAATTCAGTACATGTAAATGTTTTCTAAAGTGTCCGGTCATAGAAAGAATCAACAAGCTATGTTGTTAAAAATCTGGTAGAAGTGTTACCCCTAGCTTTTGGGAGAGCTTACACCAGCGTTCTAGGGAAAAATTCCTTTTTCTCTTAGAAAACTGTGGAATTTCTTGGGACCAGCAGTTAGTGTAATGGCTATGTCGCTGGACTCCCACGTAGTCGACCGCGGTTCGAGTCCCGGACCCGGCGGCTTAAACTCACGCCGGGCGCGTGTGCGTACGTGCCCAAGGTCCCGAGAGGAGAATGGAAGAGAAGGGATTGCGGCGTGGCCATCCCCCCGGGGGGTGATTTCCTGCTTTCTATCTCTCTGTCTCTCTCTGTCTGTCTGGCGAGCGCACGCGCCCTATAGCAAAAACCTCTCCAAAAAAAAAAAAAAAGAAAAAAAAAAAAAAAAAGAAAACTGTGGAATTTCTTTAAAGGCTCCTAAGGCTGTTAAAATGTTTGTTAATTTTTTATTACTAAGTGGTACTTCCCTTTTTAGGAGAAAAGTACACTATCGTTTTTCAAAAGATTTGATACTGACATGTGTAAACATGATGACATTTTTTTTTAATTTGTTTATTTCTTCCATAAGCAAGAGAAAGAGAGAAAACTCCCAACAGGGTCCTGACATCCCAATGTAACCCTAGCCTCAACCATCACCAAAACACGAGAACATATGTGTCTAGCATATTTGCAGAGGTCTTCAGACACCAACTGAAAAACTTCAGCTATGGGTCAGCCTTGCACAGAGTCATGATTTACCACTGCTTCACCATCAACCCTCCATAATGAAAACTATTTTTGTTTCTAAGAGATGCCTTTAGTTACCACTAGTTCTTTTAGTTTGCTGCTTTTACTTCTTAGTGTCTGTAAGTTATATTCCTTATTAGCAACTACATGTAGGATTTCATTGTCATTCACATATTCTCCAACCATAATATTGATATTTATAAATGTGATAGATACCAGTAGTACTCAGGAATAACTGGATCTGTTCCTTCTTGCACATACATGAAATCTGAAATTCCTAACCCTTTGTAGTTATACTGGGCCATATGAAAAACAATGAAATGTGAGCAAAATAACATGTGGTTTTGGCTAATGCAATGGAGATTCCTGCAGGATTTTTCAGATTCTTCTTCCTTTGCTGCCGATAAGACAGACAATGAAGGCCCAAGCAACATAGCAGAAACAAAGGACTAAGTTGGCATTGATACTGAGTGGAGGTCAAGTGCTCTTGAGTAGAGAGTACCTTTTATTTGCAATAAAATGTACATTAACAGAGAATGGGATACTTTTCTTGTACTAAGTCAATGTTGTTAGAGAGCTGTTTCTTATCACAGTATGGTCCAGTATGTGCAGGAAATAGTTCATTCAACAGGCCTAGGTTTCTTGACACTTGCACATATCCAGAAGTATCTGTCTTATTGACTAGCCTTTGGTAGCTTCCTGGGAATGGGGTGCTTGAAATATTCTAATGGATAAGAGTATTTTGCATACCTAAGACATTGAAGGAAGCTATGTCAGTTTTTCTACATAGTTTGTGCATAGAATGAACTTATGGTGCTCTCCCTTTGGGATCTGTAGTTGGTCAGCCTGTGGTCATCATGAAGCATTGAGTGCTTATGTGACTGTTTTCCATTTATATTATAAAGAGACAGAATGTTTGTTATACATGATAGAGTAGCAAACACTTATCTGGGATAATTTGTGAATTAGTAATGTAAATAATTAACTTGTCCTCTAGATCCAGGAGTCTAGAGTAGAAGGTTGGCAAACAAATTTTAGTAATACATTTTGAAGAAAATTGTCAACCTCATATAGGGCATTTTCAAAAAATGATGAGCTTAGCAAAGCAGTAACAATGGAACAGAATGAAGAGATTACAAACATTGCATTCCAGGTCCTACAATCCTGGTAAAGCTGACTGCTTTTGGATTGTAAACTACAGATGATAAATACAATAAAGACTGAAAATAAAAACCTGTAAATACTCAGTCATGAAATAATGATTAACAGAATTCTGCCTTTTGTTAAAACTTCTAAGAAGAGTTAAGTGCAGGGACCAGCAGTTGGTGTAATGGCTATGTTGCTGGACTCCCATGTAGTCAACCGTGGTTGGCTAGTGGCTTAAACCCCAGGGAGGAGAATGGAGGAGAAAGGATTGTGGTGTGGCCATCCCCCTGGGGGGTGATTTCTCGCTTTGTCTCTCTGTCTCTCTCTGGCTTTCCTGCGAGTGCATGCTCCCTGTAGCAAAAACGTCGCCAATAAAATATAAAGTAAAAAAGAGTTAAGTGCAATGAGACAGAAGGGCCAGCTCATGCATAGTAAAAAAAAATTCAGAAGCAGAAATGTGGGTAGAAGTTAGCTTTAGTAGAACTCAGGCAAGAATGTCTTGGGTGAGATCAGGTGAGAATACCCGGAGCAAGACTTGAGTAAGTTCAAGCCTCCTGGCATGGAGGTTCTCTTTTAAAGCCTTAATTTTAACAGAGGCAGGGGTAATGAAAACTCTGCAAATTCAAGTCCAGATGGGAGGGATGGTCATTTCTCAGGAAGAAGTGATGGTCATTTCTCAGGAAGAAATGATGGTCATTTCTCAGGAGGAAATGCCTACCGTGTCTATCACCCATAGGTGATTGCCAAAGGTGGCACCAAAGACAGGTCTGGAACAACTGTTTTTGTGTTGGAAAAGCTTATCTTGGAGGTGTTATGCTAGTCCTTTTTCATTAACCTTATAGGATTTACTTATTTCCCTAGATAAGAGTTACCTTGGGCCCTTTTCATTAACCCTTGGTTTGCCTATTTTCTTATGAACTTTCCATATTAAGGAGCTTACAACAAAAAATAAGATTAAGAATCAATGTATAATAAATTAACGTTAATATTTAAAATATCTTGAGGTAAAGTTAAAATTCATGGTGTAGTCATTTAATCTATAATTCAAAATAGACTCAGTAAATTTATAAAGAGAAGAGAACAGAAAATAAAATAAAATAAGCATACCAGACCTAAAAATATATAAAGAATATCTTTAAAGCAACTGTAGGCATGGTTCCTGGTTCATGAATCTGGGTTGATTTAAGTATAGAAGAGCCCTACTGAGTTGTGTTGTTCTCAAAGGGTTTATTAGTGTTGTGTTGCTAAAGAAACTTTGAACCTAGACTGAAAAAGTCTGTGATTGTTTGAAACCGAGAAATGATCTTTGCATTAGTAGAAAATATTGATTATGTTCACTCATTCCAGGAATCACTTCTAGCCACTCCTCAAACAATCCCTTTAACTCAGTATTACAAAGAAAATCAAAGTAACGGAAACTTCACAGGTTTGTATCAGACAGCATAGAGTTTAAATCCAAGTTCTATTATGGACTAGCCATGGAACACTGGGCAGTTTAAATGGGAATGATTATAAGGCTATTTCAAAAGGCAATTGTGAGGATTAAATGCATGTAATTGCTTAGCATAATTTCTGTCACATAGAAAGCATCCAATAAATGTTAACATTCAGTGTCAAAATGATCTCCCTGCTTTCACAGGCAAGTAGCGAGTTGAGAAACTGTTATAGTCCCCATGAAGGTCATATTCCCCAAACACTTCAGATATGAACATGGGGAATAATAAGAAAGAGAGAGCGAGCCTGAAAGAGAGGGAGAAGCAACTTTCAAAAGATGGAGCTAAGACTCCTGTAAGAGCAATAGAAATGGAAATTTCCTCCCATAGAACAGGGAGGCCTCATCAAGGAATCTATCTTCAGTGCAAAAGAATTTGTTCTCTCAAATTCATGGGATGAATTTGATGTGATGGGATTAATCTTATAAAAATCGAATCTGACTATTGTTATAGACTAATTGGTGAGAAATAAGAGAATCTCCAGACGTAGTCAAATGTATTGGAGTTTTATTGATGAATAGGCTGGCGACAGCAGGAGGACTCATGCCTCTCAAAGACTCCACATTCCTGAATATAGGTAAAAAGGGGCATATAAAGGCAAAAACCATATTTGGGTTGAATTGGCAGGAGTAGTAGCTATTGAGGAGGGAGAGGTAACAAGGGGAAGGAATGGTGATTCCTATGGTAAGTGGTTACAGAAGCCGGGTCAGGCAGTTTAATAATCTCTAGGGGTCTGGCAACTGATGATTACATCACTGAGGAACATTTTAGGGTAGAAGGTTTCGGATTATTTAGCAAAGACAGTAGGAGTGTTAATCACTCTGCTTACTCTAGGCAAAAGGTGAAAGCAAGTTTCCAATATAGAGAAGAGTTCAAAATGGAGGTCTGCTTCATTTCCCACTTCTCTTTTACGGGATCAAATCATTGATTCCTCAGTATCAGCGAGGGAGCAGGGTAATAGTCTCCTTTGGCAGGTAAGAAGTTTCACTGAATTTCAAGTCCAGTTTGAACTGACTTGGGCTGATTTCATGGTCTCCAGTTGCTGGGCACAGTTGCTTACTTACAGGAGTGTCTGGTGGAACTGGCTTGGGCCGATACTCATGGTGTGCAGTCACTAGGTTCAGTTGCTTTCAGGGAGGTCGTGATACAACACTTCCTGAGGCAATGCAAGGTGTTTATGGAAGCGGAACAGCATTTGGTTAAGTGCTTATGGAAATAACAAAATTTCTTGCAAAACAGAAACCCTATCATTCTCCGTTTTTGAGTCTTCTCAAATACTGTTAAGGAGAGTCATTCTGGAGAGGCAGTGCCTGCTATATTTGGGCTCTAGGTCCAGAGGTAACTAGCATTTAATATTTAATGGCTTTCATCCTGGAAGAAACGAACAGGTAAGGAAATTGAGTAAACTAGAGCTGAAAGTCAAAATTAGAAGCATGGTTAATAGAGGACTTAACAGGGGTAAGGGCCAAGGAGCCTACTACCAGAGGCCACTCTAACCTTCCCATGAGTCAACAGCCTGTCCTTTTTCTGACCATCTGGTCATGGAGCTGCTGGGTCATATTCCTGACAATATCTGACTTAGAGTAGTCAGCCTCTGGAGTAACTAGAGTAGGGCTGTTGCTCTATGGTCTCTGAAGTATTATCTGAAAGGGCCTTCTTGGCTTATTTTTATGGACCAAGGCCCTGGTGAGTCTGTGGAAACAGTTCTCTTGGCTTCAGTATGACAGATTGACAGGCTAACTTTAACAGTGATAGGAGTAACCAGTACAATTATGTGAGGCCCCATCTAGACTAGTTGGAGGGGCTCCTCTCTTAGTTGTTTTATTGTATATAGCATTTAAAGATATTAGTAAAATTAGTTTTAGAATATTAACTTGATTAATTTTTGCAACTCTTTTTTTAACTCTTATAACATAATTCAAATCTTTAACAGCATTTTCTAGACCTTTTAGTTTTTGTCCCTTCTTTTTTGTTCTGAGATAGCCATTTTATCTTAAGGCAGAAATTATACTACACAAAATTTTTTCTATATAAAACTTTTCCTTTTAGCCTTTTCCACTAGAAATACATTGTTACACCCATAATCTTTTTTAAATTTTTATATTATTCTCTTTGTTTTTATCTTTACAAGTTTAACGTTAAAATTTGTCTTAATTTACAGACAAGTTCAATTATGAACATTTACTCCATTTACATTTACCTAATTTTTGACTAACTATTGTTTTAAGTTATTTATGGAAACAAAGCTATTTATTTAAGGTGGTTTTCACTGAAGGAAAGTAAAACCAGGTTAGTCTCACATTCGCTAGTCTCATTTCATCTAGAGACTGAATTATTAGGCACAAGGTTCTCCCAATGTTCTCCAAGTTTTTCTTTTCCTCTGAGATTGGATTCTTCAGGGAGCAAATTCCTAAGGGAACCTTGCCTCAGGGTTTAGGATTTACCTGTGTTTGTTTCTCACACAGACATTTTGAGTAAACACCATTGATAAGGCTATCTAGGCTAGGCACAAAGTATTTTTCTCCAAACCAGTTTAGCAAGTTCCCCACCCCCAAAAAAAAAAACCAAAAAAAAAACCAGTTTTGTTTTTCCCAGGTGGGTAATCTGATGTACCTAATCTATGATGACTCCCTCAAGGGATTTGGGGACTATGGGCCTAGAATCTGGTAACAGCAACTGTTTGTGGGCCAATTTTTTCTCCTCCTAAGTGTAGGAGGCCAAGGATAGGAGGACAGAGTCCAGGGCTACAAGAACTTTTAGCTGCTGGTAGAGATGTCTCCCCTTGTAAGAGATGTCTTATAATTTCCTCTTTTGCCACATGGTCAGCCAACCTGTGCATTACTGTTTTCTCTTATTTTTTATGAGTATACTTTTGGAAACAACCTTAACCTCTAATTTAGACAGAAATTAATCTTAGTCACTTTAAGGGTTACCTGAGGCTTGTCTAGTGAGATTGTCGGATGTCCAAGGGGGGCCACTGGGGTCTTGGGCCCCATTAATCCTCAATTTCAAAGGCCAGCATGGACTTCAGAAGTCCTGAGCTCCATTCAGAGCTCAGTGCATTCTATCTCTAGTGATCAACTCCAAACTAGGGACAAGGCCCCCATGGGGCACATGAGGATGCCAGTTATGGGCATTGTTTAGTGCCTGGGCTGTCCACTTGGAAACAATTCCTTCTGAGGCAGAGGCTCTGATCTGGGCTATTTCCAGATCCTGCCCTAAGAAAAGTGTCCAGCCTTCAAGATTACCACAAGTGACTACCGGGTGCCATTAAAATGAGGGTTAAATCAAAGGCTAAGGTACCTTGCCAATTTTGTTATAACACTTTTCTAAGTTATTTGGGAACTTTTCTTATATCTATCTGAATTGTCCTACATTGAGAAGTGAACCTATGTTCCAATAGATCCTGCAAGGAGCTGCTGAGTACTGCTAGGAGAGTGAAACCCAGTTTACAGGTTTTACAAGGCTTCTGCCTATTGCCTATACAAAAGCCCTAGCTGGAGAATACAGTTTTATGCCTACATTCTTGTTTTTCTAGCCAGACCTCTTGATCATTTAACTAAAGGGCGAGTCCAGTGGGGAAAAGGTCTAGCTAAAAGAAACCAAAGGAACACAAGAAAGCAAAGGCTTAGGGGAGAAGGTAGCCTAGAGCTCTAGCCTTAACTTGTCCCACCCCAGTCCTTGAGACTCCTACTCTATTTTGCTGTTAGACAGGAATTTTCTAGCTTTTGTCCCAGATATATAGGCCCAATTCTTAATAAACACCCATGCTTATCTTTTCCTTTTCCACCTTGGGAAATCTGAGGTTTTTAGAGGAGCTATTAAGCTTGTAAAAATAGAATTTCATACATCTATATTGATAAAAATTTTTTTGATTTTTGGCAACCCTAACTTTTAGCATCGAACAGCAGCTTATGAACATGTACAAACAATAAAAAAAGTGTATAACAACTATTTCAATGTAAAACTGAACAATCTTACTAATAGACCCTCTCAATATTTCTTATAAAATGTAAAGACCAATAATAGGAATAACTAAAGCATGTTAACTTAGCAAACAATAATTAGAAAGAGGACTCAGAGGGAATCATGCAATAATTTTTCTGTGAGTCCATGTTTAACATTGGATTTATATCCCTTTATATCAATTTTACCTCATTAACTCAGGTGCATTACACTGGCTACTTAGAATGCAATTTTGTCAAACATTTTCTTACTTTTTTTTTTTGGTTAATGTTGGCTTAACAGTTTAGAAAACCAATCAGTTTACATAGAAAATGAAGATTTTACCCAGTTAAATGATAAGATTCCTTAGGAACCTGTACTTGTCAGAGAATATTGTCTTTCCATACTTTTGTGAATTTCCTTAAGGACATAACATTAGCCATAGTTAATGCTCTGACAAAATTTATTACTGACAAAGAAATTTGGCTATATCTATCAATCTAACATAACAACCTGCCATAAATTTTTAGGAATCTCAAATTATTTTGGAACACCATACACATATAGACATACAAGTAGATAACATATTTTATACATACAACTCAAATGTAATGCCAAGAAAATTAGAATTAATTTGACAATGCTTTTCATTTTTTCCAACATATAAAGAGTAAGCCTAATCAGTTTAACATTTCCCTTTTGGATGTTGCAGAGGCCCTCTGTAAACATCCAAGTGTTACTTTGAGGTCAAAGATCCTCTGTTAGCATTTCATTAAAGCCAGGAAAAGACAGTCATGAATTTGTTTATCTGTTAGATATCCACTATGTAAAATGCAACACACAACACATAAATACTAGCTGTTTCATTAAACTAGCCATATTAAGATAAACATGATGTTGCTTAATTAATAAAAACCTGGACAAAATATATGTTGGAAATTATGAAGACTTTCACTTATTAATCTTTTTCTTCCATTATATCTGAAGTCAGCTTATTTACTAAAGTTATATGAACTTGAAAACTTTTAGACTAATTTGTATGAGTGCTCCTTTTATAAACCATGTTAAATAGAATTATTAAGGCCTTTTTCACATAGACATACAACATATAGTATGTAACATGACAAATTACATGTATGGATGTACACACACATCAGGATTATAAAAGCCAATTTCCCTGGGATTACTTTGACACTAATACTCTTTAGAGTAACCCCCTTTCTCGAAATTTTTAATTAGACACTTAAGGACAGTGGATTTTAACTTTTTGTTGCCTATACCATTAGAGTATTTACAACACAAATATTCCTTATATTTCTACCCCTTTTAAGTGCGGTGTTTTAAAAAGGCCTTCTTAGGTTTTGAATGAAGAGTTTGCCATAATCGCAACTTACACACATGCCTCATTGAATTGCTTAAGTATGCATTCTAAGGGAGTTTTAAAGGAACTGTTCTGGCTTTCCATGATTTCTAAAAAAAGGCAAGTATGCTCTTTGGTCAGTACATATCCTTGGGCACTCCAGGACTGTCTTGCCTCCTCCTGTACTTCTTATGGTCACAAGGCAATTTCCAGCAATAGTGCTGTGACTACAGGGATCATGAGTTCTCAAATGCCTTCATTTCCCAGCTAGCCCAGGTTATAACAGGAATGGCATGGCTAGCAAGACTCAGATTTAAATCCGAGTAAGGGTTTCTCTGTGTAATGGGAACTGCCTCCCTTAGAGTGAAGATAAAATGCCAGAGGGCTGAAGTATTAGAAAAATCTCTCAAGCAGGGACACTGAGGAGGCGGCTGAAGTGAGCCCAGGAGAATATAAGGGAGTATGGGGCTCTTGGTCAGATAGAGGTGAACTAGGAAAAGGCAGACCATGGCCCTGGCAGACTCATTTTGATGGTAGAGGAAATGGGTTAGGACAAGAGCCTTGTAAAGTCCTGTCAAGAATCCAGCAGGTACATCTACCCTAATTGCCTGCTAACAAAGAATGCTATCCTTAGGCCGCAGTACGAGACTGGAAAGAATCTCCAGAGCCTCCTTTTCTAGGACTTTCTTCTCAAGAAACAAAAACCAGAGCTTCTGAAGACAGAGGCCTGCCCACCATGAAAAGAGCAGTGGTTTTTCCCTACTTTACTTCTAAGATGGCAATGTAAGACAAACAAAGAATGAATGTCACCTTTCACTGGCCCAAGACAGTCTCCACAATTTTCTCAGAAAAGGGACTTAACCTTCTAGGACAGAGGGGCATGGAAGGAGCTGCCTCTCTTTCCTATTTTTCTGTTTTGCTTGTTTGTTTTTCTTTTCTTCTTTTTATCCTTCCATATGGTTGTGAGACAGGCAAAGGGTGAGTATGAGTATCCTCTCTGAAGAGAGGACCATTCAGGTGTCCCCCTGGCCACGCCCCTTGCTGGGACCTTAGGGAGCCTCTTAGCTTTGGTAACAAGCTATAAACCTGCTGTCAGATTGAACACACAGGGAGGGTCAGTGACCCCCAGCGTTGATTTTATCTTTGGCTGTATGAGACCTCCATGGACTGTAACTTAGGACCCACTCAGACTCTGTAGCCAAGGCTGTGGAGCCATAAATACAATCACACTCTCATTCACCATTCACACAAGAGTTTAAAACATTCCCTGCCACCAGATATGTGATTAAGACAAGTGGGAAAACAAAAATATTGACCTCATCCAGAAGAAAATTTGGGAAAGCCCCTTGATAAGTGAGGTCAGCAATCCACTGCTCAATATCTTCAGATGAGGAAGATAGGGGTTAGAACCAAGTAATATCCTCTGGAGAATGTGGAGAAAATAATTGAAGTGACAGTAAAAACAAAAGAAGCCCATGCAACAAGATCCTGAATACCCAGGGACTCAAACTCTGATTTACCACAAACTGTCTAAGGGCTATAGGAACTCGAACCTCTGACAATTATCTAGCCCCAGATTCCAGAAGGTCTGGTGGAATCTAAGTAGGGGCTCTATACCTACATCCAGTCAGCCCTGAATGCAGCCGCCCGAGGAGGGACTTGAACCCCTGATTCAGTAGGTCAGACTTCAGGGCTGACCCCATATTCACTGATTTGTTTTCCAAAGAGCAGGACAGGAACACCAAAAGAAATGCCTCCAGAGGTCTTAAACTAGAACTCCACAATTTTTGGAGGAGTAGTCAGCATCTCTCACCTGGCTGTAACAATCGCAAAAGGTGGCTCAGTGAGAAATAAGAGGACATCCAGACATAGCCAAATATATTGGAGTTTTATTGATTAATATACTGATGACTGTGGGAGGACTCATGTCTCAAAGACTGCCCAGCCCCAAGTATAGGGAGAAGGGGGCTTAGAAAGGCAAAAAACACATTTGGGTTGACATGGCAGAAGTAGTAATTATTGAGGAGGGGGAGATGATAAGGCGATTCCTATATGTGAGTGATTACAGAAGTCAGATCAAGCAGGTTAATAATCCTTAGGCCTTTGCTTAAACACAGTAGATTCTTAATGGTCTTTGTGGCTTAGAGCAAGAGGTCTGGCAACTGATGGTCACATCACTGAGAGACATCCGGAGTTTCAGGTTACTCAGCAAAGACAGTAGGAATGTTAATCACTCTGTTTACTCTAGGCAAAAGGAAAAAGAAAGTTTCCAGTATAGAGAGGAATTCAAAATGGAGTTCTGCCTCATTATGAGATTAAGAAGTAGAACCTTGGGACCAACAGATGGTGTAACAATAATACTGCTAGATTCCTTTGTAATCGACCCTATAGTCCACCGTAGTCTGAGTCCCAGACCTGGTGGCTTGAAACTCATGCCAGATGTGATCCTGAGAGGAAAATGGAGGAGAAGGGATTGTGGCATGGTCATCCTCCCTGGGGAGTGATTTCTTGCTTCCTGTCTCTGTCTCTCCAGGGAGCACACACACCCTATATCAAAAATTTGCCACTGAAAAAAAAAGTAGAGCCTTAGGAAGGAGATTAGAATTAAGGTCATAAGCTGGGGTCCCATGATTTAGTCCTGATCTTATAAAGAGAGAAAATGAGCCAGACAGATACACACAGACCAGACACGCACATGCTCACTCTACGTGATGCCCTCTGCCATGTTAGTCATCAGCAACAAAATCCTCACTAGATACATCACCTTGACCCTAGATTTATAAAACTGTGCCCAGCATGAGATTCAAGCCACCAGGTCCAGAACTGGGACTACAGTTGGCCATGTGGGAGTCCAGCAACGTAACCACTCCACCATCTGCTGGTCCTATAGTGTATGGCACCTTTAAATTTGCATATATTGAGCCATCATCCTTGGATTCTTGAGATAAGTCTCAGTTGCTCATGTTGAATAATCCTTTTAATGTGCTGTTGAATTCCAGTCTGCTGGTATTTGAGGAGAGGTTTATTAATATATGTTCACCAGGGATGATGGCATATAGTTTTCTTTTACAGTATCCTTGCCTAGCTTAAGTTATCAGCATACTGTTGGTATCATAAAATGAGTTTAGAAGTATTTCTTCTTATTTAATTCCTCTTTTGAATAATTAAAACTAATTTGAAGTTACAGATCTTTAATAGTGCTCACAGTTTTAGTCAGGATGAGGTAAGTAATAAGTGATTTAACAAAAAGTCACAGATCTCTTTGGCTTTACACAGCATTGTTAGTTTCTTGTTTATAAGAAACTTCACCATAGGTCTAGGAAACTCTCAATAGTAAGTCTCTTCCATCTAGCCTGCAGGCATTTGGAACTTGACCATCTTAACATGAGGACTCCTTCATAATAGGTGCAGTAATGGAATAACATGATTGAAAAGTTCTCCGGTCTTCTCGCTGCCTTCATTTGAAAAGGTTGCATTTTCCTAGTCAGAACTAGCCACATGGTCTCATCTAACTGTAAAGATTGTCAAACTCAGTTCTTATCAGGTGAGGGAGAAAAGATAATCACCTGCTCCTCTCACCACCCACTTAGTGTTTTATGTTGGAATAAGGCTAAGATAATTGCAATAAACATTCTCATTCTCAAATGAGAGATATATAGAAGTCACTGATGTTTGGAAATTCTGAAATTCTACTGGGCAGACCCAATGTGAGCTGCCTATTCTGAGTATTTTCATCATTTGCAGTGCTCCTAACAGAAATACCTGAGTCTGGGTGAGTTAGAATAGAGGTAGGGCCAGCAGATGGGGAGCAGTTATGTCACTGGACACCCACAATTCTCTCTCCTTGGTGTGCACATGCACCCTAAATTAAAAACCTCTCCAAAAAATAAAAAAAATAATGGATTTCTCACTTTCCCTCTCACTGTCTCTGTCTCTCTCCAGTGAGCACATGAAACCTATGGCAAAAACCTCTAAAAAAAGATGCAGTATACCACATTAATGGCATGAAGAATAAAATATCATGATCATCTCAATTGATTAGGAAAAGCATTTGACAAAATTCATCATCCTTTAGGATAAACATTCTCAAAAATGAAGTATGGAAGGAATGTACTCCAGCATCATATATATTCAGGGAAAATGAAATCAGAATTTCAAAGAGATGTCTGTACTCCTGTATGAATTACACTGTTATTCACAATAACCAAGTAATGGAATCAACCTCACTATTGACTAAAAAAATATGTGGTATACAAACGCACATAAAAAAATCATTCTGCCTTAGAATAGGAGGAAATGCTATCCTTTATGACAAGATGGGTGACCCTGAAGGACATTTTGTTAAGTAAAATAAGTTAAGCACAGAAAAACAAATTAATGCATGATGTCACTTACATGTGGAACCTAAAAAAGTTTACTTCCTGGAAGCAGGAAGTAAAATGGTTGTTACCATAGTCTGGCTGAGTGGAGGGGGCTGGATGCTCAGGTATATGTTGGTAAAAAAAAAAAATACAACATGTTAGTTAGATAAAAGGAATGAATTCAAGACATCTTTTGTCCAATGTGGTAACTATAGTTGTCATAATGATGTTTTGCATCCTTGGAAACTACTAAAAAAGTAAAATTTGTATTTTTATAAAAAAAGTATGTTAGATAATTCATATGTTAGCCTAATTTCACAATACATTTCACAATGTGTACATATTTCAAAAATTAGAAATATAAAATTAATTAAAAATGCTCTAAGGCTGAATGTGATGCTTTTTCTCAGTGAAGTAATATGCTAGTTAGTGTTCATTTGTGCTTCCAAAGACCAATTTGACTTGACATAGTAAACACGTCAAACATGCCAAGGAGTAGTCTCAGCAGTACTAAAATTAGGATGTTTACATGATAAAGGGTGTCTTGTTTTGCTATAGGGCATGTGAGCACACCAGAAAGACAGAGAGGGACAGAGAGACAGAAAGCAAGAAATCACTCCCCGGGGGAGAATGGCCACACCACAATCCCTTCTCCTCCATTCTCCTCTCAGGATCTTGCCCAGCGTGAGTTTAAGCTACCGGGTCCGAGGCTTGAACCGCATTAGACTACATTGGAGTCCAGCAACATAGTCATTATGCCAACTGCTGGTCCCCATGATAAAGTTTTTAAAGTAGTGACAATGTGGATTCTTTCTTCTAAAAATTATAGAAAGGCATTAAATGATATGAATCAGAGGAGTGACATATGGTACACATTTTATAAATAGCATGGGCTATATGGAGTCAAAATGGAAACATGGAGTGCAGATGGAAAGGTCAGGATGGATTCCACATGTATTTCGTAGATAGGAGCAGTAAGCTTGCTGATCATGTAAGAAAATGCTCTGGAAAGTTATTCTTCTTGAAGGAAATATAATTTTTGAGAAAGTCAAGAGACTATACAAGCTTTTCTGTATTTGCAAAGCTAGAAATTTGCAAAGGTCTTGGGATTTATCCCTTGTAAATGTCAAGGGTCTTATGATATCTGCTTATTGTAGAAAATTTGAAAAATACAGATGTACCCGAATGTCATTTAGAAGTGGGTATGAATTATGTCTAAGCCACAATTATATATTTTTAAGCACTTTCAATTTCATCTTCTACAAATTCTCTCCAGCATAAAAATAAAGATTTCCAAGTATTCACACCCCTCTTTTTCCTTTTTATTATTTTTTTTTCTTTTCTGGGAAAACTAAAACAGTGCTTTCCACAACTCTCCAAAGATTTCTGCAGTTCTTTATCCTCCCTCATTTTGTCCCATTTCCTAACTAGCACCCCCAGCCACCACTCTTCCAACAACACATAAACAAAAGGTAAGGGTAATGCTTCAGTAATTTTATCAACTGAGCACTAATATCCATGAAAAGATATTTTGAAATGATAATTAAAATTTTTCATATGAGAAAGAAGCTTTTTCACCTTTCACCACTTACATTTTGTCCCAACTCTCTCCAGAAAACAATTCAGGTAGTTGGGACCTCACTTCTCTATTCATATCCTTGCACCTATGTTAGATATATTACAACATCTCTTCATTTATGTTAATAACACCATCATCTCTTTTTGGAACTACTGATACAGTCTACTGAACAGATGTTCTTCCACCCAATTTCATTTGCAACCAATCAGCACTCTACAACACAGCCAGAATAAATATCCTACAAGGCTTCTGATCTTCAACTAACTCCATCAAAATCTTGAAATCTTTTCAATGTCTTCTCATTTCCCTGGGGCTAGATCCCAAGTTTCATTTGCTTCTATATAACTTTAGGACTTTCCAGTGCTAATTTCTGTAGCCTCATGTTTGACTCTTTTTTCCACCAAAACATACACTCTGCAGACTAATCAATGTGAAAACTAATTCCTCAGAATATGAAAGGTCTCTCATTTCAAGGCCTCCATGTGTCCTGATCTTTCTTTCTGAAGAACATTTCTTACATCTCTTTAGGATCAAGGGTGTCAATATCTCTGCTCCTGTAAATACTTTACATCTTCTTTCTGAATTATGTGCTATTTTCTTAATGCATGGTTTCCAAACCCTTGCATTACCCTGAAATGGTATACCTTGGGCATACTCTTTATTACATTTACATTGTTATCATTTGTTTTATTATCACAAACCTCGTTTGACTCCATGAGGTTAGGGCATCTTCTTTGCCCAGCATCTGGTAGTCATAGGCAAATTCTTATTGATAACTTATTCCTAGTTTTTGGTCCAAATTCCTCCTTTGCCCTCTGAATACAAGCCGCCTAACTTAGAAGTTATGAACTGTATGCATTTCATGGAGAAAGCAAAACTATCTATCTTAGGAACGAGTGGAATATAAATCCCCTTACCAAGTTGTCTACCACACTGGAAAGTTTACAGAGAAAAACAAAAGATTAAAGGAAATAAAATAACAATAGCAATACCCAATTGGTGTGATTCTCCAGTGTCCTAACACTGGTAGACGAAAAGACTGAAAATATACTCAGTGGGATGCCAGCAGGTGGTGTGGTGGACACTTCCACATGGCTGACCATGATTCAAGTCCCAGACCTGTTGACTTGCTTTCTCACTTTTCTTCTCTCTCACTCTGGTCAAATTAAAATAAAAGAATGAATAAGTAAAATTAAATAAATAATTCTTTTAAAAATAAGAAAATGTAGTCAGTGGGACTGACAAATATATAACATAGAGCCAGATGAATTAATAGAAGAGAATTATGTTTGAGAACATTCTGTAATAGTGTGTGTGGTTTTTATTTATTATTTATTTGTTTTTTTCTTATCATCCAAGAAACCATTTTGCATCTAATTAAATTTTTTTTCTAATGGCTACATGATATTGAAATATATAAAGCTGTTATTTACTTAGCCTTCACATTAAGTAACACATAGATTACTTTTATTTTTTATTATTATTAATAATCCTCTAGTAATCATTTCAGTGAAAATCTTTGCCTAAATTTGAATATTATAGAAATATTTCATAGTCTTATGCTACTTCACACTAGTGCTTTATCTTCCAAGAGGAACTTAAGAATATTTTGGTGCCCTTATACTGAGCCCCATTTTCACAGGTCAATTCCCATCTTTGCCAAACTCCTAACAACCTTCTCCAGTCTGGTGTAATAGTACACAGGCTGTTGAATATGAAGACACCAATTCAGGAGAGCTGTATAAACTTGGAATTCACTTAGTTGCTTTGAGTCATAATTTTCTTAGTCTTATAATGATAATCCCCCTACCACCTGTCTTACTGCTGCATGATTTTTTTTTTAATTTGTATGTGTGTGTTTATTGTACTATCATTAAGGAATAAAATATAAGTAAATGCATTTTAGCTTATAATGTGTGTGGGTGTAGGTATGAAAATGGTCAATACATTTTCATTTACTTTAATTGACTTTACGGCCTCTTTATCTCCTGGACTTAGGTCAGATGCTTGACTCATACACCGTGTGTTTGGATCATTACAAAGTCTCAGGCTTAGCAAATAAGTTCTTCTCAGTTTCACTGCAACTTACACTTACAAGGCCATGTTGTGTTTGTTTGTCTGTTTGGTTGTTTCTGATACTACTTAGCTCTCCAAGTTTTGAAGAACTCCAAGGTCCTTTCATCACATGGTCTCTTTGCACAAGCCTATTTCTCAACTTGGAATGTCACTTACCATTCACCACTTTCCACTGGCAAATTAATGTACATCAAAGATTGAGTGTTATTGATAGATCATATTCCAGTAAGTTTTTTTTAAGAATTATTTATTTAATTTTTATTTATAATTTTTAAAAAATTTTCTACAGGGCACATGTGCTCATGAGAGAGAGAGAGAGAATGAAAAAGCAAGCAAGTCCTAGACTCAAATCATAGATGGGCATGTTGGAGTCCAGCACCTTAACCACTATATTGCCTACTGGGCCCTCCAATTAAAATATTGTGTGTGTGTGTGTGTGTGTGTGTGTGTGTATGGTGTATGATGTGTATGGTGTATTATATAATGTTATAATATATTGGGTTATCAGAAAAGTCATGATGTATTTTTCTGTTTTTCTATGCAAACATGTGTCATGACTTTTCCAATGACCCAATATATGCTTTTTCAGAGTTATGTGTATAAGTGAGCATTCCTGTGCATGTGTGTGTGTTTTGAAGAATATATGGAGGAATATATATTTAGGATGAAAATTGAATGTCCTTTTTTCCAGAGTTTCTGTATGGCAAAGCCTTCAGCCAGTGAACTTCTAGTTAATGGAAAAATAAGGACAGGATTGTGTTTCTCCTTAGCTTTTACTCAGAAGGCAAAAGGATGAAGGGTTACCTGAAAACCACGACACCTGCGCTGCCCATTTCTGTGTAAAGCTGTCAGCTTCTGATCAGGAGATGACCTCACACAGCAAGGTGCAGGCTCTTCAGTGTATTAGTTATCACAGTATGTAAGAGAGGGAGAATAGACGTGCGTAAGGAAAATTAACAACCAGTGTCTGGGAGAGAAAAAAATTGAAAATGACAGGCCAGTTTTAAGAGACCTTTTGTTTGGGCTTACATTTTTCACCTAGAAATGGACACAATTACTGAAAATTAGAAATGAAACTGGGCTTTATACAATAAAATGAGATAATTTTCCAGCCACAACAAGTGGGCTCACGTTGAAAGGAAAGCCATTAAAATATACCTAAGCAGTAAGTTAATGGGGGAGAAATTCAATTGGAAAATGAGAGAACATTTTCAGATAGAAAGGGCAGGCAGTGGAGCAGTGTGCTTAATGAGGTACAGTAGATATATTCAAGTTTAATCTAGATAATTTTAGATAATTACAGAAAAAGCCTAGGCTAGGATTTTTTTTTTTCTACTTTCCTCTTCTGTTTGATGTCAAGTATATGACTGGATTAGGAAAAAAAAACAAAAAACAATACTCCATTATCCTATTATTTGTTGTTATGTATGAAGCCTGTTTTCAACAACTCAAAGTCCAAACAATTTTGCGTCAGTCCAGGAAAAAACTGAATTGTTTTCAAATAGTGTTTTGACAAAGGACGTTAGCATTGTTCCTGCTTCTGGCCCTTTCACTTTGGTCCAAGGAATAAGCTCGTCTTAGTTGTTGACCCTTCCTTCTCCCTTCACCCACAGAGCACATGTCTATACCGGAAGTGCCCTGGTATGTGGCAGTCTCAGCTACTCAAAAGGCTCTTTTCAGGATGGTGATGAATTTCCCACAGATAAAACTTTCAAAGTTGAGGTCAGTAGATGGCATAGTGGTTACTGCACTGAACTCCCATATGGACTCCTATGAGGTTCAAGTCTCAGACCCAGCAACTTGAAAATCATACTGGGTGCATGTGCATGCATGCCCAAAATCCCAGGAGGAGAGGTGAGGAGAAGGGATTGTGGCATGGCCATTCCCCCTGGAGATGATTTCTCACTTTCATTCTTACTGTCTCTCTCTGACAAGGGTATGCACCTTAAGGAAAAAAAAAAAAAAAAAAAAAAAAAGAAAACTCTAAAAAACAGTCCCTTTTCAAAGTTCCACTACTATGATTGTAGTGTTTGCATGCACTGTCACGTCCTATTCAGTATTTTCCTCAAATTTTTATCTAAGTTTTGCACTTTGCCACAAATACTTGGTGAATGTTCAATTAGGAAATTACACATTTTGTTTGTGGCTTTGAATTTTGTATATTAAAATATCCCTAAAGTTATACTTTCCATGAGTTGATACTTATTCTTGTGAATCTTATAAATCCAAATGGGGGGACCAGCAGTTAGCGTAATGGCTATGTCACTGGACTCCTACATAGCCGACCGCGGTTCGAGTCCCGAACCTGGTGGCTTAAACTCACGCCATGTGCGTGCGTGCCCAAGATCCCGAGAGGAGAATGGAGGAGAAGGGATTGCGGCGTGGCCATCCCCCTGGGGGGTGATTTCTCGCTTTCTGTCTCTCTGTCTCTCTCTGTCTGTCTGGCGAGCGCATGCGCCCTATAGCAAAAAAACAAAAAAACAAAAACCAAAAACCAAAAACCAAAAAAAACAAAACCTCTCCAAAAAAAAAAAAGAAAGAAAAGAAAAAGAAATCCAAATGGCAACCTCAGCCCCTGAAATCTGAGAGTTTGTTTTTTTTTTTTTTTAATAAAATAAACTAGAAATGGAGAGCCTTAACAGGTTTGGACATATAACTTTCACTTAGATAAAAGAACAGGAAAGCTGCTGACAAATACTTAAGCCACCTCTTCAATTATTATTATTCAAGAAAGCTTATACCTGGAGTGACTAAATCTTGAGACTCAGCCTAGCACAGCAATAGTATCAGGCCTTGGAAAAGTGATAGAGAAATTGAAGAATGTGTTAGCTGAATATGAGTTTGTATTTTAAGAAAAGTATATCTTGGAAAATAAAGAATATTTAGGAGAATAAAAAGTCAAAAAAGAAAATATTTTATATATATATATGTATTTTATATATATGATAATATATATATATACACACACATATATATATATAGAGAGAGAAACATATCCATATATATCTACACACATGCATGCACACACACACACACACAAAATACATCTATGATAGATCATCCTCTCAATAAGTATTTTATTATTGATATTTATTGATACTTATTTTAAAGTAACTAAACTTTACAGGCCATGATTCCAAATAAAAGAGATACAAAAGATACTATAAGATATTTCAAATACTTAACTACGTTTGATGTGTTAGTTGGACAAAAGAAACATGTTTTTGTTGTAAATAAAGCCACAAAAAGTTATCAGGGCTTGAGAAAAATCTAACAGAAGATATTAGTGAAGCTGACAAAGATCAGACTGAAATCTGTTCCTTGGATGGAGCCAGAATGGAAAAATGCCATCTGAAAGCTACAAATTGACTACATATTAAAAGCTATTTAAAAACTGCTCCTTGTGATAATTATAATAATAGGTTGTATACTATATTTGTATAAATATAACAGTGGAAGACAAGGAGTACCAGTGGAAAATGCTCAAATTATTATTGAATGAGTCAAAGAAAATTGATTATTATAAGTAGAGACAAAAGTATTAATGGTTTTCTCAGCTGTGGACAATTTATGAAATAAGTAGAAGGCAAGATAAGGGGTGCATAATATGAATTAGAGAAATGACAGGCAGATCCCAACAAGTAGAATCTAGACTGGGGCGTTTCTTTCGGATTGAGAGAAGAATAACTCTTACGTGGAATTACCCAACTTAGCAGAACAAGGCAGAAAGTTTGACAGAATCAGAAATGA
This sequence comes from Tupaia tana, assembly GCA_026018925.1. Lineage (NCBI taxonomy): Eukaryota > Metazoa > Chordata > Mammalia > Scandentia > Tupaiidae > Tupaia > Tupaia tana. The sequence goes on from JAKSZU010000003.1 coordinate 211,298,115, forward strand.
AACAAAAAATATTTCTTACTATACAGGATCTTAGTATAGTCTGAGACATAAAAAAGAAACATGTGAAAAACCATTTGACAGAGAAAATTAAGCATAGCTGCTTTTCCAACAGTCTCAACAATGAATACATTTATACATCAACAGGGACCGCAAGGAGTATTGTGAGGGCAACACCCAAGTTGAGAAGAACAGACAGAATTGGGTTGATAGATGTTTAGGGATATCAGGAAACTGAAAACACCCAAATATGACTGAATGAGGTCAGACACTATTTGGAGAGCAAATAACTGAAGTTGTCCAAATTATGAATCAATGTAGTTTGCCAGTAGGATTGCCTGTCATCAATATAAACACCACACTGACAGTAGAAAGCAGCATCAGTAGAAATGTTTTAGACACAGAGTGGAGAAAGTAGACTTGTTAATAGAAAAAGTAGGCCCTTGGATGCTCCGAAGCATAGCAGAATTAATGATAGAGCAGTCCATTATTCTCCATTCTGGTGCTTTGCTAGTGTCCAAGTATGGGCAACTAAAAGAATCCTTAGGAATTCACTTTTGGTGCTGTGTTCTCAATTAGTCTGATTCCATCTACTCTTCCAGGAAAATGAAAGTATGGGGATATGTTCTTTTTCTTTCTCTTCTCTTTTTCCTCTTCCTTCTCCTCCTCCTCCTCTTTCTTCAGCCTTCCTCATTCCCTCCCCGCTCTCTCCTTTGTCGCTTCACTTTTTAAAAGAACACAGAAATGTATGAATTCTTGTTTTAAGGAAGAAATGTAATAATATAAGAAATGGTGATGGGATTTTGATTCCCCATTTTACTTATAAGATTGCCTTGTCATGTTCATATGTTCATTTATTTTCTTAGCCTTTGCACATATTTTTATCCTAAAAAATATGATAATAGAAAACAATTTGCATTCAAATTGGACCATATTTTTTATTAACATTTATATCAATCTTGAGTTTGTCATGTGATCCCATTATAGAATCTCTGATAGATCATTTTGGACAAAGTGTCTTTAAATAATTCGGGGATGGGAAATGTGCAGGAAAATTTCTAGCCTTAGATACACTATGGATCTAGAGCTGTTATGATTACTATACTGTTTTAGTCTATTTTAGACTTTTGGGAGGAACATTTCTGTTACCAGGTAGTATTCAAAGAAGATAAGCAGAAAGAATAGTCTTATTATTAGGGAAGTGGCCTATGAGAGTGCAGCAGAAAGGCTGATTCCCAGGTGCAGAGTAACCACACCATTGGTTGAATGTAGCTTAATGGAGAAGTCCAGTGAGATAAGAGAAAGACATGGGCTACTCATAGGATGGTACTTCTTCCCAAACCACAGTTTCCTTATATTATTGTAGCAAATCTTGCCCCAGATTTGGGCAGATTTATTCCCAGAAAAGGGTGAATTGACTTTTCACACCGGTGAGTTTGAGAGAGGATCTGGATTCAGGTTTCTAATCCCTTTTATTCTGTTACTGAGTGATATGCTGACCACAGAGTGCAACACACATTTCTTTTTATTTTTATTTATTTATTTATTTATTTATCTATTTTGGAGAGGTTTTTGCTGTAGGTCGCGTGCGCTCACCGGAAAGAGACAGAGACAGAAAGCGGGAAATCACCCCCTGGGGTGATGCCATGCCACAATCCCTTCTCCTCCATTCTCCTCTCAGGATCTTGGGCATGCACGCACATGCGCCTGGCGTGAGTTTAAGCCACTGGGTCCGTGATTTGAACCACAGTCAACTATATGGGAGTCCAGTGACATAGCCATTACGCCAACTGCTGGTCCCATGCACACACATTTCATTACTGTTGGCTGCACATAGAGCACAGAGAAAGGTGGCCCTTTCTCATGAGTGCTGAGTGGTTCAACAGTTCTTCAGAGTGTGTTCTGGTTTTTCATTTTTTTTTTTTTAACATCTGCCAGACAGTGGTGTGGGTACTTTCCAAAGAGAAACAGAGAGAAAGAAAGTGGAAAAGAATTTCCTGTGGGGAATGGTCACACTACAATCCCTTTTCCTCCCTTTTTCCTTCCTGTTGGGATTGTGGACACATATGCATATCTGGCATGTTTCTCAAGCCGCAAGGTCTGAGACTGGAACCACAGGGTCAGCCATGTGGGATCAAGAGGCCCTAACCACCATGCCACAGGCTGGCCCACAGGTACTGGGAGTAGTTTTTTGGGGGGAATTGCCAACAGTTTGATGTTATAGAAAGGTCAAGTTCTCTTTGAAGAACATCTCTGCCCATGTTGGAGTAATTCTGCCTAATGATTGACATGATAAAAATATTGCAGGTTCTATAATACAGGTGTAAAACTGCTACTGACTCCATGCCCTTCAAGACCTGAAGTCAGTAGCTAATTCAAAGAGAAACAGATGACAGCTCAATGCCAGGGGAGACGTTCAAAAAATTTGTAAAATGATGTGATAAATTATGGCCAAGACAATATCCATTTATAATAGAAGTGCTGAATAGCAGTGGACATGTCATACCATATAGAGCTGAATAATTTCAAACCTTTACATTTTTTTTAAAGGCTCTACCACAATGGCACAGTGGTAGCACAAAGCTCTGCAACAATGCTGGGAGACATATGAAGGATTAGAGTTTGGGAGACATATGAAGGATTAGAGTTTGGTTCCCAGGTCAACCTGTGCATATCAGGTGCATGCATGTGCAAGACTATGATACAGGCTGACTTGTAAAGACCAAGGGAAGATTGTAGCATGGAATCCTATTGATAGTGAATGTCTCCCAGCCTCCCTCTTATTCTCTCTCTCTGTCTCTCAAACAAAGGAAAGAAAACATTTTCTTGTTTTGTTTTGAAAGAGAAGTTTGTTCCAACCCATGCCCTGGTGGTTGAGGCAGTGGGATCCTACATATCTGACTGTGGTTTGTGTCCTGGACCCAGTGGCTAAAGAAACACCGCAGACATGTGAGTACATGCCCAACATCCTGAAAGGAGGGAAAAATAGAGGAGACGGCATTGTGCTGTAACCATCTTCATGGTGGTATGTGAGGGGCAAGCTTTCACACTTTGTCTCATTTCTCTGTCTCTCTCTAGCAGCCACGCATGCCCTGTGGTAAATATTTAAAAAAAAAAAAAATCTGGGCCAGCAGGTGGCATGGTGGTTACAGTGCTGAACTCCCACATGGCCAACCACATTCAAGTCCCAGATGTGACAGCTTGAAAACCACTCCAAGCATATGTGCATGCATTCCCAAAATCCCAGGAGGAAAAGGAATTTTGGTATGGCTATTCCCTCCTGGGGGATGATTTCTCACTTTCCCTCCCACTGTCCCTCTCCAGCAAGTGCAAGTGCTCTATGGCAAGAACCTTAAAAATGATGATAATAATGGTAATAAGAAGACCTTGGAGACATACTCTATTCTTCAGGAATCCCACTTACAGATAACAGAGCAAGAAGAAAGCCAGAGTTTCCCAAATTGCACATCTCATGAAAGTTAGACATGAGGTTGCCACCAGAATTCATTCTTGAGAGAGACTCTACTTATAGTCAATGAGAAGCAATAACCTATTAAAATCACTGATTTCAGAGGAAAATAATTTCAATGTTCTTCCCAGTTGTCTTTTCACCATATCAAGGATAGAGAGCTGTCTGTGGAGAACGATGAGGATAGGTACTGACTATAGAGAACCATGAGCTTACCCCAAAATATTCCTTGAGTTAGCACTAAGAGAAAATTGTATTTTCATGCTTTTAGGTTATTAAGTAATTAATACAATAGAATTACTCATGTCTACAAATTAAAAAAAAAAACTTTTTAAAAACCCAGCTTTTTAAACTTTTTTAAAACCCCAGTTACATGAAAGCTTGATTTTCAATAGTATAAGATATATCTACTTCAGTTCTTTAATTCAATAAAACTATACATATTTCACAGATAGCACCACAATTTTAAAGTAATATATCAGCTTATTCTTAATATATACTAAATTATTACAACAGTTTGTATTAAATTAATAATTAAATTCTCACATTGAAGTCAACATGAGTAATTTGAAATATTTGATTCCATTGCTAACCAGCTCACCAGTTTTCTTTAGTAATATGTTAAAAGTATGACAACAAAAGATTAACTTGAAAGTTTTTTTTAATTCTTAAATGGTTTCTAAATTTATAATTAATGAACCAAAAGAAATAAACCATTTTTTTCAGTATCAGTAGATGTGAGTCATTAAAACATAAATAATCAATCATGTAATTTATCATGTTTCTCACATTATGTTTCATAGATCACTGATGTAAGATTCTTTAACTCAATTTTTAACAAATATTTATTGCATGACACAAAGAATAAATCTCAGTATTTATAAAGGAATATGTGTCAATGTCATAACTTTCTCATCCATGTCCAATTGTACTCCATCCTCAACAATATTCAATTCATTTATCTTAAATTCATTCTCAGGAGAGGTAAGAACTTTACTTTGTTCAGCAAACTTGATGGTTGGGTGTGTTATCTTTCATATTCTTATTTTGTTATTAACAAATGATTCATCTCTACACATACAATCCACAGATTAATAAGTGAAAAGGCTTTCATTAATAATTAATGACATTTTCTTTATTTGCTGAAGACTGAGATTCAATGAGCTGAGAACTTTCCTTAATCTTTTAAAATAATATCTAGCGAAATTCTCTGTGAGTTTCATTACATTGTATTCCTATGATATTCTAAAGCTACATATATCTTATAGTCAAAATATTTTGAATAGGTTAATCAAATTTATCCAAATTTTATTAAGTCTCCACTTTGACAGTATAGGATATAGAAGTGGAAAAAAGAAATGGTTGGGATTCTTTTCTCTTCCCAGGTATTTCAGGTAGTGTATCCTGATTTATTATTTTCATTCTATTAATTTAGATGTAAAAAAAAAATACTTTTTGAAATTATGTCATGTTCCAGTAACATTCTAGGGCCGGAAGCTTTGGTGGTATTGAAGACAATGATGTTCTTGGCTTCCTTGTCCTCAAAATCCAGAAGAGACAGGAATTAAGAAATAGATCAATTATTGGGCCAAGATGTGGCGTGGTGGTAAAGGTGGCTGGATCCACATAGCTGACTGTGTAATTCAAGTCTCTGACCCAGTGGCTTGAAAAAATCACTCTGTGTGTGTTTGAATGCCCCAAATCCCAGGAGACAATGAAGGAAGAGGGATTGTGGTGTGGCTATCTTCCTGGGGTGTGGAGTGGTTTCTCACTGCCCTCCCCCAACCCTGCCCTGTCTCTCTCTCTCTCCAGTGAGGGTATGTGCCTTATAGAAAAAAAAATAAAATAAAGAAAAAATAAAGAAGAACTAGCAGATGGCAGAAAGGTTACAACACTGGACTTGCATGTAACTGACCACAGTTTGAGTCTCAGACCAATGGCTTAAAATTCACACTGGACACATGTGCGTGCGTGGCCAAAATCCCAAGAGGAGAATGTAGGAGGAGAGACTGCAGTGTGGCCATCTCCCCTGGGGGGTGATTTCTGACTTTCTTTCTCTGTCTCTCTGGCAAGCACACACACCCTATAGCAAAAATCTCTCTTAAAAAAAAAAGAAATGACCAGTTATTTAGTTTGAAATAACATGAGTATAATTTTCTTTGAAGTAAAGTCAAACTTATATTTCTTTGTACAGTTATTGTGTTTGTATGTTCTAAACGCATGTCTGAAGAATGAATCAAAACCTTTTTATCAATCATAAGACAATGGAAATAAATATTTAGCTTCCCAAGAGGACTACCATAGTAGTGATAGAGTTTTATAAGGTCCCTGAAGACTACAGCCACATTTACCTGGTTCATCAAGAATGTACTCAGAACATAATAAAAGATTTTAGTATATAAAGAAAAAAGATACTGTCTTAGGATTTAAAGAGTCACACTGTAGCATACTTATATGAAATTTATTTTGGTGCTTTCTGGCATTCTTAAAACAATTCCCTTGCTCATTCAAGCCACCATTCTGAAAGATTATTTTGTATCATTTTTTTTCTCCTATAATCCTCATAACCTCTCCCCTTTCTCCATGTACAAATTGTCTTCTTTTCCTATTTTATTGAGAAAATAGAAGGAAAATTGAAGTGCTTAGAAAAGATATTTCGTGGACTGCCATTATTATATCTGGCCATCAATCTACAACAGTCACCCCCAGGGATCTTTCTTTCTTCCTTATTATTACAAATGAATGACTTCTGCTCCTACCTGAGGTTTGTCAATTGGCACATGGGATTTCATCCTCTTTCTCCCCCTAGAAGATTTTATGTGATAATTATCCCCACACTCTTCTGTATTGGTCACACTTATCTCTACTATATCTCTGACATCAGCAGTCTTGTCTTGTCCTCTTACTTCCCTCTTTTATGCTCTTTACTTTCTTTTCCCTTGGAATAATAACTCCTCAAAAATGTTGTTTATATTCACTGCTACTTCTTTTACTTTTTGTGGGGGATTTTTGCCATAGGGTGTGGGTACTCACTGGAGAGGTGAAGAGACAGAAATTGAGAAATCACTCGTGGAAGATAGCCACGCAGCAATCCCTTCTCCTCTCAGCATTTTGAGCATGCACACATATGTGCCCGGTGTGATTTTTTTTTTTCCCCCAAGCTTCTGGGTCTTGAATTCAAACTGTAGCTGACCATGTGGAAGCCCAACACCTTAGGCAGCATCCCACCTGGCTAAGCATAAGCAACACAATAGAAAAATCTGAAAAGCAAAATAGGATTAAATCGTTCCAGCTGACCACTGCTACTGATTTCTTACCTTCCCGTGTATGTTGATCCTACTTTATACCAGACTCCTGATAACTCCTGGTTTTCAAGATCACTAATGACCTCCAGTTTATCAGATCTAATGATTAACTCCCAAACCTCATCTTACCCTGCCTGTCAACAGCACTTAACAGTTCATTACTGTCTCCTAGTGAAGATTTTTCTACCAGTTGTTTACCAATCACACCATTTCCTGCTTTCTTTCCTAACTCAGTCACTTATTAATTTCCTTGGATGGTTCTTTCTGGCCTCCACAAACATCTTAACTCCAGTGGTCAGTTTTCTGATCTACCCTTCATTCTCTATATTCATTGCTCTGGTAATCACTTTCAGTTACATCATTTTGAATACCTTCTCTTCACTAATGACTGCCAAGTATATTTTCCCAGCCTGGACCTTTTCTGTGGACTCCAGATATTATCGATGTCAATGTGCAGTTGCCTACTCGACCTTCCACTAGGATTCCTAACCGGCATTTTTAAGGTAACATGGCAAGAATTTGAACTATTGGGACATTGTCTCCTGCAACAAAAAATAAGGCCTTTCTGCCACCTTCCCTGTGGTAATTAACAACAGCCTCATGGATCCACCAAACCATAAAATCATTCTTGATCCCTTCTATTGGCTACCTCACCAGTGTCATGAAGTTATCCACTACATGATCTTTTGAAAAGTTTGACTTTCACATATAGATACATAATCTGGCAGGATTTGATCTTGTATGACAAATGGATCAAACAGCCTTTTTTCCTATATGGATATCCAGGACTTCCTGTGGAAAAATAAGATTGTTTCCCCACTGATCTACAGAATCACCTCTAAAATAAATTGCTAGTCCATACAGGTGATTTTTTCCTTTGGGCCTTCACTTCTGTTCTGCTAAAGGAGGTCAAAAGGCCTTACTAAAGCAGATGAAAAACTCAGAAGTCATAAAGAAAAATATTAAGTTAGATTTGATATTATTAAAGAGACATTTTCAAAAGTCTTGTCCTGACATAAATATCTAAACAAAAGAAAATAGCAACTACTCGAAGGAAATATGCTGGCCATATTTATTATTGGCCACAGGTTAAATTCATTAAGATGTATAGTATTTTTATGAATGAGCTTGAAGAGAATAAGCAACACAATAGAAAAATCTGAAAAGCAAAACAGGATTAAATAGTTCACCAGGGAATGAATAAAAATATGTATGAACATATGAATAGATTTTTTACATCATTAAAAATATATATATTTTTTTATCTCGTATTTTTTTTTATTTATTTGCATTCATTCTCTGAACATCATTACAGCATACAAAATGAGATTTTCCATCCAAATTACACTATATATTGTCTCAATCAAGCACATCAACAAGCATGTTATTGTCAGCAAATGATCTTCCATTTCTTGTCTTCTGTATGTTTTGCTTTTTTACCCCCATCCTAGATTCTCTCTTACCCTCTGCCATCTCCCACTCTCCTCCCACAGTCTCTGGTATCTATGTTTGCTTTCTATACTGTTTTCTCCTCACATTTTATTGTAACGCCAAAGACCCTAATCAATCCAAATACCCTCATACCAAACACAGGTGATACCCACATTTCCATGAACACAAGTCTTACTTTACGCATCCTATAAAGTAGCACCTAGCTGTGGCTACATATCCTACTGCAGTCATTGAATATATATATATTTTTTTTCTGAAACTTTTTTTTGTAACTCAATTTACATTCCTTCCCTAAGCTTCATCACAGCATACAAAATGCAATCTCCCATCCAGTACACACTGCATAGTGATACAATCATGAACATTACAAAAAATTTTCCATTACTAGTTCCTAGAATTACTTCCACCCCTCTTTCTGACCCTCTGTCCCTTCCCACCCTCCTCTCACACCACCTCCGGTGTCTACAATTGTCTTTCATTCCCTTCCCACCCACGTTGCATTGATCACACAATTTCCTACATAATCTAACTACTTTCAATGGTGAGTTCACTCATTACTACTAAGAAAACCAGTTATAACTTAACTCAAAGAAATGCCAAGGAACTTTGCTTAAAGCCAGGAAACAAGTTAGGATTCTGTTCAAATGGAAGGTGCATGAACCTATCAGTCTCATGTACTTTTATCTTCTGTTCTGGTTCAATTTTCCTGATTAAATTCTGGGATATAATATTCAAATTCAGACTTGTCCCTCTGATTAAGTTGGCCACTTTCATAGTTTTTGGACTCTTATTTCCGTGTGTCTGTGTTTAATTTTCTTGATACAGCACACCCTTGAGAACTTCTTGGAGATCTGGTCTGGTGCTGGTAAATTCTTTCAGGTTTTGTTTATCTGAGAATGTTCTTGTCTTTTCTTCCCACCTGAAAGATAATCTTGCCGGGTACAGTATTCTTGGCTGAAACTGCTTCTCTCGTAACACTTTGAATATATTTTCCCATTCTCTCCTCGCTCGCATTGTTTCCGATGAGAGATCTGCTGTTAGCCTGATGGGATGTCCTTTGTAGGTAACTTGATGTTTCTCTCTTGACAATCTTAGTATCTTGTCTTTGTCTGCGGTTTTGGTCAACCTGGCTATAATGTGTCTTGGAGAAGATCTTCTTGGGTTGATTCTATTTGGAGTCCTTTGTATTTCCTGGGACTGGATCTTCGAATGCCTCTCTAGGTTTGGAAAGTTTTCTTGCAGGATTTCATGGAATAGATTATCAATGCCCTTATGGGTCTCTTCACCTTCTGGAATGCCAATTATCCGGATATTTGGACGTTTGATGGTATCCAGTACTTCTTGCATATCATTCTCAAATTTTTGAGCCATTTTCTCAGTCTTCGTGGTGGACTTTTCTAAGCCAGCCATTTTCTCTTCTACATCTGAGATTCTATTTTCTGAATGATCTAGTCTGCTTTTAATACTTTCAAGGGAGATTTTGACTTCTTGTATTATAGACTTGATCTCTAGCAGTTCCGTTTGAGTCTTTTGTAAAGTGTGTAATTCCTCTTTTAGATCTTGCAAGAATTTCCTCATCTCCTGGAACTCGGCAACTTCTTTCTCCTTTCTCTTTAGCAGTTCATTATCTCTCTTTTCTTCCATCTCTGTTAGCTTCGACATTACGAATGCTCTAAATTCCTTATCAGACATTTCCATGACTTTCACCGAACTGCTTGTGGATGAAGGAGAGTTACTCTTTTGCATTGGAGGAGAGGTATTTTCTCGTTTTCCCATATTTCTCGTGATCCGACGGTGATTTCTTGTCATCTGATGAATGGCGTGTTTCTTTCAAATTCTTGAAGTTAAGCCTCAATGTTCAGGAGCAAGCAGACAGAGGTGTTCTAGAATCAGATTGCCGTTCTGTAGTGATCGCTGGTGCAGCAGATTCAGTAGATATTGGGTGGAGAGACAAGAAAAAGGAAAATGAAAAAGAGAGAGAGAAACAACAACAAAAAGAGAGAAAAAAGACAAAAAAATAAAAAATTATAATTGCTTTTCTTTTTTTTTTTTTTAAGAAAAAAATCACAAAATAGAAAACCGCACGGTGCGCAAAGCGCGCCGCGCGAAATATCTAGTTCCCAGTATCCATGTGGAATCTTCTCAGAGAATGGCTCAACTCTCCTGCCTGGGAGAAAGGAGCAGAAGGGCTTATTAACAAAACAAAAGATGGAGCTGAGAGCCAGAGAGAAATTCTACCTTTAAAAAAATCGTAAAAAGGAAAAATTACCAAAAAAAAAATGAGGAGACAGGAGCAGAGAGAGACAGAGACCTCAGAGACACAGAGACAGGGATAGAAGGCCAGAGGGGCTCCCTACCACACTAGCTTTGCTTGCTGGAGGCTGAATTATGAGTAGAAAATCTTCATTTCTCCTGTGCCTGAAATATCTAGTTCCCAGTATCCATGTGGAATCTTCTCAGAGAATGGCTCAACTCTCCTGCCACACTAGCTTTGCTTGCTGGAGGCTGAATTATGAGTAGAAAATCTTCATTTCTCCTGTGCCTGAAATATCTAGTTCCCAGTATCCATGTGGAATCTTCTCAGAGAATGGCTCAACTCTCCTGCCACACTAGCTTTGCTTGCTGGAGGCTGAATTATGAGTAGAAAATCTTCATTTCTCCTGTGCCTGAAATATCTAGTTCCCAGTATCCATGTGGAATCTTCTCAGAGAATCTATTTTTTAAAACAATGAGATGCAATTTTTTCTATCAGAATAACAAAGGCTATTCATATGCTAGAATATTCTGTTACAGAGGATGAATGAAGACATGATCTTCTATATTCTATGGGTGGGAAGAGAAATATGTGACCCCTTTTAAAATGTACATCCTATTTCACTTGTGTGTACTCATAAGCTCACATTATCCTCCACAAACTCCATGAAGCCAGTACTGTCATTACCCTATTTTACTTATGAAGTAAGTAACTAAAACAAATTTAGGCAAAGGGACATTAAAAAAAAAAGAAAAAAGAAAAAAAAAAGAAACCTGACATTTGATATTAGTCCAACTCCAGACTTCAAGCTCTTAACCAAATTTTATTGCCATTCTATGAATGTTGAGACTGTTCATAGCGATAACTTTATCAACACAGTACTAGATATAAACATCAAGAAATATCAAGAAATACAGGTTTTTTGTTTTTTTTTTTAAAAAAAACATACTTTCATATAATGGAATAGGAAGCAATTATTAAGGAAAGACCGTTGTAAATTGTAGGTGCTGATTAAAGGATACACATGAACTCGGTGATACTGTTAACTTTGTGGTGTATGCTTGAGATCTGGAATCAAAGTCAGATTTATTTTTTATTAAACTACACTCTCACATGGTTTTAACATTTCTGCTACAGGCATTAAAACCTGCCTTAGTAATGAAAAAAATGTGGTAAAAACAGACGATCAACTCTGTCTGAACTGTATCCACCCTTGAGGCCTGAACCAAATGTGCATGCTTTGTAGAGAAAATTTTTCATTCATCATTTGCCCATGACAAATGTGGAATTCTAGGAACTGTGGCCTAGAGCAAATTCAGTATTAGAAATAGGCTGTTATTTAGCTTTCAGTTAATGATTAGAGAAAAAAATATAAATGTAATGGTATCTACGATGTTTGGGAGGCAATTTGCAGAGGTGCACCAAAGCTGCAGGGCTTCCTGCTGGGCTCTGCCTCACCTTCCAAGTTTCCCAATAGTTCATCCTGAAGAAGAAATGTCAAGCTGCTCATGCTGTCAACAGAGCAGATGCTCTGCTGACATCTTTGGGGAAGTGACAAGTAACTGGGAAATTGATGCCAAAGAAGGAATTAAAATCTTCCCCTCATCACTAATACCATGTGCCCATGTCCTGGTGTTTGGCTATCAACCCCAGACCACAACGTTGTCAGGGGCGCTGGTTGGACAGTTACCAAAAATGGCAACTAATGGAAACTTAGATTAGCTTTCTCTTTGTCTCTTTCATGAGATGTTCTCTAGGCTCACTCACAAGAAGAATGTATTTATTTAACTTGATTTTCTTTGGAAAAGTTTCTCCTATTAGCTGACAGTTTTATCTTCAACAAATGTCTTGGCTCAGCCCTGTGGTTAAGCGCTGTGCATTGGGAACTGAATCCTAAATGACCTTATTGAATCCTGGCCACAGTAGATTGAAAAACACACAAGGTCTGTGTGTGTGCATGCCCAAAATTCTGTTCAAATGTAGGAAAAGCATTGTGGCATGACCACATTCCATTGGGGATGCTTTCTCTCTCTCTCTCTCTCTCTCTCACTATTGCATATGCCATCTGGCAAAAATAAATAAATAAATAAAAAGTCTTAAAATATTTCATTTTGTATCTAATTTTTTTCTTCAGTGTTTTCCACTATTTAGTTTTTCATTTTCATCAACTTTATTAGGACACAAAATAATACAAATATAGAAATTTTTTATTTTTTTCCTGTAGTTTTTCATGCAGTACTTAATTTGAACTTTAAATAATGAGGTTTTACAGAGGATAAAACTGAAATCTATTAGTTCAAATAACTTGACCAAAGTAATTGAGATGGAGGTGAGTTGAAAGATCTGCCGAGTTTTCTTGCAGACTAAAAGCATTTCTACAGTTTTCTGTGAGTGGTGTTTTTGTCTTCACGAGAAAGTATATGCTACTGGGTGGTTCCATCGCCTAGTGGTTGAAGGGTGCTAAATCCCACATGGGCGATCATGGTTTGCACCCTAGTCCTCATAGCTTGAGAAACATCCCAGGCACATTTGCCTGCATGCCCAAACTGCTGACAGGATAGAGAAATGGAAGAGAAGGGGTTACAATATGCTCATGCCCCATTGAAAGTTGATTATCCCTCTCCCACTCTTCAGTGAGTACACATTACAATTTATTTAAAAATAAAAGAAAAAATAGTATATGTTATATTTAAAAATTCTAAAAACTAAAATTAATAATGTCTGTCCTACTATAAAACATTTTTTAAACATTTTGAACAATAAAGAGAACAATGGACAGGGAGAAGAAGAGGAAAAAGGAGAGAAAAGAAACAGGAAGAAGAAAGGGAAAGGAGAGATCCAACTTCAATAGTTTAATCAGTAGCATATTGAACTATGGTGCTGGAAACCGTGTAGTAGACTGTGGGTTCCCACCCTGTGTGACCTGAAACATACTAGGTACACCAGGCACATATGCCCAAGTTCCTTAGGTATTAGAGGGCTGGGGAAAGGCAATTGTAGCACAACACTCTATCCAGGGTGTTTCCTCTCTCTCTCCAGCATGTGCACACACTTTCTTAAAAAAAGAAAAGAGGTTAATAGTAGAAAAAAAAAGGACAAGGAAGAAGAAGAATGAAGAAAATTAAGCAAGAACATGATTAATTAGGGCCAGCAGATGGTGTAGTGGTTAAGGTTCTGGACACCCTGGTGGTTCATATCCTGGACCTGTTTACTTGCTTTCTCACTATCCCTCTCTAGCTATCTGTCTCTCTCTCTCCCTATAGCATAGCAAATTAAAACACTAATAATAATAAATAATTCTAATTTTATAAAAAAATTTAAATTAAAAAAGAACAGCATAACCAAAGACAAACACTATTAGCATTTTCATTTGTATATTCATTCTCTTTCTAGTCATGTGTTTTGTTTTATTTTATAAATCATTCTGATACCTACATCATCATGTTATAATTTTACTGGTTAAGATGCAAGTTACTTTACAAACTGGCAGATACTCTTTTAAATTTTTATGTTTCATCTAAATATTCTTATAAATAGACCTCCCAGTTTATCTGTGTCAAATATTTATGGTTCTCTTCCACTTTGCTATTGTAATCATATAGTGATTAAGTAATAATGGTATTTTCCTTAGGATGCATTCACAGGAGTGAAATTACTGGGTCAAAAAGTCTAAACACTATAAGGCTTTTGGTGCATATGAATATATTTTTTTCAGAAAAAAATGTACCAATAACACATTCTAGAAATGTACAATATCAAGATCTGGCAGTATATACCTGATAGTACACACACACACATACACACACACACACACACACACACACATATTTGTAAATTGGTTAATTTGACAAATACATTACCTATTTTCAGTTTGTATTTTTGTATTACTGTTAAAGAATTTTGACCTTTTTTTGCTAAATATTTTTAATTATAAATTATATTTTTATATTTATTTTCACTTTGAAATTGTGCTTAATTTAATGAGTTCTCTCACACACTTTTGTAGCCTGAAGCATATAAATTTTTGACACTTTTTGAGAACAAGAATAAAAATTAATAAAGTAAACATTTATTCATAGTGAGAAAAGCCATCATAGTAAATAAACAATCATGATAAAGTTGAGGAAAACAATATAATGCTTTTTTATAAAATTTGTAATATCACTTTTTATTTTTCCTACTCTTATTTTGGCTGCATTTTTATTAATTGTCCACCCACATAGAAATGATTTTATAATATCAATTTATTTGTTTCTCTTCTTTTATTTATTTTTAAGTTTCATATTTTCTTATTTTTATTTATACTTAATTATGGTACATCTTTACAGCATACAAAGTGATTTTTCCCAGTGTAAAAGCAGTGCGTATTAGTCAAGTCATAAATATTACCATGTACATTATCACTAACAA